>CM034462.1:36613583-37275449 GCA_019925255.1 Litchi chinensis | reverse complement strand
CCACGTTGTATGTAAGTTAACGTATCAATATATCATAACATCAACTCTTAAATACTATAGTTTGTCATAAATACTACAGTTATGTCAATTTCTATTAACTTAAACTTTTAAATCTGATGACAACTAATTAAGAGGAATCTCAATTTATTTTTAATTTAAATTTAATTAAGTAATCATCAAAAATAACATTTAGAAATGAAGACGTCAATAGAAAAGATTGAGGGCGGAGGACTTATAACCCCACCTAGTCATCATGAGTTTGATTTGTTTGGATGGGGGACAAGAAATCTCCATTCAAAAGCTTTGGACCCTCACCCTGTAAATCTCTTCTCATTTCTTTTCTCTCTTTTCTTTTTTTTTTTTTTTTTTTCCTTTTTATTAAAATTTAATTTTTATGGTTAAAGATTAAATTTATAAAAAACTGCCTGTAACTTATATTTTAGGATAAAGATAAGACTTCAAAAATTATCTACATAGATAACAATCATTTACCTCTTATAATTAAAGAAAGTGTTTAAACACTACTAAACACAAATCGACAAAACATAATATATAGCAAATATAAATATAATCACATTGTCATATACTCTCGAAAGTTTAAGATTAGAGATGTAAACTGGAGCGTTAAAGCCCAGAATCCTCGTCAAGAACTTCTCGGCCCCCGCGCAGCCAATCTATTATTTATGTTTTTCACTTAAATTTAGCTATTAAGTCTCACCAAACACATATAAGTTAAACATAATATATAACAAGTATAAATATAAACAAGAGAAAATTTAGCCCATCAGAATGCCCTCCACACTCACATTAATGGAGTTATGTTTCAAGTCATATCTTCCCTCTAATATCCCAAACTGTAATAGTTAAATATATATATATATATATTACCTTATTAATCTCACCTACGTATAAACATCTATATAAGTTATTACACATTTTTTTATACAATATTTCAACTCATTAATGTTATAAAGTTACTTCATTACATTTCCAAATCGGACCTCATCAAAAATTAAAATTAAAAAAAAAAAATAAAAAAAAAAAAAAAACCCTTACATAGTCTCACATCTAATCAATTTTACATAATCTTACATAGTGGTAAGTTATCACTGCTCATAACCTTTTCAGGGCATGGGTTCTACATCTACTCCCCATAATTTATGGGTTTTTCTCTCACCCACTCCGGACTATTCTACTCTGATGTGGGTTGCTCTCATTCATTTTTTGGAAGTTGTTCTTAATACTCCACTATCAAAGTCTTTATCACATTTGGTTACAACTATTTTTTAATCAAGTACCAGGAATAAAAAAATAAAAAATAAAGTTCACAAAATTTATCGAATTGAATTTTTTAGTGTCGGCCACATAGCGAGAGGACCCACCAACCATGTTTTTTGGCCGCCACTCACTCTTCTTGTCATGAATTGGAGGACGAAAGCAGAGCAGTGTAAAATGAATCTGCATATCTTAATCTTTGAAAAAATTAACGGATATTAATCAAAGATTCCCTTTGTTATTTTTTAAGTAATCATTTCGAGAATCAAGAGATGAGATTCAATACAGTGAAAGCACTAATATTTAATTTAGTCATGACGTTCTTTATTGATAAGAAGATGAATTTATTTAATCTCCTGTTACATTAGTTTAATTGTCAATGATTAGTGCTATATGACATACAAGAATAGTTGTTGCTTTGATGTAATGATGAAAATTAGATTAGTTGAATGTAACATATATTTTGCTTAAACTTGTGATTCCGGGCAAAATATTCATCTACATTCACTTATAATTATGTCGATAAATAAATTTCACTTATTTTCTTTAAACTTCGGTTTATTGAAAAAAATTATTTTTTAAAAAAAATAATTACTACAACTTATTAATTTCTAAAATACTTCATTAAAAAATTATAATAATTTTAATTTTTAATTTTTTTCTGAGAATTTCAAGTCGGTTTGTAATTTAGCGAAATTCTTGAAAATTGCACTTAATTTTTTATTAAATTTGATAGATACTCTACCATATGAAACATTTATCATCCTTCATGCATGTCATCACATTCATTTCTTTGCTTTATTTAAAGATATGATTAATCAACAGTATTATGTCTTCAATAATGGAACTAAGATTGAGACCAACTCAAAAAGAAAACATATAAATAAAAAATCTATACAAAGACAAATACAGTGTTAACAATTTTAATTTTTGAATTATTATATTCTTCTCTAATAATCCCTTAAATCCAGAATGCTAGCTACACACCGCTAACTACGCATTTATGGCTGCGTGTATATATCCTTTAAAAATAAATATTTCAAAAAAAAAAAAGGAATTGACTAAAATGATTATAGAATATTTAAAAAATAAATATTTATGTGCATGATAAATTTGTGTTAAAAGACTTTCTTATCTCTCAACATCACCGTATAAACATAAAAGAAATAAATAGGAAGTGAGAGTGTGTTTTGGTAGCCAAATACAGAGAATGACGGCTTTCCAAATCCCAATTGTTGCATGTGGGTCATGACTTCACATTTTCACTTATTATCTCCAAATTCGAGTATCCTTTTCAGCCCAAAGTTTCCTCTTCTTTTTCTTTATCAACTCCTAACTTTATTTGATTTCAAAAACAAAGAGGAAAAAAAAAATCCTCCCTTTATTTAATGTCATAAGTTCAATCATGATAGACTTTTCCCTATGTTGTAAAATGATGAAATGAGTAAATAATAACTAATTCCAAGGAAGAAAAATTTTCAATGAACGGTTATCTTAAAGTTGAATTATAAACATGTAATTAGGTTCTTTATGACTTATCGTTAGTTTGTAATTTGAAACATGTTTTTATTTTTCTTTTGATAATGTAGTACATTTTTTCATGAATTTAATTTGACCCATCTCATTTTTTTTAATAAAAATCAATATATACTTTAAAATTATTTTTAAATACTTCTTTATGAATTTCATTAAAGAAAAAATATATATTATCAACTAATAAGTAACTCAAATGATATAGTAACTAAATTGTGATTGAACATCCAAATCAAGAAGTCGTGATCACCGACACCGTGGCTCGCAAGTTTGTAATTTAAAACATGTTTTTCATTTAATAAAATATTTTTTTTTTTTAAAATATTCAATCTTGCTCAAAACTTAAATAACAAAATAAATGCAAACATGTTAAGAGTTCAATGACCCCTACGACTCACTCACAAGTCTTAAGTTTATAGTTTAAGACATGTTTTTATTTTTCCTTTGATAATGAAGTATATAATTTTATTAATAAATTTAATCTGTTCCATCTCATCTTCAATTTTTAAAAAAAAAAAAAAAAATATATATTTTAAAACTATTGTTAACATTTTTTTTTTTGCTTTCATTATCACTTTATGTGAAAATATTTTTCCTATTTTGTAAATATCACCGAATGAACAATTCTATATAACTCAAAAGAAAAAATGTATGTTATCGATAATAGTTAATTTAAGTGATATAATAACTAAATTGTGATTCACGATGAAATTTCATGCAAATTAAGAAGTCATGACCCTTATGACTCGCAAGTTTGTAATTTAAACATGTTTTTTATCTAATAAAATAATTAATTTAGAAAATTCAATCTTACTCAAAATTTAAATAACAAAACAATTACTAGAAATAGTGTGGAAAACATCTTTCTTTATAAAAAGTTGATCGAGAAGTCCACTGAATAAATTACATCCAATACTAATATCTTCTGACAGAAAACCCCCTCTTTTCATCTTTATCTAAATTTAATATTTTATTTTTCACATCTTATCAATTTCTCTTTCTCCTTCTCTCCCACCAGCTTCCTTGTTGTACGACGATAACATATGTAGAGGTAGTTCCATGTCTATATTTGTTTAATGAAAGATTAATTTGTCAATGTTGTTGGCCTTGTCACACCAATAATTTATAAGAAACTGCCTTTTTCTATTATTACATATCAATCCCAAGGTATCTTAGGTCATTTGCTGATCCAACATTTTACCATATCAGATTTTCTAAACCGTTAGATCGAGAAAATACGTGGTCAAAAATTTTATTAATAATCATATATTTGGTTCATTCAACAAAATATATAATTTAACAGTTGAAAGTATTTTATTTTTTTCGGTTCATTCTGAGCAGAACAAACGAAGAAGACACGAGACACCGATTGAATAAGATATTATATACCAATATACACAAGTAATTCCAAAAACCATTCTCCAAGTTGCACGAACTCACTGATGGTTTCCTGGAAGTTAGTTGCCAGCATTGAGCAGCCAACATTGATTCTGTCACAGCCAAAAAAGGAACCCAAGAAACAAATTATTTATTAAAAACTGTGACATCTAATGTACAATACAATGGATCAGAATTGCATCTGCACGTGCACCGATAGATTAGCTGCCACAGGTTGGTGCTTTATAAACTTGAACGAAAACCATTATGGCAATAATCAAATTATGGTAAAAGCCAGCTCAAATAGAGTGTGCAAAAATCTTTAAAAAATCTTGAACATATTTAATTTTTTTTCCTATTTGTGAATACACATAATTTGGCATTGATTATATATAAATATATTCTGATGATGATCATGCTTTATCCCTTGTGAAAATTTTTAACTTCAGTCGGAGAACAAGTTGGCAAAAACTCCAAAATTGATCATACTAATTTTTTTTTTTTTTGGGTAGTCTTTGGATTTTTTTTCTTTTTTATATTATGTGGCAAAAGTCAAGCTTTTGAGGGACCAAAAGCAAACAACAGAGACACACATCACTAAAAAGACAAAGTGGGTTGTGTTCTTCCTTTGTTATAAGAATTCTTCATGAGTCTGCCTGATACCACTTGATTCTCTTGAACTACTTCAGGTAAGAGAAACTAAACAGTTTCAAGATATATGCGACTGGTTTTTTTTTTTTTTTGGTTGGAAACCAATTATATGTTTGTTTTATAGGTTTTAGATTCCACAAAAGAAAGAAGAATTTTTGTTAACTTTCTTTCACTTTTTTTTTTAAACATGATGGTTTGGTTGATGCAGATATATTTTTCACTTTAGAATCTAAACAAAGTCGTGAGAGAGTTTTGCAGGGTGTTTTGAATCCAAGTAAAGGTAGATTCTTATTTTCCTTGTATGAATCTTCACTTTTTTTTTGGTGTTGTATATGTATATATCCTTTTTTTTTTCTTTTTTCAATGAATTTTTTTTTTTTGTAGTGTTTTGATGGAAAACAAAGATAGGAAATTTGAAGTTTCTTTTAAGATGTTCTTCGTATGTTTTGGATGTGTAGGACAAATATTTTACCATCAAATTTCAATGGAGAATGGTTATGGTTATGGTCAGGGTCATGGTTATGGTTATGGTGATAGTGATGGTCATGGTCTCTATAGGCAAGGGAGTGGTATGTGGAGATCATTGAGAGATGGAGACTTTGAAGAAGAAGATGTTTGGGCAGTTCTCAGGGAGAGAAAAGAGTACTCAAATTGTAAGGCGACACGATCCAATTTTGAGGCACAAAATTCTGTCAAAAGGAGTCTCCCATCTGCTGCAAGAATGATCCCAATTGGAGGCAGCAGCAGTGGCAATAGCAACCACCACAAAAGTAGTGAGAGTACTAGAGGAGTCAAGCAGCAATCAGCACCGGTGTCCATTCCCGATTGGTCAAAAATTTATGGCAAGAAGTCAAACAAGTCATTCAAGGTACATGATTATGATGATGATGATGATGATCATGATGATGATGATGATGATGATGATGTAAACGATGGTAGAGACAGTGATGATGATGATGAGGATGAGGATAAGGATGTGCACAATGCCAAGATGCCACCACACGAGTTCATTGCTAGGAGACTTGCAAGGAGTCAGATTTCTTCCTTCTCAGTTTTTGAAGGTGTTGGTAGGACATTGAAAGGGAGAGATCTTAGCAAAGTCAGGCATGCTATTTTAACAAAGACTGGTTTTCTTGAAACCCAACCGCATGCCTTTCCATGATCAAATTCAATGGTGTCTTCATTGTTCATGCTGTCAATTGTGATGATGATCATGCCATCTATATATTATAGTAATGTTTTTGTATATATGTTCGTTTTATGATGGCTCTCTGATCTCTCTCTATAAATATATATGTAGTCTTAGAAACTTGTCTAGATAGTCCTTCTAAGGTGTTAATAGAGATCCATTCTTCTGTAAGATCTTCAAATGAATTGATGGTGTGCATTCTCTCTCCGTCTTTTTCCCTTTTTTTTGCTGGTTTTCACTTTCATTATGTACAACAGAATATACAGTACATATAACTGGATCGTAACAGGTACTGCACATACACATATGAGGACATCTTTTTCTTATTCCTTGACACCTTTCAGGGGTCATAACACTACCCAAACTAACTCAGTTGAAATTTTAGTAATACAGTTCAGATAATTACTTTCAGGTATTAAAAGAGGATTACCCATATCTTTATAAGTATTAATACAAAAAATGAGACTTATTGGTACTCGAACTTATGTGGAAATGATTAATCAGTAAACTACCTGATATATAAGTAATATTAATATAAAGAATGAGACTTATTGATACTCAAACTTATATGAAAATGACTAATCAATAAGTTACCTCATTTATGAGTGTATGTGAGGACATCATGATCACATTATTCTTTGACTTTCTTATACATTCTTGGTTTTACCGGAGTCATATTAGTCGTCTCCTTTAAGTCCTTTGTGATCATGAAGATTGAAGATCATGAATAATAATAATATGTGATATTGCTATGGTCCTGAAAATTAACATAATAATATCACTTCTGTTATTTGCAAATTAATTGAAACAAATTTAACTCACATTAAAATTTGATTAATATTATAATGAATATTATAAGTTTAATGTTCATTTTTTCGGTATAGATTTGTCATGATTAGAGACAATGACAGTATCGTATCATATTCAAAATTTGGGGAAAGGACTTAGCAATTGTCATTGTACTTCGTAATTATTATGCAAAGCGATCAAAGTTTACTCTGTTTCCTCTGAAAAAAGTCCTATCTTTAATGCCATGTGATCCTGCAACACAGAGCACTCTTAGGGCCACTGGGACTGTCACTACATGTTAGAGCAATTTGAAATAGATCTACAAATTATTTAAGAATGTGAATTATGTGATAGTATATGTTCTTAATTAATCAAAGGAAAAAAAACTCCTTCTTATTTATTTATAGGATTTGGTTATATTAACTTAAAATTTTGACTTAAGAATGAGATTTCGATCACCACCAATCTACAATAGTGAAATTATAAATTTAAACTTTATCATTTTTTCTCGATTGTTATACTTTTACTAGTTCAAAAATCGAATTTACCTACACTCCTATAATTAATAATCACATACTTCTAAAATTCATGTAAATAGAAACTCATTTAACACAAAGACTACCAATAGCAATCACACAAGTGATAACCATTAAGCTACGTTTAGCACGTGAGATTGAAATAGAAAAAAATGAATTGAAATAAATTACTGTCTCATATTTGGTTGAACTTAGAATTGGATTAAAATTATATCATATTATGTTCGGTGTAGTTTATGATTGAATTTGAAAAAAATTAATTTAAATATTTTATTAGATTCTTAAGATTAATTTTAAAAAAAAAAAAAATCTTTAAAAAATTTGGGGAAAAAAAATGGAGGTCTACTAGATTGGATCTCCACCATGTTAAACATCATCACGAACACCATCAACATCCTCAATGTTTTAGGTTTGATAAACATCGAATTCATCAACATCATCTTCCACCATCTTCAACTTCATCAACAACATCACAATATCATCAACTCCTGTAACAACAACATCTTCAACATCAACAACAACATAATAACAATTTATCGAGAAAGAAAAAGATTTAAAACAGAACTCTGGTTCTAGATTCAATCCAACTCAATCGATTGAATCCCATTGAACCCATAACCATATGGTTCTGAGTTCCATCAAACCTAGAATCTAGACCACAATATCAATATATATCTATATATATATATATATGTAGATATATATATATATATTGAAGAGTGAGGGCGGCAACTGGCTAGAGAAAGAGAGCGAACATGAATGAAAGAAAAAGAATGAGTAAAGAGAGTCATTCCCATCATGTCAAAAAACCCAAAAGCCTATTTGGGCATGAAAAATCTCAAAAAACAAGGATTTTAAAGAGTTTGGGATTGAAGATTTCAAAGAGTTTGGGATCGGGTTTTCAATCCCAAACTCTCCTCTCCAAATGCTAAATTTCATGGGATTGGAAATTTTGAATCCCTGTCCCACTCTAAATCCAATTTAACAAATATAGATTTAAAGTTTGACTTTAGTGTTTGATTAAGTGGTAAATTACTATACTATTGAATCAAAATTTATTATGAATTTCTAACTTCATTTGTATTATCGTTGGTCCAAATCTTGAAAGTTAGAAAAATAAGATTAAATGTTGTTAGCATTAAAAATTCACTAACATCAGCAATATTGAAAGTTCGTTAAAGACAAAATTCCGAGCAAAAAAATAATAAACATTTTTTTAAGAACTGGTATAAAATATGTTATACACTCACTGTAAGACACATCTTTAATCATGATTTTATGTAATCATTAACTTACAGAGCTGGATTTGAGCCAGATTTTGTGTTGTTTAGGGTGGGCTAAACACAACAATGTTGTATAAAGAATAGAAGATGGAAAGAGACATTTCAACTGCCTCATTAATTTTTTTTCCATTCTTATACTCATTCTTCTAGCTATGAATATTCTTATGACATTTTAAAGCTATGCTAATTTAACTTGAATTCATTTGTCCTATTTAAAAATTTTTAACGAGTAGTTGTCACATGTCAATTGGAGATTTTGCTATCATCATTTGTACCCATTAGAAAAGAAATTCCAACAATAAATTTTGGAGTGTTTCTCTAGTCATCTCTATAATTCAATTAAGGAATTAATATATTTCTTTTTTTTTTTTTTGACCTATTACACGTATGTATTATAAGTGCATTCAACATTGTCGAACTCTCTTAATCAGGACTCTGACACATAGCCCGAAACTAGGGCCCCTAGCCATGAGAAAAAGACTCTCAGAAGTAGTCTAGAACTAGAGCTTTCAGAAGCGAGAGAAGGCTCCTAGAAAAGTGAGAAGCAGCCCACGCGGAAGGAGGAAAAATTTGCCACATTTTGTGACCATATGAGTCGAATCTTGCCATTGTATGATAAGAAAGGATAAGATGGAGTGTCACTGTGGTAACACACCAAACTTAATCTATTTCTCTATTTGAGCATTATAAATGTAGTACTTTTATATATATATATTTAATTTCTTAACCATATATCTTTATAATACGTATTAACAATAAGTCTAATTTTGATAACATGAAGCCTTTATTATGTCATTATTCAAAGACTATAAATTTAATGTAATGGGACCAGAAATAACATAGACACCCATCTAGAAATATGAGAATTTAGACTCTTCGAAACATACAAGATGTCATAGGATCCCATATAAACTTGACATTACAAGACATACAACAAGTTAACATATAGCAAGTCACATGTCATATACTGGTCCATATACATTTTGTGTTTTATTCCACACATCACCATCAAAATTCTCTAAACATGACTCAAATTGGCTTCAACGAAACTAGACATTGCCTCAACCTTAGCTTCATCATCAAAACCTTCTAATTGCTTCAATGCCAATTCTCTTAATTCTTCCACTCTTATAGACCTCTCATTCGGCGACGTCGTCCATCTTCGTAATGTTCCTTGTATCATTCCCACGTATAGCCCGTAATTTCTCAACTTCTCGATCTCCTCCTTGCTTCCACCCCCGAGTATGGCGCCACACACAGCTCCACACGCGTGTAACCCGCCTTCCTTTTTCTCACACGTGTTATTCATTGCCTCCGCTTTTCGTGACCCGTTACTGTCCAATTGACTACATTGTAGTTCACTATATTGTCCATGTACCACTCCTTGTGACCCCATGGCACGTGTGATCTCCACGATTACACGTAAGGTCCGGTCCGGATCAGTTTGGGGCGGGCCAACCGATTTAGTTACCAACTCAAGCCCAAAAGGGATCATCGCATCTCCAATGAGAAGCTCCATGTTTGGGCCAAAAGCGCGCTGCATCATGGGCCTGGGCCTGGGCCTGGGAATAAGACTGGGCCTATCCGACAAGGGTAGATGCTCATGAGTGAAGGACGCTGCATGGAACACATGGAGTGCGGCAGCTGCAGCCACAGCCTGCTCACGGCGGCCACCAACAAGCTCACAGGCCGCCACACACAAGGCTGGGGCCGTGTCACGTGGGGCTGAAAAGACCAAATGGTACAGTGGCTCAAAGACTGGCACTGGATCTCTAACCGTGACAACTTTCTTGAGATGGGCCTCAATTTGGTCATTAATGGAAACCCAATATGGCTGATTGTTGTGTGACATAGCGACCTTCATGGCTCCTCCTCTACATTTCCTTAATGGACGGATGTGATTCATTCTAAAGGCAACACGAATGGTTGGATTGATGTAGCAGAGAGCTCCAGCCATAGATGAAAATGAAGAAGATAGAGATAGACAACAAATGTGAAGTAGAAGAAGAGAAATTTGTGTGTACGTGTTTTATTTGTGTGTATTTGTGTTTGAGGAGGAGAAAAAAAGTTGGTAAAAAACGTACATATCGAATATCTTCATATAATGGAGCCTTGGACGATTTTATTTTATTTTTTATTTCATTTATTTATTTATGTATTTTTTTTTTTTTTTGTGAAGCACGAGAAATTGATTCGACATTTTAAATGTCATGAAACTTCAAATCCTTGTCAGATTCTGATCTCACCACAATATTTTTATGATACAAAATTTGATTTGGCGTATCTTTAAAAAATCTCCGGTGTACATCCCACTTTCCAGGTTTATCAGGTAGTGGAATATACTGTTTTAATGTAATTGATTATATACTGTACTATCCATCTTACTAACTGAAGGATCATACTTCAAAAAAATAAATAAATAAACTGAAGGTTCAATTGGTACTCAGGTCTCATATAAGTTTTATGTTGATAGTTTATATTTTACATTATTAATGTCATTGTCTTTAATCTTAATAGGCCTCATAAACCTTTGACCCCTCTAGTGTTAGTTGTATTTTAAAGAAAGTGTTCACATATATTAAGGATTTACACCTCATTTTCCTCGTTTGTGTGAGTGGTTAAGTTTCATATATGTATTTACTGGGTTTTTTTTTTTTTTTATAAAAAAGTACTTTTTTAGTGTTTTTCAATTATATCGGAATCAATTTTTCATGGTTTTATAATAATATCGTAAATATAATATTTGATCTAGATATATCTTCTAATGTTATAAAAATAAGATATCTTAGTTTCTTTTATAATACTTAATCTTATTAAATATCTAATATAATTAACGTCATATTAATTTAAAACAAAAAGTCATATTAATGTTTAATATTAAGGTTCATGTTAAAGAAAGATATTATGAATATTTGTTGAAAAGTAATACTAGGTTTTTCATAATTTTTATCTAAATTCATGTTCAAATAATATAATGTACGGGTTATCAATATCATATTAATTATCACATCATCTCATGATTTATAAAGTTTGATAACTTATATGCCATATCAGAGTATGAATCTGGATAAAAAATTAAAAAGTCTAACATTATTCTTGTATAAATATAAAGTTGCCCAAATTCTCAGCCTTGATACATTATAAATTTTGTCTTTATGTCAATTATTTATATGAAGATAAGATAAGATCAAATGGGATTTATTTTATGGATAATGTCAAAATGGGACTATTTTATCTAATCACTCAATTGATTTTAGTTATTTTTAAAAATAATTATAAGGTTTAAGGTTTGTAGTGGAAGATGTGTCAAGTTTGTCATAATATTTTGGACATCTTGATACTAGTAGCAAAAAAAATGTCATGTTTATGCTAAAATTTTAGACCTTTTGAAGCTAGCAAAAAATGTGTCAATTGTTCCAAGATGTTTTGAAGTTTCTAGCTTCCCTCAAAGATAAATTGTTTAATATTTTTGCTTGTTCTAAATTGTGCAAGTATCAACACTATTGTTGTGGGCATTAAAGTTCATTAACGAACCAATTTGGTTTAAATGGGTGTTATGCCCATTTTATTGGTTTTGGGCCCAGATGGGCCAGAGCGTACTCGTCAAGCTTGAGCAGAAGCAAGGGCCCAAGAAGCCCAAAGACAAAGCTGGCAATTGCAAGCCCAGTTCGCGAGGTCGCACCAATAGCGAGCTCGCGAGCTCGCGCTAACCTCCAGATTGCCTCACCTCCTTTCCAGCACGCATCTGGCTGACCAAAAAGTCCACCCATGAGAAACCGTGTGCAGCAAGCTGTCAGAATTACCTACTCCCATGATTTCCCGTCGGAAACTGATTACACAATTACCCAGGAGCATTTAATGAAGTGAAGACCTCTTCAGGTGTAATTAATGCAGACCTGTGCAGAGTAGAAATCATCATTACCTTTACAGTTAATGCAGCATGCCAATGTCAGGGTTAGTTGAAACTAGCCGTTACCTATTACGTGTATAGCTTTTCTATTGTATTCTTTATTGTGAGCTCCCTTCCTCTATAAAGAGGGGAGACATTTTTACTGTACATAGAAGCTTAACAGATTAGAGATCTATCACTCTGCCGGAATTACTCCAGAGTGACCGTGGATATAGGTGCAGTCACCGAACCACGTAAAAAATCCTGGTGTTCCTTCTTTCTTTCTCTCCTTCTTCTCCTCTGTCTCCTTAATTACTTGTTCATCACTTTATTAACTCCGACCAACCACCAGGAACGACATTCCTTCACCTGAATTAATTACCACCAACCTAGCATCCTATTAATAAACCATTTACTACCCTTCGACCAGAACAAATCAACCATTAATTACCAAGTCCGCCGTCTGGGCCCCAGAATCTCTGGTTGACCGTTTCCGGACGTCAACATCTTTTGGCCCTAGAAGGAGGGCCCAACAGCGACCTGGTAATCTCCAGTTAGTCATTACGTCATTTTCATCTGTACTTGTCTACCATGGCTAGGATAAAAGCAACCAGGAGTGTCGGAGTAGCAGAAGAACGATGTGAGATTCAAGAAGAGCAGAGCGCCTCGCCTTCAGGAAACGAGGTCGCTCAGGAATGGCAGCAGCGCCAGCGAGCTCTGGAGGATGCGGTCAGGGAGTTGACGACAACAGTGAGGGCGTTGGTGGAAGTCCAAGCCCATGTAGTGCCGAGACAGGCAGACGCAGCACCTCCAGGCAGAGCTCGCCGCCGACCTTCAGAAGAGATACCAACTCCAGAGGGGGTAGCCATAAGGGAAAGGTCGCAGACCGAAGGATCAGCCCGCTCCTCGAACCTGCGCCCAAGGAGAGCAAGAGGCCGGAACCAAGAGCGGGAGATCCCACCTCGCCAGAACGAGATAAGGGCGAGGGCAAGCATGGAGGACGCGAGGCGCGAAGAAAGTAGTCGTGGGCCAGAGCGAGTCCGCAGGTATCGTGCAGGTTACGAGCCCGAGCCGAGGAGGGCTGCCAGACACGCAGAAGCACTCGGTGAAGAAGGCAGGTCGCAGAACCGTTACTTCGGGGAGCAGGAGAATACCAGCAGATGGAACCCCAGTCGGCGATCATTGACCCAAGACCCAGTGGTGGAAGAATTGTTGCAAAGGGTCCAGCAATTGGAAGCCCGACCTGGAGGCCAGACTGGGGAAGAGCGGGACAACCGCCGAGCACCATTACTCGGGAGATCGAGACAGTGCCTTTACCAGCGAAGTTCAAGCTTCCCAGTATCCCTCAATATGACGGCAGAACGGACCCCTATGACCATTTGGATGCTTTCAATGTGCAGATGGATCTTCAGACAGATGACCCGCTGGTCAAATGCCGAGTATTCCCAGCTACTCTAGGGGACGCCTCGCGAGCTTGGTTCAATCGCCTTCCAGCCCGCGGCATCGGAAGCTGGAGAGAATGTCAGAAGAGGTTTCTGGACCAATATAAGGCATTAAGGAAACAGCTCGCGCCAGCCTGCCACCTCGCAACCATTTTCCAGAGACAAAATGAATCCCTTAAGGACTATATTACTCGATTCAGAGAGGAGGTGAGTAATGTGGAAACACCCTCTGACGAGAGTATTTTAACAGCTATCTCTGCAGGACTCAGGAAAGATGGGAAGCTGTATGAAAGCATATACAAGTCCCCTGTGAAGGATCTGGGGGAGTTCTACGAAAGGGCAGCTAAAGAAGTCAGATGGGAAGAAGCCTTTGGGGCTAAGAAACCCAGTGGTCAGCGGGGTGAAGCAAGTGGTTCCCATCGTGAGAAAAGGAAGAATCCTGGTGGTGATAGGCCAGGGGAGCCGAGGAACCAGTCGGCCAATGTAGTGGCAAAATGAGCTAGGCCAGGGCCGAGGATGGAGAGACCCCGACGCCAGAACAGATATGACAGCTATAGTCTGTTATCGGACAGGCAGGACAGGATCTTCGCCGCAGAAAGGAACAGGGAGAACTTTGGGAAGCCACCTCCGACTGGGCCCCCTAACCGACGTCGGGACCCAAAGAAATACTGTGCCTACCATAACGAGAACGGGCACAACACATCAGACTGTTGGCGGTTGAAGGATGTCATCGAAGAACTCATAAGACGAGGCCGCCTAGGAGAATATGTAATGCAGCCCGCTGGAAGGCGACCTCAGAACCAACGACCTCAGGGGCAAGACCAGCAGCCCGAGCAGCAGCAGCCTCAGCGAGCTCAAGAGCCAGAACGCGAGCCTGCTGTAAGAACGATCTTTACCATTTACGGTGGACCTCATGTGGCAGGTACGTCTAACAGGTCGCACCAGAGGCATATCCGGGAAGCCAACCATACCCTACTGGCAGAATATGGAGGAGTCGAGGGACCCACTAAAAGGGCAAAAGCGTCCTCGGACAACATTGTGTTCACGGAGGAGGACGAGAGGGGAGTACGCTGGCCCCATAACAATGCCATTGTAATCAGAGCTCAGATCAGTAATGTCGAGGTGCGGAGGATAATGATCGACACAGGCAGCTCAGTCAACGTCATGTACAAGGACTGCTATGACCAGATGGGTTTAGGAGCTGAGCAGTTGATACCCTCACCGGAGCCCCTCTATGGATTCACGGGAGATGCAGTGGTACCAATTGGCCAGATCAAGTTGCCTCTCACCCTCGGGGAGCCAGGACGGCAAGCTACAGTTCTTGCAGACTTCCTTATTATCAGTGGCCCTTCAGCATACAACGTGGTATTGGGGCGACCTTCGATGAATGAGCTAGACATGGTCACTTCAACCAGAACGCTGACGGTCAAGTTCCCGACTCCCAATGGAGTAGGCTGTGTAAAGGGCGAACAGCAGTTAGCCAGGAGATGTTATGAAGATGCAGTAAAAATGGGAGTTCGGGGAAAGAAAGTAAATGTGGTCTCGGGTGGCCAGCCGCGAGCTGCCTCTGAAAGTGGGGTAAGCGACGACCTCGACCCTCGCGAGGTGGATGCAGACAGGGCCACAGGACCCATTGAGGAGTTAGAGGATGTGCGAGTCAGCGACGTGGGCTCAGAAAGATATGTGAAGGTAGGAAGAGATCTGCTACCAGAAGTGAAGACCGAGCTCGTAGAATTCCTGAAGAGAAACCTTTATGTCTTTGCCTGGAACCATGAAGATATGGTGGGGATAGATCCTGGTATTATGTGTCACCGGCTGAATATAGATCCCCAGCACAGGCCAGTCCGACAGAAGAGGAGGCCAATGACGTCAGAACGCTATGTAGCTCTGAAGGAGGAGGTTGAGAAGTTGCTAGCTAACGGGTTCGTCAGGGAAGCTCGTTATCCTGTTTGGGTCGCCAACCCAGTTCTCGTGAAGAAGAAGAACGGGAAGTGGAGAACCTGCATTGACTTCACCGATCTGAACAAAGCTTGCCCAAAAGACAGCTTCCCGCTGCCGAGGATTGACCAGCTGGTGGACGCGACAGCCGGGCACCAGCTACTGAGTTTCATGGATGCCTACTCGGGGTATAACCAGATCCCAATGAGCCCGCAGGATGAAGAGCACACCTCTTTCATTACAGATAGGGGGTTGTATTGTTACAAGGTGATGCCATTCGGGCTCAAGAACGCAGGAGCCACCTACCAGCGACTGGTTAATACCATGTTCCAGGACCAGATTGGTAAAACCATGGAAGTGTACGTAGACGATATGCTGGTGAAGTCCCAGAAAGCGGTAGATCATGTTCGCGATCTGGATGAGACGTTCAAAGTCCTCAGAAGTTACCAGATGAAGTTAAACCCGCTGAAGTGTGCATTTGGGGTGGCATCTGGTAAGTTCCTTGGTTTCATGGTAAATAGCAGGGGGATAGAGGCCAATCCAGAGAAGATCAGGGCGCTCGTGGAAATGAGGTCCCCATCCAGGGTCAAGGACGTACAGAGCCTTACTGGCCAGGTCGCGGCTCTCAGCCGCTTCATCTCAAAAGCCACTGATAAGTGTGTGCCGTTCTTTGAAGCCATAAAAAAGCCAAGAACTTTGAATGGAATGAGCATTGCGAGGAGGCATTCCAGAAGCTGAAAGAGTATATGGGCCAGGCCCCTCTCCTATCCAAACCAAAGGAGGGGGAGAAACTATTTTTGTACTTGGGGGTCTCGGAGCACGCCCTAAGCGCGGCCTTAGTGAGGGAAGAGGATAAAATGCAGCTTCCTGTGTACTACATCAGTAAAAGGCTGGTAGATGCGGAAACCCGTTATTCACAAATGGAGAAGCTCGCGTACTGCCTAGTGACTGCCTCCAGAAAGCTGCGTCCCTACTTCCAAGCTCATCAGATTGAGGTCCTCACGCAGTACCCCCTCAGGCAAGTCCTTCAGAAAGCAGATACTTCTGGAAGACTCCTCAAGTGGGCCATCGAGCTCGCTCAGTTCGACATTGGGTTCAAGCCTAGAACGGCGTTCAAGGCCCAGGCACTTGCAGACTTCATTGTGGAATTCACAGGGCCAGTGCCAGAGCACGAGGAGCTAGCAGGTGACCAGGTTTGGGAGCTTTATGTAGACGGATCCTCTAACGAGCAAAGCTCGGGGGCTGGAATAATGTTGATCAGCCCAGAAGGCCATAAGATCCTGAGCGCCATAAGGTTTGAATTCCGAGCTACCAATAACGAGGCCGAGTACGAGGCATTGCTTGCCGGACTTCGCCTGGCTAAGGAAGTGCGAGCTGAACAGGTAAAGGTTTTCAGCGATTCTCAACTCATCGTTTGCCATGTCAAGGGAGAATACCAGACCAAGGGAAAAAGGATGTCAAAATACTTTCAAAAGGTCAAGGAGTTACTGGGGGCTTTCCAGAGGTTTGAAGTGAACCAAATTCCCAGGGCGCAGAACTTCAATGCGGACGCCCTTGCCCGCTTAGCGACCTCCCAAGACACAGATCTCCTTGAATCTTTCCCTGTGGAATTCCTACCAGCTCCAAGCATCGAAGGCGAAGGTGCAATGATGATCATACAGGTTCGGCCTAATTCCTGGATGAGTTCATTAATCAATTACTTGCAGGAAGGGAAGCTGCCAGAAGACAAGCTGGAAGCTCGCCGCATACGAGCTAGAGCAGCCCGATACTGCATTTATGACGACAGGTTGTACAAAAAGGGGTTCTCGACCCCGCTACTGCGATGCATAGATGGTGAGGACTACGAGGTAGTGCTGGATGATATTCATGCAGGTCATTGTGGGAATCACGCAGGGGCATTGTCCTTGGCCCAAAAGGCTCTCAGACAGGGCTTCTATTGGCCAACCATGAAACAAGATGCCTTAGACCTGGTGAAGAAGTGTGATAAGTGCCAGAGGTTTGCTAAAGTCCCGCGAGCTCCACCAGCCTATCTTCAGCAGATGGTGAGTCCGTGGCCGTTCGCAATCTGGGGAATGGACCTGATCGGACCTTTGCCCGCAGCTCGAGGAAACTGCAAGCACGCTGTAGTCGCTGTTGATTACTTTACCAAATGGGCCGAAGCTAAGGAATTAGCAGAGATCTCCACAACGAAAATAGAAAGGTTTGTGTGGGACAATATCATCTGCAGATTCGGGGTCCCTCAGCAGCTCGTCACGGACAATGGGACTCAATTCACCAGCGATCAGTTCATGGGTTTCTGCAATGAGCTCGGAATCGTGAAAAGCTTCTCGGCTGTGGACCATCCTCAAGCCAATGGCCAGGTCGAGGCCGTGAACAAGATCATCAAACAGAATCTGAAGACCAGGTTAGAAGCAAGAAAGGGGGCTTGGGCTGATGAGCTACAGAAAGTCCTCTGGGCTTATAGGACGACAGTCCGCAACTCCACAGGTGAGACCCCATTTTCTATGGTCTATGGAACGGAGGCCATGATACCGGCAGAATTTGAAGTGACCAGCCAACGAAGGGCCTCATTCCAACCTGGGGACAATGACCAGCTACTCGCGACCAGTCTGGACTTAGCCGAGGAAGCAAGGGAGACAGCTCGCCTAAGGGTAGCAGTATACCAGCAAAGAGTTGCCAGGTATTACAACAAGAAGGTGTGAGCTCGAAGCTACAAAGCCGGAGACCTCGTGCTCAGGTTAGTCCTTCCTGGAGCTCGCAAGGCAAGCGAGGGAGTACTCGGACCCAACTGGGAGGGACCATACTTCATCAAGCAGGATCTCAGGAATGGAGCCTATCATTTAGCCAGCATGGATGGAGCTGAGCTACCGCGAGCCTGGAATGCTGAACACTTGCGGCCATATTACACCTAAGAACTGTCAGCTCGCTCTAACCTTGTACATGATTCTTTTTTGACGATTGTCTGTAAACATGCTTTCACCTATTTTCTGTTGTATATGTCATATTTGATGCAGAAAGCAAGCTGGTTAAACCAGCAAATGTACATGTTAAAAAGAGCAAAGCTAATGAAATTTCTTTCTCAAAGTAATCAAGCTGCGATCTATTATCATATATGTCTGTATACTTGTTTTTATTCCTTGAAGATATCTGTAGAAATTCCAAGGAATCTTTCACAGACCAGAATTCTCGCATGAACTGGGGCCTCAATCGAGGACGCCTCATCAATCGATGCTCAATTCATCCGTATTATCCTCACTAACGGAGGTTCACATCAGGCATCAAGTTCATTTATTATATCGCAGCAATAATTGCCCCGCGACCTCGCGAGGAGGGGGTAAGGCTACGCCTCTCATATATAAAGATGCCCGCGGACTAGCGTATTCATTGCCCCGCGACCTCGCGGGAGGGGGTAAGGCTACGCCTCTCATATATAAAGATGCCCGCGGACTCGCGTATTCATTGCCCCGCGACCTCGCGGGAGGGGGTAAGGCTACGCCTCTCATATATAAAGATGCCCGCGGACTCGCGTATTCATTGCCCCACGACCTCGCGGGAGGGGGTAAGGCTACGCCTCTCATATATAAAGATGCCCGCGGACTCGCCAAATTAACTCACTCCTGAACTGCGAATAAAGCCACGAGTTAAAATCTCAAAGTTTGGGAAAATGCTGCCAACAAGTACGCTCGATATTATTAAAACCAAGAGGATAAGGAAATTCCGAGCTCCTCACTAACAGTAAGTCCTTGCCAATCTTCTGAGGCTTATAAAACGCCTTGTTCAGCCAAGTTACTTACTGGATCCAAGCCCTTACGAGTTAGTGCTTTAGTAAAATTGCTGATTGCAGTTAACAGGTTTGAAAGTTGATATAATTTTCACGATTATGATCTCCTTGACGAAATTTTAACACTTTGAGATAGTGTGATTATTACCTGCTCACTACCCATTATGCAATTAAATATGCATATCCATACTTGCGCAAAATAATGAAATTGTGCAGGGAATTCAATTTTATAAATCCAAGCTCGTTTATAGTCCAAACAAATGAAAGAAAATTACAAGGATTCAAAGGAGCAGATAAATAAAAATGCTCTAGATATCAGCAGGTTCATCTGATGGAGCAGGATCAACCATGGTTGCTGGGGGCTCAGCCTCAGGGACAGTCTCAGAAGCTGGTAAATCAGAAGGAGCTTCTGCTGGGGGCTCCAGAATGGGAGGATCCTCTGAAGCTGGAGATACCTCAGGAACCTGCCCTGACAAAGGGGCTGGGTCAACGGACGGATTATCTGGAGGAGCAGAGGAAGTATCAGCATGTTGCGTGCCCCGAGCACCTGCAGTAAGCTCTACGAACTCTCGGATCATCTTGACCCCTTCTGACCCAAAGAAGGAGTAGTCCAAGTCCGGGTATCGCTCCCACATGTTATACAGGAACGCCCTCTCGACCTCGTCCTCGATCTTGCCACGCTCCCGAGCAAGCTTGGCTTCAATACCCTCCACGGTCTGAGTCAGCTTCTCCCTCGTCTGAGCCAGACTTGCCTCTGCTTCAGCCCGCATCTCCTCGGACCTAAGGAGCTTCCCTCTGGCCACTCCCAAGTCCCAGCTGTGCTGACTTACCTTGTCCTCAGCAACCTGCAGCTTTGTCTTTGCCTCAGCGAGCTCTCCCTTCAGCTGATTTATTTCTGTTTGGGCCTTGCTGGCTTCGGCCTCCCTGCGAGCAGTCTCTCGTGACAAAGCCACATCAGCATCCTTGAGCTTAGCAGAAAGCTCGCCTTGACTTTTCTGGAGGAGATTGGTTTCCTCCTGTAGGAATTTCTTCTCCTCGTCAAATTGCACCTGAGAAATCCTGAAGGCCTCTTTTTCATCAATATGAATTTCTGCCTCCCTTACTAACTTCGCAGATGCCATACCGAGCTGAAACAACAAAAGAAATGGTACAAGACCCTTTAAAAAGGAAGAAGAAAATCAAAATCGAAGTGTGAGAGTATGTGAACCTTACCAGCGCAGCCTGACGAGCTACGTAGGTCGCTAGAGTACGGCCTGTAAGTTCCTCTTTTTGCAGCTGTGGGCTACGCTCTCCCATCACGTCAGGCACGAGCTCCACGAATCTGTTGAAAATTTCCATCTCCTTTACTGCATCAGGAGAAGGGCCAGAATCTGCCTGTCCAGCTGTTACGGGCCTCGCAGGTCGTGCAGGCCTCGCAGGTCGTGCTGGCGTCCCAGTACCTGGCTCTCGTCCGATGACGACCCCGCCGGTCGAAGTAACGGCAACGAAGTCCTTCTGTTTTGGAGGTGGGGGTGGAGCTATGGCCTTCCCTTTCCTCTTCCTGGTCAAGGCCTCAGACTCTGGCTCCGAAGGTAAGTCCCCCCCGGCAGAGACTGCGGTCCTCTTGGCTGAAGGAGAACTCCGTCCTGCAGATGGGGCAGCCCGTTTTTGAGGAGTGCAACTGCCCTGGTCGGAGAAGGAGCAACTGCAGCAGCTTGTGAGGGCGCTCTCTGAGAGCGGTCTGAGGAAGTGTCGTCCACATCGACGACCTCGGTTGGCCCAGCAGGTGGAACCGACCTAGCGGGAGGAGCTAACATCGTAAGCTTTCCCATATCGCCTGAAGAAGGGCTGGTGGTGAAGCTCGTGCTCGGTGGCCTTTGTTGTATGGGCTGTGGTTCTAAATCCGATTGTGCAGGATCAGGAATGTTGGAAGCGACCTCGCACGCCTGCCCTCTTATCCCCAAATCCCAGAACTTGTTCAGAGGAACGCTCGTGGCAGATGGCGCAAGACCCCGATCTGCAAGCTCGCTGCCAGAAGGAAAAAAGTCCTCTTCTGGTTCCTTGGCTGAGGCGTAGGAGTTCAAGATAGCGAGCTCGTCCTGAGTAGGTTTGTATGCAGGGGCTGCGACAGCTGCAAAGCAAAAGCCAGATTAAAAAAAAAAAAAAAAAAAAAAAAAAAAAAAAAACTTATGACATGAAAATGCTTAAGTCCCTACTGGGTTTCAGCACAAAACTCCTGTTGTTCAGCCCGGCAAGTGAAGGACAGGTGAACAGTGCCCAGTTCGATTTATACTCCCCTACATTAGACTTAGTACAGCTTTGGGGTAGAAACTCCTTATACTCAGAATATAGGCGAGGCGCGGCATAATAGAGCCCGTCCTTCCCTGAGATCGCCTTAAAGCTGAGGATGGTACGGATGATGCGAGGTGTAGGGAATCCTAGTCCGTGCTTACGGAACCCCGCAGCCAAGGTGGTCAGGTAGGCATATGAGTTCGGGGTCAGTTGGAAAGGCGCGAGCTTGAGGTCGTTTAATAAATCCTTAAGATACCCTGGCATAGGGAACCTGAAGCCGAGCTCCATATGCTCGCGACTAATCGCCACAAAGCCCTCAGGAGGGTAAGCAGCTCGATCAGTGTCCATGGGGACATTAGCCCTGCACCCCAAAGGAAGGCTGAATGCATCAGCCCAAGCCTCCAGCTTTTCAAGAGTGACCAACGAGGGCGTATGTTTGAAAGGGCGGGGGTCTACTTCCTCAGCGACCTCGTCCGCTGCTGCGACCTCCTCGCTGGATGGGCCAGCTTGTGAGGTCGTGGCCTCAGCCTCACTATCCCTGGCGACCTGCCTGCCTCCTGGAAGCAGCAGTCCTGCCTCGACCGGTGCGTGCACGACCTGACATCTACAACACAGAAGGAATGACATCAGAACGCCTACAGCATACTGATCTTGACCAGACACAGAAAAAGAACTCCTAAGACTACTATCCTACTCGTCAGGTCGCGCACTTAGTCTCTAAAGGACCAGAAAAGGCCCAGAGACACGAATCTGTCAGGTACTATATCACCCTAAGTTTACGTATTGCTAATCCTATGTTTACAGGTCGCCCCTAGCGTACACAGGTACTCAGGCAACCGACACAGTAACTCTCTAAGGGCCAAACAAGCTCACAGGGACTGACAGGCGTGTTATGAAGAACAGAAAATAACAATCCTAACCAGAGACAAACCGTGCCATAACACAAAGAGACAATGTAAAAGAAGAAATACCTTGTTTGAAGTATGAACGGCTTGCTGAAAACGGTGGCTGACTCTTGTGGTGGTGGAGTCCGAGGAGGTTGTCCGGCGGCGAACAGTAAACCAGAAGAAATAGAAACGAAGAAAAAATGGGAAGAAAAGGTACTGTAGTCGTATCAGGGAAGCAAAAAGAAGAATATGAGAAGACCTGTGGGTTATATAGGCCAGCTCGCTCGCCCCTAGCCGTCCGATCCAGTATAAAGGTAAAACCGTCACAGATCCAGCGGCTGGGCATCGATCTCGGCCACGCGCCATCACGTCTGTCAGTTACAAGACGTGCGCATTTAATGCGTACGGTCCCGAGACACGTTTTTCGGCTCCAGCGCCTGAATGGACGCCACGTGTTGGCAGTTACAGTACGAAAATTGAAACGGAATCAGAAGATTTGAAAATGGGCGCCAACAGTACATTTGATTCAGCTCCCAGTCCGCAAAACGCACAGAGAGCTGGGGGGCTTGATGTTATGCCCATTTTTTGGTTTTGGGCCCAGATGGGCCAGAGCGTACTCGTCAAGCTTGAGCAGAAGCAAGGGCCCAAGAAGCCCAAAGACAAAGCTGGCAATTGCAAGCCCAGTTCGCGAGGTCGCACCAATAGCGAGCTCGCGAGCTCGCGCTAACCTCCAGATTGCCTCACCTCCTTTCCAGCACGCATCTGGCTGACCAAAAAGTCCACCCATGAGAAACCGTGTGCAGCAAGCTGTCAGAATTACCTACTCCCATGATTTCCCGTCGGAAACTGATTACACAATTACCCAGGAGCATTTAATGAAGTGAAGACCTCTTCAGGTGTAATTAATGCAGACCTGTGCAGAGTAGAAATCATCATTACCTTTACAGTTAATGCAGCATGCCAATGTCAGGGTTAGTTGAAACTAGCCGTTACCTATTACGTGTATAGCTTTTCTGTTGTATTCTTTATTGTGAGCTCCCTTCCTCTATAAAGAGGGGAGACATTTTTACTGTACATAGAAGCTTAACAGATTAGAGATCTATCACTCTGCCGGAATTACTCCAGAGTGACCGTGGATGTAGGTGCAGTCACCGAACCACGTAAAAAATCCTGGTGTTCCTTCTTTCTTTCTCTCCTTCTTCTCCTCTGTCTCCTTAATTACTTGTGCATCACTTTATTAACTCCGACCAACCACCAGGAACGACATTCCTTCACCTGAATTAATTACCACCAACCTAGCATCCTATTAATAAACCATTTACTACCCTTCGACCAGAACAAATCAACCATTAATTACCAAGTCCGCCGTCTGGGCCCCAGAATCTCTGGTTGACCGTTTCCGGACGTCAACAATGGGGTTGAGTAAATCCATTGACATGGTCATAGGTACTTAAAACACATAACTAGTATCATATTAATTAATCAGTGTGATCTTATATGACCATTTTAATTGTTGGTTGATCCGAGATTCAATTAGATATGTATATAATGATCCACCACATGTTACCATTATTGACACTCAACATTTTTTATTGCCAAATAACTTGTTACATAGAATATTAAGTTCAAGCGTGCAAATTGCCATATCAGTTAAATTGTTAAGAATCTGAGGCTAAAGTTATTTAGAATATTAATGAAAGTAAATAAAATTAAATAAAATAAAATAATAAGAGAGGGAAAATAGATCTGATCATTTTCTTTGTTATCTAATGCACCACTCTGTTATGTTGATGGTTATTTTATTTTCATTGAAACTGTATTACAATCATTCGTAGTTAAATGGCTCCATAGCTCTCTTTCTATAATTGTTATCGGAGTGTTAAGTCTCATATTGCTCATATACAAGATAGGAAGACCTCCCTCGAATATTATAAAATAAGCGAATAGTTAATGTACGGTGTACCATGTTAATAGTATTTGATTTTGATAGGTGATAACAAACTTTTGAACCATTCTCTAGAAAACAAAAGTCAAATGGCACTAGTATTAATCAACTTGCAAAGGGCAAAAAGGAACCGAACTAGAAAAATAATCAATTTAATAGTCTTAAATATTACTTGACTCAGCAAAAATGTATTTTATATTTATAATTGTCATATAATTTATTTAAAAAAAAATAGCTCCCAAATTTGAAAAAGAGAAAAATTCATTTTGGTCCTTAATTTTTTAAAACTTAATAATTTTTTAAATATCTTTAAGATAATATATCAAACATTCCTAAATTTATAAAAAATTTATTATTTTAGTCCCTACCGTTAGTCAACCATTGATCAAATTGATGGTAAGAAGGTTAAAATGGTAATATTGCATTAAATTTTTTTAAAAATTTCATTTTAATCCCTAATTTTTTAGAAATTGATAATTTTTTAAATATCTTTAAAATAATATATCAATCATCCCTAAATTTATAAAAAAAAAAAATCATTATTTTAGTCTCAATCATTAGTCAACCATTGACCAAATTGACGATAAGAATGTTAAAATGGTAATTTTGCATTAAAATTTCTCAAGGTAATATGTGTGTGGTATAGAAAAATTGAGATATTTAAGAAGAATATTAAAAGTAAAAAATTAGAGTCATATTTGAATTTTTTGTACCACTGTGATTTGATGATATTTGAGAAAAATATTGGAGGTAAAAATTGGAGCACAAAAATTGGGAGATCAAAAATGGACAAACAAATTAGAGAAGAAAATTGAAATATTTGGGTAGCAAAATTGCAGCCACCAACAAATAACACCCCCTTTTAAATCGATTTTTTTGTTACCGTTGTTACCATAAAAAAAATAATATTAAATTGTTATTATTTTGGTTTTATGTGTTAAGGTCAAAAGTGTATTTTCCTTACCCATCAAAATCTATCAAATCCAATGCAACAAGCAATTCATTCACTCAACATGTAGTATCCAAAAAGAATTAATAAAAAATTATAAAGGTATTTTAGTCTTTTTAATTCTAATTTATTTTTATATAGAAGGGTATAATGATCATTCCAAATATCTTACATTTTAATGCATCAGAGGTAAAAAGGTACTTCCAACAAAGTAGGGGTAGTTTGATCTTTTTGTGTTTTTTGTTAACGTTAACTGTTAAAAAACTTGTCAGCATGACTAAAATGATGAATTTTTAATAAATTTAGGGATATTTGATATATTATATTAAAGATATTTAAAAAATTATCAATTTCTAAAAAAGTAGGGATCAAAATGAAATTTTCTCGAAATTGTAATGCAACATTACCATTTTAACCTTCTTACCGTCAATTTGACCAACGGTTGACTAACGGTAGGGACTAAAATGATGAATTTTTTATAAATTTAGGGATGTTTAGTATATTATCTTAAAAATATTTAAAAAATTATCAATTTCTAAAAAATTAAGGGCAAAATGAATTTTTCCCTTTGAAAAAATATAAAAATTTATCCACACCAATATTTCATGTTTCTTAATATTTCCACAAAAAATCTCATAAAAATACATAAGATTTCATAAAAAAAGGGAGGACTTGTCACTTGATAATTCTATCCATACATATATATCATGTTTCTTAATATTTCTACAAAAAAATCTCATAAAATACGTAGGATTTCATTGAAAAAGGGAGGGCTTGTCACTTGAGAATATATATACACACACTTGTAAAGGAATATACTCCATAACCAACATTTTCAAAAAATTTGTAAGTCTCCCATATCTCTTTTTAAATTAGAAGATTCTTAATTGAATTATTACTCTTTACATTATTGTTGACCAAATAATTCATGAGGTTTGAGATTTAACTACAAATTTGAATCAAAAGAGATTTAAAAGTAGTTTATCCACTTGTTATTCAAGAGATTAAATACCTCCCCATCCATCCTAGTAATAAAGATCCATCATACACAAATACGTGTATGAGTTTTCTTTCCTTTATAGATAGGCATTTCAAGTTTATGATTACATAGGTAATTAATAATTGATCTTAGTATGTCTCACTCTGTTGACTTATTAGATATCATATATATTTTTTTGAAAAAGGAGATTCACAAGTAAAATAGTTTTGTAATATCAAATATGATTGGTGATCTTTCTAACAAAATAACAAAGATAACAAAATAAATAATAGCCTGACAATACCTTGTAAAAGTACTTATTAATAATTTACAAAATAATTATTACTATCATGTTAAATTTTAATACATATAAAAAAGGTAGAATATATAGTTTCAAAGAATACAACATGTAGACTACAATCATAACAAACATATCAACGAAACTAATCAATCTATGTGTGTAAATAATTTTTGCTTTTTTGATATATATATATATATATGTTATTCATATTATGATTCACTAACCTACCTAGGCCTCATTTGGCTAGACTTTATTATTATTATTATTATCATATAATAAAAAAATACTTTATGCTCAAATAAACATATGTTTTAAGGTTTTTTTTCCCTCTCATAAGTATTTTCTTCTTTTCAACTAAATGATAAGAATTGTTTTTAATTAATTTATATACTAATAACATATTTATTCGATCTCATAATTAAAATTAACCTAAAAAGTATATTCCTAAAATTAAGAGAAAAAAGAATCTATTTAGGTTCCTAGCTATCTCATTAAAATTAAAAAAAAAAAATCTCATACATATTTTTATAAAAATATGACCATATAATTTTTTTCAATTATTGATGAATTTAAATATGTGTATTATATGGATTCTGACTTAAATGAAGACATCTGTTTTAGAAAGACGCTACCATGCGTCATGGGACCACAAATGATGGACGCAGCAACCACCTGAAAAACACCACAAACTCAAATTTCTTGAAACAGTGTTGATTCCAACACACATATAACTTCATTCTTTTCTAGACCTACAATAATTTAATACCAGTCTTTTCTAGACGTACAATAATTTAATACCCAACAACGACATGTAATTCTCTGTATACCACTGATTTTTTGGTTTCATGGATCATGTCACACAATCAAACTTTAAGACCTTTAAACAAGACTCAAATTCACGTCAACAAAACTAGAAATTTCTTCAACCTTAGCTTCGTCAAAACCTTCCAATTCCTTCAATGCCAAATTTCTGTACTCGTCCACTCTTATTGACCTCTTACGCGGTGACGACATCGATCGTTGTAGCAGTCCTTGTATCGTCCCAACGTATAGACCATACCTTCTTAGTCTCTCTATCTGCTCCTCGCTCCCGCCTCCTAGTATAGCACCACACGTGGCTCCACACGCGTGTAACGCACCTTCCTTTTTCTCACACGTGTGAGTGATCAAGTCGTCATCGTTGGATTGACTACATCGTAGTTCACTGTATTGTCCGCTTATCACACCTTGTGAGCCGATAGCACGTGTAATTTCAATTATAACCCGTAAAATCCGACCTGAGTTGTTTTGGGCCGGGTCATCGGATTTAGCAACCAACTCGAACCCAAATGGGACCATCCCATCTGCAGTTAGAAGCTCTATGTTTGGGCCGAAAACGTGATGGGCTGTGGGCCTGGACCTAGGCATGAGGCTGGGCCTATCCGATAACGGGAGCTGCTCATGAGTAAAAGACGCTGCATGCATGACATGGAGTGCAGCAGCGGCAGCCATGGCCTGATCCGGCTGGCCGCCGACAAGCTCACAAGCTGCCACACACAAGGCTGGGGCCATGTTTCGTGGAGCCGCGAAGACCAGATGGTGCATGGGGTTAAAAACTGAGACAGGATCCCTTACCGTGACAGCCTTCTTGAGATGGGCGTCAATTTGCTCACTAATGGAAGCCCAGTAAGGCTGGTTGTGGGCCATAGAGACCCTCTTGGCTCCACAACATGCTTTTGGACGCCTATGATCATGTCTAGAGGCAACGTGGAGCGTTGGATTGACGTGGCAAAGAGTTGTAGCCATGGTTGAAAGTGAAGAAGAAGAAGAAGAAAATATTGTGAGGTAGAAAGAGAGAAGGTTGTGTTTGGTATGTGAACGTAAGGTGGTGGAGAAGAGAAATACCATGGCTAGAAACTAGTGACATTGAATGCCCTTATATATATGTGGCATCCTTGTATGATAAAATTTTCACTTTTGGAGCCACTTAGTTATGAAACAAGTTGGACTTTGCCTATTTAAATTGATGGTAATACCAAAGCTTATAATTGATTTGGATAAACTTGTAACAACTCGTTGTTTGTCGCATCTTTACATACTTGTTGTTAATTAATTGGTTATTCGGAATATATTTATAGCAAGTGATCTCATTTAAGTTCTTATCAATATAGGATTGGTTAAATATTTAACCGATTTATTTATTAGATTTATATCAAGATGATGTAGCATGCATACTATCAATATTATATTAATTAAATCTTAATTTATACAGTATTTAATAACTCATTTGTCATGACAGTTTTATATGTTAAGCGAATCCAGTATTACTATATCTTAAAAGTAAATAGATGATATATATGTCTAGATTATTTCAACAGTACTTAATTGGCTAGAAACGAAAACACAAAAAACAAAAAAGAAAAGTCAAACTAATTTGAAAATCAGAAAATAGAATTTAGTTCTGCATGTACTAAATGTCGGCCCAAAAAACAGGTGTCAGATAAAATAAGTGTGGAAATAGTTGGAGACGTACGATTGGAATAGCGAAAGCAAAAGCAGTGCTAATCGTCCATTAGTGGAACACGTTTTACACATGTCACTTGCATGTCAGTGGACTTGAGGTCCCATCATCTTCTTCAAGCAAACCAACATTTGTCTCTGCAAAAACATGTGCGGTATTCCTTCTCTTTTCACAACTTTGTCTTTGTCTCCAACGTCCAAATTCCAATATTTCTTTTACAAAACATGTGATATTTCACATTCTATGTTAGGATTCAAAATAAATAAATAGATAGTTTCAAAAAAATAATAAATAAATAAATATTAATATAATAATATTGATTTAATGATATATCTTTTGCATTAATATCATATGAATAGTTGTTTTAATTTTTAAGTCCAATTTTCTTTTTAAAAGAAGGTAAATTTACCATATATATATAATAATTTGGAGGAAGTGGATTTGAACTCAAATTCTCAACTTAGTTTTGATGAATAATTGCCGATAAATTCTACATATAATCATAAATTTGTGTCAATTTTTTCATAGCATGGTTAAAAGTATGTATTGATATATATTTTTTTGAAAGAATGTATTGATATATTATTGAGAGAATTAAAATCAAAATTTTTATTTTTAAAATTTTTAATATGCAATTTAAGGACATATGTTAAAAAGATTTTCTTTTAAAGTCATATGTTAAAAACATGTGAGTAACACTTGTTGCTTTCCATCTCTTTTCGCAACTGTCTTGTCTCACAAATTCAACTCCAATATTTTCTCTTACAAAACGTGTGAAACATTTCTCATTCTATATTAGGATTCAAAATAAATAAACAGTTTCAAAAATAATAATAAATAAATAAATACTAGTATAATAAGATTGATTTAATGATATATCTTTTGTATTAATATCATATGAATAGTTTTTTTCTTTTTTAATTTTTATGTCTAATTTTCCTTTTAAAAGAAGTTAAATTTACCCCATATATACATATATATATATATATATTATAATTTGAAGGAAGTGGATTTAAACTCAAATTTTCAACTTAATTGTGAGAAATGATTATCAATAAGCTCTACGTATAACCATAATTTTGTATCAATTTTTTTAATAGCACAGTTAATAGTATGCATTGATAGATTATTATTATTATTATTTGAAAGAATGTATTGATATATTATTGAAAGAATTAAACTCAAATTTTTTAATATGCATTTTAGGACATGTGTTAAAAATATATTTTTTAAATATATGACTTAAGTGGTTTTTATATATTTGGAATCTATCTTTATTTTATCAGTATATGATAGAGACTTTTTCTATAGGTAAACATAAAAATTATTGTTGTTGAACTTTGCTATGTTTCCATTGAAATGTGGATAATTTTTTTTTTCTTACTAGTTTGCATAAACGATTGTTGTGTATAAATAGTCCTTAAAAAAAATCTATAAACAATGAAGCATCTTTTATTGAAAAATTAGTAAACAATTTTAATAAAGTTTTAAGAGGAAGTAAAAGATAAAATATAATCGTGTGTCCATTAACATGTTCCTTATAAGAAGAGTTTGAGTGAAAGTAATAATTTTCTATTTCCATAATAAATGTCTGTTTTATATTATTTATAGTTTTAAAACCCTTTAGAGCATAATTTACTCTATATCTTGTGTGTATGTATCGACAAATTGTTAGGTATAATGGTTACTCGATACAATGAAAATTATTTTATTTAATTAATTGGTATAAAATTTACCTCAGTATTAAACTTGATTCACATAAAGGTGTTAAATATCTAGACCCACTTGTGATAAGTGCACTTTGGCACCATTTCTCAGCCTTTTTTTTTTGGTCAAATTGTTAAAATGGAAGAAAATACATTTTTAACGCAAAGTTTAAAGAACACTTAAATCAAAACAATTTTTGTGTTTTTCACTTCTGTAACGTAGAAGCAGAAAATATTATTTTTGTGTCTTTTCAGTTTTGTTTTCCCTTAACGTCAATTATAGATATATTTCACTTTTCTTACTTTTTTATTTTAATTTATAATAATAAATAATTGTCTACTATTATCAAAAAGAAAAATCAACCAAAGATGAGCAATATATATATAAGTGTGTGTGTATATATATATATAAAGTCACACACATGCCCATTGTATTAGTACTTTCATGTTTCTTGTTTGTGAATTTTTGGAAGACAACATTTTTAAGTTGCGTATTAGAATTTACAAAAATATATATATATATATAACAAAAACGTCTCATTCAAAACACACACATGCCCATTTTATTAATACTTTCGTGTGTCTTGTTTGTGAATTTTTGGAAGATAACCATCTTTAAGTTGCGTATTAGAATTTTTGTGAATTTTTGGAAGACAACCATTTTTAAGTTGCATAATAGAATTTACAAATATATATATATATATATATATATATAACAAAAACATCTCATTCAAAACACACACATGCCCATTTTATTAATACTTTCGTGTCTCTTGTTTGTGAATTTTTGGAAGATAACCATCTTTAAGTTCTGTCGACGTCTGAAATTAATCTACCTGAAGATTTAAAGGACCAGATTGCTACTGTGATAATAAATATATATAAAGTCACACTCATGCCCATTGTATTAATACTTTCATGTTTCTTGTTTGTGAATTTTTGGAAGACAACCTGTAACATTGTATTTTCTTTGATAAAATAAATAAATAAATAAAAGGGGTTTATTAAGAAGTGAAGCCCAATTATAAAGCCCAATTGCTAACAAAAAAAAAAAAAAAACCCTAGGTTTTTCTTATAAATAGAATACAAAAGGTTTGTAGACAAAAAGGAAAAGAAAGGAAAAACAATATATTGATAAACTCTCTATTTTTTTTATTCAACAGTAGGTGAAGGAGATTAAGAAGGGTTTCTTTGATTTAAGATTTGGGTAAGTTTTCTTTCTTCCTTTAGTATGATTATATAGGAAATTTATCTACAGTATAGAATATATTTTGCTACCAATATTGTATGTTGATATTGTAATTCTTTTGAAATATTAGTGATTTTGATTAAAGATTATATATGAATGATGTTAGTAGAGGCATTTAGAGTTGTTTTGTGACAAAAGTTTCATTAAACTATGTTAGATTATTGATGTTCAAAATCAAGGCATCTGAAAGGTTTCCTTTAGGCTGATAATTAGTTGATTTTGATGAATTTTTTTTGATAAGTTATATTGCCCAGAAAATTACGAAATTTAATATGTAGATAGGTTCATATGTGTTCTGTTAGTATATGAAATTTCGTAATTTTTGGATACCTGTAGAACTTATGAAAATTCTTGAAGTAGGCTGGGGTCGGAATTAATTTTTCCTGGACAGTTTCTGAAAGTCCGATCGAAATGGATTTTTACCCATGTTAGATACCTCCGTTTGATTTGAAAGTTTTATTGGATGTTGGTTTTTGTGTCTAGTTTATTCCTTTCAAATTTGGTGTTGATTGGAGGTCTAGGGATTTAATTAAAAATACTGCAGTAGGCAGTGTCAGTGCTGAAAATTGAAATAAGAAAGATAGGATTTATGATTTATTTATCTAAGGTTGTTTCAATCCAATTAAGGTTATTTTGGAGATGAGATTATGATATTATGTACTCTGAAACTGTATAGGTTCTTGCGATCGTTGAGCTTAAATTTTGTGATTTTGGGTATTCGATGTAAGTAAATTCATCTATGACGAACGTATGTTGTTATATGAATTTTGGAATATTGTGAAATTACCTTATGCTTAACATGTTTTGTGTTAATGATTTTCTATTTGTTTGTCTACTAGTAAAATGTTTTGCTAAAGTTTTCAAAATTATTTTACTTTAAACCCAAGAATTTGTGTAACTCAAAAACCATGTTTAAATTACAAATTGTATTTGAAAATTATTTTCTTTAAATTTATTTACTATTATTGAATATAATACCATTATGATTCGAAAATGTATTATTAGATTATGAAAATTGTGTTAGCTCACTGTCTATAGTTACCGTTCTGATATTGTTCCAGCTGGATTTCTGTGCGCATATATTTTGTTATTTTGGCCACGTCACACGGGGAATTGTGACATATTTTGTTATTTCGACCGCATCACACGGTTAATTGTGATATATTTTGGCCGCGTCACACGGGGTACTTGTGACACTATATGATATGAGCTACTTTCTATTTATATTGAATAAATGTATGTATTATATTGTATTTGATTTCGTTATTTTGTTATCCTAAATGGCATTGATTGCAAACATGAAAAATGTTGATATATATATGTATATATGGTTTTCAATTTTTGATTTTAGAATTCGATTATACATATTTATGTTTCATATTTCGACTCATAAAGGTAAATGCAATAATACCAATGTTATGCATGAATTTACTTACCGAGTTGACGGCTCACCCCTCGTCTCCATCATTTTTGCAGAGTAGTTAAGATCTATGGATGATGACTGTTAAGAGCTTGGGAATGTTGATCATGGAAGCTTGATATTATTTGATGTTTAGTTTAAAGACTTTGATTTATTTCATTTTGAATATTGTAAGGTTGGAGATTAGAAACAAATTGTTATTTGTTAAATTTTAATTATTAGAGATTTTCTTTTGGAGACAATATTTGGATATATTTTGCTGAATACTTTTGCAATGGGAATAAATCTTTAGAGATTTTATGATTTAGATTGCTCGTAGCATCCTAATTTCTTGTTGCCAGAATTTGGGGTGTTACACAACCATTTTTAAGTTGCGTATTAGAATTTACAAATATATATATATATATATAACAAAAACATCTCATTCAAAACACACACATGCCCATTTTATTAATACTTTCGTGTCTCTTGTTTATGAATTTTTGGAAGATAACAATTTTTAAGTTCTGTCGATGTCTGGAATTGATCTACCTGAAAATCGAAAAGCCCAGATTGCAACTGTGATAATAAATGAGAGTAAATGATAGTTAAGGTTGGTGAAAGTAATAAAGAAGCAATTAAGAACAGTGAAATGAGAGGAAGAACATTGTAAAGATAAGAATTTTTACGTGGTTCGGCAAATGTGCCTATATCTACGGACCACTCTAAATATATTTTGACAGAGTGACGGTAATACTAGATTTCAACCTGTTTTTTACAATGAGTTTCACCCCTATTTATAGAGAAAGAGAAATTACAATTGAGCGTAATTCACGTCAAAAAGTAATTATCACATTTAACCATTCTGACTTGATCATACTGCATTAATTGCTAACTGCACTAATAATTCTTACATGCCCATGCTCGCATTAAATACTCATGTAAAGTCTTCGTTGCATGCAATGCACAGTTGTTACTGCATTAAATGCCTTCAGGGATTGTAGAGATTGTGTCAGCGTAAAATCGGGGAATCAGAATAATCTAGCATCGGCGTCTTAAAACATTACCTAATGCGAGCTCAGCGACTTGACCTGTTGACCTTTACGAGCTGAAGATGTACCGAGATAGACTTTTGGTATGGACGCGAGCTGAATGTGCATGGAAGTAGATTTGGTATAGGCACGAATTGAAGAAGCCAATGAGTTCAACATTGTGATGTGAGGACTGGGCCCTTTGGGTCCTTCGCCACTGTACTCAGCCTTTGGGCCTTCAGCGGCCTATTTGTCCATGTCGTGAAAATTGTCATAACAAGTTTCATATTAGAATTTACAAATATACATATAAGAAAAGAATCTTATTCAAAAAGTAACTATATATACATATATATATAATACCTCCCCCAATTTTATTAATACTTTCATGTGTCTTGTATGTGATTTTTCGGAAGATAACAATCTTTAGATTCTTAATTAGAATTTACAAACCTACATATATCAAAAGCATCTTGTTCAAAGAGTAGCATCAAATCGTTTATAATTTTTCATCAAATAATATGGTATGTGATTTGTAGTTAATATAACACTACTCACATTAATTCATACGTTACGTTATTTATATTTTCTTATATATATATAATTTATAATAAGTACAATTCTGTTGACGTCCGGAAATGGTCAACCAGAGATTCTGGGGCCCAGACGGCGGACTTGGTAATTAATGGATGATTGTACTGATTGAAGGGTAGGAAATGGTCAATTAATGAAGTTCTAGGTTGGTGGTGATTAATTCGGATGAAGGAATGTCGAACTTGGTGGTTGGTCGGATTTAATAGGATAATCAGCAAGCAATTAAAGAGAAAGAGAGAGAGAAAAAGAGAGAAAACACAAGGATTTTTACGTGGTTCGGTGACTGCACCTACGTCCACGGCCACTCTGAAATAATTCCGGCAGAGTGACAGTTCTCTAGTATGTTAAGCTTGTGTGTACAGTAAAAATGTCTCCCATCTTTACAGAGGAGGGGAGCTCACAATAAAAAATACAAAAGAAAGTTATACAAGTTATTGGTAACGGTTAGTTTCAGCTAATCCTGACACTGTCATGCTGCATTAATTGTAAAGGTAATGATGATTTCCTCTCTGCACAAGTCTGCATTAATTATACCTGAAGAGGTCTTCACTTCATTAAATGCTTCTGGATAATTGTGTAGGCAGTTTTCGGCGGGAAATCATGAGAGTTGGTAAATTCTGACAACTTGCTGCACACGATATCTCCTGAGGAAGCTTTCAGGTCAGCCAGGTGATGCACTCTGGAGGAGAGCTGACGTGGCCGAGAGGAGAGGTAAGGCGATCTGGGGACCAATGCGAGCTCGCAACCTCGCGACCTCACGAGCTCCCCGAGCTGAAGGCACGAGCAGGGGGCATCTTGGAAACTGCTGCTGGCTTGTGGTCTGGATGGCCTCACAAGCTGGGCTTGCAGCTGCTGGTTCCATCTTTGGACCTCTTGGGCCCTTGCTTCTGTTCATATTAAATAGGCATGTATTGGCCCATCTGGGCCAAACTAGAAAACGGGTATAACAAATTCGAACCTAAAATATTATTAAACTGAATAAATAATTTGTTTATCAACAAATCATATTGAATTGTATTTATACACATATTTTAAGCAGTTTAGTATTACATTTTTAAAAAGAAATAAAGAAAGTAAAAAAGATGAAAAAATAATAATAATAAACACATCACATGTACGAGACAAGGGCACAAAAGTGGGTGACTACATGTGCATAATGTGACTTTATTATTCATTTTTTTAAAAAATTTATTTATTTGTTCAATCGTGCTATCATTTAATTGAGTGTGACTCACCAATCACCATAGCTAATATGTCACATAAAATAAACTATGATTGAGGATTCTAACATTTTAAATTGAGGATTCTAACATTTTAAATACCTGCCTAATCTTCTTTGAAAATAACCCCCCAACAATCCCAATAACAAGAGATAATGTCTACTTGATTTATTAAATTGTTTCATTAGTTTTATATTGTTATTTTTATTAGTTTTAAACAAGAAAAAAAAAAAAAAAAACCTTTCACGTGTCATTTTAATGCATTTGCATCTTATTTGACGTAACGTTTAAATTAACAATGAAATCTATATATATTCATTTCATCATTTCTTTGTAAAATTTTTGTGTTGATAGCTCAAATATTATATTATAAATTTAAACAATAATTGGGAAAACATAATACTACTTGAAAGATATTGAATTCCTTATCAACTTTACTTTTTGCGTTTGAGAGAAAAGTTGGGATCACATATAAAGTGAGATTTGCCTATGATGTATGGTTGCAATCACTTTGGATTTTGATCAACATCACGTGCAATTTCTATTATGGGCAACCTAAAAATGACCTTTCGCACCAAAACAAAATGTAAACCAGCTGTTATGCGAGCCCTAGTCCATGTGAATTCTCTAAAAGACTATAAAATAAAATAAATTCAAATTAATAGTTGCCGGTGCGGTGTAGTGGCACCCATCCCTTAGATGCTGCTCCTCTTGAGCTTGTTCCATAGTTTGAATTGCAACTGCTCACCTTGGTTTGTGGGTGATTTTACCATGTTTTATGAGTTGTCTCTCCTTTTTTTGGGAGCCTAGATTTAGGCTGTGCCTCAGTGTCCCAAATCAGGAGAGCCCGATTTCTAGGAGCCTATATTAGGGCTATGTCTTAGTGTCCTAAACTAGGAAAGTCTGACAATAATGAATGTACGGGTAATATATACTGTGTCAAGAAAAAATGCAAATAAAAATTACAAGCATCAATAAATAAAACAAAAATTGCATATAGCCTCTTGATTCAAATAGTTATATATCTTATTTAGTATAGTCTCTTGATTCAAATAGTTATATATCTTACTCTTAGTTGCATTCTGAAAGCAGACAACGTAAATTAATTATTAAATTAGAAAACTCTCATTCATATATCTTTTTAATCAACATTTGTGTACTTAAGTTAATGTTCTTTTAGTATTAATTAAATGATCAAATGAGTTTTTTAAAACTTGAAACTTGTATGAATACGAGAGCTTTAACCTTACAAATAAGATTTCAGTTGCATTATAAAAATGGACAATATAAATCAAACATAAAACAAGAAAAACTCTCAGTTCTCACAAGTTTTTGATCAGAACCAAAGTGCATAAGTTGATACTTTTTAGTATCAGTTATATGATCAAATGAAAACTTTAACACTCAAAACTTGCGCGAATATTAGAGTTTTATCTTTAAAAATAAGATTTCAATTGCATTATGAAAGCAACCAACATAAATCAAGCATGAAACAAGGAAATTCCTATCGCTCACTTCTTTTTAATTTCTTTCTAGTGTTGATTGAGCGATCAAATGAGGTTATTAACTCTCGAAACTTACGTGAATATTGGAGCTTTATATTTACAGATATGATTTTAGTTGCATTTTGAAGACAAACATTATAAATCAAACATAAAATTAAGAAACTTTCAATTTTCACATATTTTCAGTCAGTGCTGATATGCATAAATTAATATGTTTTTAATGTTAGTTGAGTGATCGAATGATATTTTTAACACTTGAAACTTGTGTGAATATTGAAATTTTTTCTTTCCAAATAAGATCGTAGTTGCATTTTGAAAACAAATAACATAAATTAAGTACATACTAGAAAACTTTTATAGTGCGTTTACTTCATGAATTATGGAATGAGATTGATTGATAGTATTTACTTGCTTAAAATTCATTTCGTAATGGGAATGAAAATGTAGGTCCCACATCAATTTGGGGTTGTGGAATGGGAATCTCATTCCCCCCAACCCACTTGGGAATCTCATTTTCATTCCCTTCATCAAACTAAAAAGTCTTTTATACAATTTTTTAAAAAAATATAAAAATATATATATTTTTTATTTGATATTAAAAAAAATTGCATATTATAATAAAAAACCGCATACCATTGGTTTTTCATCATCAATTTCTTAATTATCATAGTAGATTATTAAAATAATATGTAGTTTTTTTTTTTTTTTTTTAATTATAACATGCAATTTTTTATTTGATATTAAAAAAAAAACTGCATATTATAATAAAAAATTGCATACTAGGTTAGTGAACTATTAAAATAATATGTAGTTTTTTTAATTATAATATATAATTTTTTATTTGATATTAAAAATGCGTATTATAATAAAAAACTTTATACTATTATAATTAATCCATAATTTTAATTAAGGACATTTTTGTAATTTATAATTAATTCATTTCGATTCCAAAGCAAAGTAAACAGTTTAATGAAAATACTGTTGATTTCGATTTCGATTCCTATAGTTGAAGTAAACAACTTATTCTGATTCCGATACATCATTCCGATTTTTATTCCGATTCCTCCAAATGAAGTAAACGCACCATTAGTTCACACATGTTTTTAGTCAATATTAATTGGTGTAAGTTAATATATTTTTATTGTTAGTTGAAAGGTCAAATGAAGTTTTCAGTGCTCAAAACTTCCGTGAATATTAAAGCTTTAACTCTTTAAAAATAGGTTTTGAGTTGCAATATGAAAATAGATAACATAAATTAAGCATAAAACTAGATAATTTTTAGTTCTCACACATTTTCATAGTACAATTTAATATCTTTTTAGTATTAATTAATGAGTTAAATGAAGTTTTTAATGCTTAGAACTTGCGTGAATATTGAAGTTATATATTTATAAATAGGATCTTAGTTAGAGTTGTCAATGAAGCCCACAAACTTCATCCCTATTTAGATGGAGATTTTGAGGATTAGGGATGGGGTTAAAAATCCATTGCTAAATCCAAACGATGCTGGGGGAAGCCACCTGAATCCTCATTTGCCTCATTATAATATAAAAACAAAAATACATTTATATTTAAATAAATAAATAATTCTAAAACTTTCTCTCATTTCTCTCATTTATAATTTTATCACATGTAATAGTTTGTATTGTTTGAGCTTTTGTCATATGTTCTAACTTATATAAGAGAATTATAGTTGTAAAATAATGTTGTAGATTTCATATATTGAAATATTCTGCTAAAAATCAATGAAGTTATTTTATGATTTATAATTTTAATTATATATATTTTAAAATTTTTGGTCAAAAGGAATGAAATGAGGATGTAAAAAATGAGAAAAAACAAAAATAGGGGAACCCACCCCCAAATACCACATTTTTATTTCAAATAAATATTTATGTGATGATGGAAGAAAGAGGGATGAATACGGATGAGGATGGGGAACCCAACCCCATCTCCATTGAACATCTCTATGTATCTTTTCATTTATTATAGTAGTGGAGTTTCAAATTCTTTTATAATGTAAATAAATTTTTATTAATGAGAATAAATATATAGATCGAGTAAATAGTAATTGATCTAAACGAATAATCGGTTAAATAGATGTTTTAAAATAAAATAAAAACAATCAATCTCAAATGCAAGCAATTAAAAATTAAAAAATGGCAATCCAAGACAATCATGTTGACATAATGCCCTAGTTAGCATGGCACCTTTTCGACTCACTCTAAAAAAAGAAGTTATTATTACATGACAAATGTTTAAATAGAACAACACAAACTCAAAAGGTAAAAATTTGAAAATTAAATAATTGTTATGCAAATAAAAAGAAAACAAAGAAAGTGAAAAAATCATGGGACAGAAGCCACTTTTTAGGGGTTGAAGTGAGAAGGGAAGATTAGAGAAATAGTGCTTTAATTAAAGTGACTAAAATAACAATTAGCAAACTGACATGTCTTATACTTCAGATTACATATCTTTGAGATATGATGTTTAAAACATAATCTATTTCAATAATCAATGATCTTTAGTGAAATATTTTGGTACATTTTATACGAAATTGAGAAAAACAAAACTTATTTTAAAGGAAAGAATTCACCAACTTATCTTTTAAACTTTATAATATTTATAATCATTATAATTTTAAAACTAAGTGGAACATTGCTTTGAATATTTGAAAACCCATAACCGACAACCTAATAATTCATTATGTAATTTCAACTCATCTCAATATAATTTAATTATACTCGTTTAAAGCAATATTCAAATAATAATTTGGAAAAGATAGGAGTTGATTAGATCTTTTTGGTTACCGTAGTTATATTCAATAATAACTACTAACTTTTGCCTTTTCAACAATTTTTTTTTTTTTTTTTAAAAAAACACCAACTAATTTTGCCTCTTTGAATAAGTTAAAATTGATCATGATGTAAATTCTTCACACTTGTATAAATAAAATGATAAATTTGAGCATTTCCTCCTCTTTTAATTTTTGGACCATGTCGTCTAAGGTGTTCTAATAATAAAAAGACTCATTTAGTCTACTATAAAGCCATATTCAAGTGCTTACATTTAAAAAAGGAAAATCTTCCTTCTAGAATATGAATATAATCAAGACATGATTCAATTCTATTACAAATAATTTTTCTTTAAGGATATATTCATACAAATCTAACATAAAACGAATGCAAATTTAATTCAAATCTGAATTAAATTTTATTCAGTCTAATCAAATTCAAATTTAAATTTTAAAAATGAATTATTCTCTCTGTACATAGAATATATAGATTCGAACACAGCAGTGGATGTCCACATGCTTTGTCACATGATGTTTCAAAATATCAAGTGACAAAACTGTGTAAAACAATCATGACTCTCCATTACAGATGAGTTTGCATGGCCCTGTTATGTTCTCTCAAACTTTTTTTCTATTCTAATTTCTTTGGCTTCCCATGTAGAATATTTGAACCCCAGTTGAACTGCTGATCAACTGAATCACTTGTCATGTTTTTTGATTGATCATGAACACTGAACATGAACATGCTCATGATGATCTGGAACATCCATTATTTGGAGTCATGTTCTCTGCACGTGCTCCATGTGTACACAAACGTTCTTTTATCATTCTCTGTAGGCTCTGTTGTAACTTGTAATTGTCAATCAATTGATCAAATGGGGAGTATTTGAACTTCTTTCAAGTACACTAAAGGCAAAATCTAAACAGAAAATATAAATATAATTGATCATCATCACGATCTACTGCCCATAAAAATCCAACATCGTTTAAAATGAGAGCCTATATTCTTCTCCTATGAAAACTGTTTTATAGATTAGACCATGCGACTATGGCTCCCTAAGTTTCCTTCATAATTTTTGCCTGGAATTTTGTCTTTGGCTAATCAGACAACATGAATCATACAAACAGTTTTTTGAAAGTATTTTTGTGATAACTGTTTTCAAAGTGAATTCTAATTTTTTTAAAAGTAAATAAATTAATATTTTTTCGCATAATATATACATAAGTACTTTCTATAAAAACAGATTATCTTGTCTACTTTTATTTTGTTTTAAATATTATTTATAGTAAAACGATTTGAAAATGAAATATTATCAAACTGAATGAATTCTCTTTACATAAAACTACATTAACAGGTGATTTGATTTTAATTAAAGATTACAAATGATAATAAACACCCTACCTATTTGAAAATATTTTTGGAAACACTAAAAACACTCTTAAACACGTTATAGTTATTTTATTATCATTTTGAAATGGGTTTACTTAGAGATAAGTAGGACCTTTCTTTTTTGATGTCAAATGGTTTCTCAATTGTAATTATTAGTTTCATTAACCTAAGAAGAAACACAATGATTGATTAAGAAGTTTGGAGTGTTGACATTAATCCAACCACTATTAACTCCAACTTTTAACTTTCAACAACTCAAAGAACAAAACAAAAAATTAAAAAATTAAAAAAAAAATCAAATTTTGTTGAATCTGAAACATGCCAAGCAGTAATCCATTTCATCATAAAAGTCAAATTTTGCAACTAGTATATACTGTTTTGTGCCCTAGAAAAGTAAAAATCCAGTCTCGATATAAGAAACAAGTAATTCTAACCTTTTAAGTTTCAATCCTACATAGTTATTTATAATTACAATGTTAAAAAATAATAATTTATTTATTTATTTATTTTTAAAGCTAATCTCTATGCATATTTAATGTTCAAGATCTAAAAAAATCTATGGAATCTGTTGAGATTAATTATTACATATTTAATTAAGACTATCCATATAAATTTATGAAATACATTTAGAGGGAATTGAACCTTATAAATATATAATTATCGACACTAAAATATGATAAAATAAAACGTCATTTTTTATATTATATTGAAAATAAAAATTCAATTTCCATACTAAATACACAATTCTAACATTTAAAACTTCAAATTTCAATTTTTTTTACGTACTTAGTTACTTGCAAGCATTAAAGAAAACACAATTTAAAACACAATTTCAGTTGCTTGTAAGCATTAAAGGACTGGTAGTTACAATGTCGGTATAATAATTAGAAACGTATACAGCCAGGACAAAACATAGTTTAATTAGAGGAAATGTTGGTTAAGGTCGGTAGAGCGATTTACTGTTTTGTTTATATATATATATAGTTAATCTTCAACAGTCAAGTTGTTGAGTTCTTTCTCCCCTCTGTGTCATTTTTTTTACAAAAAAACCAGCGAACCACCCACATTTCAAGAAGAAAGCTTCAAACTTTCAGGTGTATACAGTTTTATGGTGCTCAAAACTCATCTGGGGGTGCGTTGAGATTTGGAGAAATAGACTAAATTGTCTGTGTACACTTCAGTTGAGGTGAGTCTTGAGAGAAAGGTGGAATTTTTGGATCTGAATTGGGAGTCTGCTAGCTTGGTTGACTTCATATTTGAGATGGGCTTTGTTTTGATTTAGAGTTTTAGTTGGTTTTTTTGGGGAAGAGAGAGAGAGACAAGTAGAGGCAAAAATGACTTGGAAGAGTAGAGGAGGATTTGAGTCAGCTCCAAAGAGTGCTGTTTCCAAAAAATGGACTGTTTTGTTTTGTATTGGTTGCTTTTGTGCTGGGATGCTTTTCTCTGATAGGTAAATCTATCTTCATTTGAAAGTTTTGATTTTTCTCTTTTTAAGAGTTCTCTAACTGCACTTTTGTTTGAATTGTGTCTGATTTGTTTATGTTTGTTGTGTTTGAGAGAAAAAAGGATTGATTTTGATGAATTTTTTTATTGATATGTGTGGCAATTATTGTGAAAGTTTTGTTTTTCCTTTTTCTTTTTGGTTTGTGGGGTGTTCTTATTGTTAACTGTTTAGTCCATTGTGATGGAGAGTTAGTTGCAGATTGATCTGAGATTCATGTTATGGATTCTAATCCACTTGAAATTTAAATCTGAATTAACTTAAATGTCATGGTGGCGCTTGAATTTACATATCAAAGCTTTAGTTAAGGTTCAATTTGAGCATGTTAAGGTTGCTATAGTTCTATATTTCAACTAAAAATGACAGGAAGTAGCTAGTTCAAGCTCTATATGAGTGATAATCGTGGTAACATGCAGCTATGCCAAGTCACTGATCAGCTAAGTTTGGTTGGAGTAACCTGCTTTGGTTGCTGCCCTTATTTGAAATTCAGGATCTGGGCAATGTTGGATCATTGGATGCTATATGATATTAACCCAGAAACACCTCAGACCTTGAAGACTGATGGAGTTCTTCATATTGGCTATTCAAAGAGTTACTGTTGCTATTTAGTCTTGATATGTGAAATTAGGATAGCTTTGTCGGAAGTTTGTAATTGGAAACTTTTCGTCACAGTCAAAATGCTTTTCGTTAAGAGATATGAGCTGCATTTGATACATTGTCCTATAGTACTGTTGCTACAATTTCTTGTTCTATGTTTAATGTTACTGTCACTGAATGGGAATTGAGTTGATTTGTTGTCGGTTTATACACATGCACAATCATGTATACTTGTCAAATATACACCAATGTTTAAGATGTGACAAAGTAATACAACCGGTACTAGAGCTGTTATCTACTCTATATTCGCACGTTGTACTAATTAGAATATATTCATAATAGAATGTGGACAGTGCCTGAAGTTAAAGACATATCAAGGGGGATGGGAACCGAAGATGAAAAGCTAAAATTAATTTCAGAGGGATGTGAGCCAGTTAGTGTGAGTATTTGTCCTATCACTTGAAAACTTTATCATCTTGACCTCAATACTCTTCAGATAGTTAATTTGTATAACCTTTTGTTTTCATCAGAAGGACGTAAAGCACGAATCCGGGGACATTCTTGGAGAGGTTTCAAAAACTCATCATGCTATACAGTAAGCATATATGTGGTATTTATACATTTTAATTGAACTTAAGTTAGTGGTAAGTTAATATGTTGACTACATTAAAATGCAGAACACTGGATAAAACAATCTCAAATTTGGAGATGGAGTTGGCTGCTGCAAGAGCTGCACAGGAATCTATTATTAATGGTTCTCCCATTTCGAAAGAAATAAAAATGAGTGAATCAAGTGGGAAAAGAAAATATTTAATGGTTATTGGTATCAATACTGCTTTTAGCAGCCGAAAGCGAAGAGACTCAGTTCGTGCAACTTGGATGCCTCAAGGTTTGTGATTAGTTAACCGCATTTTATACAGTATTTTCTAATTTTTAATTGCTTTAGAACGACCATATCACGTTTTTATATATTAATTTTTTACAGTTGATTGATAAATAACTTGTCATCTTGCAAAAATTAGGTGAGAAAAGAAAGAAGCTTGAGGAAGAAAAGGGCATTGTCATGCGGTTTGTAATAGGTCACAGGTGGGTATTCCATTTAAGTTGAAATATTGTGTCGCTCAAAGAGCGCTTCTTTGAAATCCATACCTTTCTTCTTTAAAGTAGATTGAATATCTGCTGCTCTGCTGGTTTTTACTTCTTAAATGCATGGAATATGGTCCTTTTTTCAAAAGACTGTCTCAATAATTGCAAATTGTGGGACACATTTTCTGTAGGTAATAATATCTTGGCATTCTAATAGATCCAGGAAAAGGGAAAATCATAGAGAAGAAAGAACTTGATTATTGTTTTCAACTTTCTATTACACGTTACACATTTCTGGGGTCATCAATATTATGATAATTGATAATCCGGACTGCATAACTGAAAATCAGATTAACTAACATTAGGTATTGAATGGACCCATTGCTGTAGTGAAGTTGCTTTCCTTAAAAAGTGATATAGCAAGTAGTATTGGCATGTCTCAAATGATACCAAACATGAACAAAATATAGGAGTAGGCATTTGTGAATGATGGGGCTATTGCTGGTTTGAATGTTTCCATTGGATATAGAGGCGGTAGATCTATGTGACTATGAAGGAAGATGAACTCATATATTTACAATATGAGCAAGAAAAGCAACATGCTGTGGAGAACAAAAAGAAAAAAAAGCATGAAAATTGAGTTGAGATTTCTCTTAACACTCTAATTTTCAAGTAGCCAAATAAATAGTTACGTATCTTGAATTGGACATGTTCCGGTCTACATAGGTGAAAACGTGTTACAAGGTATTCATAATTTTAAGTATTAAGTATCATTGTACATGGAAAAAGTTCTAGAAGACGTATGTAAACTTGCAAACCTATGAAATAATAATATGTAAGATGACAAGTTTGCATTGTAGACATGTTTCGCTTATAAAATTTTTTCATAGTTCGTTTATCGGGTGCAAGATTTTCACGCGTTTTATCCTGTGGGATCTTGCATTGCAATAGTGCAAAATGCACTCATTCCAATTTGCATCGGTGCCAAATGAACTTTGTAAGCATTTTGCACTGATACAAATCAAATCCCACATCAAAAACGAGCAAGATCTTGCACTTGAAGGAAAGCATTTAGAAAATGTTAGTCAAGCAAGGGATAGTATTATTCTTATAAGCTCTCATATTTGATCTCATAGTTGTCGGTTGACTCTTGATTTTTTTCAGTAGTTTAATTTAATAATGATTTGTACTTGTAAATTCAATAAAACAAATGCTTAAACAGGTCATGAGAATCTCACTAATATAGCAACAAGAAGTGTATTACAAAAGCTGCTCTTCTTATGTTGGCAACTTTTGTAAGACACTTATTGTTGTTATGTTAGTGAGATTCTCATGATATATTTAAGCATTTATTCTATTGAATTTACATGGTATCAAAGCTATTGAATTTACATGGTATCAAAGCTGAGCCTTTTCAACGATGGGTTAGGTTCTGTTTAAGTTGCATGACCCAAACTTAATTGCATTGGTGTGGGTACTATTGGATGGATACGTTGCACGTGAGAGAGAGTGTTAAATAGTCCCACATCAGTTGAAAAATGTGAATTTATATTGGTTTATAAAGTGAAGGTAAACCTCAATTCATGAGTTAGCTTTTGTGATGGAGTTAGGCTAAAGACCCTTTTCCTAACATGGTATTAGAGTTGTGCCTTTTCAATGATGGGTCAAGCTCTATTTAAGTTATATGACCCAAACACAATTTCATGGATGTAGATGTTGTTGAACGGGCACACTGCCCATAAGGAAAGGTATTTGGTAGTCCTACATTGGTTGAAAAATATGAATTTGTATTGATTTATAAGGTGAGGGTAAACATCTACTCATGAGTTAACTTTTGTGGTAGAGTTAGGCCCAAGTCGTTTTTCTGAAAGTAATATCATTCTCAATTAATGAAATTGAAAACAATCTCGATGCCTATATCTGACATATGTCTTCTTCTGCTGGCTTCGTGATTAGTGCTACATCTGGTGGTATCCTTGATAGAGCTATTGAAGCAGAAGACAAAAAGCATGGTGACTTCTTGAGGCTGGTAAAGCATCTCTATCTGTTTCCTCATTCACATTTTCTCTATGTCTTCTGTTTTCTGAAGATATGCTGGAGCAAAGAGTTTGGAGAATTTTTGTTGTGAGCTGGTATATATAGAACAAGAATGACTAGAACACAGTAATAAATTTTAAAAATTTTAAATTGTTTTTAACAGGAGCATGTTGAAGGTTACCTTGAATTGTCAGCCAAGACGAAGATATACTTTGCTACTGCTGTCACTTTGTGGAATGCAGATTTCTATGTTAAAGTTGATGATGATGTGCATGTAAATATAGGTAACTTTCTTATTTACTAGTTATTGTTTTCACATGTAGATCATGAAAACCTATTCTCCCAAATTATACTTTCATTTTCTTAAGGGAATAGAACTTTTTTATTTAATATTTTTGTGAACCTTGTAGTTTACATACATTGTATTTGCAAAACTGGCCTGAGGATCATGTTTTACTTGAACCAAATTTTATATTGAGGATGATTAGAATGAAATGTGAATATGTGTTTTCACTAGCCCAATATCTGCACAATTGTTTTTTGTTTGATCTCTTGCAAAAGATTTTATTTATTATGCTTTTGCAGCAACACTTGGAGCAACATTGGCTAGACATCGATCAAAACCCAGGGTCTATATAGGCTGCATGAAGTCTGGTCTGGTCCTGGCTCAAAAGTAAGCCAAGCATGTTCTACATTTTCATTTCATCACATTTAAAAGGCTTTAAGGCTTTGTCTTTCGGTTTCTCATCTCCCGCTGCTTTCTTACGTTTTCTCTGTGGACAGGGGGGTGAGGTACCATGAACCTGAGTACTGGAAATTTGGTGAAGAAGGAAACAAGTACTTCCGTCATGCTACAGGGCAGCTATATGCAATTTCTAGAGATTTGGCTTCTTATATAGCAATTAACCAGTAAGTTACCAGATCTTTTGAAGAACTTCTGGCTTTATTCTATGAGTCCAAAGTATTTCTTCGCTGACTTGTTCCTTTTTAAATGGTAATTATCCAGGCATGTGCTACACAAATATGCTAATGAGGATGTTTCATTAGGATCATGGTTTATCGGATTGGATGCAGAGCACATAGATGACCGGAGATTATGCTGTGGTACCCCACCTGGTAAATTCAAAAACTAATACAGCTGTGTGTTAATCTTAAATTTACCAAGAATTTCTACTGCATTTATGGGAAATAAGAAGCCTAAAATTTATTCCAAATAAAAGAAGCTAGTGGAAATATTTTTCTCCAAAAAGCAGAATAGGATAATTGATTAGTATTCCTTCACATTTGGCTAAATGATGACAAACAACACCTCTCTTACTATTCTATCAGATCTACCATTTTTGTGAATGATTTTGGTGGAGGCTACTTGTCTTCTAAGGGGAAAACACAACAACCTTTGAGCAGATTTTGGTTACCGGATCCTAGTTTGGCATAGTTTAAAGACTTCTTTAACATAATTGTTTTGCTCTTGGTTTATGGTTTTGGCATTGACTGATCACCGCCGTGTCCTTTGTCTTCACTGTGTGTGTCTATGTAACGTTTGTGTGCATGTTTCAAACTTTAATGAAATAGATAGGCAGAAGAAATGATGATTATATGTTGTAAAGCCAGAATGTAGATATGAAAGTCTTAATGATTTGAATATTTACCGCAGATTGTGAGTGGAAGGCTCAGGCAGGCAACATCTGTGTTGCTTCATTCGACTGGAGCTGCAGTGGGGTTTGCAAGTCTTCTGAGAGGATGAAGGAGGTTCACCGGCGGTGTGGGGAAGGTGAGAATACTTTGTGGAGTGCAAGTTTCTAAATGCAAAAGAAAGGGCACAAAAACAAAACAATTCTTCCAAATTCAGGAGGAAGCAAGTGAATGGCATCAGGTTTTTCCAGGCATGTTGGTATAGAGAACTGTAATGTAACGTCACGCGTAAAATGAGACGGATACAAAACATGGGAGGAGGAAAGATTTTAGCAGCTGGGATTTTCTACTCAATTTTAGATTAGGAGAAAACTCAAAAGCAGTTCTAAATGAAGGAAGAGTTTGTAGTAACCATTCTTTATGTGCCCCTCTCTCTGTGGGGGTATTTTGTAAGTGTGCCATAGCTATTATTCAACTTCATGATATGTACTCATATCGGGATTAGCTTTTGCTGCCCTTCTAGTTCATAAATCAGCGGCTTTTGTGTTGCTTTTGACAGATCTGTATCCTTTTTGTGATTGTAAATAAAATAGTGATGAATATTCTCTCTTTTGATAATTTCTTTTCTTGATGCTAAAGCTTTCGATATGGTGGTGTAGGTGCCCTTTTTGGTGTGTCAACTCATGACTTGTATCTCTTCGAAGATTTATCTTGTACTTTATAATTTTTTGTTACCACCGTAAGCACTCTAACTAACTAAGTCACTGTTGCTTCGTTGCCAATTAAGTTCCTGTTGCTTTGTTCTTGAGACCTTTTGCTCTAGTATAAGCGTTGATTTTGGGTTTAATTCTATCACAAAAGCTAGTTCATAAGCAGAGGTTTATTTTTATTTTCTAAATTAATACAAATTCATTTTTTTGAAAAGATGTGGGATTATCTAATACCCTTTTTCATACATAGCGTATTCATTTGACAGTATTTATATCTATACAATTGAATTTGAATAATGCAACTTAAACAGAGTTCAATTTATCATTGAAAAGGTTCACCTCTGATGTCATGTTAGAAAAAGGATTTGAGTCTAACTTCATTACAAAAGAGCTACTTCAGAATAGAGGTATACCTTTATCTTATAAATTAATATAAATTCATATTTTTTCAACGGATATAGGACTAACACTACCCAACCAAGTTATAGTTTACCAGATAAATTGTCCCAATCTGGATGTTTACATCACGATGAGGTAAGGAAGATGGAGTTCAGAATGCTTCTTAGCATGAGCTTACACATGTAGAAGATGGTTTCCAACCGATTGAGTTTAGTCTAAGCATGAAAAATAAAGAAAAAGACGGCCTTGAAACCATGTGGAATCAATCATGTCGTTTCTACTAGATAATACCAAAGAAACTGTAGCATTTTTTCTGTACTGACAAAAAGGCAAACCCCACTGCTTCTCACTCATCTCACTATGCTTAGTCACTCCAATATCCCTCCAGACCCTTTCAAATACTTCCTTTTCAAAGCCTGTTAAAGGGTCATGTATTTTATCTCCACACATCTCCCAACTTAGTCCAACAACATTCTCATCTTTCTCTTCCTCTTTTTTTCAACAAAACCCCACTTCTTCTTCACTTGAAGGTCCTCAAAAAATGAGAGGAAATCCTACTGAAATTCCATCCAGCTCCAACAATCATCCACCGATGTTGAAGTTGATTGATTGCTTTCTTAGGCTTTCTGTGATTCCTCTTAGTGTTGCAACCATATGGTTAACTGTGACCAACCAACAAGACAACAGCAGCTTTGGTATATTGAAGTATAGCAACCTCTTGGGACTCAAGTAAGAGCTATATTCACACCTTTTAATAGTCAAGCTTTGTTTTTATGTTCTCTATGTTCTAAGAAATGAAGAATTGTTTTATAGGTACATGGTTTACATCAGTGCTATATGTGCTGGTTATGCATTTGTTGCTATTGTGTCCACATGGATCAGATTCCTAGTCTCAAAAGCTTGGCTATTCTTCGTCTCTGACCAGGTCTAATTTCAACTTCCTCACTATTCTTCGTATTCGAATTCGACCTTGCTTTAATTTCTTAATGTATGTAACATCATTTTGAGCAGATTGTAGCATACTTGATGGTCACATCTGGGGCTGCAGTGATGGAAATCTTGTACTTAGCATACAATGGAGATCAGAAAGTGACATGGAGTGAAGAATGCAGCTCATATGGGAAGTTTAGCTATAGAATGAAGCTGGCCTTGGTACTCCATGCCTTGGCTCTTGCTTGTTTCATTGTTTTGGCTGTGATATCTGCTTATAGGTGTTTTTGCCTATTTGGTCCTCCTGTTGCTTCTAAGGAGGTTGATGAAGATCAAGAAACAACCTAAGAGCTTTTGCTTAAGAGTTTTATGAGTTCTTATGCTGATTGCTGAGTGATTGAGATTTGAATAAATTATACGTCAGTTTTATTCATACTTACAATAAAAATGATATATGATTTTGTATGACAAAGAATATAGTGGCATGCCAATTTGGTATAAACATCATTTTGTATACAATTAATAATAAGATTATCGAGATCAATTATTATGTTTTTTATTTGCATAATCCTAAAATCTACTAATATAATAGAGGGACAACTACTTCCACAAATTTATTAAATATAGTTGGTCAGAATTGAACCTTATCACCTTAACGAATAAAGAGATACAAAACCACTTATAAGAAATGTGCTACTACATTTGGTTTTGCCTACTAAATGGTGTAAAAAGAAGACAGTTCCAAAAATCTTATTAGCCACAATATTTGAACAAATGAGATGTTGTCAATAGCATATGGCATATGAAACAATTATGCAAGTAAGTCCAAGCAGAGACCGAGAACTTCAATTTCCAACTTGTTCCACAAGTGCTTACTGACAGCATGGATTCCAATTTCTATGCAGCCTGATAAACTTTTTCATCCCTTTCACACACCTCAACATGTTGGTTCAGAAAACTGCTTTGTCCCAATCTTGTGTTGAAATTGAATCATTGATCATCTCTTTCCAATGTGCTCACAAACTTTATTTTTATTAGAAGTAAGTTCTTTATATCAAGAGCCAGGAAGATTGGAAATTTGATTGATAATGCTGTGTACTTGACATATCTTGAAAAGAGTATCTTTCTTTTTATTGAATGCTTTATGTAAAGAGATCTCTTTAATGTGTCTCATAGTAATTTTTATGTTAATTGAACCCTCTTGTTATGAGAACTATTAGTAGGGATAGTTTTTAATAAAAAGAAAGATAAACATCATAATATTTGTTTTATCTGATCAAACAATTAATTAAAACAAAACTTTTATATGATAGTATTTAGTTAGATAATTGATTTTTAACTGTGCAAAATATTTTATACCCTCTTTATATATATGTATAGGTATTTAGGTATGAATACACCTGATAACTATAAATGACTTATTGCATTTTTATATCTAATTAAATATTTATTATATTTGATTACAACTAAAAAAGTTAGATCATGATCTAATATAATACAATTAATCATGTTTAATTGTAATAAGATATATTATAATACAATCAATAATTTTAGAATATAATCAGATGAAACTCTATATATATTTATATATATAAGAGACTTTTATAATTAGGATATCCTAACTTTAAAAAATAAATAAATAGTGCAATAGATTATTGGTTTTAAAATAAGAGAATTTGTTTTAGGAGATAGAGTACAATGGATGAATTTGGTTGATTGGTCCTTACTTAAGTCCTCATTCTAAAAGCACTATATATATGGTTTTTATAATCAGAATATCTTAATTATAAAAATAAGGACTAATCTATTAAATTCATCTATTTTATTTGAAGTAAATAGGAGAAAGAATATAATAGATGAATTTGATTGATTGATCATTATTTTTTAAAGTTAGAATGTTATAATTATAAGAATTATATATATATATTATATATAAAAAGAAAGTGGATATTGATTACACCTAACATAGTTCACTTTGTCAAGAAAGTGGAGGGGGACGACTTTGCTTAGAAAAGCATAGTGACCTATCTCACCTACCAAGAACAACGACTCTCTCTCTCTCTCTCTCTCTCTCTCTCTCTATTTTTTCTTTCTATCTATTTTTTCTTTCTTTCACGTCTTTAAAGAACACTTGTCCAGGCATGGTGTGTTTTTCACAAGTGCTTTTGATATTATAACAAATTATTTTAAAATTTTACAAAGTTTGACGACAATAAAAGCAACTTCCGAAAAACCAAAAAAAAGAAAAGAATTTGTATAGAAGATTTAGAAAATATTTCAAATACTAATAGAGAAATATTCTCATTCAAATACATTTTTTAAGAACCGTTTCCAAATACATCCCAATAAGTATTGAAGTTAATTATGATTTAGTTATCATTTAAGATTTATATAATTAATAGGTAGTCATATGAGGGATATTTTTATTTTTAATATTTTTTTTTCAAACTTTGATTTATGTGAAATTTAGTAACTAAACACAATCAATAGCATTACTCATCCAAAAGTACATTTAACACAAGTATAAACAACAGTCTTAATAAACAAAATAAACTACTAATCAATGTTTAACAAGAGTAAATTTTACTACTATTTCAAAAAAAAAAAAAAAGAGTAAATTTTTACTACTATTCAGGATTTGATATAGTAGAAAGACTCCAACATTCCGGAGAGAGGTTTTTAAACTATTGAATCGAACTCGAACCAATACCGATTGTCCTTTAAATGCACTGAACTAGTATTATAGCACAAAACATTGAATAATGATTTTACAAATTATACAATGATAAACCATGGTTTACAAAGCTATTAAACTTACAAAATTTATTTTCCAACTATAGAATTAAACTTCAATCAACACTAATCATCTTATAATCATATTGACTAGTACAGTAGCATGAAAATAACAAACCTGGCTCTCCATAAATTAAAATGAATTGGAAGTTGGTGAGTGGTGCAGTTTACATCGTTCTCCTAGTCCAAGTTTCATTTCCCACCTATGTGTGGTGTGTATTTGTGTTAATTTTCCACTTCTGTATGGGTCTCTTCTCTTAGTTTTTAGGAGTTTTATTTCAAGTTGCCCCTTAAAGTTTATATTAAAAGGTTCCGGTTATAATGCATGTATTTGCAGTATGTACTATGTCAAAAAAATGATTGGGCCTTTTTGGACCAATTGGATAAACTTGGGCCTTATCTGAGGCCCAACAAGAAGTTGTCCTTGCATATAGCTATGAACCGGCCTAGGAAAACAGACTCCTACTAGATTCAACTGTCTTAGTGTCTCTTCATGTCGTGTAACATCAAAGATTACTAGCTCCTGTGAGTCCCCTTTTTTTTTTTTTTTTTTTAATTATAATTTCATTGTCTTTTATGGTAAATAGCTTTCTTTCATTGCACTCTTTGATTATTCTCTTTTTCTCTTTCAATTGAACAACAAAAAAGAAAACATATACAAAGGAAGTTTCTTGGAAAAAGTCTGATTTTTATTGGTTTGTTGTATGTTGTATTAATTGGTTGATTATAAACAGTAGACAAGCAGAATAGACTTGAAGAAAAAAAGCTATGGCCAAGAGCTCTTTCAAGCTTGAACACCCCCTTGGTTCTCTCTTCTCTCGCTCTATATATATTATATATGATGATTTATTTGGTTGTGATTGATCATGATTTTTTCTTGTGATGTGTTTTTGATGATAAAGATATGATCTTTTTGGTGGGGTTTGATGGGTTTGTTGATCTATGTGAGAAAAATGTGAACTTGATGTTTCTTGTATATGTTTTGTGGATTTTGTGATCTGGGTTTTGGTGGGTATTAGATAATAAGCATCTATGGATGGATTTATGATTTTTGATCATTTATGGTCTATGGAACTTGTGGGGTTGCAAAGTTGTGGATTATTTTTTTTCCACTAGAATATGAGAACGAGTCAATGCATGTATATAGTCATATAGATATGTTTTAGCAGCTATATAATTCTAGGATCTGTGCTGGTTAAAGGACAATTTTTTATCTTTTAAGTTAGTGGTGGTATCGGTTACAGAAAGCGAAAATTATCACATGAATTTCAGTATCAATTAGTTTTTAGATTTTGTGTAGCGTGAATGTGTAGTGATATTTCCTTTTATGGATAATCAAGCGTTTGGTATATTGATGAATTCTGTAATATGAGGCTTGATTGATTAGATATACTGTGACAATGCATGGTTGTTCTACTACAATGATAAAAACATTACATTGATACATTGATAGTGTCTGCTTGATTGTTGTTGATATACAAAAATGTTTTCTTGTATTCACTTGGACATGTCTTTTGTTACTAGTTGAAAATTTTAGTTTTTTCTATGTGCCAGAGAGGAGGCAGGCAGAGGCTGCCCGCATCAGGGAAAAGTATCCTGATAGAATACCGGTATGAATTTGTCTTGTTTATCATGAAAATGCTTTATTTCTTTGATCTCTTCCAGTTGCATGTAATGTCTGTGTTTGATTACATTTTTCAAAATGGTTTTGTGCTACTAGGTAATTGTAGAGAAGGCTGAAAGAAGCGACATTCCTGACATTGACAAGAAAAAGTTAGTCGCTTATCTTTATTTGCTTTTTATACATTTTATGTGTTTTTAACTTGAATGTTGCTGGTGTCGGTTGTTTTCATATGTTCATTCAATGGTGTTTTGTGTCTTGTTCCTTTGTTGATGAGCTACATCCTGGGCTTGTTTTTTGAAAGTCCACATCGTACAATGCTTGTAGAAAATTATTTACAACTGTAGTTTGATTATAACTATTGTGTATGGTTGTGTTGCCTGTTTGGTTCAATTGGTAGGAAGAGATAAGACTAAACAAATGAGTGAAAGAAAAGAAAACGGCGATAGTTAATAGATTATATGTATCTGATCTGATGAAGGAAGTGATCTCTGCATTACATGTTTAGTGAGCGAGAGATGGTTATATTAGTTAGAAAGAAAGATTAAACAATTAAGTTAACTTTGGGGATGCAGTAACATTAAGCATAGTAATAGGTATCTATCAAATAATATTCTTCTGAGCTCTCATATGCCATGCAGATATCTGGTACCTGCTGATCTGACCGTTGGGCAGTTTGTTTACGTGGTCCGAAAGAGGATAAAGCTCAGTGCTGAGAAGGCCATATTCATCTTCGTCAAGAACATATTGCCACCCACTGGTGTGAAAATCATCAACTCAATTTCTTTACTGGACTCGTTATATCATTGCCTTTTTCTTTGCTTAATAATCCAAATAATTTCTGTCATGATAGCTGCCATGATGTCTGCAATCTACGAGGAAAACAAAGATGAGGACGGCTTCCTCTACATGACTTACAGCGGTGAGAACACATTTGGAGAATCGTTCTAATGGTATCAACCTAAACTTATGTAAATAACGAAGACAATGAGATGGAAAAAGATGTAAATTCTGGGCTCTTTGCTTGAACCATGGGAGTTCATGTTGAGGCATGCTCTGCTTAGATGCTGCCACAACCCCTGTTAAACTTTGAATCTATGACTACCCTTGTTATATTAATTTGATGCAGTAAATAATATTTATGCTTTCTCTGTTATTAAATTGGATTAGCTAGTTAACCTTCTAGTTTTCGGATTTCACCAACCATGCCCAAATTATCGTTGGTCACTTTATTTCTTACATAGGGTGCAGATTTTCTCCTCTCCACTACCTCCTGATACAAATCTCATAATCATAGGATTGATAGTGCAGGGTGATTTTTGTTTGTATATATGCAAGTTGTGCTTCTTGACTTGCATGCCCTTTGAAGTTTGTTAAAATTGTGCCAAAGATTTACCAAGTATCATAACTATTCAGTATTCACTAAGGTGTTGTGGTTCGATTAATCAAGTGTATTTTATAAGTTTATGTGGTTCTCCTTTCATTGTGGGAGTAGTTGTCTCGTTATTATGGGAATAGATATTTGAGTTGCATATGTAGCAATTGATTTTGACATGCTCTGTATTTTTTAATCATTTTGGTATCAACTTTATAAAAGACAATTATTATAGCTATTGATGAACTTATCATCATTTTCATGTTTCAAACTGTTGTTAAACTGCTTTTAAGTTTTAATGTAGGGGTCTTAGGCCCTGATTAGAATGACTTTTGGAAGTCAATTTTTGGCTTCTTGAACCCAAAAGCTACTGTCGAAACTGTTTGGATGGAAATTGGAAATGAGTTTTTATCATTCCAAAACTCTTTGGAAGGGAGTCAATCATTGTAGCTTTTGAAAGAAAGGTTTTTATTTCTCTTTTTCTACTATAAAAAATCAAAAATAAAAGCTATCCTAAACGAGCGTTTGTTATTATGTGATTGTGGACTGAGGTTAGATTTTAGAGACCATTCGATTATATTTATTTTAGCAATAAATAAACTAAATCCTTTATAATATAAAAGATGAAAATTATAAAAGATGAAAATTGTTTTTCTTTAAATATAGTACATGATTACATTTTGCTTTTCCATACGGAATTAAATAAAATTCGAAGCAATATGCTTAAATTAGTAAATTAGAAATACGCTCTCAAAATGGTCCCCAGTACTTATAAATGGCAAGAGATTATACTTTATTTTTTTTATTTTTTGCCCCGAAATTCTCTTCATGTACTTCTAAAATTTTCAATAACTGCTTGCAAGGTATTTAGTAATGGTGAGTATTTTTCATTAAGTCTACTGAATTTTCCAATATTGGAATTTTGGACCATATTGAGACTGAAGGATAGGCGAGGATCAATGGTGAAAGTATCCCAACTTTTCTTCTTTTAACTGTCAAAGTCTCTCTCTCTGTTTTTTTTTTTTTGTTGAAATCATCCAACTCTCATTTTATTTGGTTTCATTTTCACCCATTTGCTACACAACTTGTGTGATGAATAATCATTCCACACATGTGCATAGGCTAAATTTAGGTGGCAACTTTTTTAGATCACAAAAAAATTTACTAAATAGAGAGAGAGAGAGAGAGAGAGAGAGAGAGAGAGAGAGAGTCTAAAATGGTGAAGGGAAGGGAAGAGAGAAAAGAATGTGATCAATTCCTGAATATCAGCTAAATGTCAGGGAATTTGTATGGCATGTTGAAAACGTATGCATGCAAGGAAGAAGGCTGTTCTTCTAGGCGGGTTGGGTCAATAATTTTTTTTTTTAATAAAGCAGTCACCTTTCCTTGAGACAAGTAGAGAAAGAGAGAGCCATGAAAACATGATTGAAATGCAGAGAAGCAAGTCACTTCAAAGTAGGATGTGATTTTGAAAGTCTCATGAAATGAGGTTAGTGTTACTCTTTGAAGTTCACTACAAGTATTTTTCACATTTGGAATTGCAAGTATTTTTATATTTTGGGTCAGAAGTTTTTCTTCTTTTACAAGAAAATACGTATTAAGTATCATTTGAAAAGCATTTTATCTTTAAACATCATTTTTTAACAAGTGGTTATACAGTTAGATCTCAATTCATTAAGGTGCTAGGGTTCAATTTCTATCAAATATATTTTAAAAGTTCATATGGTAATTTCCAATATTGTGTAAGTAGTAATTGATTTTAATAAGTTCCGACAAATTTATGATTCATTCGATGTCAGTTAAAAAAAAAAAAAAAAAAAAAAAAAGAAGGAAGATCATTGTTACTTTCTAATGTAAATTTTTTCCCTTAAATGAAATATTATTTATTTAAGGTTAAAAAAAATATGTTGTTTTTAAGAGTATTATCTCAAACACACTTTGACTTTATTAAAAAAAAAAATTATTGACACTTTGTAATGTGTACACAAAAAGGACATTAGTAAGAACAGGGGTGGACCCACTGTCATGTCTCCACCCTTCAAAATTTTTTAAAAATTAATTAAGTTTATTGTATTTAAATATAAAAATATAATGTCATACCATTTCATGGACGCATAATGGCTTTAATGGATGCAATTCGCCTTTTGCTGTAGATGCCACCATGGTTCGATCTCTGGCTCTATCAAAGAAGTCATTTAATATATTATATAAATAAAATGTCACTTATGCTTCTATCTGAAGTGTTTTTTTTTTATTCACTCATAAATGTTGCTTGGTCTCATAATTTTTTTTTTAATAATTTTTTATGGCATGGATTTTTTTTTTTTTTTTTTTTTCCTTTCATCTATCATGGTTCAATCAATTTTCTTTTCAAAATATGTTACTTTTTCTCAATTTTTTTCCATTACGGTTCAATTTGTTCTCCTATCAAAACATGTTATTCTCTCTCTCTTTCTCTCTGTTTTCCATTATTACAAATTGATCTTTAAATTTGAAATATTTTAACTTCATAAATTATCAACCCATAATTGGTATGCTTTTAATTTTATACTTGTACTAAGAATGTTATTTTAAGAAATTTTGTTTATAATCTTCTAAGGGGTAAAATTATATATCTCTTATTGGTAACGTATTTTAGCTAGTTTATTTCATATAACGTCATTCTAGCAATTGAAAGAAATATTATAAAAAATATTTCATATAATTTTTTTTATATTATAATTATTATATAAAAGTGCTCCTAATATAGATTTGTGGTCTGTCACCACTGAGTAAGAAGAACAAAGTTCTTCAAAAACTTTATTATAAAAGAAGTAAAGTCAACATTGAAGCTTGAAGCTGATAAACCATTAATTCTAAAATTTCTAATTAAGCATATTATCATTTACTTGTAATGTTAGAGAATAGCAGAAATCAGCATAAGCATCCTTGCAACCATAATTTCTTTGTTTCAAATTGCAAGTAATTCCTGCTGTCAAGCACTTAAAATTCTTAAAAGACATTATTTCAAGTCATTGAACATAATTCTGAAAATCACTTTTAGATTTTTTTTTTTTTTTGGATCTAAGAAGTACTCATCAAATGTTTATTTTAACCTCTTTGACTTTATCTTTGCAATCTATTTTGCCACTTAAAGTTGTATGTGTACACAAAGTTAATTACAAGAAATTAGGCAAAGTCAACATGGAAATCGAAATCTGATTTTAAAAATAACTATTAGCAGATATCAACACAATATTCCTTGCAATAATACAGTTTCTATTTTCACAATTATAAATATTGTCTTTCTTCTTTATGCTTATAAAAAAAATAATTTTTTTACACATGTAATATCTTTAATTTCCTTTGTTTGATGCTTGGCAACTTTAAGATAGCTTAAACTTCTGCGTTGAATTGGTGACTTCAAGGTCAACCTATTAACTTTCACTCAATACAAAAAGTTGTCATCTATCTTGAATTCATTTAATTTTTCTTGTTTACAATTGTATTGAGTGGAAATAAATGAATAAATGTTAAAACCAATATATATATATATATATATATATTTTACAAAGCAAAAAATTTTATTCATGAAATATCTGTAAGAACAATGTTTGAAATATAATTTGGAACTGAATGAAACCAAGATTGACTAAAATTACATTTAAAAACGATAGTTAACCTATGTGCTGCCATATTACTCCTTTGAGCCGCAAAAAAAAAATGTTTACTAAGACTTCGTTTGGTACGACTTCTCCAAGTAGATCTTTTGGAAGAAAGTTATTGATTGTTTGGTTGTCAATTAAAAAAACTTTTTAAAATTATAGACTGTTTAGTTAAATTATTTTAAAAGCACTTTTAATTTATTAATTTACCAAAAATGATATGAGAGAAATAATAATATATTCATTTTAGGAATGTAATGACTTTAACTTCAACTATAAAAAATTAATCAATCAAACAATCAATAATTATTTGATATAAGTGTATTTTCAAAACACATATTGTCAATAAAATAGATATAAAATTATTTTGTTTCTTTATTTTTTATTTTCAAAAGAGAAATGTTTATTTAGATTTGTTAATAAAGTTTTATATCTTCAATTTTATTTGATATAAATAGATTTTCAATAATTATTTGATATAAGTGTATTTTCAAAACACATATTGTCAATAAAATAGATGTAAAATTATTTTGTTTCTTTATTTTTTATTTTTAAAAGAGAAATGTTTATTTAGATTTGTTAATAAAGTTTTATATCTTCAATTTTATTTGATGTAAATAGATTTTCAATAACGTTATAAGGCTATGTGTTTATATTTATAAAAAAAATGTAATAGGGTTATAAGAGTATAAAGATATTAACGAAATAAAATAGGGGTATAATAGATATTTTAATTTTTTTTTTTTTTTAAAAAAAAAACTCAAAAAGATTTACTTGAAGAAGCTTTTTAGTTTTTTTAATCCTCAAAAGTTCTACTGAGATGTCAACCAAACGACGTAAAAATAATCAAGTAGAGCTTTTGACATTAAAAAAATATTTTTAGCCAATAGATAAATTATATTAAACGTAAATTAACTATATATTTCGAAAATACCTTAAGTACCTTTTTTAATCTAAGAAGTACTTAATAATTATTTAAAATTGCATTTCACCTTTTAGGTACACGTGGTTGTGTACCTAATTGGTTATTAATATTTTGACCAAATATATATTTACAAGTTTATGTGGATGGTTTTTTTCCTTTACCATGAGAGTAAATGTACAAGTTTATGTGATTAATTTTCTTCCCTTAGTGTGGGAATAACATAAGAGTTTATGTAGTAATTTTTTTTCTTTATTGTGGAAATAGTATATCTTGTTTTGGTGTTAATTTTAAGTTTCATTGATTTGTTCTATGCATCTAAATATTATAGTACTTATTATAAATTTCTTAATAAACAATTAAAAATGCTTTTACCAATATTAAAAGTACTTGTAATATATAGCACCCATTTGAAGCATGAGTGACAATTTTTCACCTCCTCAAAGTGGTCCTGGCTTGTCCTTGAAAATTCACATGGGTTGCAGTTTCATGAGTGCTACAATTTGTTCCAAGTAAAAAAGGACTTCAAGACCAAGTACTCTTTTCTTTTGATACTTTATACAGTCAAGGCATACCTTACCTGCCATTTTTCATCAAGAAAGCACTAGGTTTCTAAAGGCATGAGAACTATTCTTATTCGGTACCAAAGCCTGAATAATGAGTAATAATATGTGGTACTAAAAACCACATATTCATGTCTTAGTAATACGTTTATATTCTCCCTATCAAAAAAAAAAAAAAAAAAAAAAAAAAAAAAAAAAGAAAAAAAGAAACAAGGTGTCAAAATAAAAGGAAATATATATATATATATATATATATTTATATATATAAGAAAAGACAAGAGGTTAATTTTCATATTCACATGATTAGAAATCTGTGGGCTTAATTACTTTAAGTAGTTTAAAACATAATTGGTTGATTCCAGCCTAACTGAAGTATTTGACAAAATTGGGAGCTTTAACAATAAAATATGCCATGTTCATCATGAATAGCAAATTTAAATTTAACTGCAAATACCTTTTTTTTTCCCCCATGGATTCATTACTCATCCTTACCTCCAAAATTAGCAAAGATATCATTACAGCTAATTTGAGATAAATTTAACCTTATTAGTAGTTCTAATTACAGTTGTTCAACTCGGTTTGGCAATTTAATATATAAATGCCATGAAGACTTGGTATATAATAAATATTCAACACTATAGATATCTCTTCTTGCTTATGAGTATATATTTCTCAGTAAATATGAAAGACGAATAAATTACAGATATTTATATAAAAACTTAATTAAACATATTAATTAATTAGTCATATACTTTTACTATAGAACATCCATCAAACCCAATGTTTCCAAATTACAAAGAAAAACCTTCATAAAAATACGTCAAGTCTTTCCCTCAAAGTCATGGATGTTAGTGGTATATATAAACTCATGATTCAAAAACATGTCTAGCAAATTCCAGGCACGTTATCAGGAGGGCATGATCCATGAGTCCTGACATGTTCCGTGGAAGAATCGACGCGAAACATGGAAGCAATTTGCTGCATTTCAAGGCTGATATTGTCATCGGTGACCACTGAAGAGGGGCCATTAGAGCCTTCTCCGGTTTCATTGTACCACTCTGCAGGGACTTGCAGTGAAGGGTTGATAACATTAAATAGCTTTGACAAGTCTTCATGCATTGTGTTGATTTGGTCTGCTCCTGTCTCTTCCTTGGACTTCAATCCTATGAACAATTGAAATCAAAATTAAGCACTTTTTATTTTTTATTTTTTTTTATATCACTTACATCATGAACAATTCGAATCTGAATCATTTTCAGATTGCCACCGAACCATATTAGTCGGTGGTGAGCAATCAAGCATTAATGTGATTAAAGTAACATCAACATAGTTTCTATTGATGCAACTTTGTGGCACATATTCCAAATATGGACCTAGTTAGCACATTTAATTACAAGAAAAATCTAATGCAAATGAAGGGAAAGCACTTTTTTGAAAATTAAATCGGACGATCATATATTTTAAAGATCGGAACAATAAAGGATACAAACATTATAATCCATGTTAAAAGAACATTAATTGAAAAACACAAACAAATCTATGAACTGACCTTGTGACAAATTGAGACAACTTGAAGGATCACTCCACTGATTATTAAATCCACCAAAGTGGTCACGCTTGTCTTCCATGGAACTTACATGGTTAGTCTCATCCAAGAGATCCTCCAGCAACCCACTTCCACCACGAGATAGACTCAGCTTCTGATCATTATCTATAACGTCGACAAAAGCTAGCTCTGCTGCTGAGGTTCCATGAGAGAACAATTGGCTTGAAGGGAGCTCCGGTTTCGAAGCAAAAACCGAATAAGTGTTGAATGAATTATTAGTAGTAGTACTACTACTACCATAATAATCTTTATCGAACTGGGTTTGAAGAATGGCCGTTGATGATGATGGTGATGAAGTATTGGAGCCGAAAGGCACCAGGTTGGTTGTATATTGATTATTAGGCTGCAGTGATGACGCCAACCTGGGGTTGGAAAATGTGTTGCAATTAGGCTGAGGAGTTGAGAGAGACGTTGGAGACGTTGGATTTCTAAGGAAGGTCGAAAAGGGAAGAGAAAAGGTGGTATTTTGATATGTGTTTGTGTTGAAATTGTTGTGGGTGTAATCATTGTAATTATTGGTGTTGAAATTTGTAGTGGTACAAGGAGGAGGAGTAGTAGTAGTAGTTGCGGAAGTAGTAGTAGTAGGATCAGCATGGAAGCGCTTGAAGCGAAGAGGGGTTTGGAGAATTGGAGGGGCTCTATGGACATTGAAGTGGTTGGTTTTGGAGCAAGCAGTGGACAAGTTGATGGGCTGGTTGGTGGTGGTGGAGTCAAAAAGAGAGAGAGTTGGCAAATTATGAGGGGAGTGGAGGCCTGGAGAGAGAGGTGGAGGTGGGGTTGGGGAGAGACAGTTGGGGGTGGGACTACGGGGGAAGTGGTGGAGGTGGTGGTGGTGGGCGGCGGTGGGAGTGGTGGGGGCGGTGGAAGGGGTGGCATGGAAAGAGAAAGAAGAGGTGGGGGTAGGGGTGGTGGGTGTGGAGGCTGGTGATTGATGAGAATGTGAAGATTGTGGAGTTTGTTGTTGTTGGTTTTGGTGATGGCGGTGGTGTTGTTGTGCTTGGATTTCCGGTGGATACAATGCAAGTCCTTGCCTTTGGCGTCTCTTCACTCTCGTGTTCCAATAGTTTTTGATTTCGTTGTCTGTTCTTCCCGGTAACTATCACAACACAAGAACAACAACGACAACAAGGAAGATCAAAAACAGTGTTGGTCAGCCATTCTATCAACTAAAAGGGAAAAAGAAAATTACAAACCTGAGAGGCCATGCGAGCCCATTTATTGCCAAGCTGTGCGTGGAGTTCAACAATGAGTCTCTCTTCATCAGGAGAGAAGGCGCCTTTCTTCAGGTTTGGACGCAAGTGGTTGGCCCAACGAAGTCGGCAGCTCTTCCCACAACGAGCCAAGCCTGTGTTCCTTTGAACCGCATTCCAGTTCCCTTCACCATGCTTCCTCACATACTCCGTCAACACAGCGTCCTCCGCCGCCGTCCACGGCCCCTTCTTCAACTGTACCCCATCTCCACCATGATCTCCGCCTGGTGACCCACTTTGATCAACTTGTTGTTGATGATGATCATGACTAATACTATTGTTGTTGTTCCCTAACATGTTCATCTTCACAAAAACTATCTAAAAAAAAAAATCACACCCTTTCTCCTATATATAAATTTCTATAATACTATTTAGAAGTAGAGCACATATATATATACACACACATATGTTACATATATATATGCTCTACTGGGTCCTTCAAAGTCTCAAAATCTCACCTTTTTAGAAGTGAAATGCGGTGGCTCAATATATAATACATATATGTCCTCTCTCTCTCTCTCTCTCTCTCCCTCTCTCTCTCTCTCAAATGGCTAGAAACATAAAGATGCAATCACAAAAACAACCAAATAAAGAACACCCCTTTTGTTCTTCTCTCTCAAATTGTTGTTGTGGTAATGTTTTGTCTAAATTTTCAACATCACAAGACAAGACGTCCATGAATATCTATATGACTGCTCAATTTTTTTTTTTCCAGGGAAATTTTCTGAGAGAAAGAGAGAGAGAGAGATAGATAAAGAGAGAGCCACAAAGGAGAGGCTGTGTGAGAGAGCAGACAGCAAATAGAGAGAAGTTGTCAAGAGATCAATGGTGGAGCTTTGAAAACGGTCTCTTTATTTTTTTTACCTTCTCAGACAGATCTTTTAAGTTGTGTTATGTTTTCTCTGCTTTTTTATAATTTTTTTGCTTTGTTGCTCTGAGGCTATTTTAATATGCACAATTTTTTATAATATGTTTTTTTTTTTTAATTTTTTTATTAAATATCGGATAGGATAATAGTATTGACAGTTTGGATTTGCTAGCCTTTTTTATGGTAGCAGAAGCTTAAGATTTTTTTTTAGAAAAAAAAATGTATATATTTTATTGTTTGACTTGGGGGTAAAACGGTAAAAATCGGGAAGAATATGTTAATTTGAGAATTGGTTTAATTTGGGAGAAAGACAGAAAGCGGCAGAAAACCAATCCAAAAATATGATTTACTTACATAATTTATTAAAAATATATATTGTGAGATTAAACTTGCAGAGCTGTGAAAAGAATCAATATCTCGATTATTAAACAATGATCGATGAACATGATTTTCTCGTAGTCTTTTTCAACTATCAACGAATGATGTTGGTAACTTTGATAGTGGTTTTACAGATTGTGAACCGTTTTCTTGATGGAGAAATTGAATTTTAGTTCTCAACACTAATGTGTAGTAACTAGACTAGCTAGATAGATAATTCCAAAAGCAAAACCAATATGGTAACATAAATATGTCACTTTTTCATGTGAATGACTACGACATTTTAGTTAAAATTACAAAGTGTTTGGGATCACATAAAGATTTTCTTATTTACCAACTTGTTATATAATCATTACATCCTGATAATTGCATAGAATTTCATTTATTGTAATTATTTGGTTTGCCTATAATAATAATAATTTATGTGAAGCTATTTTTGTGATATAAATTTGTAAAAAATTAATAATGGGTTTATAAATTAATTTCCTAAGTGACTATATGGATAACCTTATGTTGTAGCATGGGTAAATTAACCAAAAGGGTAAAACAGTTGTGAAGGATTGCATACATTTACTGAAATGGTAAACATTATCAAATTTTATGGAAAATGTTTTTAGTAGAATTTTATCTGAGAAAATCAGTTTTCTGATGAAACTGAAATAAAACAAAATTTGAAACTTCTCAGAGTTTTATGTACTGTTAATTGAATTTTAGTATGTGACTGTTCTAGTATATTTGTGAATCTGTTTTTCTGTTTTGTTTTAGTATCCATTGAGTAAATACTTGATACATCTTCATAAAAAAATTCAGATCAAAGGATAATTTTATCAAATAAAATAAAAGCATCCAAAAAACACTTCAACTAACAAACTACTGTTATTTACTGATAAAAGTTAATTATTTATGGTATTTCAATTTTCCAATTTTTCAAGTAAAATAACAAAAGAAAATAGAAAGAATATCATTAAATTCGGTGGAATTGATATTTCGAAAGAAAAAAAAAATATTTGTTTAATTTTTATACCAAAAATATGCACCCAATAAAATTTGTTTCTTAATATTTGTCATCACACTAACTTAAAGTTTCAACAATTTAATTTACATGAATTTTGTGGGTCTCACATTTTGTCAAAAGTAAAACAAGAGATAAAGTGGTAAATTGAGATGAAATCCAAGGTGTCAGAGTCACAGAGCACAAAATAGTCCTTGAAAGAGATTGCGAAGGTGAGGTACCAAGTTACTCTTGTTTAAATAAGGTTCTTCACATTGTTAAAAATTGATAAAAACAAAATAAGAGAATATATTTAAAAATTAAAAAATAGACATGTTTCGAACTATTACAATTTAATTACATCAGCAATAAAATTACAAAAATATTTTACTTTTGTTATAGTAAAATAATATGCATGGTTTCTCAAAATTAGTTTATAAGACCTAGCAAATTTCATTTTTTGGTTATTGTAGAACTACAAATAAATAATTTGCATTTATTTTTAGTACGTTAATGAATGATGAACAATTCTATATTTCTCTTAAAAATAAAAAGGAGAACTTCATTTTGATTCTTATATTTTTAAAAATTTTTTATTTTTAAATATGAATCCATTTATAATATTCATGGTCTCTTACATTTCAAAAACTTATCAAATGAGTTACTTTGGTATTATCATTAATGATCAACATCGAAATAAAATGGTAAAAGATTGTTTTGTCCTTAATTTTATGTACACTTTTAATTATTATTTTCGGTTTTTTTTTTTTTTTAATTTTCTATCCGACAGACATCCTTTATGTCACCAATTAGTATTAAAAGATGAAACTATCATTATGTGAGTAATGTTTGACTAACGATCATGACTAATTTGATGAATTTTTTAAATATAAATGACCATAAACACTATAAATAGATTCGTATTTAAAAATAAAAGGTTTTTTTAAAAATATAAGGACTAAAATGAAATTCTTCCAAAAATAAATAATGTTTCTTAATTTGTGTGGCTTGCCGGAGTGGCACGACTCCACTTGCTTTGGTTCTTAATATGCATAGGCAAGGCTCAAACTCAAAGCGTCACAAAAATACGGTAATTTTTTCACTTAAATGTTAGTCGACTCTCCTAGTCTTGAAAGTAGACTTCTAGATTGCACGTTAAGAGAACTTTATCAACTAGGTTCCCGTAATTATTTAACCTAGTGTTAAGAAGTAAAAGAAATAAATAAATAATGTTTCTTATTTTTTAATTTGTTTGAAGGTACATGGTAATATATTTTTCACATAGAAGTTAAAAACAAAATAATAATAATAATATCAAAGCAATTTAAAATTAGAACTCACAAATAAGAGTAAGTTTTCGAGAATTTTGCAATCATTTTTCAACTTTTCATTCTAAAATTATTCTATATTTCTTTTCAAGGTGTATACCGGCTATATGTTGAAAGACAATTCCTTTGAGAAAACTGTAAATGTTATGTTGATCCATCACAAAATATTCTAAAATTCGGAGCTTGAATATTTTCTTGATCCAGATTTTTGTCTTATGGCAGGTCGATAACGATAACGATTGTTATAATAAAATATCGTCAAAATCATTTTTTTAATTACTTCTGGATAATCCCAAAATTACAAAACTGAGGTGAGTTTAGATGAAAATTCTGATAAAGAGAAAATCAATGCTTGATAACAGGGGCAATTGATGATGTCCACAGAACTAACACAATAGCATCGACATAACACTTGAACTAGTACACAACAGTTTCGAAATTGTTACCAAAATTTTACAAATTTTAGATTTTGTTATTTACTGTTGAGAAAGATTTACAATGGAAAAACTAATTAATATAAACCTAAGGGCTCACAAGAAAAAACTGTTCTTAGCTTCAATATTAAATATTAGGGAAGCAAACTTTATGGGCTGTCACGGTGGTTGCGCCCCACTTGCCAATGTTTTTTCATACCGTTCATTGTGTATATACTCTATCTATAGATTTTGATAAATATCTAATCCAGTATCATAAGAAATGTATTAAAAAAAATTAGGGAAGGAATCTTAAAATCTGAATGAAAATAATGTTTCATTTTCAAAAAATCTGTTCAAAAATTTTATTTAAATAATATGATAAGTTGATTTGTAGTTACTACGTTAGTTTTAATATAATGTATTGATGATATAATAATTATACATAAATTTATCACATTATTTGGATAATAAATTTAAATAAATTTTTGTATAATATAGCTTTACTATCAGAATAAAACCTAACAAACAAATATCTAAACAAGTAGTAAATACATTTAAGACATATCAATGCCATCCGTACATGGATTGGTTCCACATTAACCTACCCAGATGCATTTTGTCAAATTAAAGACCAATTTTGGTCCATAGTGGTTGCTTTCAAGAGACTAAATCTATGGTTTTTCTAATGGAAGCGTGTGCCATTTTAAGGCTCAAACCGTTTAGGTGGTAGCCACCAACATTGACATATTTTTCATAAGAAGAATTAGAAACACGTTGGCTTCTTCTCGTATATAAATACATTTTGTTAAGAGGTAACATAAAGAGCCTGGCCTGATCCCCCCTGTGCAAAGTGCAAGCTTGGAGCTTGAGTCTCCCATGGCCATGGCCTTTCTCTCCACCATTTTCAGCTGTTTCTCCGAGTCATCCCCATCGAAACGATACGAATGCAATGGAGATGTTTGTGTCCTCAAAAATAAGAAGACATCAGGAGGAAAAGGTGCCAAGAACAAGTGAAATCGATACAATGCAAGCTTCGTTTTTCGGCCTTCCGGCGAGATGTAGGGTACCAAGTTTTCGTTTAATTCGGTAGGGAAGATAGAATTAGCTTGGATTGCATTTGCATAAGGATCCTTCTGTGGCGTAAAGGCTGCGTAACGGTTGGGATCGGATCGGATTTATCTTCTGGATCTAAGCTCACCACGAAGTTTGAAGGATCTTATGATATGTGACAATCACAATAACATTCAATGAAGATGTAAGTTTTCTTTTTCCAATTCGATAAAGAATGTACATCGGAGTTGAATCAGAAGGGTCCAAAGTCTCTATTCGTCTGTCATGCCAATCAATAGGAGGAAAGTATGGTAGGGAATTGAAAGGTCAGATCAGGAGACTTCAACCCCTTATCGTGTGTAAATGTGATTTTGTAATATTGAAAATGTTGGTCATGTAAATTCCCTTTCACACTTGTGATATATAAATAAATGCATCAAAATGTTGTTCAATAAATTTCTTGCTTTCTTTTTTTTTAAAAAAAACAAAAATCGTAGAACTTTATATTAATTTAGTTGTTGCAGCTCCATCCTTAATATTGTTGTTCTGTTTATCATTTTAAGCTAGAAATTTCAGCATACAATTTCAGTTTGACAATTATTTTAAGAAAATATAGCCCTAAAATAAAAAGGACGACAATTGTTCTTAAAAATGTTACAGAAACGGATCACAATAGCAAAATTAGAAATCTCTTACTTTCAGAAAATATGAATTTCAGAATTCTCCGTTAATAATTTGATGCAGATATTGCTACTGCTTTTGGCAGAATCTTTAACTACAAATAAAGCTAATGTGAATTCAAAAACTAGCATTGAGCATTTTTTTTTGGGGGAAGGACAAAAGTGGCATATTTAAGTAGTGACTTAACATTTGTGTCCCTGTCCCTTAAAATGTAACAATAGGGGCTCAAATGATATATAAAAGTACGAAAATACCCTTCCAGTTAAAATGTGGTTTTGAAAAAAACCTGTTCCCCCCAAAAGCAGACCTTGAAAAAAACCTTTTGGCTCTCGTAAACAACCTTTTGCCTCCCAAAAAAAACCTTTTGGCTCCCAAAATCAACAACAGCCTCTGCCTCCCCAAAAATCAACACCCGTCGTCGTCTGTCCGCACCGTGCACAGAGCCACGCAGCGCCGTCGTCGTCGTCTGCCCTTTGCCATCGAGTTGTCTGTGTCAGCCTTGCATGCGCGGCCACCGAAAACTCATCTCCTCGCTGTGAAAGTCGAACTCGTTGCCTCCCCCACCGTTGGTCGCTTTCGTCGTTCCGTTCCTCAGGCGGAGCCGCTGTGCCCCTGACTTCGTTTGGTCACTCGCAGACGAGAGTTTGTTTGGTCGCTACGAAACGCGAAGCCCCTACCTCCCCCTCTATTGGCCGCGACTGTCTACCTTCCTCACACAGAAACTGGTACATCACACAACTTGTATTTCAGATTTTTGAAGCATAGTTTGGCTTGAGTTCTACATTGCTGTCCAAATTTGGCTTTGCTTCATGTTTCGAACTTTACTTGTAATATGGAAGTTTGATTCTTTACTCTGTTGTGATCAATGATTTGTAAAAATGAGTTATGAAAGTGACTAAAGGTGTAAGCTTTGTCTTTGTTGAATGAAACTGATTTATGTTTTTGAAGTAGTGATGGAAATTGACAAATGGGGTATTCGTTTTGTGTGACATGTACTACTTGTCAATTTTTATAACAAAATCGAAACAATAATCTGTGTTCTTCTATATTCTGAACTTGGAAATCAGAACAGACTTTGAAACCAAGTAGAACATGCTTTGAAATCAGAACATGACTAGTGTTTCTAACACAAGTGGTGTCATTGGTTTATGGAGGAAATCAGTATCCAAAACACTAGTCACACCAAGGTGCGAGTGTTAATAATACTAGTTATGTCGGTGTGATTAATGGTGTTGTGGATATATGCAAAAAGCTAGTAGCCAAAATACTAGTCACACCAATCTGACTAGCATTAATAATGCTATTCAGCTCGGTGTGACTAGTGGTGCCATGAGTTGATGGAAAAAAATCAGTAGACAAAACATTAGTCACACCAAGGTGACGGGTGTTAGTAACACTAGTTACTTGGGTGTGACTAGTGTTTTGCAATTGATTTTTTTCAATCAACTCATGGCACCACTAGTCACACCGAGCTGAATAGCATTATTAACACTCGTCGCCTTGATGTGACTAGTGGTGCATTAGGTTGATGGACAAACCAGTAGAGAAAGCACTAGTCACACCAAGGTGGGGAGTGTGATTAATGCTAGTTCTGTCTGGGTGTGACTAGTGGTGCATTAGGTTAGTGGACAAACCAGTAGAGAAAGCACTAGTCACACCAAGGTGGGGAGTGTGAATCATACCAGTTCTGTCTGGGTGTGACTAGTGGTGTATTAGGTTGATGGAAAAAAGCAGGAGCAAAACCACTAGTCACACCAAGGTGGGGAGTGTGAATAATACAAGTTCTGTCTGAGTGTGACTAGTGGTGCATTAGGTTAATGGACAAACCAGTAGAGAAAGCACTAGTCACACCAAAGTAGGGAGTGTGAATCATACCAGTTCTGTCTGGGTGTGACTAGTGGTGTATTAGGTTAATGGACAAACCAGTAGAGAAAGCACTAGTCACACCAAAGTAGGGAGTGTGAATCATACCAGTTCTGTCTGAGTGTGACTAGTGGTGTATTAGGTTGATGGAACAAACCAGTAGAGAAAGCACTAGTCACACCCAGACAGAACTGGTATGATTCACACTCCCTACTTTGGTGTGACTAGTGCTTTCTCTACTGGTTTGTCCATTAACCTAATGCACCACTAGTCACACCCAGACAGAACTTGTATTATTCACACTCCCCACCTTGGTGTGACTAGTGGTTTTGCTCCTGCTTTTTTCCATCAACCTAATACACCACTAGTCACACCCAGACAGAACTGGTATGATTCACACTCCCCACCTTGGTGTGACTAGTGCTTTCTCTACTGGTTTGGCTAATATAGTTTACTTTCTATGTTATCAATTAAGGTAAAGAGCTTGCAATTAATACATATATATTTTTATTTGTTTGCAGATGGAAGACATTAACTATGATCAATTTTTGAAGATACCTAGATCAGAATGGGTATCAAGGAGGTCGATTAACATGCACTCCAAGTTTGACGTGATAGGCTTGATTGAAAATATATTGCGTCGGGAAGGGGAGTACGAACTAGCTGAAGAAACAGTTTTCAGGTATTTATTAAAAATACCTGCTCAACACATGTTTGCTGCCCGGTTGATTCAGCAATTACTTCAAAGAGAAATTAATTTGGAAGAAGCAAGTCCGCATGAGATGTGGTTTTCCATTGGGGGCAGGAAGAGTAGGTTTTCCCGTGTTGAGTTTTGTCTAATGACCGGATTACGTTTCGGTCCATTACCTGATATTATTCAACGACCATATGTCATGGTACCTGGGGGGATACACGATCGATACTTTGATGGGAAAATACCATTGCTGCTTTCCGAGATACACAACCATCTTGCCACCAAGGAATTTCACCAACAAGGAGATTGTTTGAAGATGGCCCTTGTGTTGCTAGCAAACATCGTATTATTTGGGCAACTTTCGAAGGGCAAAACGACATTATGGTTGTTAATGTTGGTAGAGAATATAGAGGAGTGGAATGCATTTCCATGGGGACATTATGTTTTCAAGTTAACGCTGTACTATTTGAGAACAGCGGTTGGAAAACGTAATTATTATGGGTTTCCTTATGCTTTACAGGTTGGTTTTTATTTGTTTTGTTTCATGTCTTGATGTATATTTTATATGTTTATATTTTGTATTATAATATTGAACTTGTAGTCATTTTTGTATTTACAGATATGGGTGATGGAGAACATCCCATCAATGAGAGAAATGTTAGCTACTCGGGTACCGAGTGTTAGATACCCAAGAATGTTGAAATGGAGTTTCAATCGACGCCCAAAAACTTTTCAGCAGCAGCTTAAACAAATAGAGGAGCGTGGAGATGTAAGTTTGAAAAACGGTTATTATATTTTACCAGTTTTGATTGTTTCTAACATTTGAATATATTGGTTATAGTTTGTTCCAGTTCGTGAGTTGTTCAGACCAAAGAGGGAGGAGACCCGCCGAGATTACTGGAAGGGTATTAAGATCAGTTTGGATGAAGGTGTGGAATTTGTTCCACTCACAGTAGTGGATACTGATGAAGGTGATAATGATGCCAGTGTGAATAGTCCAATACATCGTCGTGAGAGACAGAAGAAACGGTCGCGCACTTCATATCCATCTCCCCCCACCCCCCCAGCAGCAGAGGACTCAATACCATCGAATATCTCTGCAGAAGTTAGTACATTTCATAAAACCATTATTACGTAAAAGCTCATGTTTTTTTTTATCCTTTGAATATCATTGTTCTTCTATGTAGGGATTGGAGAAATTAATGGAGTTAGTGAAGAATGTGATGGAGGAAATCCCGCGACGTATGGAGGACTATATCGATAAAAAGTTGGAGGCATTAGAGGGTCGATTAAATGATCGTATTGATAAAGCATTTGAAAATCGTCAGCAATATTCAGCTGATCAGGTATGTGCACAATAGTGTCAGTTAGTATGCTTTTGTAATGCTCGCATGTTCGTCGAATATAACCAACTTTCGTTGAATTATGGGTATCATAATTATACATTCTCTACACATGGGATGCAAGATGATGTCCAACCTGCCCAGTTCACTTCCTTTGTCGCACAATCAGTTCCTACAAATGCAGCAGTGACTCCCCCACCTACTGTTGTGACACATCAACCAAGTCCATTTAGAGAATCACATGACGCATGTGGTTCTACTGAGGAGGCACAATCAGGAGGGCTACAAGAGGTCCCAAATAAGGAGGTGCTGCATGTTTATGAAAAAAAGGGAAAAGGAAAGACAACGAAGGATAGTGAGGGGTTGTTGGCAAGTCAGTTGGAGGAATTGTACGGTGAAGGTTTTAATCTTGACAGTGCTGTTAATATGATGGCGGAGGATGTCCAAGTGGGTGATGATAATGATGTCATATTTGCGGATGCTCCCCGTCCGGAGACACAGGCTGATCGAACTGTTAGAGTAAAGATTGCATCAAAATATTGTGCTTCTCCGTACATCAATCCTTGGGCAACAGAGTCTGCAATACTGTCGCAGAAGAAAAAGGAATATATTATCTTCAAGAAAGCAAAAAAGAGTGCAGCCCTGTGAGTATATTTATGATTTCTCTTCAATACAAGTCAATTTGAAGGTTTGTTTATTAATGATTTATATTTATTTTAGACTGAATATTGGCACCGAGTTGTTTGCGGATTGGTCGTTCTTTGTTGAGTTAGAGAAGCCGAAAGTTTGGATGACAAATGAAGTGAGTAACTCGTTTAATATGTCAGCATTGGCTTTATCTTTGAAATATGTTGCCAACTTTTATGTATAAGTTTACTTTTGTTAATTTGTGTGGAATTGTTTTCGTTTGAATACAGCACATTGATGGGATTCTAGCACTTTTTGGCAAGCGGAGAAACGAGTTCCCCAGTCTATTTGTTGATGATATTGCAGTATTGTGTGTTGATTTCTTTGTAAGTTTAGGGTCTTATTACATTTAATTATAATTTATTATAACATTGTTGTACAATCTAATTTGTTGTCACATGTTATGGTATAATTTGCAGTCAAAATTGTCAGAGGCTTGGAAGGAAATTCATCCAAATGTGCAAGAACCATTTACTGGTCAATTTGATCCATTATCGTTCAATGCCCCTGATGATTGGATACTATATGGTAGCGGAGAAAAGCCGGCATGGGGGAAGAGATGGACACTTGTAAACACAGTAAGTATGCCTTTATGACCAAACACAATGTTTTGTCACCATGGTTTCTTGTAATTTTTTGTTGTTTCTTATGCAGTTGTTAATTCCGTGTGCGGTTGGATCTCCTGATGGTCATTGGATCTTATGTAAGGTAGATTTATCACAGTGGAGTATTGTTATATATGATTCATTGTCATATAAGATCCCAGCCGAGTCGACATATAGAGAGAATCAGGTGATGCCTTTGCGGTACTTGTTGCCTTCTGTGTTAGCAAAGTCAGGTTATTTTGAGGAGAAACACATGGAGAGGAGAGGGGACTGCTTTAGTGTACAAACCATGAACCATAAAAGCATACCAACTCAGAAGGATGACAGTAGTTGTGGTGGATTTGTATGTAAGTATGTCGACTGTATCATTAGGAAAGGTGTATCATGGAATTGGCGGCTATCGGACATTCACAAGATGAGAAGGGAATACGCCTTTGCCATATTTTGTAATGCTGTTGAGGCCAATGACATGTAATTGGACTTTACATTGCCACATTCATATATCAACATGTATATATATATAAAGTTATTTACAGCTCCAACGTTACCTTTGTGTTTTTTGCAGCAATATTTTGTGTGATATTTGAGGTGTTATGTTAAAGTTGGGCTATCCCTTTTATAATCTTGAAAATCAGTGACCAAATTTTCATTTATATTTTTTCTAATTTTCTGGAATTACATACCAGTCCTCAGCACCTGTGGAGCTCACTGAAGCAAAAACAGAATATGCAGTTAATGTTGTTAAGCACATTTTTTATAGGCATGTTGTGTGACGAGTGTGATTAACACCAGTTCTGTCTGGGTGTGACTAGTGGTCGATTTCACTGATGGTCGCTTAAACCAGTAGAGGAACCACTAGTCACACCAGTGTGACGAGTGTGATTAATACCAGTTCTGTCTGGGTGTGACTAGTGGTTGATTTCACTGATGGTCGCTTAAACCAGTAGAGGAACCACTAGTCACACCAGTGTGACGAGTGTGATTAACACCAGTTCTGTCTGGGTGTGACTAGTGGTCGATTTCACTGATGGTCGCTTAAACCAGTAGAGGAACCACTAGTCACACCCAGACAGAACTGGTGTTAATCACACTCGTCACATTGGTGTGACTAGTGGTTCCTCTACTGGTTTAAGCGACCATCAGTGAAATCGACCACTAGTCACACCCAGACAGAACTGGTGTTAATCACACTCGTCACACTGGTGTGACTAGTGGTTCCTCTACTGGTTTAAGCGACCATCAGTGAAATCAACCACTAGTCACACCCAGACAGAACTGGTGTTAATCACACTCGTCACACTGGTGTGACTAGTGGTTCCTCTACTGGTTTAAGCGACCATCAGTGAAATCGACCACTAGTCACACCCAGACAGAACTGGTGTTAATCACACTCGTCACACTGGTGTGACTAGTGGTTCCTCTACTGGTTTAAGCGACCATCAGTGAAATCGACCACTAGTCACACCCAGACAGAACTGGTATTAATCACACTCGTCACACTGGTCACTCAACCATGAAAAGATTCCCAACGTCTGAGAAATCTGGAATTGCAGAAAGCAGCTTTTCATAAGCATCAACAAAAGATGCAGGGCCACTTGGAGGTGCAGCAAGACTTAACTTCTTTGGGCTCAGAATTGATATCAAAACATTCCTCTGAGGGGTACTATATCCACATCATCATATTGCACCACTGGTCACACCAGATAGAACTGGTATTAATCACACTCCCCACCTTGGTGTGACTAATGTTTTTGCTACTGATTTTCAAGATTATAAAACATAACACAAGTTAACTAGTGACAACAGAACCTGTTTTCATACAAATCCTTAAGAATGTCACTACTGTGATTAACAAGATCACCAAACTAGTTTATTAGTAAATGAAGATAGTTTTGCATTTGTTACAAATCAAAACAACGATATTTGAACAACCAAAATACAAGGTTATTGTTGACATTGTTCTGGTACAGTGGGTCGGAGAGCATTCTTACAAGTCTTGCTATTGTGTCCTACTTGATGGCAGGTCCGACACTTTCTTTGTCTTCTTACTTGGGTAACAGATGCTTCACTATTGTTCATAGGGGGTCGTTGAGATGGATGTGGATTACGACAGTTTTGTCGATAATGACCTTTTTGCCCACAATGGGAGCATTTCAAAACCCTTCCGCTATTCTCGCTAGCAGATGGAATCCTTTTCTTTCTAGGCCTGCCAGCTTGCGGACGCCATGGTGGTGGTAAAACAATCATGTTTTGGATGTGTTCTGGAACTGTCCATTCATCTGGGTCAGGAACCGGGAAGATAGCACCAGCATATGCAGTCAATAGATTAGGTGTTTTGTAACAGTCGGATATGTAGGGGATGAATGACCTATTACAATACCTGTACAACCGAAAACAATATTAAACTTTTATTCTATAATTAGAGCAAAACCTCGCAAATATTATGGTCTTACCTTAGCACCGCAAGTGCATGTGAACATGGTAAAAGATCCATCTGGAATGCCACACAAGTACACGTCCTTTCGGTTAGATTGACAACGGTCTTCCTACTCCCAGCCTTTACAGCATACTTGCTATCATCGATTGGTGTGACCGTGTAAGTTTGTGAGTCTCTAGTATACTCTGCAATTTTCTTCTCTGCCCATTGTGTTATCTCTGCTGATATTTTTTCTGCATTCTTCCGGCGGTCATAAAACCATCTTTGCATCATACCCCTTATATACTCAACCAAAGTCGTTAATGGATATTGGCGAGCTTTAACCAAGCATGAGTTCATGCATTCAGCAATGTTGGAAGTTAAAATCCAGTAGCGCCTTACTGGAGACATTGCCAATGCCCATCTATGTGGTCCAAGTTCGATTAATTCTCTATGCGCCGTTGGGTGTATTTTGCTAAGGTCTTCCATCATGCCCCAAAACTTGGATTGACGATAACACCTTGATGCGCGATGGAATAATCCGGTGACAGTCTTATTTTTGTACAAATTTTTCACATTTTGTGTCATGTGATACATGCAAAGACCATGATGTGCATCGGGGTACACTTTTTCCATCGCTACTTTAATTCCAAGATGCCGGTCGGATATGAACATGCAATTCTCTGGACACCCAATTACATTTCTCAACTTTGTTAAAAACCATGACCATGATTTCTCATCTTCAACATCCCCAAATCCAAATGCTAAGGGATACACTTGCTCGTTTGCATCTTTACACGCCGCAATGAACATAATCCCACCAAATTTCCCTTTCAAATGTGTTCCATCAATGGCAATAACTGGTCTAATCACTTGACGAAACCCAGATATACTAACACCATAAGCAATAAACATGTATAGAAACTGGTTGCTGTCATTTGTCTCAATGTTTGTGACTGTACCTGGGTTAGCTAACTCCAACTGATAACAATACGCAGGCAACTGTTCAAATGACAACTCTGCAGACCCAAAAACATTGTCTTCAGCATGATCTTTGGCTCTCCGACATTGATTATATGGCAAAACAACTCCATAATTAACTTGAATTTCTGCCTGGATTTCTTTGGGTTTCATGCTTTGACCACTGACTTGCAATTTCGGAGTGATAAGGTCTCCGATTAATTTTGCACTCACTTTCCTGCACCGTCGATGTACACTATCAAGCGAACAACAATGTTGTTTTCGGAATTTTCGCACCTCCCATTGGTCTCCAATCTTTGTTTTGATGGCTACAAGCTGAAATTTACAATTCTGTATCCTTGCACCTAACATCATAACGGATGTTGTTTGATTTCTTGACCTTTTTACAAAAACCTTCCTTCAATGCATACATCTCTACAGCTTTACCCATATCACGCTTTGAAGGAAATATTTTCCCTCTGAAGAAATGATGGTCTTCTCTTTCTGACACTTTAGTGGCGATTGTACGAAATGCGGAAAGATCTATTCCAGGGATGCACCATTCACTAGCTACTCTTTGTTGCGTGTTATTATCATCATTGGCTTCACGGAAACACCGACTGCCATCATCTCTAACATCGCGAACATTATCATGATCTATATCACAATCCTTATCACGAACATCATGATTAAATCCACCACCACTGTCAGCATCACCACCTAAATCTTCTGCCATAACTGCATGTCGGCTTCCTCCATCTCCTCTAAAAATATTAGTGGCTATAGGAATGCTTGTAGCTGGACGATAGTAGTCCGAAAACTCATCTGAGTCAATGTCATCCAAGCAATATTCTGTAGAATTATTATACTCACTGTCATTTAAGTTATACTCACCGTGTGAATCAACATTATCTTCTTTTTCTTCTTCATCATCATCATCATCATCATCATCATCATCATCATCATCATCATCATCATCATCATCTTCATCTATGTCTTCACATTCATCTTCAATGTTACGATCCTCATGGATTGGAACTTCGTTGCTTGACGAAACAGACTTGAATTGAGAAACTAATTCAACAAAGCTTTGCTGTTGTGGCTGGTTTATTAATTGGATTTGTGATTGGCTTGATAATTGGATTTGCGGTTGGATTGGTAGCTGTATGAAGATTGGTGGTTGAAGTTGTTGTCGGATTGGTAATTGAACATTTCCTTTATCTCTCACACAGTCATTTAGATTGTTTAGAACAACAGATACGTAAACTTCAGGATTTTTCTCATGTAGCCAGAAAGACACAGCTTTATCAGTTGTTAATTTTGGAATGGCAGGCCTACCGGAAGTCTCCACCAATATGTGTAAGTCAAATGTACTCTTTGTTATATCAACTCCAACAATATTCTCAACGGTCTTCTTTAAGTCATCAAGCGTCGCATTCGTAGAAACAAATGCTATTTCTGATTCACCACCCTCATACTTATAACCAATCCATTGTCCACCATGGGTGACGATAATTCTAGTTTCGTCCATATCACTGTAAACAAATAAATGATCGAATTTATTAATGGAGGACTAAATCAAGACTAGCAATATATCATTACTCATACTTTGATACAATTAAGTAATTAAACGACTAATAAATGCTCATAATATGACACTAATAGTGACACCAAGGTGATATGCATTAATAACACTAGTTACCTCGGTTTGACTAGTGTTTTGGCTACTGTTTTTTTTTTTTTCCATAAACCTATGATACCACTAGTCACACTAAGGTAACAAGCGTTATTCACACTCGTCACCTTGGTATGATTAGTGTTCTAGCTACTGGTTTTTTCTTCAAGTCATGACGCCATTACTCACACCAAGGTAACTAGCATTATTAACACTCGTCAGCCTGGTGTGACTAGTGTTTTGCCTACTGCTTTTTTTTTCCATAAACCTATGATACCACTAGTCACACTAAGGTAACAAGCGTTATTCACACTCGTCACCTTGGTATGACTAGTGTTCTAGCTACTGGTTTTTTCTTCAAGTCATGACACCATTACTCACACCAAGGTAACTAGCATTATTAACACTCGTCAGCTTGGTGTGACTAGTGTTTTGCCTACTGTTTTTTTTTTCCATAAACCTATGATACCACTAGTCACACTAAGGTAACAAGCGTTATTCACACTCGTCACCTTGGTATGACTAGTGTTCTAGCTACTGGTTTTTTCTTCAAGTCATGACACCATTACTCACACCAAGGTAACTAGCATTATTAACACTCGTTAGCCTGGTGTGACTAGTGTTTTGCCTACTGCTTTTTTTTTCCATAAACCTATGATACCACTAGTCACACTAAGGTAACAAGCGTTATTCACACTCGTCACCTTGGTATGACTAGTGTTCTAGCTACTGGTTTTTTCTTCAAGTCATGACACCATTACTCACACCAAGGTAACTAGCATTATTAACACTCGTCAGCCTGGTGTGACTAGTGTTTTGCCTACTGCTTTTTTTTTCCATAAACCTATGATACCACTAGTCACACTAAGGTAACAAGCGTTTTTCACACTCGTCACCTTGGTATGACTAGTGTTCTAGCTACTGGTTTTTTCTTCAAGTCATTACATCATTACTCACACCAAGGCAATTAGCATTATTAACACTCGTCAGCTTGGTGTGACTAGTGTTTTACCTACTGGTTTTTTTTTTTCCAGAAACCCATGTCACCACTACTCACACTAAGTTAACTTGTTCACTTGTGTTAATAATGCAAATCATCTTGGCATGACTACTGTTTTCGTCTTTGGTTTGTTAACTAAGTCTAAGTCTTGTCATCACTAATAACGTCGTACATGTGTGCCGTTTCCATCAACATACATAGAAATACTAAGTTCGTAAACCCTAAAGCCAATTTCTACAGCTCAATATCAGTATAGCTAACCACAATAATCAATAACGACTGAAAAATAAGTGTTCAAAAGTTAAGATACATTACCCGTTGTGCAGAAGAAGATTATAGATGGTGGATGGAAAGAATGTTCGCTGGTGGATGGTGGATGGAATTTGTCGTGCAGCAGAGAATCACGATAGATGGCGAATGGTGCCTGTGAAGAAGAAGGTGAAGCTGGATGAAGCTGAATGAAACTGGATGGTGGCTGTTAAGACGAAAATGAAGCTGGATGTAGCTGGATGGTGGCTATGATGAAGAAAATGAAGCTGGATGGTACAGACAAGAATGAAGCTCGATGGTGGATGGTGGCTGTGAAGAAGACGAGAATGAAAGAGTAAGAGGAGCAGTAGAAGAGAGAATGCAGAAGAGAGTAAATCACCTGTTTTATTTTTAGAAAGGGTATTTGTGTCAAAAAAAAAAGGGCTTGAGACACATTTGTTAATTTTATTGAAATGGGACAAAATTGTTATTGCAATAATGGAAAGTGCCACCTGATGACATTTCCTCTTTTTTTTTTTAAGATATTATATACAGTTGAGATTATTCAAACATGACATATAATAAGATTGAATCTAAAAACAGTGTCTAAAGTAATTACTAATTAAAATGCTCTTTTACCAAACTGATAAATTGATAATACTTGACACCAAACTATTGAAATTATTATTATTTTTTTAAGCATTGTTAATGCTTACAAACAAAGGAAATAATTTATGAATAAATGACGCAACCTATAATCCTTTGTAGCCGTTTGTTCACGACATTAAACCTTTGTTTATAAACTATAATTAACAAAAAACCTCATTTCAAATTTCAATAGTGCAATGCTAGTTTTATAACTAGCATTATTTTTTATGCTATATAACAAAAGAGGAAAAGCCAACTTCCTAATATTAGATCACAAATTGCGACATCATTCTACAAAACTAACACCAACAAGAAAATAATAAATGTTTTTAACATCAGTGGCTGCTCAGACAAGATCTTATATATGTATACATATAATTTCCTAGGCCATATTTCAAAAAAACAAAAAATAATCCCCTGGCCACAGTAACCTAGCAAAGAGCACAACTCTCATGAGAAGAGAAATGTCCCATTTGTGAGAGTTTTTTCAACTTCTCAATCACATGTACACAACAGCGAAATGGCAGTAGAATATGTTCAAGAAGTGGAATTATGGATGCAATTACTTCAGAGGCATCAAATACAACCAAATTCTAGTACACCTGTAACATATGTACAAAACATCAACTAGGTTTTTAATTTTACATGTAATTCATCTAACTAACTTCTTCTAATCAATTGATAATAATCATGAAACAATCATCCAACGACTGCCTCTGCTCATAACTCTTCCAAGAATCTAGCTCCCCCCGGAAGTCTCTATATAGATGCCATACCGATTTTTGATGTCAGTAATTCTTGTTAGGATGAAACGACAGAAAATTGAAAGCTCTGATTCAAAATTATCCTCTCCCAAGTTTTCCCAGAATCATCGAATATTGTTCGACAAAGATGCCACATGGCATCCCAATTTATTTCTTCTAAAATTTTGATTTGAGTTCTGTCACAGGCCTTATAAGTCAAAATGTAACATTCTCACATCTCTTGCAAGGCATTGGAGACAAAAAATTTGCATCCAAGAATTTTTTTTTTTTTTTTTTACCTTGTGAGTCTTTTCCTTGAATTCCTCAATAATGTTGTCCATATTCAAAGCTGCAAAGCCAAGTCTGGCTGCTGAGAGTCAACCAGAACATTTGAAGATTGTTTTACGGGTGATCCGGGAGACTGGAAACTGATATTCAAGTCTGGAGGAAGTGTTTCCTGCTTCTGCCTTGGCTGGGTATGTGGACTAAGACCTCGCCAAGGTGACTGCATATGGAACCTAGACAAGTCAGTTGCTACAAAATGAGGGAAAACCATGGGCGGTCTATTAAGGAGCTGTGCTTCGTTCATGGGACGGACAGGTTGGGGCACAAATGCCTGAGGAGGGAAACTGTTCTTATCAGGCTGAAACTGCGTTCCTACAGAAAGAGGAAATTCACCGCGAACTCGTGACATTTGAGGATGCAATTCCCGAGCTGGGTTGTATAATGACTCTGCAGAAATCTGATTTTTGGGTGAGCTGGAATTTTCACTAGCTTGTTTAACAACCCCTCCGGCTCCTATGGACATCCATGCACGGGCAGCAGCTTGTGTAGCATTGGTAGAATCATCTCTTCTTACAGATGGAACCGATGGCATTGCTGGTGGAGTGTTAATCGAGGATTGATTGGATGAGTTTTGTTGCCTCTGAGCTTTCTCATTCAACATTTTCATCAATTGAACTGGATCTGTAAGGGCCTGGTGGTCCTGTACATGAGGGAAGTATGTCGTTGCCCTGGCCATTGGATTCCCTGCATTATCAGTAGATGGACTGATCATTCCAGAAGCGCTGCTTTTACTTGTCACTTTTCCATTGGGCAACCCTCCGCTAGTAACACCATTATTTGTCAGCTGCTTTGGGGATAAAGGCTGCAGAAGATTCTTGTTCCTCGACATCATTTCACTTGACCTACAAGCTGCAGCTTCTAATTTGATTGTAGACTGTTTTCCAGCAACAAGATCACCGTTATTTTGGTTGGCTGAGGGAGGCAAGTTCAGTTCAACTTGTTTTGAAACCTTATTTCCAGGCTCAACAAAGGCCTTAGAAAATGGATTTTGCTGTTGGTGAACAACACTAACAGGAGTAAAGGGTTTTGTTCCAGCAGAAGAAGCAAATGGTGACTTTTCTTCCGAGGTGGGCCCATTAACACTAACTGGTGTAAACGGTTTTGTTCCAGCAGAAGAAGCAAACGGTGACTTTCCTTCCGAGGTGGATCCATTAACTGGACGAAACAAAGATGCATTCCCTTCAGAAATAGGCCGACCAACAGCTGACACCTTAACAGGAGCAGGGGTCTTAAAAGCTATATCATCTTTCCGCATATCGGCAGTAGTCTGTAACTTTGAAAATAGCACAGATTCCTTTTGTGCGCGTGACTCAAGCATCAAAACAGGGGTTGGTAGTGGCTCATATTCTCCAACCCATCCACGACCAAATTTGTATCCTGGAGGCAGTGCTTGCTCAATCCTCTGGGAGGCAACTTTCCATGCAACAGGACCAAGACCTGCTGCAAAACGAGCCAGACTCCTAGCATAGGAATATTCTGCATGAAGACCAACCTGATTCAAAAAGAAAAACAAAAAAAAAAATTATAAAAAATTACAGGCAACAAATACTTGAGAAAATAGTTTCTTCGGGACATACAGGAACCAGCTGCTTGATTTCACTCTCAAAGGTTGTAAAAATTAACTCTGATCGGACTACAGGTTGATTGGATATATTATAAGTCGCACGACGATTCTCATCCATCACAACTGGCTTCCTCCCCAATTTAGATAGTAGGCCCTTCCCTGAAATACAAATAATTAGAAGGAAAATAACACAGTTATAAGGAATTACAACCATGCAATACCACTCTGAGCTAAGGTAACTAAAAGCAACCTCTGCTACAACCATGAATTGGCTTCACAAAACTCAGAAAGCTTCTAGAATCTAGTTCAAGGCACATAACAGTGACTTCCCTTCACACAAGAAATGATGGCAAAACCTATGTAATTTCGCACCCACCTCTGAACTTAAGGTGATGATATATCAAAATAAAATCCCTTCAATTAGCATACCTGATGATAAGTCTTCCACCTTCTCTTGATTATCAACCATGGAAGAGTTACCCTCTACAAGCCCATCAGTATAGCTTGGCCTCTCACAACCACCAGCATTGGTTGCAACAGAACCATTCTGCATATCTCCAGCAGTGGCAAGAGTGGCACCCGATGAGAAGTCAGACCCAACAGGTTCCTGTATGGTCCGGCTGAAAGGTTTCTTTGTTTGCTTCTTTGCCAAAAAGTTAGATTTTGCCTTTTGTTCCGACTTTAGGTCTTTTTCTAGCTTGTGCTCCTTCTCTAACTTCAGCTCTTTCTCTGGCTTGGCCTCTTTCTCAGCACGCTCAATGCCAACCCTTAACCTATGGAATTTTTTTGTTGCCAACTCTTGAATGGCACGTGCCTTCACAAAATAATTGGATTGTTGGATCAACATGCAAAAGAAATAGAAAAAACAATAATTGAAGAAGAAAAATAACACACAGCATTATACCTGTTTATGGTATACAGTATCTGGTGCATTATATTGCATAGCATTTGAACATATAAGAAAAACATCACTCTGCATCAAAGAAAACCAGTTTTACAAATCAAAACATGTTTAAACATATCGTATATAAAGGAAAAAGGTTTTTCTGACCAAAGAAATGACACGTCAGACACACGTTCTAGAACTCCGCTAGCAAGTAACTAGTCATTGAGACACCAATTGTTCAGGTCCCTCACATAAGCACCAATAATTACTGGGTGAAAATTTCTCGTTTACAGGAAGAAATATCCATGACCATGTTAAGTACAGGCTGTACAGCAACATTCTCTGCGTGCTACCAAATTCTCAAAGTGGAAAAGAAGGCTACAATGATGAATATAACAAGAACAAAGAAAGTAAAGGTGGTCCCAAAAGCAATTAGTGTAGTTCAGGTACACATGTTATTAGTACGTACACATCCCAATTTATCAAACTAGGTCACCGATGACCAGAGCCAACCAGCTCTGAAGCAAGCACTGGTGTCCAAAATTAATCAAGTGTAACTACAAAGCAGTGAACACCTGCAAACAGCCAGAACACTGCACCTACAAGGTCCCACTTACAACATTGAAATGAGCATTATCCGATCATTGGCATTTACATCTACTTCAAAAATGTACTCGAATCAGCCTAACCCATTTAACAGCAAATGCAGATACATCCAATCAAAGTACCGAATAAGAGGTCCATATTTACCATAATCTGGATATTCTCAATTATCCAACCCACACAATTTCCAGTCAACACTTGTGCCAATAATCATTAAACCTTTACATAACAAATTCAGATCAAATCCATGTTCAATTCCCACAGCTGTATCGAAATGTGCATATGTCCTTGCCCGTAAGTCATAAAAAAAAGGGAAAAAAAATATATATATATCTAAACAATGCGTTACTCAGAAAAGCACTGAAAAATACTAAAACGAAATAGCACCAGTTTGAAGTGTGGAAATTGTAATGGCATGAATAATGCGAATGTACATTGATGAGATCAACATACTTCAAAAAGGATAATAAGCTGAAAACTCTGACGAACTAAAAATACTAAGTCAATGTTCCACTAAAACAGCCTTTACTAGACACTGCCACCACTATAAAATTAGCAAAACATGAGGCTCCAAGAATCCAATGACAACCACTACGTGTTCACTACCAACAGATTGCACCACGTTGATATTCCCCAGCTAGCTAGGCACCGTTACAGCCGATACACATACAGCTGATGACTCTAGTTCAATGCTTATATAAGCAGAGGCACTAAAGATAACAAACAAAGGCGTCTTCAAAGGATCATCCATGAGGGGTTCAATGAACCGAAAATGCCCAACAGACCCCCCATTCAAACTCCTACACAAACAAATGAGAAGCAAGAATACCAACCTCGAATTGCTCCAACGTAGCATAAGTTCCATTTCCCAGCTTCTTCCTCACCGTGGCAAAGTCCATTGGATGCTCAATCACATCATGATAATCCGGAAGCTACAAAAACAACCACCACTTTCAATCTTTAAAAACAAGTAACATCTTCCAAAAACCAAACCAACATTCATTAATCAAACCTCACACACCTCCTCTGGATCAACCGGCTCCGCATACACACCATACGTATCCTTCCTGCCCAAAATTCAAACCCAAAACAACAATAAGCAAAATCCCCCATCATCACCACAAACAAACAAACAAAAACAAGTCACCCACTTTTGTAGTTTGTCAAGAATCAACTCCAATGCCTTCTTCTCAGGCAAGGCAACCGCAGCCGGATTATGTCGATCCACCATCCTCATCGGCGTCCCTAATCAACAACAAATTCAACAAAACCCCATATCAAATTCAAATACCACAACATTAAAAACCAATCAAAACTCAAACTTTCGAAAACCGAAAAAAAAAAAAAAAAAAAACCTGGACCCGAGTCCTGCACTTTGGCTTCCATTTTTCTCCCCTGTTAAGAAACCAATGAACACACACATAAATAAACACAACAAGAACAACATATGTCACAGAGAGAGAGAGAGAGAGGACAGAGACACAGACAGTGACAGTGACAGTGACAGTTAAAGCAGACAATTACGTAAGTACACTAAACATGTGTATATATAGACACATATATAGATAGACAAAGAGAATTGGGTAGTGTGAGAGAGAGAGAGAGAGAGAGAGAGTATGAGAGAGCGTGATCAGATTCTGTTGTTAGTTTTTGACAGTTGACCCAACCGTTAAAATCTCTCTCTCTCTCAAAATCCAACCCGACACAACATATATATATTTACATATATATATATATATGTATGTATATGGGAAAAAAAAAAGACATCCTCAATAAACCTCCTAGATTGTTGTTGTTGTTGTTTGAGATTCTCTCTCTATATATACATTTTTACGGCTTCTCTCTAAAAATGAAGAAAAGATATAATTTTTAGATCTAATCGAGTACCTCGTCGTCATAATTATCGTCTTCTTCGCTTTCGGTGGCGTCGGCGCCGTTGATTCTTCTCTTCTTGAGTGGCTTGTCTTCGTCGTCGTCCTCTTCGTCGTCGGAGGACTCGTGGTGGTGGTGGTGGTGGTTGTCGTCGGAGGACGCATGGTCGGCACGCCCGGATGAGCGTGAGCGGGAGCGAGGAGGAGTTTCGGCTGAGTCGTGGCTGTTGTTGAGCTTGAGGACGAGCTTCAGCTTCTTCTCGCGCCGCCTCTCCTGGTCCTCGTCGTCGTCGGCGTTGTTGTTGTTGGCAGCGGCGGCCGAGACGTGGTCGTCGTCGTCGTCGAAGTAGTCCTCGTAGTAGTCGATGTCGTAGCGCACATTCCTGCGGCGGAGGCTCCGTCGGACCTCCGATTCCGTCTCCGGCGCCGGCGATATCGGTCGGCGTGCCAGATCCGCCTTCGATGGCCTCCCTTTCTTCTTCCTCTTCACGATCTGGCCCATCCCAGTGCCTCTCTCTCTCTCTAGAAAAAAAAAAAAACAAAAAATAAACACACACACCTCACTCTCTCTGCTTCTCTCTCTCTCTCTCTTGCTTTGGTGGTGGTAGGCTTGGCTTTTTCGAGTGAGTGAGTGAGAGAGAGAGAGAAGTGCTTTTCCTGAGAACCGAACCTGGCTCCGAGCCTCCCTCAGCTTCGGTGGTGGTCTCTCCATAAAATGATTGATTTTTTTTGTTTTATAAAAAAAACGGCGTTAATAATATTTGATGGCGTTTTCTGCTGCCCGCTGCCCGAGTAGGGTTTGCGTGTCCCATTTTCTGTTGCGCGTTCGGTCACGTCATCTTGCTTTTTCGTTTTCAACACCAGGCTTTTGGCGCGTGTTTCCACGCTCTATACATTTCTTAACGTGGGGGTTTTTGCTGGTGACTAATAACTAATGGGTGTGGAGTGGGGCCACAATAGCGATTGCCATGAGTTTAATTTGGGTTTAGAGACGCATTAAACTTGAATTAATTAATTTTAGTGTTAAACTTGATAGTTATTTATAGTAATCATCATTAACATTTTTGCTTTATTTCAAGCAAGTGAAACAATTCATTGCTAGTGTTGATTGGAGGAAGATTCAGCCGAATTTGAGTCTATTTCTTTACATCATAACATAAATGAAGCAAAGTTTTATTAACAAAGCTACTTTTTATAGTTTGCATTGTTCTAAGAAAAAGTTACCATTTCAATACCTTTTTTTAAGATTGATCTTTTTATAATTGATAGATTTTAACTTGACGAGTGCACCATTTAAAAAAAAAAAAAATACTTCCACATCTCTATTTATATTATTTCTATAGTAATGTATGGTGAAGTAAGAAAAAATTGGAAGTAATAAATTGTGAAATCTTCAAAATAATAAGAATATGGAGGCTATGCTATAATCCATAGACTAGTAGGTTGTCTTGAAAACACTACCAATTTAATAATTGAGTTAGACCCATCTAGTCATGTAGGTTAGGTTAATAGAGTTGTTGCATTAAATTTTTTTTTTTCCTAATCAGTTTACTAATGGAAAATAAATTATTCATGTGATCGTAACATTTAACCATCACAAAAATTGCATCAATACATTAATCCAATTGATTACAAAGTCATTGTATTTCCTCCAAAATAAACATTTTTCCCTTTTTGAAATACCAAAATAAACATTTTTAAGATTAACCATTTGTTGAAATCCTTCGCATGACATAATTGAGTAAAGTACTAGCTTTCCCACGCGCTTCAAAGCGAGTGAAGAGATCAATCAAAAAATAAAATTACATTTCAAAGAGGATTGAAAGAGACCGCCCTGGCTTACATTTCCACACTCTAGACTTTGACCAAATTAACCATTGAAAATCGCTTTCTACGTGGCTGCTGCCGGGGCGGATTCGTCATTTCGCTCTCCTTTTCTGATTCGTTTTTCGCTCTATTTTTAAAACATTTCGGTGGGGCGCGTTCTCACGCGCATCAGTCACCTCAGTCGTTAAAGGAAAATAAGTGCGTGTTTGGTATGGCTTCTTGACAGCTTCTTCCATCTCAAGAGCGCTTTTTAATTATGTGTTATTGGCCGATGAACTTGAGGTTATCAGAGCTCATATATATATATATGTACGTGGCAAGCTGACAGTTTAGGTCTTCTTCTTTGACAAGCTTGTTTGAATTTTTTTAATATATAAATTATTTTAAATATCCTAATTATATTTTGTAAATTTTATGTTTGGTATAGCTTTTCTTTTTCATTTTTTCTTTTTTAAGAAGGTATGGCTTTTCTATTTATCAAAAGAATATTTTTCAATTTTAAAAGGTTTTTTCAATTCTTTTGGTTCATTTGGTGGCTAATCCAATAAAACTTTATACAGTTAACAAAAAAGTAATTTTTCATTTACTAAAAAACTCAAATTTTAGACTATTCCGTGTAATTTTTTAAGCATTTAAAAAAATAAAATAATAAAATAATACTCAGATATTTTATTAATTTTTATACTACACTTTTTCCAAATAAATTAATCTATTGAATCATGATTTTTTTTTAATTTTTAATTAATCATCTATATAAAGTCTTATCAAAATTAAATAATAAAATGATCTTTTTTTTTTTCACTCTATCATGAGAAGCTTTTTTAAACGTGTCTAAGAAGAAGTTTGGTACGACTCTATTTTTTTCTCTTTTTGAAGAACTATGTTTGGCACGACTTCTTTATAAATTTTATGGTATCAAAATCTTTTTTAAATGAATTTTCATTGTCCGACATAATTTTAAAATAGTTTTTAAAACATTAAAAAAGTCATTTTCAATCTTGAAATGGGTGAATTTTATAGTATATAAACTTTGAGCATATCTCATTAGTTAAGTTTCTTTAAACCTAATAGTCTGTATTTTACACAAACCAAACAAAGAGAACACGAGTGATCTTAACATCGGTGGGATGTCTGTTGAAGATACTTCGACGCTCTAGTTAGTAAACTGATCGTAATGCATAAGAGTGCGCTACTTATAAAGTGTCATCAGACTAGAGAAAGTGTGTTAAAGAAGGAGAATGACGGAAAACCATCAAAATCTTGACCGTCTTAATCTGAAGATTGAATAGAATATAAACAGTGAGATATTGAGTGTCAGTAGGCAAAATCATGTATAATAGAATAGTGCAAGTAGACCGTAAATAATACACCGGGTAAGTTTTCAAGAAAGAGAGATTAGTCATAATGGACATGGTTAAATACTTAGTCTTTCCTTGTTAGAACCCTTTTTAGGCATACACTTTCACACAACTATATTAAATTTATCATAGATAAATTCTAAATTTAGAGTAGAAAAATACAAACACAAGAGAGAAAAGGGAGTTACCTCAAGCAGTTTGCAAAAGGCGAACAAGAGAGGTTGGGATGAATTCTTCATTTTGATGACCTCTCTATTTATAGGTATATAGGTAGAAAAGGAGCATTTGAAATTTATTACATTGTCCATTACAAAAATTATTATAATATTCGTTATAGGATTTATTATGATATTTGTTATAGAGTTTATGATAATGTCGGTTACAGAAAATTATTACAATATCTGTTACAGTACATGAAAAGCAGTTGACCCTCATCAAAAGAGATTAAACTTGTTTAGGTTAGATTAACCAAATAGTTGGGCTGTCAACTTGTAACATGCATTGAGTCGTTAGTTTCGGTCAATCGACATATCGAGTTAATCTATCTTAAAAAGTTTTGGGTTTTTATTATGAGCTTGAGAATTTTTTATCATTACAGGTCTGCCAAAAACGACTCAATATTAGACTTTTTTGATAATTTCATTTTATACTTATCTAAAAGGAAACAAAGTTGTATCTAATAAGTCTCAACATATCCCTTTACAAAGCAAAATTTAGTTTTAATCTCAAATGACTCTAGTAATTTCTTTAAACTATTTATTAATTTAAAATATATTTATATTTAACTATTAAACAACATTAACCCTTTTTGTTAAAAATCTAGTTATGTAGAAAAACCTATCTTAGAAATCTACTTATGAAAAATGTACAAAGTGGGATTGATGAAGAGATAAAATGTTACTCCTACTCATGCAATCCTATGATCATAAATTCAAGTGTATTCCTTATCAATCGGTTTCTTCCTCAACCTTCGTAAATTGTCTCCCCGTTCCATGTGCAGTGGCCCTTCTAATTCTTAAAAGTTAATTGCCAAACCGTACCTCAACCTCCACAGCCACTTATCCAGGTTGTACTCTAATCACAGCCATATAAAGAAACAAAAAAATACTTGCAAGATCTCTGTTTGAAAACCAAATCAAAGACACTCTTTATCAGCGGTGAACAGGTAATGCGAATGCCATTTAAAAAGCGGAGCGCGTGGGACATCAAAACTCTCCTGAAATTCAGCTTCAACCGGGGTCGGACGGGTCCCACAAAAACGTGGGCCTGATCACGGAGAGGTAATGGACGTGGGGCCCTGAGGGAGAGAGGTAAAATATAAAAGTTGGGTCCAGAGAGTTGGTGATGGAAATCATGATGCTTCAATCAATGAACCCAAATCAGCAGTCAGCATAAAACGTGTTTCAAGATCAGACAACTGGTGCGAATCAATGCTGGCCGTCGGATTCCTCTCATCAGATGGGCAACCGAAGCTGTGACCAATCCTTTTGTACCTTTTTTTTTTCTCTGGTGGTGGGGCCTATTAAAAGTTTTTTACTTTTTATTTATTTATTTTTTAATTTTTTGAAGCTGTGAGTCATTGGTCGAGTCATGCGTCGGAGACATTGAGAAAATGTGAGTGGTTGATTTTGTTGGACGTACAATCAGAGCCAATTACGATCTAATTTTAAGATGTAATCCAAAAATTAGTTCTTAACAAACGGAAGGTAGTAATCCATATGATGAGACGAGGCAATCCCATGCATGGGGAAAAAAATGCCTACTTAAGCGGATTTTAATGAAAATAAAACCCACGACTTTTTAATATATTATGGTGGACTGTATCTTATAATCTTAGCATAACTTAAATGTGATTGGTTGTTTAATTTGGATTACTTTACGTTTTTCATTATTTCCAATTTAATCGATTAGGTCCACGATTCGCTTTACTAAACCAGAAAGAATAAAGGCTGGATTAATTATAATTTTGTTTGAGAGATTCATGATTAAAGAAGTTAAAAATAAACAATAAAGTTTCGGATTTTTTTCGTATTAGTTTAAAATTTAATTTAAGTTCGTAATTCGCTACTAATTTTGTCTTTTTAGTAATTTAATGATGAAAATGAATTTAATGTACTCAACGACTTTTAGATTATAAATAAATTGATAAATAAATATTGAATCATCAATTTAAGTCAAAAACTTTTAATTAATTAAATTTTTAAATAAATATATATCTAATATAACTTATCTATTGATTAAAAGTATTTTTTAATATAAAATCTCTACTTAATTTTTTTACGTCGTTTAATTATCATCCTAATAGAGTTTTTGAATAATTAAAAAAACTAAAAAAGTATCTATTTGAAGAAGCTCAAATTTTAAACTTTTCTAAGTAGATCTTTTTGAGTTTTTTAAAAAAAATTAAAATATCTAATATAACTTTATTAATATCATTATACCCTTAAAACTATTTAATTTTTTTTGATAAATTTATAATTTAAAAGAATTTTTTAATTGATAACCAAACAACCAACGATTTCATTTTAAAAGCTTTACTTAATAAAAATTATATTTTCAAAAAATATATTTCTAAAAGATCTACTTAAAGAAACTGTATCAAAAGAAGCCTAGAAAGTAATTCAATTTTATTAGTCTTTCTTTTTATAGAAGTTCAATTTTATGAGTTTTTTTTTTTTTTTTTCCGAAATAAGTTCAATTTTATTAGTTAGTACCCATTTTTAATGCATCATTATACAAGAGAAGGTAGAGTACACATAAATTCAAACAAACTGTTTGATGAGTAATAAATACAGCTTCACTTATGAGCTTAGACATTAAAGTTACGTATCTAAACTTATAATGTTACAGTATTTATTACTTATAATGTTATTGTTTGATGAGTAATAAATACGGCTTTACTTATAATGCTATGGTCATTTAACTTGAATCTTAAGAATACTTCTGAAAAAAAAAAAGTAATATTTCGATTAAACTGTGATTTTTTTTTTCATTAGTATTCTCTAAGATACAAGTTAAATGACCCTAACATTATAGGTATCTAAAATTCAATTTATTTATTTATTTTTTATTACCAGCGTTATGTTATAATATTATCATAACCAAATAAGATAGAATTTTGAAATACAGTCCGAATTTTTATTTCTAGAAATGGGAGAGAATTATCTACAAAAAGTTAAAAAACTACCCACATATTAGTAGAAGATTGCGGATCGAATCTATGACCTTGGTACATAGGTTAGGCTAGTTATATCACTATACTTACCCCACTTGCAGCAATTTATTTATTTTTTTGGCTAATATAATTAAATCAAAATTTTAAAAAAATAAGATACGACTTGACTTCACAACTTCTTAATTGTTTGGAATCACTATTAGGCCAACTTAACTGTATGATATAAAATTCAACTTTAATTAACTGAAAAACGAAATTAAGACATGATGATCATAGAAAAATCAGGAGAAATGTTGAATAGTGGAGTGGTACAAATAAAGTAGTGTAAGAAACAAGAGAAAAAGAACACACAGTCCTAACGTGTTGAGGAATCTATTTGTCTACTAGCAAGTGTCCGAATCATATAGCTCTAGATGCCGCTGATTCGGGCGGTTCGGTTCGGGGGCGTGGACAAAATTTAAAAACACTGTGTATTTAACTATTAACAGAGATTCAGATTCCAATTTGGATTTTCCACTCTTGTTAATGAGTTATTGTTTCAATAGTTTGACCTGTGAATAAATATCAATTGCAATATATTTCAGTTGATCATCTGAGCTCATAATATTGGTCTTCTTTCTTTTGTACACAGACATTGTAACCAAGCTGCCCATTGTATAGCGAAATGGGAACTGGGCACTTTGATTTAACACTTCAGCTACTTGGCTTACTGCCTTCCCAAGTCGGCAAAAGCTGGCAGCCTATGAAGTACTCTGTTCCCACTCTCTTGGTGGTTCTTGTGGTTAATACGATTTCCTCTTATTTCAAAAAACCTTTCATTTTTTTTTGTCAAAGAACCAATAATATTCACCACAAATGAGATTTTAAGAATATCAATATTTGTCTGAATCAATCATTACATAGACAGTTTAAATATCTAAATTTCACTTACACCATAATGAAAGAAAACTATTGAAATATATCGACAAATGAGCATGGTAAGCCTTATCATTGAAGTTCATGGAGAGAGCGTACACGACCTCAAAATAAATACGTAGTTATCATACCTATTTGAGTTAATATACATCTAATAGAGCTTATCTACTAATTAAAATAGTTTTTTTTTTTAATCGCAAAAACTTTTTTTTGAATTTATTTTATGTCATTTGATCGTCATCAAGTCGCATTAGAAGGTAAAATTCAATTCATCATTATTTGTCCTATGAACATTGAACATATCTGTTGATAATAAGAGAGTCCTGTCTTCGATCTCTGTTGAAATTTCCAGCTTCATTAAAGGTGTCCACCATTTTTTGTTTCCTTCGGTATGGGCGATGATAATATAGAAAATTTATGTTTGGTCAACAATAATAGCTTAACATTATCATCGATGCTAAGGATCTAATTAAATACGAAAATGTTTTTAACTTGTACAACATTTTGTCCTACCATTTAACTCGACCATTAGTATTAGGTTTGGTATGTTAGCACCGCACATGACACATACATATTGATCAAAGAAAACAATTATAAGAAGTTCATATTTCTCGATCTCTCATGAGTAAATCATGGATTAAATAATTATAATAATCATAATTAATATAAAAACATTTCATTAAATTTATTAAGATCGATCCATATACAAATATTTGTCCTTATAATCTATTCTAACTCTTTTTACCAGTAAAATTAAATTTTATGTTATGAATTAATATTTATAAAAATTGAACCTTTTCTTTTCTTATAAGAAACCATTTGCATAGTTAGACATGATTGTAAATGATGGTAGGTTCCAAGTTCGTTACAAAAATTGATTGCTCACCGAGTTCACCAATTTTCACTTACAAAAATCATAATTGGAAATTATCCCATTAGCATTAATTATACCACCTATTGATTAATAATGGAAAAGTTTAAATCAAAACTTACGCTCTTGATAAGTCTTCATCACCTTTTAAAACTTGAAAGCTTAAGCATGTACCAACACGAGACTATCATCTTTTAGTAATATATCAGTGCAAAATAGGGTCAACAGGAAGTGAACACATCAGCATAGCAGGAACATAACATGTAGCTCATTACGTAGACTTGCGCCAAAGGTGACATTAAATACATTACATCATACAAAGTAATTCATCATAGAAGGTAAGAAATATTAACCTTTGCGGGATCCAGTGACTTTAGGGGGAAACTATTCTATTAAGTTGGTGATAAATGTCTAACATACGGTGAACATTTAAAATTGATTCAAGTGATAAGTGATGAACAACTTCGCATGTATCGTGACACCAAAAAGGTAAGTTTTGTCCTCTTATCAAAAGTGATTTTGCAGTTCATTATTTATTCACAATGATTTACAAGCTATTTTAGAAAGATAAATTAGTTTTAGAGAGATCAACACTGATTTAAGTATCGGAGGATATTTTCAGAGATAAGTTTTAAACCACCTTAACAAAGGCTTTTACTTGTTTCGCAGGTGGAGTTGTGGCAGGTGATCAAGACAAGATTTTGTATGAAGGAAATGTTTGTCCAAAGTCATTGGGAACCTTAGTTTCAACCCCAAGAAGTACAATAATTATGTGTCTTTACTCACCAAAGTAGTGAAGTATCACCAAAAAAGGTTCACAAGTTTATAAAAATAGTTTTATCTATTTATTGTATAAATAATTATCTCTCGATTACGAGTAATAATTGATTTCGATATGAGTAATAATTGATTTCGATAGGTTTCGATAGATCTCTGTTTCATCTCCATGTAACCTTAAAACAAAGTTGTAATAGTATAAAAACTTAGATTAAGACGGTCACTTCATCGATCCAAGATGGTATAATAAAATATCTCCCTCGGCAAACATATTTCTTGATGTTATAAGAACAGACATATGGTATATCCTTGACTCGATTGGTATCACATTAATAAGTGGGAAGCTCCTTGGTCAATAGACATTACTCATCGTCAATCTCAAATTCAATCCGGGCCGTCCACAATAACAACCCAGTTCAACACCTGCCCTTTCCCTCCCTTTTCCTTCCCGTCCTTGTCGTCATCCTCCTCCAAAAATGGAGAGACTGCGCAAACTGGTGAACGAGATCGCCTACACGCAGGACCACACAAAGCTCACACCTCTCCACGCCTCTCTCACTCCTCTCCTCTCCTTCCTCTCCTCCCTCTACGGCGTCGCTCTCTCTCTCCGCCGCTCCCTCCACCTCTCCAACCTCCTTTCCATCCACAGGTAACTCTCTCTATCCAATTCATATCCGGTCTTATATATCACACACCACGAACAATTATATGAGCTCATAAACTCAAAAAAATCGACCCCATTAACTTGAAAGTTGCACTGTGATACCAAAGTGTTAAATGGTAGCAAATTGATTAGCAGTTCATTGTGATGTCTGTTTAGTTGAATATATTTATCAATCGAGTAGATGACAAGTGGATTTTTTGATCAATTTGGAGCCAAATATGTGATATGCAAGTGGGGTTTTGATTATTTTTCTTGTAACTTGATATTGAAGGCTGCAGGTGCCAGTTATTAGTGTTGGGAATTTGACATGGGGAGGTAACGGGAAGACACCGATGGTTGAGTATATAGCTCGGTTTGTAGCTGATTCCGGAGTCTCACCTCTCGTTCTTACGAGGGTAATGGTTGTTTTTTGGTGATTGAGCTTGCTATGATTTGTTTTTGTTTTGGTGTTGAGTTTGTAGCTGAATTAGGTTGTGTATAGTACTATAGTTGTATTGCTCGTATGTTATGAGAATTTTGTTTTTCTTTGTTGTGGTAGAGATGATTTTTGTATTTACGTAGGTGTGAGCGTAGATGAGTTTGTGTGCTATGGGAAGATGTGGTATGTTCTATGGGGTTGAGTGACTTTTATGGTCTTGTGTTTGAGGGGAATGGTAGCTAAATTATGTTGCATATTGTTTTGTTGCTAGTATATTAAGAGAATTCACTCTTTCTTGGTTGTGATGGAGGTGATTTTTGTATTTAGTTAATTATGACCTCAGATGACTTTGCTAGCTATGGGAAGATGTGGTATGTTCTATATGGGTGGGACGAAGAGTGTTTTCGATTTAGTTCTATGATTTGTGTTGCTTGCTTTAAGTCACGAAAATCTTTTTTTGTTGTGGATGGAGTTTTGAGCTTGATATGTGATGCTATTGGGGTTTTTAGAGAGATGGTTACTGTTTATGTGGCAGGGTTATGCTGGTGGCGACGAAGTTAGGATGCTTCGAAGGCATCTTCTTCGGAAACCTGTGAAGATTGGCGTGGGAGCTAACAGGGCGGCTACTGCTGCTTCTTTCTTTGAAAAATATGGTTATATTGATCCTCATTGTAGGAATTTTTTTGAGAGAACTTGCATTGACCAGGAAGAAGGGAGTCATCTGAAATCTGAAAAAATTGGTGTGATAATTATGGATGATGGCATGCAGGTGATGGTTTCCTCTATGGTTTCATTCGATTGTTCTGATGCAGTCATCCTCTGTGGCATCACACACTCTCTCTCTCTCTCTCCCCCTTTTTCTATAAAGCTTATAGCTATTCTGATTCTTTTCTCATTTTATTGATACTTGATTCTGAGAATGCATAATGTCCTTGGTATAAAAACACATGCCATTTCTCATTCCATGGACTAAGATAAAACGGTTTCTTCATACATTTTTGTCTTTGCTGATGAGCTCTTAATATACTCGTATTTTTCTCATATAGGTCTTACGCTGATTTTTATATTCTTTATATGGAGGACAGCACTGGAGCTTGTGGCGCGACCTGGAAATTGTGATGGTTAATGGGTTGGTGCCATGGGGAAACCGTCAACTACTACCACTCGGTCCTTTAAGGGAGCCTTTGATGGCTCTCGAAAGAGCAGATGCGGTTGTCATCCATAATGCAGACTTGGTAAGTAATTTCTAATGATACAACACATTGCAGCAGCAGCATTTTCTTTAGCATGTAATTATATGGATTTAAGAAAAGTCAAATACAATGAAGTGTGGCTTTGTGCTTATCGTCATGCAGGTATTGGACCAAAATCTCAAAAATATTGAATTAGAGATACAAGAAATTAAAAATTCTCTTCCAATTTTCTTCACTAGAATGGCTCCTTCGTACCTGTTTGAAGTGGGTAGTGTCAACACTAAAATACCGCTGACAGCAGTGTCTAATGCTGTTGTATTATGTGTTTCTGCAATTGGTTCTGCAAATGCTTTTGTGCAGGTGTTGAGGAAGGTATTATTACAGTTGCTTTCTCTTTTCTTCAGTTTTTTTGGGACATTTTAGAAACATAGTTTATCAAACATTTGCTGCATTGTGCTACTTATGTTTCGGTCCAAACAACATATAATGAAGATAAGTTAGATGGGTACCATCTATTTTTCTTCACTTTTCCTTCCAGTTCTTTTAACTCTAATTAGTGGGAACTTGCTGCAGTTAGGAGCATATCATGTTGATCGACTTGACTACACTGACCATCACTTATTTCAACCTGAGGTAGATATCTTCTCTGCCCTTCACTTTTTGGTCATGTGTATGTTCCTTTTTTTTTTGACACATGTTGCTTTAATAACAACCGCTGGTCACATTGTGTCATTATGAGAAGTACTTTGAATACGTTTGCCTCTACTAGCATTTTTCACTCTTGCCTGAGCTGTCTCATCTGCTAAACATGATAAAATAACAAAGATACAAAGTAAATACCAAAGAAGTTATTATCATTTTTGTCTAACAATAAACAGGTATATTGAATGCTGAACCGGTTCACATCCAACATTTCAAATTTTGTTCTCCTGTTGTCAATCAATCTTAGGATATTGAGTCAATCAGAAAGAGGCTTGGAGAACTAGAGGGCAAGTTCAGTTCTAAGCCCATTGTTGTTGTAACGGAAAAGGTGAGTACATATGATTGCTGGCAAGTCATTAAGTACATTCTTGCAACTTTGGGGACATGAATCCCTTGGTGATGACTATTAAGTTGAAGTTCTTGTTCAGCACTTATAATTACAAATCTTTTTCTACAGGATTATGATCGAGATCCAGAGATCCTAAAACATTTGGAGCCATCTAAAGTTTTAGTACTCCATTCCAAATTACAATTCTTAATTGATAGAGGATGCTGTGAGGATAGCTTCAAGTCATTGCTGAAGAGAATTTCCGGAAGTGAAGTGATCCAGTGAAACTAGAATTTGACTTTCAAACTATGGTCACAACCTAACAGGTACATTGTACATATAATTTGTTCCTTCATAGTAAAAAATGATTATGACGATTGATGAGATTATTGATTTAGGCAATGTTGCTATTTCTTTGTTCGGTTCATTTTTTCACATTTAAACTGTGTAAATCTTCGTTCGAGATAACTTTTTAGTATAAGACAATTTGTTAATCTAGCTTACATATGCCTAAGTAATCTTTGCTGATCATTGATATCAGCTTGAGATGTTTGTGTTGCACCATTGAATGCATGTGGGCCAATGAAGGGTTGATTTTATTCACAATTTTTATTACCAATAAGGCTGTCCTAGTATCTTCTTTTGGGCAAAAATAAGAAACATGTTTCACCAAATTTTCACTGTTCCATTGAAGCTAGTGGTGGAGCCTGGAACATGATGTGACATTAGCTGATAAACTCCAATCAAAGTCCAAGACCAGGAATTTTCTCAGAAGAGTACGAAGTCAAATAACACCATTTTTGTCACCCTTTTTGAGATTATCAATATCCATTGGAAGTTGGTGTGTCGGCGCCTTATTACTTGAATTAGGAAAGTTAAATACAGTCGTTTGATAAAAACTATTTGAGAGGAAAAAGGTAAAACTCTTTTGTAATTGATACTATAACTTCTGGAGATGTAGTTCAAGTTGAAGAAAGTGTTTTGAAAAATGACAATAACTTTACTTTCCTTCCATTAGAGCTTACGAAGTACTCACTGCGTTTTCTTCTAAAGTTGGCAAGTAAGGGGAGATAATTACTTACACATATTAGTAAATGTATATGTTAATACTCGAGATCATAGATGTAAATAGAAAGTGTACTAATTACTAAAGGTTTGAGTGGAAGTTCGGTCTCCAATGAGTAAAAATTCTCTGTTAATTTTTTGTTTGTGCTAAATTTTTAGAGAGTTTAAGCGATGTGTGAGAGAGAAAAAATTTAATAATCTTAACCATATATATATTTTTTATGCTGATATATTACTGGATTATAAAAAAGTTAACAAGAAAATAATGATAGAGAATCTTTACTTTTTTGCAATTGTAGTATTGGCAAGTTAAAGTTATGAGCAAGAATTCTCTATTATTTTATAGGAAAATCCTAAAAAAAAATCCTAACGTATGAGAATATGTAGATTTTACTACCTATTGTTTCATATTTATTCGAAATATCACTTGATATTAAAATAAATAGTCAAAATACCTTTTGGAGGAGAATGAAAGTACGATAATGCTTCTGACGGTCACGAATTTCATTAGATTGATATGGTTATCCGTTTGGCTCCAGCAGTAAAAAGGGAAAAACAATGGAAAATTAACTAAAATATAAAAAATCAAAATAAATAATATTATATAAAATCATAAAAAATCAGATATACTTATTTATATAAATATATATAATTTCTCTCGATTCTCTCTCTCTCTCCTCTCTTCCCCTTCTCCGGTTGGTCCCTTTCTCTCTCGTGCTTCGTTTCCGTCCGATGATGATGGTGGTAGGGATCTTGGTGACGGTGATAACAGCATAGTGACAGGAATCTTGTCCGGTGATGATGGTTTCCATACGAGACGAAACCCAGATTGGCTTTTGTTTCCCTCACTGAAACCTTCACTTTCTGCACCGTGTGGTCGTCGACCTCTGCTCTATCTGTGTATCTTCTTCAACCCAAATTGTCTCGTTCTGGGTTTCCATCTCTATTGCTTGCCGAATGGTTGATGATGATGACATTGATTTGTTAGTTTTAATTTCGAGTTTGTTAATGATGACATTGATTTGGTTTTGTTGATGATGATATTGATTTTAGGTTTGCTAGTTTTAATTTTGGGTTTGTTAATGTGCAGATGAAAATTCAAGAGTTTGCTAGTGTTTGATGATATTCATATCGAGAGATTGATGGTGGTGTTCGTTGGTGAAGATCTAGATTAGATGTCGACTGTCCATCTAAATAAAGATCCACTCTGGATCTTCACTTTTTTAATATTAAATTTTTATTTTTTAATATATTATTAATTTATAATTTTTATTTTTAAAATATTATTTTAATAAAAATCTCAGGGCTAAAATGATCTTTTTAAACTTTTGTTGAATTTTTCTATTAAATTATAACGTTTGTGGTAAATCAGATAAAAATAAAATAGTGGGTGGTAAGATGAGATTGTTTTATACGTTAGGTTAGGTGGTCATTTGAGATTTTTCTATTTTCTTTTTTACTAAAGTTTTGATAATCTAGTGACATATCAATATAAAAAATAATAGAAGATTAAGATTGTTGCATTTTTTTTTTCTCTTATACATCACTCAAACTTAAACTCATCTTATAAAAAACTTAATGGAAACAAGAAATTAACAAAGAATCCTTGCTCCTTATCAGTTGTTCTATGTATGAGACTTATATCTAAACCAATTTTTTAAATTATTAGAAAGAATGACTTTTTTAGTTTTACTAGTGTTTAGTTAAGAAGTCAGTTATTGTCTCTTGAGAACAGATCAAATTTGATAAAATATGAACTCATCATGTTGCAAACTATGAGCTGAACGAGCCACTTCAAATTCATTGGAAACATTTTATTGTATCTTGATACAAATTTCTAATAGACCATATATATATAAATCTTATAAAATATGTTAAATCTATGCAAAATTAAAGGGATGCTACCAAAGTTATTTAATTTCCAAACTAAACCTGAATAAATTGATTAAATATTTATCTATCACTAGAGTGACCCGTTTTATATATACATCATGGGATATCATCTGATATTCTGACTCATTAGAAAATAACGAAGAGACCAAAAACTGCTAAATCAGTCAATAGTAGTAGAGACATGTGAGGCCCATCTTTGGTTGATCAATCACAACAAGGTGATGACAGACTTGTGACATCTGCAAATATGTGTATTAGGTGTCTGGCCCTAGTGATATCAGATTTGTAATCAAAATATTTGTGAGATTATTGATTCAAATATCGAGAATATCACTTTACTCATTTGTGGTTCAAAAAGGAAATGATAGCATCTCACTTTCGCTATACTCCTTTGAGGACAAAGTCAAACCTCATGTGGACAAATGATTATTGTGGTGACTAAGACTATGTTTGACACATGAGATTTGAAATGAGTTTGAAATTCAAAATCTCTCAAACTCTTGAATCCCATGTTTGGAGAGCAATGAATTTGGGATTCAAAAGAATCTCAAACTATCTCATTTCCCAATCTTTTGGGAATCCTTATTTTGAACTAAAATGGTGGGTTTTGATGGGAATGAGATTCCTCATATCCCATCTTTTTTTTTTTTCTCTCACACCTCCATCTCTCTCTCTTTCTCTTACCTTCCATCTTTCTATCATCACACCTTTAAGGAATTAGCAACACCTTTACCCTCTCTCATTCTTCTTATTCTTCTTCTTTTATCAGTTTGATTATTTGGTTGTGGGATCGAGCTCGGAACCAATTCTGGGTTCATCATCAAACCTAAAACTAGAACCCGAACCTCTTTTGTGTGTTTTTTTTTTTTTTTTTAAATTCATGTTTCGATGTTGTTGTTGATGATGTTGATGTTATTATTATTGTGGGAGATGATGATGTCGATGAAAATTGGGTTGATGATTGATGATGTTGATGAACTTTGGGTTGATGATGTTGAAGATGCTGATAAATTATGAGTTTTTTTTTTTTTTTTTTTTTAATTTTTTTATAAAATTAATTTTATATAATAAAAAATTTAAATTACTTTTATTCCTATCCAATTCCAACTTACATTAAACGTGATATATAATATAATTTTAATTCAATCTCAAGTTTGATAAAACATGGGATAGTAATTTTATAATTCAATTCAATCCAATCATTTTCATTCTATTCCAATCAAATCCAATCCATTCCATTTAATTCTAATCCAATTTAATCCATTCCAATCCAGCGTGCTAAATGTAGCAAAGGTCACTACAGTGCTTAATCAGTTTACATTTCTCAATAAAACCAGCCTTTCATTTATGTGTCAGATACCAAAAAGTTTTGAGTGAGAGCTTGTTTTGTAGTTCCAACTAGCTAAAATGTCCTGCGATATTTTCCAGGAGAGTTTCTTCTTGGTTCTTGCTTTCTTCTGCTTATTAAGCTTTATGTTTTCGGAGGCTCAAATGGTTCCTGCCATATTTGTTTTCGGAGACTCATTGGTTGATGTTGGCAACAACAACTTCCTTCTTTCTGTTGCCAAGGCTGATTATCCTCACTATGGTGTCGATTTTCCAACGAAGGAACCCACCGGAAGGTTTAGCAATGGCAAGAATGCAGCTGATTTTCTTGGTAAGTTATCATCATGTAGAGATATTCAATGTACATATACTACTATATAGTCCATTTATATAATGAACGATTGTCTATATATGATACACTAAATATATATGCATTAACGTTATTGTCCATAATAATGCCTAAAATTGATGTCCAATTGAGATCCACAACATTCACCAAATACTAAAATAGAATCTCTAGCATAACTTTGATACGAATAAGATAAATTATAAATATTTGTAATCATTTGAAAGTCATACCTATTACTAATTTTGAGAGGGATAGTTTCTATATCAAATCTAATTTAGTATATGATTATATTCTTTTGACATCAAACCACATTTTTGAATTTATGCTATCCCATTAAACAATGCATCTTTCCAGCTTCACTAAATAACTTTAGACATTCTCTCTGTATCTAAATTTTACTTGTGGTTGACGGATACTTATTGAAAGGACTCTTTAGCAAATTTGTTACTCATGACACGATTTATTATTGTTTTAACATCGTTCAATTATGTTTCTGACTAATTAATCTAAGTGTTTGTTGTTAAATATTTGACTTATATATATATATATAAATATATATTCCCTAACACTCATGTTTAAAATTAATGATAGTGCAGCTGAGAAAGTGGGGTTGCCAACTTCACCACCATATCTTTCTCTCATAAACAGCAAGATCAACACATCCTTATTCACGAAAGGTGTCAGCTTTGCCTCAGCAGGTGCAGGAATCCTCAAGCCCACAAATCGACTTCTTGTAAGTCGATCAACAATTTTCTATACTAATGTTATAAACAGTAGCGTTCATTTGATGTTTCTATACGTGGGCCAAATGGGCTCTTTCATGTAGCCCACCAACACCATGAATTATTTTTACTGATGTAGGGTCGGATAACTTTGGCAAAGCAAGTAGAGGACTATGCAACTGTACATGAAGATTTAGTGAAACAGCTAGGATCCACTGGTGCACAACACCACCTGTCCAAATCTCTTTTCCTGCTAGTGATTGGTAGCAATGATATCCTTGATTATGTGGAATTGTCTCATCTTCGAAAGAAGCACACCCTTCAGCAATTTGTTAGCTTGATTATTACCAACTTCGAAGCACAACTACAGGTAATCATTATTACAAAGCAAATGAATATATATACCCATAACAGTATAAAATATCCGTTGCATGTATAGTAATTCTCCAATTCGAGATTCTAAACGTTTCTCCCATGCAGTTAAGTAATCTTTTAATGTGAGATATTCATTTGTAAAGAAGAAAACAACAAATAAGATTCTATATCATCTTTTATCAATCTTTTAATCAGATTGCGATATGTGACAGACATAAAACTATAAAAATGAATGATTTAGATAAAATTAATTTTTCTTTTCCATTTACTATCTCAATTTCTCTCTCACAATTTGATTAAAAAATTGATATATAAAAGGATGACAGAGAATTTGAATCCAAATCTTTAATATTAAAGATTAAAAAAAAAAAAAAAAAAGATGTACAAGATCCTACACATCTGAAATTTTTTATACATATAAGCCCTCATTATAATAAATATCTCGTTCGCACATTAGAAGTATTGTGTTTGAGAATTAACTAACCAATAACCTTATTTAATTTCATGCAAAGTTTCTTATCTCATATTAATAACCTAGCTCGATATATAATATGATCAAAACACACATTGTAAATTTACATATAGTTTTTTATTTTTTTATTTTTTTTTTAACATTGTTTGTTTGGCAGAGAATGTACAATTTTGGTGCTCGTAAATTTGTTGTAAATGGGCTGGGGCAAATTGGATGCACCCCACAGCAAAGAGCTAAGAATCAAAAAGAAGAATGTAATGAAGAAGGAAATAGTTGGTGTGTCAAATACAATAAAGGATTGAAGCTAATGTTGCAGAAATTGAAATCAGAGCTCCCGGATTTTTCTTATGTTTATGTTGACACTTACAATGTCATGCAAAACATCATTCAAAATCCAGCTACTTATGGTATATATAAACATATATAATTCTAATATAATGTTTAAAAGCGCTTTCAAAAAAAATTATTTAGATGCTTTTTGCAAGAGTTTCTAATTAAAATCATTATTTTTTTAAAAAATTATGTACATAATTCATTAAATAATCTAAGAATTTCGGTGTATTTCTATTAATAATCGTTAGATGTAATGTATATTTAATTATATAAAATTGCTTTTAGTAATATGAAATTTTCTTCAATGTGTTTCAAGGATCCACATATAGACTTTTGACGACTCGTTATCATGTCACATATATATATATTTAAATAACATGTCAAACTTTTTTGTACCCCTCTTTTAATGAACAAAATTTTGTGTTTATTTCAGGGTTTAAAGAGGTTAAAGGAGCATGTTGTGGGCTTGGGAAGCTGAAGGCAACCATTCCCTGTGTGTCCTTTTCAACCTATTGCAACAACAGAAGTGAACATTTCTTTTGGGATTTTTGCCACCCAACACAAGCGGCTGATCGTATTATTGTAGATATGATTTTTGACGATCCATCACAGTATACATTTCCCATTAATGTGAGGCAATTAGTCGCAGTTTAGAAGCTTACAATTCAAAAGATATTACAAAAGAAGAAAAATTATGTTATAGAGAAATTCTCTTATGAATTTCATAAAAAGTTTTAAGGTAAGTTTTGGATTAATTTTGTAACTAGTGAACTCTCATTTATATTGTAATCTGCATCTTAACAAAACGTTCAAAAAAAGTATCTTTATAAAACATCAAGTTAATAAAACTTTTTATTTTTCCTTTTTTTTTTGGGGTAAAATTAGCTTCTAACTTTTTTACCCAGAAAATAAATTTAAACCAAACAGTTTTCAATGAAATATTTGTTGCTGTCATATTCTTGAAATTTTATGTGTATCAAATGTATAAAAATCTGACATTGAAGACAGGAAGAAAAAAAGTAATAAATGTCCAAACAACAAAAAAGACAAATCAAATGGGCAGTGGCTTAGTGGTAAGACCACTGCTGTCCTTTATCTTCATGAGGTAGTAGGTTCTAAACCTACCCTCCACAAATTTGTAGGTTAATTTCAGATAGAGGATGACACTGGTCTTACCACTAGACTACTATCCATTTTGCCTCTTTTGTTGCTTGAACTTTTACAATTTGGTTTTTTGTTTTTTGTCTTAAATATCATGTCCTTTGTTGCTTGGACTTTTACTTTTTTTTTTTTTTTTTTTTTATCATCTTAAATGTCATATTGTAACTAATCTTGACTGTCTTCTGAACCAATATCAATACTAAAAAAAAAAGAGAGAGAGAAAAACCAAATTAGGTGGGGCAATTATGGCGGTCCAACCAAATTTCACGCCATGTGTTTAGGGTCCTTGAACCACTCATTTAATGAAATTTGAGCGCACCAAAATTATCAATTTGAGTTAGCCATGACCCACTCACCAATCTTCCATTTTCAATTCATTAATGGTGCATTTACTTTACTTGGAGGAATCAAAATCGGAATAAAATTAGAATGATTTGGAATCGCAGTAACTTGAAATTGGAATGATGCATTGGAATAAAAATAAGTTGTTTACTTCGACTGTAAGAATCGAAATTGGAATTAACCGTATTTATATTGAACTATTTACTTTACTTTATAATTGGAATGAATTAATTACAAATTACAAAAATACTTTTGATTAAAATTATGGATTAATTATAATATGCAAAATATTATTTAAGATGTAATGTCATATTTTTATCATGTAGTTTGTCATAATAGACTAAAAAATAAATTTTCTTAACAATATTATCGTAAACATATTGTGTATCTATATTTTTTTTTAAAGAACATATTGTGTATTTATATTGTATATCAATTCATGATTTTTTTTAATATATAATGTTATTAAAATAGTTTTTTTTTTTTTTTTTAATAAGGGTATAATATACTTTTTGCGTTAAATTTAAGAATGTGAACGAGATTCCCAAATGTAGTGGAGGGAATGAGATTCTCATTTTATAACATCAAATTGATGTTGGATCCACATTTTCATTCCCATTAAAAAATGAATTTTAAACAAGTAAACACCATCAATTAATCAATTTCATTCTTCATTCTCATTCTCTAATTCATGAAGCAAACATACCATAAACATGGATCCATATATTCATCTAATAGAATTATAAGCCCAATTTTCTCTAATCATAGTAGAAATCGAATTTTCTCTTTTCAAAATTTTTTTTACTCTAATGAGCATAGCAGAAAAATATCTAATATATTCGTTAAAATATCGCAACGTTCAAAGTGAACATGCATAATTAAATCAAAGCCATTGGATACGTATGCATTGAATAAAGACCATTGGATACGTATGCATCGAATAAAGACTCAGCGATTGATTTAGTCGCCTATTGTACCTAGAAATTTCCTGTATATCATCAAATTTCGACTTGGATGGGAGGTAGTCCACCGCGTTCCAGCAGGGTATAGACGGTGGTGGGGTGGGTGGTCCAGTGTGGTTGGTGCGGCATTGCATGTGAGTCAAATGGATGGCAAAAATAGAGGCTAGAAATGAATGAAAGCTCTCCAAGACTCCAGTTTTGTAGGGTTGACAATTGCAGGTCATCAACTCATCATTAGCTAGCTGTTAATGTATATGACCTTTTTCAGTTCTAGACCTAGACGGCCTTTTACTTATTGGGGGAAGAAAAAGGGCATTTGAGAATGTTCCTTTCAACAATGTCAAATAATCTGCTTTGCTTTCTCATTTTCCAAAAGTACCGAGATAATTTGTTGGTCTTTACCAACGAGTTTGCATTCCTCCTGTCTGATTTTTCATTGGATTGTTTTTGAAAGTATTTGTATGGGTGCAAGAGGATTGTCTTTAAAATTATTTGTATGGGTGTACGATGGGCCCAATAAAAGATGGACACATCAGTATGATTGGAATACAACACGACATGTGGCACATAATATAGACTTTGAGCGAATGAGACGTTACGTACGTTAAACTGTACAATTAACATAATTAATTGTCGTGGGCAGGAAACTCGCCTTCGATGACAAAGACTATATTAAACTTGACAATATAGAAGGAATTCGAGGGTAAGAGATATTGACCTTCAAGGGAGCTATTACAGTAAATCAATGATAAATATCTAACGTGTAACAAATATCCGTCAATATAAAGATGATTCAAAGTGACAAGTGGCAAACACCATCATATGCATTACGATATCTGAAAAGTCCTTGTCGCTTTATAGAAAGTGATTTAACAATTCATTAGATATATAGTGATTTTTATTAAATACTTTTAGTGAAATAAACTAATTTTAAAGAGATAGATACTGACTTAAGCATCGGAGGGTGTTTCTGTAGAAAACCACTGGACCACTTTAACAACGATTTTGCTTGTTTGACAGGTGGAGTTACAGCACAGAATTTAGATAAGCATTTGTATGAAGGAGAAAATCGTCCGATGTTAATAGGAGTCTTCGCACGATAATTCAAGCTGCAACATTATCTAGTAGTGATTATTTTATATTTTAGTGTCATTACATTATAAAAATATCAATAAATTATTCCATCAAGAGAGAGTTTGAACTTCCAAAAGGCATATATGTTAATAGGATTATGTAGATATAATCAAATGTGATCTAAATCTTTATGGTCACAGTTAAATCTAACATTAACAACCATTATTAGCATAACAACCTGAAGTTTTCAGACTAATTTCGAACAGAAATTCATCGAATTTTATAAATTCTGCGGCATATTTCTTTTGAGATATATATATATTTATATATATATATATATAATCCATATCATATAAATGTGGCTGAGTGAAAGTTTAAATTAATGTATAAAACTAGGTACAACACTACGTTTTTGTGGTCAACAAGCCATAAACCTTCTGTTGCGTTTTATTTATTGATAACGAATTAAAAATTATTATTAGCAGGTAATTAGATTAATACCCAATAAGATATCGTTTTCAGGACGTTGATTTGCCTAATTTTTTATTCTCTCAATTATCTTGAGTGTCTGTATCATGTGCAATTCAAAAATAATATTTACATTACCAAGATATAAACAAATTAAATTTTAAGAAACTATGTTTACTTATAGAATTGTTATTGTTATTATTATTATTCTTTGAAACTTATAGATTTTTTTTTTTTTTTGAAACTTATAGAATTGTTTTTTTTTTTTTTTTGAAACTCATAGAATTGTTAATTTTAAAATATAGGTTTGAATGTTAATTTATATTAAAAAAAAAAGAAACAGATACAGCTTTTTTTTTTTTTTTTGAGATTACAATGAGTTTTTACATCTTAAGACTATACATAACATTTACAACTTTCTTATAAATTAATTTTATATTAAAAACCAACACATTTTCAAATTAAATGAATTCAAAGAATATACAATACTTTTTAGAACATGTGGATGTACATTTTCTTATTAACTAAGGTGGTGAAGGTTTAATTCTCAACCAACATACTTGATAAGTTTATATGATTAGTTTTCTCCTTTTATTGTAGGAATGTCTCTCGATTATGAAAATAGATTAATTTATAAAAATGCAAATAGTGATTGATTTTTGTTGGACTTAATATTGTTTGGACGTGTAAATAGTGATTGATTATTGTGAGAGTAGATTAATTTTTGATCATATAAATAATAATTGATCTTGATAGATTTTAACAAACTTCTAATCCAATATCAATTTCTTGAATGTTTAGCCTGAATTTCTTGTAGTGAATATCAATTTTCTTAGAAAAAAAAAAATGAAGGACCTATCAAATTGCGGCAACTAAATGATAGGGAAGGTTTTCTTTATTTCTTTACCATAGATTCTCATCAAACAAGCAAGGTTATTATCTTGAATATAAATGATATTATTTGAAAAATACTGCATAAAAATATACTTGTAATAATTCTACTTTGACAAAAGGCAAGAACGTCTATATCTAAAAAGAAATAAAATAAACAACAAACAAAATTTAAACACCAAATGTCAGCGAAGTGGGATTGAAAATGGGTCGGTGCTCTTATTGAGGATATATGCCTCAGCTGGCAAACAAAAGTTGGTAGGTCTGTACACCACTTAAGCTATTTCGATATGACAAAGTCATCATTTTGGAAATCGACTTAATAGACATTTTTGTGCAGTGGCATCCTTTTCAGAAATTTTCAGAAATTTAAAATTCACTTGTCTGTTTTGGACTAAGAGAGCTGAGTTGTGCCCATAATATATATATATAGTGTCTTTACCATCAATATTTTTTAACTTTAAAAAATTAAAATAAATCAATCAAATTCATCTATTACATTTAAATTAAATATAGAAAAAATTTATTTTAGGAAAAATAATGTAATTGATGAATTCAGTTGATTCGTTCTAACTTTTTAAAATTAAAAAATACTGATATAAAATTACTATATCTATATATGAGATTAAGATGTAGAAGTCTTGACTTTCAGGATTCACACTTATATTTTAATTGTTAGATTATAATATCTCAACTAGTTTTTGTTTTTACTAATTTTATGAAAAATAAACTAGTGCACTACTAAATAAAAGTAATTTATCATTTAACTACTATTCTTAATCTCTGTAATTATTTGAGAAAACAACTACAGTACCGAGTCCTGCAATGGTGGTAGGCAGTTACAACAAGGAATTGTCCTTTTAAATACATAACGATTTTATATTTATTAAATCTTTAATTTTTGTGAATCCTTGGATTTTAATCAAATAGCTATTTTTCTTTCTAACAATATTATTGAATCCAATGAGGTAGTAGGTCTCGTTATTAGAATGATTTATTATTTTTTTTCACACAGATTTCGATTAAAATCTAATTATTAATAAGTAATAACCACATTTCTAATTATATAAAAATTATTTTTCAGTCAAATTATATTAATATTATTTGGTAGTATAATTTATTTAATTTATTTTATATATCATGTGTTTTACATGTTGAGATAATCCATTGGAATTTGATTATATGCAGCCAATTTTGAAGCTTATGCCAGACACTGAACTTAGGAAAAAAAAACATTGGACTCAAGTCCCTCAATTATTATTATTATTATTATTTTATTGAGATACAATTTACGTTGCGAGTAAGTCGAACACGATCACATCACCAAGCATGTTGGGCGGCTACCGTTCAACTCAAGTATTAAGTCTACGTTTAATTTAAATTAATTTCTCAAATATAAGAAAATGGTGGACAAGTTAATTGCACGCTATGCGTTTGTGTAGATCATTGTCAGATCTATGCAGAGATTTTTTTTTTTTTATTCAATTACTGAACTTATCTAGAGTATTATTGAGATCCACCAAAAATTGATTCTAAAGCGTTGTCTAGGGATCAACTCTTAAAAAATGGGAGAAAATTTCTACATATATAGAAAAATACCCACATAAATGAGATTCATGCAAGTAAAATTTATAATGCCTATATAGATGGACCGTGAATTACCAATACGCCACACTTCATTCTCATTTAGTTTCACTATTTATAATAAATGAAAATTTCGTTTCCTGTACGGATGAAAGTGTGTATGTATATAAATATATTTTCCTAATCTGATGGGACACTTGCAAATTTTAGATTTCTCACTTATTTCCAATCTTCCATCCAATGTTATTCATTTCTTATATAAAGCTTGTCCAAAACTGAGTCTCATTGCTTAATGACTCATTGCCTACATACGCTAATGAATTAGACATCATGGGCGTCGCCAGAAGATAGGGAACCCAAAATCAGATATCTTAGTCACTATATTCTATAGATGCATGTGAGGCCCACGTTTGGTTGATCAATCATGACGGTCATAAGAGACTTGTGAATTGTGATTGTATATGTATAGTTATCCTCTGACTAGGAATTCATTTAAAATAAGTCATTAGCGTGTTATATCCTCTTCTCTAACGTTAGATGCGGGAGTTCCAATCGGACCAATTTTAATATTTCATGAATAGTTATCTAATATTCTATAATTACTCCCTCGGAAATTACCAAATCCGAGAATTTAATATTACATAAGTAGTTTTTATTTTTTCTAGGATCACACAAATCTAATATTACATAATTATCCCCTGGATGCAAGACTAAAACCCCATATGGACAAATGACTATGGTGATGATTCATGATCATTACAAGATGATATTGAATAAAATTAGAGATTTGTCGGACCCATCGAGATCAATTATCATGTACACAGTTTGACTTGAATAGCTATCACCATAATCAAGAGACAATTACTTCTACATAAGGGCGTAAAACTATCAACAAAAACTTGTAAAATGCTTTTGATGAAAATTGATCATACAACACCTTAGTTAAGTGGGAAGTGTAAAATGCTGTGCATAATAATTCTAATGTTTACAAGTATGACATACACATAATCAAAGTCTTTTTTTTTTTAATTATTATGAGGGAATAAGAATTAAATTCAAGTAAAACTACTTACATTTTGTGTTTTTAAGATAAGAATAAGACTTAAAACCTTGACTCTTTAAGATCAACGAAAGTATTCAGCCACTCCCATTAACGGGTGGTGTGCATAATCAAAGTGATTAATAATAATAATATTTGAATTCAACAATCACTACGTATTTGACCATATAGGGACCGAATCAATGAAAATGATTTCAGGGAGTCCAAATCAAAAACCAGGAAAAAAAAAAAAAAATCAACGTAGCGTTCTTGATAGAAAATGATGTTTATAGTGGGACAACTGTTAGTGATCGAAGATCATAATTCTCCCCCAAATTCCACGTTGCCTGCAGAAATTTTCAGTGCCTTCGTTTCACACTTGAAAAAGAAAAATTGTATATTACCACCTCACGTCCCTCTATAAAAACACAACCCTGTCATTTTAATATCACAGACCAAAACAACAAAAAAAACATGGCCTCCAATATTTTCCTGCAGGAAAGTTTCTTCAGCTTCTTGTTTCTTGCTTTCTTCTGCCTATTGAGCTTCAGGTTTTCGGAGGCTCAAACTGTTCCGGCCGTCTTCGTTTTCGGGGACTCTCTGGTTGATGTTGGCAACAACAATCACCTTCCTCTTTCTGTTGCCAAGGCTAATTTCCCTCACAACGGTGTCGATTTTCCTACCAAGAAGGCCACCGGAAGATTTAGCAATGGCAAGAATGCTGCTGATTTTATTGGTTAGTTATTTGTATGTAAAGTCATGTGGATGGTTATCTTCCATTTTTTTATAATATTATGTGATAAAAATCAATATAGGTGTCTTTAAAGATGTCATGTACATAAGTTTCATTGTCACATCAAATTTTTTGTTCATGTCATTTAGTTTTGTCAATTTTTCTTCTTTATTAATGCCTCAATCCCACTAATTTTCTACATGATTAAGATTCGTTTAACTAATTAAACATAAAATTTATGAAGTTATTATAAATAGTCACATATTCACAGTTCATTGTTTGACTCTAAATCTGACTTTTTTTTTTCTTTGTTCATTTAAGATGGGGAGACAATTGGTCAAGCAAAACAGGACTTGAAACTTTATGCATGTACACTCAGATTCTCATGGGACCTATGTAGTAAATAGAAAAGTTTCAGTTATACGTGTTAGATTTGTGTAGTTAAACATAAATTTATGATACGCTGTATAAACTTTAAGTACATCTATACATTAACTTGTGTTATATTGTTAAGTTTATATAATTTAATATGAATTTATAACCACTTAAAAAATTACTTTAATTTTATCATAATTGAAAAAATATATATAACTATAACTATAAATATATATATGTATATATTCTTTCCTAAGTGGAAGCGGATGATGGTTGGCATCTGAGAACCAAAAGTCAGTCATTGATTCTCATGTACATGCCTTTCATAACATATTTCAATAAGATTTATAAAGTTTCAACTTTATTCTTCCTCTTTTCTGATTATATAAAATATCCAACTTATGCCAGTTTTTTCTTTTTCCTTTATCTTTTACCTTTTACATTACCAACAGATTCTTCAACGGACTTTTTATTAAGATTTGAAACAAGTTACAAAGATAAATAAGTTCTATGTAAATCGAATTTAGGATTTCTGATTTTATAATTCATTTTATATTCAATATTTTAACATTCTCCTTAATTTGGAAAATACAAATTAATATTTGACATATGACTATAGTATGTAATTAAAATAAGTATTAGCTGTTAAAAAGAATATTGATAATATGTTATAATTTAATGATTGAGCAGCTGAGAAAGTAGGGTTACCACCATCACCACCATATCTTTCTCTCATAAAGAACAAGAACAGGACAGGATCCTTATTCATGACTGGTGTTAGCTTTGCCTCTGGAGGTGCAGGAATCTTCAATGGCACAGATCAAAAACTTGTAAGTCAAACGCATAGCTGTACACACTGTCCAATTTTTTTTTTCAATATATGTTGGTTCTTAGAACCCACCAGCCCTAAAAGCTCCTTTTAGGGAATCAGTTCTCTAGCACTAGCTTTCTCTGTCTGGCAACACGGTTTACCTGACCAAACTAATTTAATTTCCATATTTGTCAAATTATTATTTGGTTTTGAAAAAATGATAGATCCAGTTTATTGAAAAACATGAACGGCTATTGGTGCAAATATCCGATGAAAACTTATAAAATTTTTAGTCTTGTACCCAAACTGGTTTATATATACAAAATAGTTCTTTTACGTACTAATTTCGAAACAGACTTACATAAACTTTGTATTTTGATGAAGCAAATATTGATTTTGATAAAAATATTAAGAGTCTAAGATTATTAAAATATCGATAGAAATATATAGAATATTTAGAATACTTTTAATATATCGGGGAATAGGAATATTTTCAATGTCAATCATCCAAAATATGAAATCAAAGATATGTCAATTATTATATCTAAATTTACTCTCTAGAATTCATTGTAAAACAATTTGGTACAAAAGTAAAAATATTAGAAACTTTTCACGTCAACATTTGCACCGGACAACTTTCGTTGAAAGAAATAGATTAATCAGAGAACCAAAATGTACAAAAAAGTCTTTGAAGTGTGAGTGCTGTGTTTCCCCAAAAAGGGAGTGGTATGGCATATTAGGTTTCAAGGCCCAGTTAACATAGAGAAAATGGGTCGTAGTGTGGCATATTGGGCTTCAAGGCCCAGTTAAATTTTAAGTACCTCTAATCGAAAAAATGCAGTGAGCGACACTCTCCCAACTGAGCTATCCCCATGTGATTTCGAGGGCTTTAATTATGTTTCTTATTTATTGTAGCATCAATCAATACCGATGACACAACAAGTGGGCTACTATGCAACTGTGTACCAAGATTTGCTGGACGAGCTAGGATCAGCTGGTGCACAAAAACACTTGTCCAAATCTCTCTTCACTGTTGTGATTGGTAGCAATGATATCCTCGACTATGTAGGATCGTCCGATCTACAAAAGAAGTACACCCCACAACAATATCTCACTTTGATGACTACGACTCTTAAAGGACAACTAAAGGTAACCAACAATATTCAATAGTCGCATTCTTCAAATTCTACATGTACCATTTGATTCAAATTCATCAATCAAATTTATACCAATTTAATTTTCATTAGATTATTAATTATGTATATGTACATGAACTGGTTTGTATACCATATTTTTGGCAGAGCATATATGGTAATGGTGCACGTAAATTTGTGGTCACTGGAATAGGGGAACTTGGATGCATTCCAGTAGAAAGAGTTAAGAATCAGACAGAAGAATGCAATGAAGAAGCAAATTACTTGGCTGTTAAATACAATGTTGGTTTTAAGTCAATGTTGCAGGAGTTGAAATCAGAGCTAAATGGAATGTCTTACTCCTATTTTGAAACTTATGATGTTATGCACAACATCATTCAGAATCCAGCTACTTACGGTAAGCATTTACAGCAAATTAACCTTATTGCGTTTAGGTAATTTATTGGTATAGTCACGTTATCTAAATAGCTGATAAATGTTGAATTATGCACATATAGTTCGATAATCTTTAATATCTATAGTTAGTATGTATACATTCATTATGCATATTATTACAGTAAACACTTATCGAATAAAGTATAACCCTTATCATTTTTTTTTAAAAATTGCAATTATATTTAGTAACCCTTCATTTTTTTTTTTTGGTGAAACATTATTTTCTATTAATCAATTCACTTGTTAGTAATACCAAAAACAATTTCAGGTTACACGAATTTACACAAAAACATATTTAAGTAATTGAAGTCAATTCTTTAAGTCAAAGCACTCCCATAACGTTAATGTCAAAATTTTGTGTTTATTTCAGGTTTTACAGAGATTAAAGAGGCATGTTGTGGGCTTGGAAAATTGAAGGCTGACGGCCCTTGTGTGCCCATCTCAAAGTACTGCTCCAACAGGAGTGACCACGTCTTTTGGGATTTGTACCACCCAACACAAGCTACTGCTCGCATTTTTGTGGATACTATTTTTGATGGTCCCTCACAATACGCAATTCCCTTTAATTTAAAGCATCTAGTAGCCATTTAAGCTCACAAATATGATTAGAAAATGTTCGAGAAAACAGAAATCATGATATAAATGCCGATCGCATCTCGAAAGGCAAGTTCACATTGTCTAATAGTTGGATATTGCATTGACTATCTCCTCAGATAAATGAAAATTATACAAAATTGTTTATTGAAATTATAGCCAAAGTCATTCATTTTATGTTTCATTGGAACAATATAGTAGTCTATTTTTTCAGGAACCAAATAATAATGATAATAATAAAACAATAATGGAGAAATAAATTGATATGTGTTTATTTTTAAGTGTTTCAAGAAATTAAGAGGTTGAAGAAAAATCTTAGAATATTTCTTTACTAATTATTCCTTGGATCGCCATGCCAATGGGCAATGAATAATGCCATGACTGTGAAGTCAAGAGATAGTTTATAGATCAAATTTACAAACCTTAGCGAGGATATTGGCAAAAATTTATAGTAGATCTTGATAAATTTAAATTGATTATGATGTTTTAAATTTCTTATTAAATATTTATAACTTTATTTAAAAAATAGTTAAAAATCTTATAAAGATATCAATAAATTATAAATTGATACTGCTCTAAAATAATTGTACTCTAGATGCAATCTAGATAAAATTAATTGCCAATATTTTGATTTGGTGCTATATCTATCATGATGCAATACAATATTTATCACATTCTTTCGCAGATGATTAGATTTAGTTCATAATAGATTAATAGTTACTCTTGCCACCTAATAACATCACCTAATTGCCACTTTTCTTAATGTCATTCAACTCTTACTCAATCCAATTCAATTTATTAGCATAAAAAATTTATGTTTTTCAAGAGACTTTGTGACAAAGTGTGGACATGAATTAATTTTGTCATGCCTCAATATGTGAGAATTAGTATGAAATCACTATTCAAATCCACCAAATAGATAAGGCGGTTGAATGTCTAGTTGTTAGCCATCACAATATACATGATCATATGAAGCAAGATGATGATTAACTGTGTGGCAAACTATTGTTACTACATAACATGAATGGGTGCCTTTTAAATCAAATCTTATAACTTTGTTACTATATTAATAGTTTGAACTTCAATGTTACTAAAAATGTGTAGTGATAAAAAATGACCTTAATTAATGAGTGTTTTCTTCCTCCTGTCTTTCGCCTTTTCTCTTTTTTCTTTCTTTACTTTATCTCTTATTACTTTTATATATTGATTTTCATGTGAATGAATTGGAAAAATACTTTAATATGAAAAAAAAAAAAAACTTGAAGGTCTAAAATATGAAAAAAAAGTAGATAGAAAAGAAAATTAAAAAAAATATCTTTCGAATAACTTACTTTCGAAGGAAGGATTTAGTTCTCAAAAGAAAAAGTTATCTCACGTGCAAAAATAAAGTTTGATGCAAGGATATTTTTATCTATATGCTTCACGTTAGCTTTAAAAGAAAATTGCCAAAATAGATGTAAGATATAAATTAAATAATTGTTGAACAAAAATTTTAAAATTTCGAAAAAGCAAAATGTATTGGAATAATGTTCTGGCCTCTGGGCCTTTTGATGAGAAAATTATTTTGTAGTGAATGTGGATACGTGACCTTCAGATCTTCAGTCTGACGCACTCCCAACCGGGCTATCCCCGCAGACAGCCGCCTCTTTGAATTATTTTTACCAATGTATGGTCAATTGATACCTTTGACAAAGCAAGTAGAGGACTACATATGCAACTGTACATGAAGATTTGGTGAAACAGCTAGGATCACTGGTGCACAACAACACTAGTCTAAATCTCTTTTACTGGTTGTGATTGGTAGCACCGATGTCCTTGATTATTTGGCATCGTCTGATCTTCAAAAGAAGTACACCCCTCAGCAATATGTTAGCTTGATGACTACCAAACTTGAAGCACAACTACAGGTAATCCTTACAAAGCAAATGAATCTGCCCACAACATTATAACATCTCGTTTGCATGTATAGTAATTCTCCTATTCGAGATTCTAAACATTTCTCCCATGCAGTCAAGTAATATTTTAATGTGAGACATTCATTAATAAATAAAATCTTTGACATTGGAGATCTATGTGCTCTAAATGGAAAAAAGTACAGGATCCTACATATTTGAAAATTTTCATGTATATATAAGATAATTATAATTAGGATGTCGTAATTTTAAAAAGTAAGAACCAACAAATTAAATTTACCTATTCCATTTGAATTAAATAAGATAGAATAGTTGTTTTAGAAGAGATAATGTAATAAATGAATTTGATTTGTTGGTCCTTACTTATTAAAGTTAAGACATCTTGATTATAATAACCCCTATATATATACACGCGCATGTGTGAGTGTGCTTTCGTTATAATAACAATACCATTTACACATGAGAAATGTTGTGTATGAGAACTAACTAACCAGTAGCATTATTTAATTTCATGCAAAGTTGCCAGTGTTTTATTATCCCATATTAATAAGCTAAATATATAATATGATCAGAGCACACTCTAAATTTACATATAATAATTATTATTATTATTTTTTAACATTGTTTATTTGGCAGAGAATGTACAATTTTGGTGCACGTGAATTTGTTGTAATTGGGTTGGGGCAACTTGGATGCACCCCACAGCAAAGAGCTACGAACCAAAAGGAAGAACGAAATGAGAAAAAATTAAATAGTTGGTGTTTCAAATGCAATGAAGGATTGAAGCTAATGTTGCAGAAATTGAACTCAGTGCTCCCCGATTTTCTTATTCTTGTTTTGATATTTACAATTTCATGCAAAATGATTCAAAATCCAGCTACTTATGGTATATATAAACATATGTCATTCTGATAGAATGTTTAAAAGCCCTTTTAGAAAAAATATTTAAATATTTTTCGTTAGAGTTTTTGATTATTACTATTCTAAAACCATTTTTCTTAAGAAAAAATTATTTACATAATTCATTAAATAATCTAAGAATTTCGGTCTATTTTTATTAATAGTTGTTTTAAAATAGAGGTAATATAGTTTTGACTATATAAAATTACTTTAGTAATATGAAATTTATTTCAATATGTATATGTTTCATGGATCCACAAATAGGATTTTGACAACCCTTTACCACTTGAAACTTTTTTTTTTCCCCTCTTTTAATGAATAAAATTTTGTGTTAATTTCAGGGATTATAGAGGCTAAAGAAGCATGTTGTGGGCTTGGGAAGCTGAAGGCAACCATTCCCTGTGTGTCCTTTTCAACCTATTGCAACAACAGAAATGAACATCTCCTTTGGGATTTTTGCCACCCAATGGCCTACACAAGCAGCTGATCGTATTTTTGTAGATATTATTATTATTATTATTATTATCATCATCATCATTGGGACTGATCAAGGGGAATACTAGGCCCAAATGAGATGAAATATTTATAACATGACTCGAAAAGTAGTTCCTATATGAAAGATATTGACCTACATGAAGGTGTGAGGATGGCCCCCATAAGATGGGGGAAGGCAGCCAACCAGCCATATAAAGGCTACACTTCAAGATGTCGAACCCGAGTTCACATTGAACTTGGGTTCGACACCTTGTAGTGCAACCTTTATGTGGCCTATTATTTTTGATGATCCATCATAGTACACATTTCCCATTAATGTGAAGCCATTAGTAATTGTTTAGAAGCTTACAATTCAAATGATTTTTTTTTTTTTTAAAGAAAAAACAAGAAAAAATTCTTTTATAAATTTCAAAAAAGTTTTAAGGTAAGTTCTGGATCAATTTTATAGCTAGTGAAATCTCATTTATATTTTAATCAGTATTTTTTTTTCCTGATGGGGGAAGGGGAATTAAATTCAGTAAAAACTATCCACATCTTGTATTTTAGAACAAATGTGAGACTTTACCTCTTAAGATCAAAGAAAGTGCTTAATCACTTATATTAAGGAGTGATGTGTAAAAATCAAGTTAATAGAACTTTTTTCTTTTTCTTTTCTTTTTTGATAAAATTAGTTTCTAACTTTTTTTGTCAGAAAAAAAAATTAAAACCAAACAGTTTTCAATGACTCTTAAGATCAAAGAAAATGCTTAATCACTTATACTAAGGAGTGATGTGTAAAAATCAAGTTAATAGAATTTTTTTCTTTTTCTTTTCTTTTTTGATAAAATTAGTTTCTAACTTTTTTTGTCAGAAAAAAAAAATTAAAACCAAACAGCTTTCAATGAAAATTTTGTTGTTGTCATATTCTCGAAATTTCACACGTCTCAAATATACAAAAACCTGACATTGAAGCAATATAGGTCTGTCGCAATGGTAAGCGGCCTATTTTGTCCTTGCTTACAAGTGCAGAGTTTGACTCTGCTCATCAGCCACTTGATATAAAAATGACAATTTTTCCATAAGATGTTGGCCTTGTCTCCCACTTCGGGGAGCTTAAAAAGAAATAGTTAGCATTGAAGAAGAAAAGAAAAAAAAAAGGGTAAACTCCACCCCACCTAAACACACATTTGATACATGTGTATGGTTTTGCAACTTCTCATTAATTATGGTGATGGAGGGTCAATCACTCACACACGATCGATACGTTTGTATGTGCAACTTGTCATTAACCATGGTGATGGAGGGTTAATTCCCACAAAACACATTTGATGTGTTTGTATGGTTAGTTCTCTCATTCTATTGTCGGAGTGTCTCTTGATTATAAGAGTAAATTAATTTTTGACGGTATTGCAAGTGGTGATTAATTTTGGTCGGTCTTGATATTGTTAGGCCGCACCAATAACGATTGATTATTGTGAGAATAGATTAATTTTTTTACCATACAAGTAATAATTGATCTTGATAGGTTCCAATAATTATTTAATCAAGTATCAACTTTGAAAACTAATGAAGAAATTTGATTGCTTCTAAATGATACAGAAAGTTTTCTTCATTTCTGTACCATAAATTCTCATCAAACTATCAAGGTCATTATCTTGAATATAAATGATATTATTTTGAAAAATACTACATATAAATATACCTGTAATAATTCTACTTTGACAAATGATAAGAAGCGTATATATCTTAAAAGACAGAAAATAAGCAACTAACAAAATTTGAACACCTGGCGAAGTGGGACTGAAAATGGCTCGGTGCAGGATACATGCCTCAGACGGCAAACAAAAATCGTGTTACGTTTGTGCACCACTAAAGCTTTATTTATTTTTTATTTTTACCAATCCAATGTATTGACAGCTGCAATATGATTATGAAACACGACTTGAAAATCAACTCTTAGATGATCGGAGGGAGCAATCCACATGCGTGGGAGTGAGACTTTTACTAATAAAATTTATGATCTTTAAAGACATATGGGTGGGCTGTGGATTATACCACACAACAGCTACTTACTCACTAAAACTGTTTTAATTTGATAAAGTTTTCTTTTCGGAAATCCCTTCTTTTTTTTTTTTTTAAACTGCTTTCCAGAATTTTTCAGAAATTTGAAAATTGACTTGTTTGTTTAGGATTTAAGAGAGCTGACTTGTATCCATCAAATATATATATATATATATATATGTATGTATATATTAATGATTAAGACTTGCAAGTCTTGACTTTCACAATTCACGTTCATACTTATATTTTAATTGTTAGATTATAACATCTCAACTACTTTATGTTTTCACTTATTTTATGAAAAATAAACTAATACAATACAGTGCTGAGTCTTGTAATGTTGGAAAACAGTTAGAAGAATGAATTATCCTTTTAAATTCTCAATATTTTAAAAATTTTTAAATTTTTAATTTTTGTGAATTATTGAATTTTAATTAAATAACTATTTTTCATCCAAACAACATTGTTGGTACCAACTAGATAGTATGTCCCATTATTAGAATCGCATTATTACACTTTTAGATTAAAATCTAATTATTAATCGTTAATAACCACCTTTGTAATTATTTTAATATTTTTAGTCAAAATATATAAATATTATTTGGTAGTATAATTTATTGAATTTATTTTATATATCATATGTTATACACGTTGAAATAATTTATTAAAATTTGATTATATGTAGCCAATTTTGAAGCTTATGTCAGAGATTGAAGTTAAAAAAAAAAAAAAACATTGGACTCAACTCTCAAGTTACTCAATAATAATAATAATAATAATAATAATTATTATTATTATTGTTATTGTTATTGAGATGCAATTTATGATCATGAAAACAAGTCGGATATGAGTAATTCTTACATTGAATAATCACTTTTTTTATTATTAAGTCTAAGTTTAATTTAAATTATTCTTAAATATAAGGAAATAGTTGACAAGTTAATTACACGCTAAGGATTTGTATACATCTATGTCAGATTTTTTAACTTTTTATATATAGTTTCATATTTTACAATAAAAGAACTTTTCGTTTGATGAAAGTGTGTTTGTATATAAGTATATTTTTCCTAATATGAGGGGACACTTGAAAAATTCCAATCTTCCTTCCAACGTTGTTCATTTCTTTACATAAAACTTGTCAAAACTACACAACATTCCTAATAAAAGTGACTAAGTACATTCTTTAACCTTAACAGACACAGGGTTTGAGTTTCATTTTTATTCTATTAAAACATAAGGTATAAGTATAAGTATCTTTATTGATAGAAGTTGTTATTTCCTGTTTATAGAAATAGTTATCCGAATTATGCTATCTATGATCTGTCTCGATAGACCTTGATAATTCTCTTATTAGTAAGATGACAGTGTCATAAATAAAAAAAATTGTCAAAACTGAGTTCTTATTGCTTAATGACTCATTGCAAACATAAGTGAACTAGACAATCATGGGCAACCAGAAGATAATGAAAGCCCAAAAACAGATGCATTAGTCACTATAAACTGTAGATGCATGTGAGGCCCACTTTTGGTTGATCAATCATGATGGTCATGAGAGACTTGTGAGTTGTGATGGTATGTGGTATAGTTTTTCTCCGACTCGGAATTCCAAATATAAGTTAATTGTATTTTTTTTTTTTTTAAGTGCAATTTAATTCTATTTAAAATAACGGTTTTTAGAGTGTTATATCCTCTTCTCTAATGTTAGATGCGGTTCCAATTCTACTATTACATAAAATAGTTATTAATATTACATAATTACAGCCCCAGACATTATTGAATTCCGAGAATTCAAGTTCAACAATCCCTCTCTTTCTATGTAAAAGTTGTTTTTTTCTTATTTTTTTTAGGTCACACTAATGTAATATTGCATTGATTACTGTTTCTTTTATAGTGATACTGAATACATTAGAGATATACCGATATCTATCAAGATTAATTATTTTTTGTATGGTTTGATTTGAATGTATCTACTATTAAAAATGGTACACAATTACTCCTACATACAAAGAAAAAACTGTCCATAGAAATTTATAAAATATATTTGGTGAAAATAGAGTCTACAACATCTTAATGAATTGAAAGTGCACAACCGCCTTTACTAAAAGGTGATTGATGTGCATAATAATTCAAATGTTTACAAGTATGCCAACACATAATCAAACTGATTAATTATAATGTTTAAATTCAACAAGCAGGAAATATCCGACTATATATGAACTTAATCAATGAAAATGATCTCAAGAAGTCCTAATAAAAAACCAGAAAAAAAAAAATCAAAGCAGTGTTCTTGAGATAAAATAATGTTTATAGTGGGACAAATTTTAGTGGTCCCTGATCATATTTCTCCCCCAAATTCCACGTTGCCTGCAGCAATTTTCAGTGCCTTCGTTTAACACCTGAAAAAAGGAAATATTGTATACATATACGTTTTTTATCGCCTCATAAGTCATATCCCTCTATAAAAACACAAGCCCTCTCATTTTAATATCATAAACCAAAAAAATTAAAAACATGGCCTCCAATACTTTCCAGGAAAGTTTCTGCTTCTTGTTTCTTGCTTTATTTTGCTTATTTAGCTTCAGGTTTTCGGAGGCTCAAACTGTTCCGGCCGTGTTCGTTTTCGGGGACTCTCTGGTTGATGTTGGCAACAACAATTATCTTCCTGCTTCTACTGCCAAGGCTAATTTCCCTCACAACGGTATCGATTTTCCTACGAAGAAGGCCACCGGAAGGTTTAGCAATGGCAAGAATGCTGCTGATTTTCTTGGTAAGATATTGTATAGAAGGTGGCTGGCTCTATTGCCAACTTAAAAAGGTTATTGCAACACCAATTTACTTTCTACACTCATAATAAAAAATAAAAAATTAATTTTTCCATTTCATATGTCTTTCAAATACCAAGTATATCCTTTATCATCTTTAATTTTAAGCATATCACTTGTTTAGGAAAACATATCATAAATAATGATAAATTCATTTTTTGCCAACTACAATTAAATTTTTATTAGGAGAAAATTTTTTCCATAATTGAATTACAACAAAAGTATATGCTTTTAAAATACCAAGTATATCATCGTCAATTTTAAGCATATTATTTTTTAGGAAAACATACCCTAATTAAGTAATAATAAATTACTTTTTGCCAACTACAATTAAATTTTTAATAAGAAAAATTTTCTTCCATTATTGATTTGCCACAAAAGGAAATTCAAACATATATTAATAATACAATCATGATATTTAGAACATAAGTATTTGTGAAAACTAAGTATGAATCTTTTAGTTGAGAAGTAAAAAAAAAATCTAACTATAAACCAACCAAGAGCTTTTCAGATCTAAGGAAAAAAAATTGAATTAAAAATTATACAAGAATTTTAATTAATAATGTGTATGCACCGTACATAGCTTAGCACATTTTCTATAAGCTTGGATTGCTAATTAACATATTTTGCTTGCAATGAGTGGAGAAGGAAAAAAATGTTAACTGCTTAGTTAAGTTGTTTAATTACATTCAAAATTTTCTTTTAGAAGTAAATTGCATTTAAAAGTTGATAAAATATATTTGGCAAGAGAAAACAATCTAAATAAAGTGATTAAAAATATTTGAGACAGATTTACGATTTTTAAGAGTGCAAAGAGTTAATAAAACATTTTTAAATTTGCAAAATGGGTGTAAAGAGAAATGAGTAAGGAAGAACTATTTTGGGTGGCAATAGAGCCACCTTGTATAAATTCATGTGGATGGTTATTTTTCATGTTTTTGATATTATTATGTGATGAAAAATCAATATAGATTTATTTAAAGATGTCATGTACATAAGTTTCTTTGTCACATTAAATGTTGTGTTTATGTGATTTGTTTTTGTCAATTTCCTTCTTTATTAATGATAGATCCTCAATCCTACTAATTTTCTACATGATTGACATTGGGGTAACGGTATATTACTTCTTAATAGGAGTGATTAAGTACTTCTCTTAATTTTAAAAGATAAAAAATTTAAGTCTCATTTTGTCTTAAAATACAGAATGTGGGTAATTTTTTATGAATTTAATTCATTCTTAAAAAAAAAAAAAGAAGAAAAAGAAGATTGGTGTAACTAATTAAACATAGAATTTATGAAGTTATTATAAGTAGTAACATATTCACAATTTATTGTTCAAATCTATTTTTTTTCAAAACAGATTGGCCAAGCAAAACAGAACTTGAAACTAATGCATGTATAGTCAGATTCTCATGGGTGTATATATACATATACATATATATATATATATATAAATAGAAGTATCAGTGTACGTGTTAGATTTGTGCAATTTAAACATAAATTTATGATGTCATGTATAAACTTTAATTAAGCATATACAGACTTTAACTTATATTATATTGTTAAGTTTATATTATTTAATATGAATTTATAACCACTTAAAACATTAGTTTAATTTCATCATACCTGAAAAAGATATATATTCATGATGGTTGGCGTCCGAGAACCAAAAAGTCAAGTCGTTGATTCTCATGTATACATATTTATAACATCATGTTTCAATAAGATTTATAAAGTTTAACTTTATTCTTCCACTTTTCTCATTATAGAAATTATCCAAACTATGCCATTTTTTTTCTTTTCTCTTTTCCATTTTACATTAACAAGAGATTCTTCAACCGACTTTTTATTAAGATTTAAAATAAATTAAGAAATTAAATAAATTCTATATAAATCGAATTTACGATTTCTGACTTTATAATTCGTTTTATGTTTGGTATTTTAACATTTGTTAATATGAAAAATATGAATTGATATTTGACATTTGACTACGTAATTAAAATAAGTATTAACTGTTAAAAAGCATATTGATAATATGTTATAATTTAATGATTGAGCAGCTGAGAAAGTAGGGTTACCACCATCACCACCATATCTTTCTCTTATAAAGAACAAGAACAGGACGAGATCCTTATTCATGACTGGTGTTAGCTTTGCCTCTGGAGGTGCAGGAATCTTCAATGGAACAGGTCAAACATTTGTAAGTCAAACTCATAACTGTATATACTGTCCATTTCTTTATTTTTTTCAATCAGCTTAGGGAGTCACTTTTCCAGCAGCTAGCTTTCACTGTTTGGGAGCACGGTTTAGCTGGCCACACTGTCCAATTATTGTTTGTTTTTTTTTTTTTTTTCTTTTTTTAAAAAATACATTAACTTGTAGACCCGGTTTATTAAAAAATATAACAACGGCTTCTTCGGTGCAAATATGCCGAATGAAACGTTACAGAATTTTTAGTTTTGTATACAAATTGCTTTATAAAAAATAGTTCTTTTGGAAGTACGTACTAAATTCAAAGTGGATGTAAATAAACTTTGCATGATTGATGGAGTAAATATCGATTTTGATTAAAATATGAAGAGTATAAAATTATGAAAAAATAGATTGAAATATAAAAAAATATTTAAACTATCCTTAAATTATTGAGAATAAAGATATTTTCGATATCAATCATTCAAAACATGAGATATATTTAATATATCAAGTATTATATCTAAATTTACTTTCTTGAATTCATTGTAAAACAATTTGGTACACAAGTAAAAATCTTAGAAACTTTTCATTTCATGCCAACATTTGCACTGGACAATTATCATTGAAAAGTAATAGATGATTCAGAGATCCAAAATGTATAAAAAAAGTGGGGGGCGTTGGGGTTTGGTTTGTCTTTGAAGAGTGACATATTAGGTTTCAAGGCCCAGTTAACAAAGAGAAAAATCGGCTTCGTGATGTAACAAATTGGGCTTCAAGGCCCAGTTAAATATTTTGTGCTTCAAATTGTAAAAAAATTGCGGTGAGCGTGGATCGAACACGCGACCTTCAGATCTTCAGTCTGACGCTCTCCCAACTGAGCTATCCCCGCTTGATGTCGAGGGCTTTAATTTTTCCTTTTTATTTATTGTAGAATCAAGTAATACCTATGACACAGCAAGTGGACTACTATGCAACTGTGTACCAAGATTTGGTGAACCAGCTAGGATCAGCTGGTGCACAAAAGCACTTGTCCAAATCTCTCTTCACCGTTGTGATTGGTAGCAATGATATCTTCGATTATGTAGGATCGTCCGATCTACAAAAGGAGTACTCCCCACAACAATATCTCACTTTGATGACTACCACCCTTAAAGGACAACTAAAGGTAACCAACAATATTCAATAGTCGCATTCTTGAAGCTTTATACTATTTGATTCAAATTCATCAATCAAATTTATACAATTTAGTTTTGATTAGATTACTAATTATGTACATATATGTGCATGAACTGTTTTGTGCTCCATATTTTTGGCAGAGAATATATGGTAATGGTGCACGTAAATTTGTGGTCACTGGACTAGGGGTGCTTGGATGCATTCCAGAAGAAAGAGTTAATATTCAGACAGAAGAATGCAATGAAGAGACAAATTACTTGGCTCTTAAATACAATGTTGGTTTGAAGTCAATGTTGCAGGAGTTGAAATCTGAACTCAATGGAATGTCTTACTCCTATTTTGAAACTTATTATTTCGTACAAAACATCATTCAGAATCCAACTATTTACGGTAAGCACTAATAGCAATTATCCTTATTGCGTTTAGTTAAATTATTGGTATAGTCATGTTTTCTAAATAGTTGGTAAATGTTGAATTGTATAGATATAATTCAATAATCTCTAATATCTATAGTTAGTATGTATATATTTGTTATTCATATTATAATAAATTGCCAAAGTGTGATTGATTATGTTAGTCTTAAACACTTTTCAAATAAAGTATATCTTTTATAGTATTTAAAACTACTAATTAAAAACTTATATCGTTTTTTTTTATATTGCAGTTATATTTAGTAATGCTTCTTTTTTTTTTTTTTTTTTTTAAGTGAAACAATATTATTTGTTAATCACTTGTTAGTAATACCAAAAACATTCCGGGTTACACAATTCACAGAAAAACATATTTAACTAATTGACAATTCTTAAGTCAAAGCACTCCCAAAATGTTAGTCAAATTTTTGTGTTTATTTCAGGTTTTACAGAGATTAAAGAGGCATGTTGTGGGCTTGGAAAATTGAACGCTGAGGTCCCTTGTGTGCCCATCTCAAACTATTGCTCCAACAGAAGTGACCATTTCTTTTGGGATTTCGTCCACCCAGCAGAAGCAGTTGCTCGCTTTAATGTGGATAATATTTTTGATGGTCCCTCACAATACGCAATTCCCTTTAATGTAAGGCATCTAGTAGCTATTTAAGCTCACAAATATGAATAGAAATTGTTCGAGAAAACAGAAAAACTGTGCTATTGCCGATCCCATCTCGAAAGGCAAGAAAATTGTGTAGTCGTTGGATATGACATTGACTATCTCTTTAGTAAAAGAAAATTATACAAAACTGTTTTGGCCAAAGTCACCCATTTTATGTTTCATTGGAGCAATATAGTTGTTAATTTTTTCAGTAACCAAATAATAATGATAATATAACATAACAATAATGAAGAAATAAATTCATAGCTAGTGTTTATTTTTTATGTGTTTTAAGAAATTAAGAGGTTGAAGAAAAATCTCAGAATATTTCTTTACTAATTATTACTTGGATGGCCATGCCAATGAATATTGCCATGACGGTAAAGTCAAGAGATAATTTATAGATCAAATTTACAAACCTCAGCTAGGATATTGGCAAAAATTTATAGTAGATCCTAATAATTTTAAATTGATTAAGATGATTTAAATTTATTATTGGACATCCTGATAATATTTATACTTTTTTAAAAATAATTAGTTAAAAATCTTATGAAGATATCAATAAATTATAAAGAGTAATGCTAAACTTCTCATATTTTTGCTCAAATTCATGTTCAAATGATTTGACATATGAGTTGTCAATATTTTATAAATCATTAGATATTGTGATAATTAACATGACGTTAATAACTCATTTATCATATCGTTTGAGTATGAATTTAAATAAAAAATTTTAAAAAGCCTAACATTATTCAATTATAAAATGATATATACTGCTATGAAATGAGTTGTACTCTAGATACAATCTAGATAAAAGTAGTTGCGAATATTTTGATTCGATGCTATATATATTATGAAACAATACAATATTTATCACATTCGCATCCGATTAGATGCCAATGAATAATAGATTAATAGTAACTATTACTATCTAATAACATCACCTAGCTGCCACTTCTCATCTCATTCAACTCTTGCTCAACCCAATATAAAAATTTATGTTCTTCAAGAGACTTTATGACAAAGTGGTGGACCTAAATTAATTTTGCCTTGCCTCAATATGTAAGAATTAGTATGAAATCACCATTCAAATCCACCAAATAGACAAGGCGGTTGAATGTCTAATTGGTATAGCCATCACAATATATATGATAATATGAAGCAAAGTTGATCCTGATCAACTACATGGCAAACTACTATTACTGTACACAAAATTTAAGGTATGTTAATTTAATCATGATGAGATTTGATAAAGGAACCTTAAATTTAATTGAATTTCTTCTAACATTTCACAATGTTGCTTATGTTAAGTAATAAAAACATTTGAATTCAAAAAATCTAATAGGAATTTACTATATCAATATCATGATCACAAGGAAATTTTTTAGCTACATGCCATGTTTACATAATTGGACTCAATTATTAAATCTAAGTTTAATTCAAATCAATCTTACATCTAAGGAAATGGCTAAGTTAATTAAGCCCCATAACATTGTCAAACTGATTGATTTTGATGTAGTTTTATGTTTATAATTAAAGAACATTTCGTCATTAATAGGGATTTTTTTTTTTTTTTTATACAACAACTATATCTGGGACAAGCTCAGGGGGCATCCGAGACCTTTAACCGAGATATGACACTGGTGGCATGGCCCGGGGGACTACTCCTAATTGGGAGGGATCTACCCACACGGAGATGGAGGAGAGACCCACACTAGAGGGGGAGAGCGACCCACACTGGAGTGGAAGAGCAACCCACATAATTGGTGGGAGGCTAAGTATCATTATTATTATTATTATTATTATTATTATTAATTATATTATTATAATATTATATTATATATATACAACAATATTGGATTTAGCAGGTGTCGACCCATGCCTCTTGCAAAGGGAGGTATGGGTTGGTTGCTGGCGCAACCAACGGCGCCAGCAACCAAATGACGTCATTAATAGGGATTGAAAATATGTGTTTATATAAAAATATATTTTCCTAATCTTGTGGGACCCTTGACAATTTTAAATTACTCATTTATTTACAATTTTCCATCCAACGTTTATTCTTGTATTTATATAAAACTTGTCAAAACAGAGTTCTTTGTTCATTTGCTTAATGTCATTGCATACATACTTAAAATGAATTAGACATCATCTGTGTCAACTAATAAGGAAGACTAACAACAGATATATCAGTCACTATAAACCATAGATGCATGTGAGGCCCACTTTTGGTTTGTAAAAATTGAAGAGAGAATTTTTGTGAATCATATATTTCATTCATTGTGTTTTTGATTGATTGTTACAAGTTACACAGACTGCCTTTTATACTAGTAGAGACAGTTAGTTACTTCTAACTAACTTGGTGATGTGCTGGACCAATCACCAAGTGACAGCACACCTGAAAATAACCAATCACATAAAGCTAGAAAAACATTTTACTAGTCAATCAGCTTTGGACTCAATTACAGAGTTGTTATTTACTATATGAGATAATTGTTGAAGCTGTTCAAACATCTGTCTTAACATCCCCCTTCAAACTAATAGTGGATTTGTCCACAATCAGTTTGGCAGCAATATTATCACGATTGAAGTGAAGATCAAGTTCTACATATTTGGTAAGAGAGTGGAAGACAAGATTGTGTGCTAAGGAAGTGGCACTGGTGTTGTAGCAACTGGAATTTGCAACTCAGATAAAAGAGATAGAGATCAAATAACCTCATTTGTGCCTTGAGCAAGGGCCCTGTATTCAGCCTCAATGCTTGAGCGAGCAACCACCCTTTGCTTGCGAGCACTCCAAGAGATGAGATTAGTCCCTGTGAATTTTAGGATTTTATTTCTATAAGAATACTTCTCCTGGACAACACAGTGCTAATATATATACATATTAGGCAGTAACAGACTGCTTAATCTAAGAGATTTGTTTCCTTTTTAAAAAAAGGAAATTAATGCCAAATCATCTAAAAAGTAGGAAACCTAAAATTACATCATAATTAAATATCAAGATCCTTAGAAAACAATAACAATATCTCCAATAGCTATAATATCTCCAACACTCCCCCTCAAGCTAGGTTGAATATGTTTATCATACCCAGCTTGCTACATAAACCTTCAAAAACAACTTTAGGAATCGACTTGGTGAGTATGTTTGCATTCTGCAATGATGAGGAGATATAGATTGGCTCAGCTGAATAGTTCTTCTATGTTTTCCTTGATAAAATGCTTGTCAATTTCAATATGTTTGGTTCGATCATGCTGAACTAGGTTCTTGGCAATGCTTATTGCTTATTGGCTATCTCTTAATAGATTGATTGAACTATCTATAAGAACCTTTAACTCAACTAGCAATTGTTTCTATCATATTCCTTCACAAATCCCTTGAGCCATGGCTTTAAACTTGGCCTTAGCAGTGCTTCTCGCCATAACTGACTGCTTTTTACTCCTCCAAGTTGTTAAATTACCCCAGACATAAGTACACAACCCCGAGGTAGATCTCCTATCAGTTATAAATCCAACCCAATCTGCATCTAAGTATACTTCAACTCCTCTAGTTGCATTCTTCTTGAAAAATAGTCCTTTACCAAGGGTTATTTTGAGGTACCTCAGAATCCTCTGTACTGCTATCATATATTTCTCAGTAGGATTATTCGTGTATTGACTTACAGCACCCACCAAGAAGGTTATATCAGGCCTTGTATGAGAAAGATAAATCAACTTCCCTACAAGTCTTTGATATCTCCCATTTTCAATAGAAGCACTGTCTTGAATTGACCCAAATTAGTAGTAGAGTCCATTAGTATGTCAGCTGGTTTGTAGTCAACCATGGTAGTTTCTTTCAGTAGGTCTAACACATACTTCCTTTGTGAGACGAAAATTCCTTTCTTCGACCTAGTTATCTCCATCCCAAGGAAGTAATTAAGGTTTCCTACATCTTTGATCTTGAACTTTTTTGTAAGAGCTTTTTTAATCTAGGTATTTCCTCTTCATAGTCCCCTGTGAGCACAATATCATCCACGTAGACTATTAACGCTGCTATCTTAGCAACGGAAGAATGTTTTATGAACATTGTGTGATATGTCTATCCTTAAGTGTCCATGCTATTTTAGCACCTTAGAAAATCTCTCAAACCATTCTCTTGGAGATTATTTGAGACCATACAACGATCTTTTCAACCTGCACACCTTTCCTCTATTAACAACATTTTCAATCTCAGGAGGAATCTCCATATACACCTCTTCTTCTAGATTGTCATTCAAAAATGCATTCTTGACATCTAGTTGGTAGAGAGACCAGTCAAGATTTGCTGCTAGAGATAATAGAACTAGGATAGAATTTAACTTTGCCATAGGTGCAAAAGTTTCCTGATAGTCAATGTCATATGACTAAATGAACCCTTTAGCAACCAACCTTGCTTTAAACCTCTCAATGCTGCCGTCAGCTTTGGTTTTCACAATGAAGACCCATTTGCAACCAACTGGCTTCTTTCCTCTCGACAAATCATATAGTTCCCAAGTTCGATTCTTTTCTACAACTTTCAATTCTTCTTCTACAACCTTCTTCCATTCTGCTACTAACAATGCTTCTTGCATACTATTGGGAATGGGTATGTCTGAGATTTTTGCAATGAAGGACCTATACCCTTGAGACAACCCATCATAACTAACATACTTGCTAATAGGATATAAAGGCCTACTTCTACAGTCTCTTACCACTTTTCAAATTGCAATAGGCAAATCATCATCAGTTTGTGCATTCTCAGGACCTGTACTATTGGAAGAATCTTTATCTTTAGCCTGTATATGAGTTTGATGAGACTTGGACTGAGGTTCAGATGCTTAAAGTGGTATAGGTTGTGTTTAAACCTCTGTTTCCTTCTGTTTTCCCCGTCTCCTTTGATAAATAATTATGTTTTGATCATTAATAGTAAGTGTAGGTTTCTTAGGCTTATTAACAGAAGGGTTGTTAACTTGATCAGTCTGATTAGATTGAACAAAACTAGGATGGTCTAACAAGTCTAATTTAGGCTGACTAAGTTGACTAGAAGGCTGTTTTGGACTGACACTAGGGCTGTCAAGAAATTCAATATCATGAAGAGTCAAAAACATATCTTCCAAACTCTCAAGTGTTGAAGATGAAGTCAAAGTAGGTCTCTTAGATCTTAAAAACTAATATTCACCAAAATTCTCCTCCCGAAGAGCAGTTTTATGAAAATATGGAGATGTCTCAAAGAAAGTGACATCCATGCTATGATAAAACTGTTTATTTTTAGGGCAAAAATACTTATAACCTTCGTGATGTGAAGAACAACCAAGAAATACACCTTTGATAGATCTTTTATCCAATTTCCCTCTTGTGTGTTTGTGAAGATGGATAAAAACAATACACCCAAATATATTTTTGTGGTAAATTAGACATGAGGTGACGATGAGGATAAACTTCAAGAAGTTTTTGAGTTGGAGTGGAAAAATTTAAAACTTTGGAGGGGAGCCTATTTATTAGATAAGTTGTTGTAAGAACAGCATCACCCCAAAAGTGTTTTGGTATGTTTGTAGAAAATAACAAAGATCGGGCAACTTCAAGAATATGTCGATTCTTTCACTCAGCAATTCTAGTTTGTTGTAGGGATCAACACACGAGCTTTAATGAATGATACCCTCACTTAAAAGGTAATTGCTAAGGGTAGAATTACAGAACTCCTTGCTATTGTCGGTTCTTAAAATCTGAATTTTAGAATTAAATTGGGTTTGAATCATGGTATTAAAAGATTTGAAAATTTGAAAGACCTTAAATTTTTGTTTCATGAGAAATATCCAAGTGAGTTGAGTATGATCATCAATGAATGAAGCAAACCATGTGCATTAGTGATACTAAGAGTCTATGATGGTCCCCAAACATCACTATGCACCATAGAAAATAGCTTGATTAATCTATAAATCTGATTTGGAAAATTGGTACAAAAATGCTTAAAGAATTGACAAATGTCACATTGGAAATCATTAGGATTTTTATTACTGAACAATGACGGAAACAGCTTAGCAAGATATATAAAGTTTGGGTGGCCTAATCTATAGTGCCATATCATAATAATCTGACTTGGACTAGACACTTTAACAGACTCATTATTGCTGACACTGTTGACATAAAAATTATTGCTCATTGCTATTGATGCTTTAATTATTGGAGAGGGTTGAACTTCTAGAAAATAGAGTCCTACATAGCCTTTAGCACTGCCAATTATCTTCCCCGAGTGCAAATCCTAAAAAACATAAGCATTCGATCGAAAATCAACCGCACAATTCAAATCCTTAATGAGTTTACTTACTGATAAGATATTGTAGTTTAACTTAGACATATACAAGATAGAATTCAAGGTCAAATCATTAGAAATAATTATAGAACCGATCCTCATTACTTTAGTCAAGGATCCATCCGCTATTCAAACATGAAGACTATTGTTATAAGCTAAAAACTGATTGAAAAGTTTTCTATTACCAATCATGTGATTCGATGCTTTAGAATCCATAATCCATAAATGAGATATGTCTTGATTTATAGCTAGTGGAGTAAGGAAATTACCTTTTTATGCAACTGTCCTCGAACCTATCACTATTTAGCTAGGTTATCCCTGAGTAAGGAGTTTTTATAGTACTTTCAATTGTTCCTTGTTGAATGGTTCAGCCACAAAGGAGGTTGATAGGTTGACTTGCTATCTTGTTCCTTCGTTAGTTTCCAATTTTTAGGTTTCCCATAAATTTTCCAACACTTGTCCTTGATATAGCCAGGTTTTCAATAGTAATCACATCATGGCCGACCTCCTTTCGTGGCTTCGAAGTACTATGGGCTGCCAAAGCTGAAGCATTACCTTGAGCTTTCTTCGATTTTTTTGGTTTAGCCCCCAACATCAAAGTCCTACAACTCTCTTCACATCTAATTTCAGAAAATACCTCTCGAAGATTAGTTAGTGGTTTTGTCCCAAAAATCCTACCCCTTACAACATCAGGATTTGGATTTAATCCCAAACAAAACTTGTACACCTTCTTAGTCTCAATGATTTTCTTATATTGTTGTGAATCAGTTGCAGTATTCCATTTGTATTTCTCAAATGCATTAAGTTGTTACCAGTATCGTTGAAGCTTGTTGTAATAATCTGTTACCGAGAGATCACCTTGCCTCGAATCATGTAAGGCACCTTCGATTGTTACAAGTTCAGGAGTATTATCTTTGTGGGAATAAGTTTCCTTTGTTGCCTGCCATACCTCTGCTACTAATTCAAGTAGAAGAAAATTTTCTCTGATGTTAGGCATCATAGAGTTGATCAGCCAAGACATTACCCGGCTATTCTCCTTCTTCCAGGTTCGATATCCATCTACCTTCTCCTCTGATTTGGTGACTTTATTGGTAAGATAACCTTGTTTCTCTCTACTGCAGAGCTATAAGAGCACCGATTGGGACCATTGAAGATAGTTTCGGCTGTTGAGCTTGTATAAAGTAATAGACATGTGACGAAAGTTTAGAGGATCTCCTCTATTGCTGCCAAGGATTGCTATTTCAAGGCTAGATATCTGAGGTTTCATCAAAACTTGTAGGTTTATAAGGAGTTGTCATAATGGATGGGAGAAGATGCTGTCGAAAAAAGCAATAAGAAATGTATGGTTATTGCCAGAAAAAACAATATGAAATAAGGGTTACTGTCGAAAAAAACAGTATGAATTTAGGGTTAAAGGTTTCAGAAACCTAGCTCTGATACAATGTGAATTTTAGGGTTTTATTTAGATAAGAATAATTCTTCTATACAAAACAACGCTAATATATATACACATTAGGTAGTAACAAGCTGTTTAATCTAAGAGATTTGTTTCCTCCTTAAAGAAGGAAATTAATACCAAATTATCTAAAAAATAGAAAACCTAAAAATATATTATAATTAAATATCAAGATCCCTAGAAAACAGTAACAATATCTCCAACAGCTACAATATCTCTAACAATCCTCGAAAAGACACATATCTCAGATATGGACATTTTGTTATCAAGGTAACTACCCTAATCAGCATCAACATAGCTGGTGAGCTGAAAGCTTTGAGAAGGTATAAAGTATACACCCCAGTTTAAAGTCTCTTTGATGTACCTTAATATTTTTTTACACGTTAGCCAATGAGTTGTGGTAGGATCAATCAAATATTGACTCAGTTTATTAATTGAGTAAGCCAAGTTTCGTCGTGAGAGTGTCAAGTATTGTAGGGCACCAATAGTGCTCCTAAATAGAGTAGGATCTGAGAAAATCTCATCAGAATTCTAAGACAACTTTGACCTATAAACTATTAGAGTACATTACGCTTTGGAGTGAAGCATGTTAGTTTTGAATAAGAAGATCAGTAGCATATTTGGTCTATGAGATATGTAAACTAGTAGTACTTCAAATAATTTCAAACCCAAGGAAATAATAAGGATCCTTAAGAGTTTTCAATGCAAATGTGGACTGAAGATATCTAATAAGCTATGCTATGAGAACTATACTTGAACTAGTAACAATGATATCATCAATATAAACCAAGAGAAGAACCAAACCTTCTTGATGATGTTGGAAGAACAGAGAGTTATCAGCTTTGGAATTAAGAAATCCCCATTTCAGTAAGGCAGACTTTAACTTGTCATACCAAGCATGAGGTGCTTGTTTTAAACCATAAAGTGACTTGTGTAGTTTGTAGACATGATGTTGGTACTGAGGGTGACAAAACCTTCGGGTCGTACCATAAAAACCGATTCCTGAAGGTCCTCATTGAGAAAAGCATTATTAATGTTCAACTATTTAATTTTCCAATTAAAACTTACTATCAAACTTAAGATAATTCTAATTGTGGAGGCCTTAACAACAGGACTGAAGGTTTCAAAATAATTCACCCCTCCATTTTGATGAAACCCCTTAGCAACCAATCTAGCCTTGACTTTGAACACTTCCATCAGCATTATGCTTAATTCGAAAGATCCATTTGTTGCCAATAATATTCATGTTAGGTTGAGGTGGCACAAAGGACCAAGTATGATTATGCATAAGTACCTTGTATTCTTCTTCCATAACAACCTTCCACTTAGGTTGATTAAGAGCATCCTTTACTGACTTAGGTTCTGATGAATCACTCATATTGGAAACATGATTGATAAGAGCTTTTAAGTAATTGGTTTTGCTTCGGATTAGCATAGGATGGGCAGATGAAGTAGGTTGATGTGTAGTAGGTAGATTTATAGTAAATGGTATAGCTAGATCAGTAATTTTCATTTGTGAAGGTGGAGATAAACTAGGTGAGTTTAGACTATAAGCATTAGTTGAAGAATGATGTTGATGATTACCTGAGATATGATCAATTTGGATTGCTGGATTACTTGTTTTAGGAGTGTAAAGAATTGACAAAGGAAGACTAGGAGTATTTAGAGTAGTGGAAGGAGGAGTTGATGGAAACATGGAAGGAGAAGGAAACTCATGCTTATTAAAGACAACATCTCTTGATTCATAAACATGACCAAAGGGATGTAAACATTTGTACCCTTTCTAAACAGTAGCCAATAAAGATACATTTGGTAGAATGAAAATTAAACTTTGTATTGTTGTAAGGTCAAAAAAGAGGAAAGCAAGAGTAGCCAAACACTTTAAGATCATGATAATGAGGTTTATGATGATAAACCACTTCAAATGGTGATTTATCTTTGAGTATTGGAGTTGGTAATCTATTTATTAGGAGAATGGTAGTGGTAAAAGCTTCCTACCAGAATTATTATTGAAGGGACATATGAACTTGTGAAAAAAGAGTCAGGCCTGTTTCAATAAGATGTCTATGCTTTCTTTCAACTAGACCATTTTGTTGATGAGAGTAGGTACAAGAATATTTGAATTTGATTCTAGTATTTGTAAATAGTTTTTGAAGAATTTTGAATTCTCCTCCAAGATCACTTTGAAGACATTTAATTTTGGTTCTAAACAAGAGTTCAATTATATTTTTGAACAAGACAAGAACGTCTTTCATGGGATTTGGTTTCAAAGGAAAAATCCAAGTGTATCATGAAAAGTGATCAATGAAATGTACATAGTACTTGAAACCATGGGAAGAAATGACGGGAGCTGGCCCCCCAACATCTGCACACACTAGTTTTAAAGGTGCAAATGTTTTTGTTGTAGAGATTGAATAAGGTAATTAATGTGTCTTACCACATTGGCAAGCATATTGATATGTCTTACCACATTAACAGACATTACAAAATTTGGTATATTAAGATGGAATGACTACTTTTAGAGATTTCAGGACTTGACTAATCACTTTTAGAGATGGATGTCCTAGCTTAAGATGTCACAAATAAATTTGATCAAACTTAAAGCTATCATTGTTTGTGGAAACATAATTTGCAGAATAGGTATCTTTATTGATAGTAAATGATTTTTTATAAGGAGATTGACTCACACCATGAGCCAAAACCGGTTTATTGCTATATATATTCTTATTTGAACTGGTTCAGCTAGAGGAAAAGAAAGCAACGATTGTCTTTTTACTTTTTAATCATGTGACACAAGTTCAACACCTAGATCACACGTAAAATTTGAAAAGAGGACTTTAAAAGTTCCAACAAGTAATCCATGCAGCTTCTTTGACTGAGTTGTTGACAGATTAAGATGGTACAAACCATCTTTCTGCACCCCTTGAAGAAGAATTTTCTTTGAGGTCTGATCCTTAATCAAGTAACAATTATCATTAAACTCAACAATTGCTTTGTTATCTTTTGTAAACTGTGAGATACTTAATAAATTTTGTGTAATACTAGGTACATGTAATAGATTGTTGAGATAAAATGACTTACTAGGTTGTGTATGTGAGGGTATAATAGAGTAACCAATATGAGATATAGGGATTTTATTTCCATTACCTATAATCAACTTTTCAGGGCCCTTGTACTCATTTCTTATGCTTAAGTTTCCAAGTTTTGATGTGCAATGGTTAGTTGCTCCATTGTTCAGACATCAGGCTAGCTCAGATGCTTGTAATTGGCTTTGAGTTGATGAAGTTGGAGCACATAAGGCATTTGCTAGTTGAGTGTAGAAGGCATTGGCTTGAAGACCATTTCCTTGAAAATTAGTGTAGTCTCCTTGTGAAATTCCAGTATTAAATCCTGAGTTACTACCATTATAACCTGTGTTTGATCCAACTTGATACATTCCTTTATTACCTTGAAAATTTTGGTCATATCGGTGATAGCATATAGCTAAGAACTGACCACCTTTGCCACAAAGCTGGCATACAGGTCTAGATCCATTTTTACCTCCTATTCTACCTTTTCCCCTTGAATGTCTCCTTTTAAAGTAGTACTGATTACTACCTCTTTGGCCAATTCTGTCACTATATGAATAATTTGCCATGACATTTCTAGTTGCTAGTGAAGTAGTAATCGTCCTTTGCTGTTCAAGTCTGGTTTCTTAGCTCATTAATAGAAATTGAGCATCCTGTAGTGACATTACTCCAGTGTTGTTAAGTTGTGTTGTGAGACTTATAACAACAACATCATACTCACAACCTACTCCTTCAAGTATATGCATAACCGAATCTCTATTAGAAATAGGTTGACCTGTCGCTCCTAAAGCATCTACAAGGTTCTTCATTTTTGACACATAATCAGATATTGACATTGAACCTTTCTTGGTTGGCTAAAGTTGTGCCCTAATTTGCATTATTTTGGATAGTGATTGTTGTGAATATAATTTCCCTAACGTGAACCACACTTCACATGAAGTCACACAATGAGTGACTTGACTCAAAATTGATGGATTAAGAGTTGAGAGTAATCAACATACAAGAAGCTAATCGGCTTTCTTCCATTGTAGAAACTTTGGATTCATAGTTTTTGGTGTGTCACTAAAATTATCTAAATCAGCTTCTAGGTATTTTCTTAGACATTTCTTTTGACCTAATATGAATTCCTCTAGATCAAACGCTCTTATTGCATGCAAAACTTTTGATTTCCACAACACAAAATTGTTTCGATCAAGTTTTAGAGGTAGATTAAAGTTGAGATGAGTCAGGAAAGAGGAGGCTTGTACCTATTTTATAGCAGAGGAGTTGTTTTCATTGACATCACTGACTGGACTTGACGTTTCACTTACAGCAGCCATTGATGAACTCACCAGTGCTCTGATACCATGTAAAAACTGAAGAGAGAATTTTTGTGAATCCTATATTTCATTCATTGTGTTTTTGATTGATTGTTACAAGCTACACAGACTGTCTTTTACACTAGTAGAGATAGTTACTTCTAACTAACTTGTTGATGTGCTCGACCAATCATCAAGTGACAACACACCTGAAAATAACCAATCACATAAAGCCAGAAAAGCATTTTACTAGTTAATCAGCTTTGGACTCAATTACAGAGTTGTTATTTACTATCTGAGATAATTGCTGAAGCTGTTGAAGCATCTATCTTAACATGGTTGACCAATGAAGATGGTCATGGTGAGAGACTTGTGATGTTTAGTCTATAAATATCTTTTCTCAAGTTCATAATACCAAATACATAATTTATTACATTTGGAACAACCACTATTGAAAGTTAGAAAACTGCTTCTCTAATGTTTAATGAGAAACTCCCAATTCTAATATAAAATAAGTAGTTATTTAATGCATACATAATTACTGACCAGACATTACTAAATCTGAGAATCTAAATATGACAAGTTTCTTATTAAAAACTTTAAAACCAGATAAAAAAAACAAAGCAATGTTCTTGAGACACGATGTGGCTTGTAGTAGGATAAATTTAGTGCTCATATATCTTTGTTTTTTTCTCCCCAAATTTTACGTTCCCTGCAACAAATTTTAATGCCTTACTTAAAAATATATATATTGCATACTTATATGAATGCGCTACTACTTCACGTCCCTTTATAAAAACACAATCCTCTAATTTTAATGTCACAAACCTAGATAAATAAGTAAATGGCCTCCAATATTTTCCAAGAAAGTTTCGTCTTCTTGATTCTTGCTTTCTTCTCTTATTAAGCTTCAGGTTTTCGGAGGCTCAAAAGGTTCCGGCCGTGTTCGTTTTCGGAGATTCTTTGGTTGATGTTGGCAATAACAATTACTTTCCTGTTTCTCTTTTCAAGGGTAATTTTTCTCACAATGGTATCGATTTTCTGACCAAGCAGCCCATCGGAAGGTTTAGCAATGGCAAGAATGTTGATGATTTTTTTGGTACGTTATTTACATTCTCATGTGGATGGATATAATTATGTGATGAAATGTAGATAGGTTTTTATTTAAAGATGTCATACATATTTCTTTGTCACATTCAATTTTGGGTTCATGTCCTATATATTTGTCAAATTGTCTTCTTTAACAATGATCATAGATCCTCAATCCTACTAATTTTCTACATGATTAAGATTGGTGTAACTTATTAAATATAGAATTTATGAAGTTATGATTACTCACATATTCACAGTATATCTCGTTAAACCCTAAATTTGAGTGTTTTTTATATTTTCTTTGTCATTTAAGAGGGAGAGGCAATAGTTGGTCAAAGACCTATGTATTAAAAAGAAGTATAAATTTCAATGTTAAATGTGTGTGTATATATAAAAGAGTAATATTAGACTTCCTAAATATTTTGTTTAAATCCATGCTCAAATGATGTGATATATGAATTGTTAAGATCTTATAAATCATGAGATAATATGATAATTAATGAGATATTAACATGTGAGTTATTAAGATCTCATTAATTATCATATTATCTCATGGTTTATAAGATCTTAACAATTTATATATCACATCATTTGAGTATGAATTTGAACAAAATATTAAGGAAACCTAACATTACTCTATATATATAATAAAAATATTCCTGAAAATGAAACTAATATGGAATCATCAATTTTTTATGTTAAAAAATAAGGTTCAGAAATATTATTTTTCATTTTAGAGGGTTTTTTAGATATATATATATATATATATATATAGAGTTGATTAATTTGATAAATACTATGTTATTAAATTTATATAATTTAAATACAAATTTATTACCACTTAAAAAAATAATTTAATTTATATTCTTTCTATATGTGGAAGCTGATAGTGATCCGCGTCTCAAAATCAAACAGTCAGTCCTTGATTCTCAGGTGCATGCCTTTTATAACATGTTTCAATAAGATTTATAAATTTTTTTAACTTTGTTCTTCCAATTCTCTAGTTATATAAATTATCCAACTATGCCATTGTTTACCCTTTTTCTTTTCTTTTTACATTATACCAAGAGATTCTTTAACTAGCTTTTTAATAAGATATTTAAATTAAATATACATTCTGTATAAATTGAATGTATAAATATGAATTATGTAATTAAATCTAGTAGTAACTGTTGAAAGCATCTTGACAATGTTTTAATTTGATGATTGAACAGCTGAGAAACTAGGGTTACCGTCACCACCACCATATCTTTCTCTAGAAGAGAATGGGACAGGATCCTCGTTCATTACTGGTGTTAGCTTTGCCTCTGGAGGTGTTGGAATCCTCAATGGCATTGCTGCAAACCTTGCAAGTCAAACACATAAGTACTGTATATACTGTCTATTAGAAATAATTAGTTACTGTTTTAATTAGTTATTTTGTTGTGTATAGAGTATTCTAGTAGGTTGGCCAGCTGTACTGGTTGTTATTTTGTTTTTTTGCTGAGCTGCACAATAGGTTCAGCTATATAAACTTTGTTTTGTTATTTTGCTTTGCAATGAATAGGATTTTTCTTTTTCATTCTCTGCTTCCGTAATATGGTATTAGAGCACTTCCTTTCATTGCTCTTTCTTTGATTTTCATTCATGGATCGTGGGGGTGGCCAACACAATAATAACACCAATCGTTTTGGTCTGATTACACCTCCGCACGATCCCGATCCTCTTCCTCGTGTTCAATCTACCATGGATGATACTAATAGTCCATATTTTCTTCGCAATGGAGACAATCCTGGTTTGGTTCTTGTTTCCCATCTTCTCAATGGATCTAATTACAATACATGGCGTCGATCCATGCTTATTGCTCTTAATGCCAAGAATAAACTCGGTTTTGTTGATGGTTCTCTTGCTCAACCTCCTGCTACAGATCTATTGTCTGGTGTTTGGTCACGATGTAATAGTTTGGTTATTTCATGGCTACTGAATTCAGTGGATAAGGAAATTGGTGATAGTCTTCTGTACATGGATAGTGCTCATGATGTCTGGACTGATCTATACGATCGATTTCATCGGAGTAATGCACCTCGTGTTTTTCAGATCAAGCAACAATTACTTGGTCTTTCACAGGGATCTCTGGATATCAACACTTATTTTACTCATCTAAAAATTCTTTGGAATGAGCTTAAAGATTTCCAACCGGTGCCTGTGTGTAACTATGGAGGTATGAAAAATTGGGTTGATTATCAACAACAGGAGTATGTAATGCAATTTTTGGTTGGATTAAATAAGTCTTATTCTGCCATTAGAGCCCAGATTCTTATGCTTGATCCTTTGCCCACTTTCTCAAAAGTGCTCAATCTTGTTATTCAAGAAGAACAACAACGTGCTCTCGGGTTGAATCCCCCATCTGGTTCTTCTTCCTCAGAGTCAATGGCGTTTTCTACCATTTCTTCTACTTCATCTGTTGCTGCAATCTCTTCTCAATCCATGAAGAGAAAAGACAGACCCATTTGTTCTCATTGTGGTATAATGGGCCACATTATAGACTGTTGTTATAAGCTCCATGGTTATCCTCCTGGCTACAAGCCCAAAGGAAAGGCCCAACAACAGAGCTCACTTCAATCCATGAATAACCCATCTGTGTCTTCTTCGACTGGGGCTCCTTGTTCATTTGCAATGACAAACACTACTGCTCCTTCCTCACTCACGATGGACTAATGTTAGCAACTCATTGCTTATCTTAGTACTCAACTTCATCAGAGCTCTCTCGCCTCTCCTGAAACTTCCTCTGTCATGGGTCCTTCGATTTCAAGTTATTCTGGTAATATCTTTTCCTTTCCTTTTTCAAATCGTCCTTACCTTAATTCTCGTACTTGGGTTATTGATTCAGGTGCTACGCACCATGTCTGTTGTGATTCTACCTTATTTTCCTCCTTTACTGAGATACCAACTACACAAGTAACACTACCTGATGGTCGCACAGTACATATCACCCGAATAGGTTCAGTGAGATTGACAGAATTTTTGGTTTTGCATGATGTTTTATATATTCCTTTATTTCATTTTAATTTGCTAAGCACTAGCTCCTTAACTCTTTCACATCACTGTTCAGTTAACATTCTTCCATACTCATATCTGATTCAGGACCTTTCTCGGGGATTGACGATTGGGAAGGATAGGAGAGAAGGCAATCTTTATCTTCTAGATTTAGGAACTATCTCTTGTAATTCAGTTGTTTCTTCTTGTAATGATGCTGTAATGACCAAATCTGATGTATGGCATTTTCGCCTTGGACATTCGTCTTTTGTTAAACTTCAAATTTTGCATAATGAATCACAAATTCCTATTTCTACAAAATCGTCTTCACATTGTGCTATTTGTCATTTTGCCAAACAAAAACGGCTTCCATTTGCTTCTCATAGTAATATGTCTGGAAAACCATTTGATTTAGTGCATATTGATATTTGGGGACCATTTCATGTTCCCACAACTAAAGGTCACAAATTTTTCCTCACTATTGTTGATGATTGCACACGTGCAACTTGGGTTTATTTGTTTTGTTCTAAGTCAGAAGTTAAATCAGTTTTTCCTACATTTTTCAATTTTATTTTAAACCAATACAACACAACAATTAAATCTGTTCGTTCTGATAATGCACCCGAATTGGCTTTTATTGATTTTTTCCATTCTAAGGGAATTGTGCATTACCACTCGTGTGTGGAGACACCGGAGCAAAATTCTGTCGTTGAAAGAAAGCACCAACACATACTTAATGTGGCTCGTGCTCTACTCTTTCAATCTCATGTACCTCTTTGCTATTGGGATGATTGTGTTCTCACTACTGTTTACTTAATTAATCGTACTCCTTCACCTTTATTGTCCAATAAAACACCTTATGAATTGTTAACCAACAAACGTCCCTCTTATAATCATCTTAGGACTTTTGGGTGTTTATGTTACGGGTCCACTCTTGTTACTTGTCGTTCAAAGTTTACTCCACGAGCTAGAGCCTCTGTTTTTCTTGGCTATCCTTTTGGTTATAAAGGATACAAGCTACTTGATCTAGCTAGTAACACCACTTACATCTCCAGAAATGTCGTCTTTCATGAGTCTATCTTCCCTTTCGCTGATCCAAAATCTACATCCTTGCCACTTGATTTTTTTGATCACAGAGTTCTTCCTAGACCCGTGCATGACTTTCCAGAGTCATATAACACTCAGTCCAATCATTCCTTTACACCTTCATCATCTCACAACTCTACACGTCCACAAAGAGTTACTAGACAGCCATCTTACCTTTCGGATTACCATCTTTTCTTAGCAGCTCAAACATCCTCTTCTCTTTTGGTTTCTTCAACCACTCATCCTATTTCTTCTTTTTTGAGTTACTAGAAACTTTCTAAGCCTCACCAAGCTTTTTCATTAGCCATTACCTCTCAACTTGAACCTCACACATTTTCCCAAGCAACTGAGTTTCAAGAATGGCGAGATGCTATGAATGTCGAGTTGAGTGCTTTGGAAAGCAATGGTACTTGGTCTATTGTGTCTCTTCCGCCAGGAAAACACCCAGTTAGTTGTAAATGGGTGTACAAGACTAAATTTCGAGCTGATGGTAGTATTGAAAGACACAAAGCACGCCTAGTTGCCAAGGGGTACACCCAGCAGGAAGGTATTGATTTCTTGGACACTTTTTCCCCTGTTGCAAAGCTTGTTACTGTTAAAGTTTTGCTCAGTTTGGCTGCTGTATTTGGTTGGTCTTTGACTCAACTTGATGTTACTAATGCTTTTCTGCATGGTGACCTTTTGGAAGAGGTTTATATGGCAATACCTCCTGGTTATACTTGCAAAAAGGGTGTGATTTTACCTGCTAATGCTGTTTGCAGATTACATAAGTCCATTTATGGGTTGAAACAAGCATCTCGTCAATGGTTTTCCAAGTTTTCGAGTGTTTTAATTACTGAGGGGTTTACTCAGTCCACTAGTGATCATTCTCTCTTCATTAGACATTGTGGTAATTCTTTTTTGGCTCTTTTAATTTACGTTGATGATATTATCATTGCAAGTAATGATCAAGTTGCTGTTGACAATTTAAAATCCGTTCTTAATACTCGCTTCAAGATGAAGGATTTGGGGGTCCTTAAATATTTCTTGGGTTTAGAAGTTGCTCGTTCAGCAATTGGAATTTCGGTTTGTCAACGTAAATATGCCTTGGAATTGCTCTAAGATTCTGGTTACTTGGCTTGTAAGCCTACATCTACTCCTATGGAACCCAATCTTAAGCTTTCTCAAGATGATGGTGAATTAATTTCTGATCCCACTAGTTATCGACGTTTAATTGGTCGTTTACTATATCTCACTATCACTCGTCCTGATGTTTGTTATGCTGTGAATCGACTTAGCCAATTCTTGGCTGCTTCAAGGGTTCCACATCTCAAAGCTGCCTATCGAATTTTACAGTATATTAAACGAACTCCAGGTCAAGGCTTGTTTTTCTTTGCTAGTTCAACAGTGCAGCTTAAAGCATTTGCAGACTCCGATTGGGCTACTTGTCCTGACACTCGTCGCTCTATTACTGGTTTTTGTGTTTTCCTTGGAACTTCCTTAATCTCTTGGAAGTCAAAAAAACAGCATACTGTTTCGCGATCATCTGCTGAAGCAGAATATCGTTCTATGGCCAATGCTACTTGTGAGTTAGTCTGGTTACTCTCTTTATTATCTGACTTGCAAGTACCTCATCATGGTCCAGCTCTCTTATTTTGCGATAATCAGGCTGCCCTTCACATTGCGGCAAATCCGGTTTATCATGAGCGCACTAAACATATTGAGATTGACTGTCATCTTGTTCGTGAAAAGATTCAAGCTGGGCTTCTGAAAACTTTGCATGTTTCGACTCAAAATCAGCTTGCTAACCTCTTCACGAAGGCGCTTAATCCTTCTCAGTTTCTTCTTCTTCTTAGCAAGATGGGAGTTCACAATATTTACTCTCCATCTTGAGGGGGGCTATTAGAAATAATTAGTTACTATTTTAATTAGATATTTTGTTGTGTATAGAGTATTCTAGTAGGTTGGCCAGCTGTACTGGTTGTTATTTTGTTTTTTTGCTAAGCTGCACAATAGGTTCAGCTATATAAACTTTGTTTTGTTATTTTGCTTTGCAATGAATAGGATTTTTCTTTTTCATTCTCTGCTTTCGTAATACTGTCCATTTTATTTCTTTTAATATATGTGGGTTCTCAAAACCCACCAACCCTAAAAGCTGCTTTCACTGCTTGGCAATACGGTTTAGCTGACCACACCAAGTTCAATTTCCATTTTGTCAACACATTACATGATCGGTCCTACTTATTTAAAAGTAGTCCCGCTTCTTTGGTGCAAACATCCGCATGAAATTTTATAGGATTTTTAGTTTTGTACAGATTGCTTTGCAGAAAATAATTCTTTTTGAAGTAAGTACGAAATTCAAAGTGAACGTTCGTAAGTTTTGCATTATTAAGGAAGTAAATATTGGTTTCACACTTTCACTAAAAATACCAATAATCAAAATTTATAAAAATATCGATTGAAATACAAAGAATATTAGGAATATTTTTAAAATGTCAAGAATATTCATAAATATTCTTTATATCGATCATTCAAAATACAAAAAATACCAGAGATATATCTGGTTTCGGCTAGACATTTACTCTGCATGTTGTGCAATCTTTAATTTCTTTTATTATCTATTGTAGAATCAGTTCATACCCATGGCAAAACAAGTGGAGTACTATGCAACTGTGTACCAAGATTTGGTGAAAGCAGCTAGGATCAGCTGCAGCACAACAGCACTTGTCCAATTCAATCTTCGGCGTTTTGATTGGTAGTGTCGATATGTTCTTCTATGTAGGATCGCCTGTTCTTCGAAAGCTGTACACCCCACAACAATATATCACTTTAATGACCACCACCCTTGAAGCACAACTAAAGATAACCAACAGTATTCAATAGTCACATTCTTTAAAATCCATACCATTTGATTTAAATTTGTCAGTCAAATTTAGAATTGCTTAATTTTGATTAGATTGTCAATTATGTGTTTGTACATGAACTGTTTTGTGCTCCATATTTTTGGCAATGTACGGTAATGGTGCACGTAAATTTTTGGTCATTGGAGTAGGGGCACTTGGATGCTGTCGATCAGAAAGAATTAAGAATCAAACAAGAGAGTGCAATTCAGAAACAAATTACTGGTCTGTACTCTGTTGAATACAATGATGGATTGAAGTCATCGTTGGAGATTTTGAAATCAGAGCTCACTGGCATGTCTTACTCCTATTTTGAAACTTATGATATTATGCATGACATGATTCAGAACCCAGCTACTTATGGTAAGATTTATAGCAAATTATTAGTATCTAATTTATCGATATGGTTATGTTATATGGATAATTGGAAAATGTTAAATCATATCTAATTCTCAAAGTGCATTTGATTAAATTATTATTATAGAAAACACTTTTTGTACCAAGTATATCTTTAATATTATTTTATTTTTTTATGTAAAATCTTTAATAGTGTATTGTTATGCACATTTCCTCGCTCTTTGCCTAAATGGGTCAGTATAGGCCCCAGACGCTTGAACAGAAGCGAGGGCCCATAATCAGGATCAACAGTTTAAGGCTTAGCCCACGAGGTTGTTTAGTCCGCGAGCTCAAAACAGCTACCAGACCTTCCAAGCATGCGTCCTGTCCGCATCGCCAGTTCGTTCAGCTCGCGAGACCGCCCAGGTCGCGAGATCGCGAAAACCCTCAAATCGCCTAAACCTTCACTCCTGGCCACGTCGACGTATCTCCAGCATGCATCACCTGACTGACCAGAGAACTTACTTAAGAGATGTCGTGTGCAGCAAGTAATCAGAATCACCAACTCTCATGATTCCCCGCCGGAAATTGTCTGCACAATTACCCAGAAACATTTAATAAAGTGAAGGTCTCTCCTGGTATATTAAATGCAGACGTGTGCAAGAAGAGAACAATGATTACCTTTATAATTAATGCAGCATGACTATGTCAGGATTAGTTGAAAACTAGTCGTTGCCAGTAACGTGTGTAACTTTCTTTTGTATTTTCTATTGTCATCTCCCCTTCTCTATAAGTATGAGAGACATTTTACTGTACAAATAAGCTGAAGATACTAGAAAATCGTCACTCTGCCGGAATTATCCCAGAGTGACCATGGATGTAGGTGTAGTCACCGAACCACGCAAAAAATCTTTGTGTCCTGCTCTTCTCTCTCTTTCTCTTATTCTCTTTTACCTCTCATTGATCATTTCATTAAATTCAACCAACCTCCACAACCGACATTCCTTCACCTGAATTAATCACCACCAATCTCGAACCTTATTAATTGTCCATTTACCACACTTCCATCAGTACGAAAGACCTTTAATTACCAAGCTCGCAGTCTGGGCCCCAGAATCTCTGGTTGACCGTTTCCGAACGTCAACATGTATTAAAGTGATACTTAAAACCTTATGAAATGTTTTGGCAGTGCAATTATTATTTAGATCCCTTCTTTCTTGTTTCTTTCTTTTGAGAAAACATGATTTTCTGTTGTTTATTGTATAGTTTATATTTATATTTATGTAATATGTGGAGCAATTGATGAAGGGAAGGAAACAGACCGGTATTTAATTTGTAAGGATACTTTTGGGAGTAGGATTCGTTATAAATAATTGCTATAACTCTATTAAAAATTTAGTGAAGTTTTTCAGTTGTACAAGAGTGAATGTAGACATATTACTGAACCCTCATAATTCTTTGTATTGTTTGTTCTTCTTCATATTTTATTATATGTCTCAATTGCACAGTATCTGTTTATAACTTTACTTGTTAGTTTTATTAAAAACAATTCCAAATTACACAGATTTGCACGAAAACGTGTGTAACTATTCAAGTCAAATCACTCCTGAAATGTTAATGTCAAAATTTTGTGTTTATTTCAGGTTTTACGGAGGTTAAAGAAGCATGTTGTGGGCTTGGAGAATCGAAGGCACAGGGCCCTTGTTCCCCCATTGCAAGCGATTGCCCCAACAGAAATGACCATCACTTTTGGGATTGGTACTTCCATCACAAGCAACTGCTCGTATTCTTGTGGATAAAATTTTTGATGGCCCCTCACAATACACATTGCCCATTAACGTAAGGCATCTAATAGCTATTTAGGCTCACAAATATCAATAAAATTGTCTGAGAAAACAGAAGCTGTGCTCTTCATGCGGATCCCATTTTGAAAAGGCAAAATAATCGTCTAATATTTGGATTTAGCATTGATTATGTCCTTAGCAAATGAAAATCGTACAAAAAAGTTAAATGAAATTATAGGTAATGTCACTCCGTTCAATGTAATAATATATGGTTGGAACCAAATAATAATGATAATAATATGAAAATAATGGAAACGGTAATGATACACTTCTCAAATATTTTGTCTAAATTCATACCCAAATGATGTGACATATGAGTTTTCAAAATCTTATAAATCATAAGATAATATGATAATTAATAGGATCTTGATAACTCAAATACTGTATTATTTGAATATGAATTTAGATAAAATATTTGGGAAACCTAATATTACTTTAATAGAAATTGTTAATATCTGCATGTATTTATTTAATTGCAAATTATGAAAGAATCTTTCTATTTGAAAAAAAACCATAGTAAACTATTAGAGCATCTCAAATACTTTTATGGATTGTATTTTTTTTTTTAAAAAAAATGTCATGTCATCGATGTCAAAGATTTGCTTCCTATATGATATAAATATCATTTGATAAAAATTGTTCATCAATGCTTCCATGTAATTTCATTTAATGCTTCCATGTTTTTTTTTTTTTTAATTAGATTTGAAAATTGAAATTAAATAGCTATTAACTTACTGAGATGAATGTCGAATAAACCCTTTGAAAATAAATGGTAATGTTGACAATTTTTTTTTTTTTTGCCACCTCAGCTTGATATTGATAAGTGATAATTATATTAAAGATGTTTATTTTAACTCACTATTCATTTATCCTATGTGGTATGTAATTTTTTTATAATTTATAAGAGTATTGGAGATTATTTTATCTAAGGTTTGGTTAAAAATAAAGAGAATTAAAAAAAAAAAAAAACTTAGTATCGTACAAACATATACAGAATATATATCCACAAAGTGGTCTGTACATTTTGAAAGTAGTGAGATAAGGAGGGAATATAATCGTTAATTTGCTATAAATGATAATTAACTATTAAACAGATTAAGTTGAAGTATAAATGCAACTATATTAAGCTGATAATTTTATAATATCAATTATTATTGTTACTCATAGCTGTAATAATTAAGCTAATTAATTATCATGATACTACTGCCTGATCATTATGTTTCATGAAATAGGTAGGGTCACAAGTCAAAGGAATTCAAAGAGACACTCCACCAAAGCCAAAGGTTATGATTTTTTTTTTCCCCAAGTAACGGAAGATTATGCTTGGACACAAGAAAAGTAGCAATAGAAATTCCATTAATTAGCATATGTTGGACAAGGAATAAAGGAGTAATTATAATTTACATCCACGAGAAAAACAAAAACAAAAAAAAGTGAAGGGAATTTGAAGGATGCTTTTTAAAAAGTTTACGTGATCCTCATATATATTCTTTGTTTTTTCTTTTTCCTTCAATTTGGATTGTGACTTTCTCAATACATGAAAATTTTCCACCTTCTATAACTCATATGATTCTCTCTATATACTAGATAAGCTAGTTAAGGTCGTGATTCTAATATTATTGATACCTACTTAAGTTTCATGCTAAATATGATAATTTCAGATAATAAAAATTATTCAATGATTCATTTACTTTCATATTCCTTTGCAGGGAGTTAATATCTATTAAACGAAAAACCAATTTGCTCTATGTTGCCGGGAAAAATAATAACTCATAATTTTTTTTTTTGCAAATATTAATTCCTAGTCGAATACAAGTCACGGAAGTTTAAAGCCATTCACCGACAAGTATACCATCCGTTTTTCAATCAAAATACTTGTGTTCATATTAATACTTTCATGTATGAACATTTTACTTATGGAATTTTTAATTAAATAATGGGTCTATGAAGAATTTTTGGAGTCACCCTAAGATAAGTTACGTCATTATCGTGGTGTCAACTTATGCCATCATCGTCTTCGCATCTATATATAATAGATAAGATGCGGTGATAAAAATGCATAAGTTCTTGATTTGCCTGATTCGTAGTAGTCTTGTATGTGCTATAGGATCACATTCGTAGCAATCTTGTAAGTGTTAACTCGATGAGAAAAGGCCAAAGCGATTTTTTTATTAAAACGTGGATAGATTTCTTTAGATTTTTTAGAATAATATTTTGAATTATATGATAGAGTTCTATCTAAATTAAGTTTTGATGTATATTATCAAAAGGTTAAAAATATATATATTAATGAGAAAAGAGCTTTATTACTGCAGCCAACGTACGCACCAAGGACAAAGAATTTATTGTGCAATTAATATGGAGTTTTATATGCGATCGATCACTTGAGATGCAATGATGACATTAAGAAATATTAATTGATTAATAATTTTCGGAGCTTTTGAATTTACATTTTTTTCATCTTTTAACCAAAAAAATTGAATATTTGTCTTTTCACCCCCCAAAAAAATATCTTTTTAGTTATTTAATAACTATATATTTAATTATATATGTTTTAATATTTGAATTTTTTGTTGTTGACATATGGTCTAAATATGTTTAAAGGCAAAAATACTCTCACCACTGTTAGATTTGACCAACCATTACCTAACGTCAGAGACTAAAATAATGAGTTAATAATTTAAGGATTGTGAGATTATAAACCAATTTACATTTAAAAAATTAAAGTTTACTGAAAAATTATGGACCAAATTGAAATTCACTCTCTTTTAAAAAATTTATTTTATTTATTTATTTTGGTTTTGAAATTGGAATCCAAGGTGGATAAATTGACAATGCCTTTTGAATTTTAGAGGGCATATAATAGATTACTTCATTTGTATGATGTCAACCTTGTGCTGTCATTATTTTAGTATTCCTTTTAGCTGCGGTGCAAAAAGGTATATATTCTTCGTAGACACAAGAAAACTTTTGAATCAAAAGTTTATATTGTTGCCTGATTCCCAGAAATCTGATTAAAAGGGATTAAACAAATACTTTGATTATCAAAAATTAAACATGGCTTTTTAAATTCAAAATTTCAGATTTAGTTAAATCCAGAACAATTACTTCTCTAACATTAGAGAACCACTTTCAACGTTCAGGAAGTGATTGTCAGCCGTTATATATCAAATCATTATCCCAAACATAATTATGCATGAGAACTCAAATTTGAGCTAGAAAAATGAAGAATTCGCTCAAAACCAGTGGATGATCATGAAATAAAATCAGAAAAAAGTGAAAATTCAGCAAGTAATACAAAAAGGTATGAGTTTTAAAAGTGAAAATTCAGCAAATAATATAAAAAGGTATTAGTTTTAAAACTAACATAAAAATTAAAAAAAATACTTTTTAAAAAAAAAAAACCATCCTTTATTTATAAACCTAGTTAGTGTGTGAGCTATTTTATTATTCACAAACTATCTTGTCCTTTATTTTCGAACTATTAAATGCTTAAAAAACCTCATTTTTTTTTGGTCTCAAAATTTGAGTAAAAAAACTGTTACAATCTATATGAAAGTACCTCCGAAAAACACTTCCACAAAATGATAAGTTGCGAAGCAATATCCTAGTTTATCAGGACGGAAATAAAATTACAGTTATAGACATACAAGATTAAATATTAGACCCTTTATTGGTTAAACGTCATAGAAGCACTGTACATTGCAATTGAAACTCTCTTTCTCTCTCTCTCGCCCAAACACACGCGCACACATATTTATATATATATATATATATTAAAAAGAACATGTAAGATACATATCCATTATCTAATGTAATTTGATGATGGAGAATACTTGTTAATAAAAACATATAAGCTACCATTGTCTAATGCAGTTTGATGATAGAAAATACTCATTTAATTTAATAAAAAATTAGGTTTAAGTCCCCTCATAGTAGGTGGTTTCCAAAGGAAATTACTTGCAAGCCATGCGTACCAATTGATTTTATTACTATTTATGATGGAACTATGGGTTGTTATTCGTTGATTACCATATGAAACCACCCGTAACCACAACGGGTAGAGCCAATCAAGGAAGCCCCAAGTGGGAAACTAGAGAAAAAAAAAAAAAAAAAACCCTTAACTTGTATTCAATATGCTTGGGTCCTAATTCGTACCAACGTGAATACCTGAGTTTTCGACATTCTGATTCTTGGTTCAAAATGGTTTTTTTTTTTTTAAGTTTTAAACTGAAAATCGGTTTGACCGGTCAACAGCACATGCGGCCGGTCAATGTGTTTATTATTATTTTGGTGCATACTGTCTTCTGATATTTGCAGAATATCTTAATATCTTCTGAGATTTGCACAGACACAAAGGATTGCTTGTGTATATATTTGTGGGATATTATACATTGTGAGCCACTTTATCAAAATCTTTTTCTAAATTAGTTGAAATCGAAGACCTTGCATCAATTTCTTGATACTAAATAAATATTAATCAGGCATGATACCATACATAAGTCGTGTTATGATGTGCACGTTTCTTACCACATTTGTGGTTGGATTCAAGCTCCAACTAATTCATAGTAATTAATAAGTACCATGACACCAACATAAATGATGACATCTTTCTTGTATTTGAGGGAGTTATTATCTGAAGTGTATTTAAAACATTTAATCTCATTATTTGGATTGATCGATGATCAAACCGGTGCCAATCCACCAAATCTCATGAGATTATATTGAAGATCTAATTCTAGATCTAATAACAAACCTAAATTTAGAATTGAATAATAGAATTATCCAACATTAGCCCAAGCTAATCCCAGAGTGAATTTAAAAAAAAAAGTCAAAATAATCTAGAAACGAATTATTGTCATACTTAAATTCTAGTCAAAACGAATCCAAGTAATGTTATCCAAAAAAACCGAAAAACATACGATAATTATCCGACAACTTGCAGAATTTTATTAATTCTCATTCACTAAGAGCATCTCTAATGGGTCAATGGATTATGAAAAAATTGAAGTCCACATAGGATAGATAGAGATGGACTCAAAATATGCTTCTCCAATGCAATTGTTTGCATTCATTGTGAAGTTGAGTTGGCAAAAAAAAGAATCAACACTGTCAATATGACTCTCTATTTTCAGAGGGTCTCTTGGACAGCCAACTCAGCAAAATATGAATTTTGAATGAAATCAAAATATGCAATTGGTTTATTTTTTTTATTAAGAGTTAACTTTTTTTTTTTTGGAGGGGGGGGGGGGGGGGGGGGGGGGTGGTGTTTTAAAAAAAATGAAAAAAAAAAATAACACTTTAGCAAAATATGAATTTTGAATAAAAACATTGGAGAACATTTTATAATTTCACTGTCTATCAATTGCTATTCAATGTCATGTAGGAAATAATTCTTTAGACATTGATGACATGATAATGGATTGTGAAAAACAATTCATATTAGCATTGGAGATGCTCTAATAATTTGATTACAACTCTAAGCTAATATGACTGTATAGCCTCACACTTCTAATCTAAAACAAATTGATAAATTAATTCTAATTTATCTATAATTAATTAAAGATAAATTTAATTCTAATTTATCTAAAAATTAATTAATGATAATTCTAATCCTAGATTATCAAAAGATTTAATAAAAGATAATTACAATAAAAATAATCTTAAATATAATAGATCTAATCTAATAAAAACAATAAATTAATAGAAATCCTAGACTAAGTGAGACTTCAACTGTGAATGATTAGACTTCTCAACAGATTATTACATACTAATTTTGATGCAATTGGACAATTGGTTTCTCTTTGTTTATAGGAACCGGTATACGGACCACTCTCATGATTGTCCACTCGTAGTGCTTGATTTGTACACATAGAACCTCAATCTTAGCGTCAGTCCTTAAAAAAAAAGACTCTGACGAGGATTTTAATTTATTGGCTTGGAAGTACGGTGACGAATTGAAGATAATGTTGCATGAATTGAAATCAGAGCTCCAGGGCTTATCCTACTCTCATGGAGATGCTTACATTGTCATGCAAAACACACGCACTCACCACAGCATGATTCTTCAAAATTAGCAAGATGATAGCTCTCTAATATTTAATTATCAGTTATATTTTGCATTTTTTTTATCACAGCATCATGTATATAGAACAAGCAGTACCACAATGAAAAATGATAAAATTATATATCCTTGGGTATTAATGTTATTTACTGCTTAGCTTTTATTTGCTTATCATTTTATTTGCTATTGATAAACTCTATAGGTCATCTATGAGCGCTTTTTTTTTTTTTTTCTTTTCTTTTGTGTTTGTTTTAATGGATAATGTATAATGAGAGGGGTCGAGTTCTTAAAAATCATGGAGAGTAAAGAATTTTTGTTTTTTGTTTTTTGTTTTTTTTTTAAATTTTTAATAATTTAATAATACATCAGTATTTAAAAAAAAATATATATATAATAATGTCAGCATTGTTATATTTTCTCTTTCAAATCTTAGCTTGAGAATCCTTGCTCCATCAAATATTGGTTTCTTATGTGTGGGTGAGGCTCTTTTTTCCTGTCATTCTTTCTACGATTTGTTTTTTCATTTGTTATTTACTGTCTAGTAGGAAATAAGAATAAGCAACAAAATTCATTTTGTTAAATAATTAATTCTATGCTCTTTCTCTTATTATTTTTATGTTTAGTTTATGTGTTAAACATTTTTTTTTTCTTTTGAAGTTATTGAAACTAGTTTAAGAGATAACTAGCACTAACCTGATAACTCACACCCATATATATGAAAAAAAATTTTATTTTTATTAATTAAGGTGAGGTGTGCTCTCTGCTGAACCCAGGGCTGGGAAGGGATTGCAGTTTTTACCACTCCACTCATCCCCCGGCAGAATCTTTGTTGTTTTGCTTCTAGAAGTTAATTTGCAAAAGTATTTTAATTTTTTAAAATTAATTGTCCTGTCTTAATAAATAAATTTGCATCCATATATATTTATATAATATATTTTTATTAAAATAGGATGTGAAAATTATTGATATCTGCACCTATTGATTTGATTGCAAATTATTAAAGAATCTAGCTTTCTATTCAACAAAAATCGTAGTATACTAATGTGACCTTCTCCAATATTGAGCACCAAATTTGATACCATTTTGATGTTAACACCAAATTTTTTTTTACTCCAATGTGTTGACACCAAATTGATGCAAAAGGTATATTCAAAGAATATTCCATATATAATTCTTTACCCAATATTAATTAATTTATTTCACATAAAATTTTATTCTCAAATAATTACTTACAATATATTAAAAAATTATTAAATACTCACAATTTTTTTTTGAATGTACATTACCATAAATTAATTTAATTCATTTTATATTAATATATTACTTATAATATATATTAAAAACCTAAAAATAGATTAAAACATATTCAATATTATACTCATTTTAAAGATCTCAATAAAATATTTCTAACGGTATAATTTTTTTTATAATAATGTAATTTCTATTTATAATTATTAATCAAATTGTATAAATATATTAATTGTAGTAAAGGATATAAATGGAATAAAAATTGTTATAGTTATTATATAAAGGGTATTGTTGAAATTTAGAGAAATAAAAAAGGTTGAAGTGGGGCCCAAGGAAAATTTGGTGTTGTGAATAGTTGAACACCAAATTTGGTGTTCAACTATTCATCAAACACTAAATTTTGCATTGAAATATGTGCCCCAACACCAATTTGGTGTTGGGTTGGAGTTGTTTTCAACACCAAAATGGTGTTTTACACCATTTTGGTGTTGGGTTGGAGAAGGTCTAAAAAACAGATAATTAATTCTATATTTAAAAAAAAGAGAGAGAATTTAAAAAAGAAACCTAGTATCGTACAAACATATAAACCATATATCTACAAAGTGGTCCTCACATTACATTTCCAAAAAAACAAAAAAGGTGATCCTGACATTGTTTATATACATATTAAATTAAAAAAAAAAAAAAAAAAAGGAAGTGGTCCTTACATTTAGAAAGTTTGGTAGTGAGACAAGGAGGGAATATAATCGTTAATTTACTGTAAATGATAATTAATTAAACATTTAGATTTCAATAAAATCCCAAAAAAAGGGACAATGCATTTACTCAGTCATTGTATATTGTGATGTCACAGATTAAGTTAAAGTATAAATGCGACTATATTAAGCTAATAATTTTATAAAATCAATTATTACCGTCACTCATAGCTGTAATAAGCTAGTTATTATGGTACTATACTCCTGATTATCATGTTTCATGAAATAGGTAGGGTCACAAGTCAAAGGAATTCAAAGAGACACTCCACCAAAGGTTATGATTTTTTTTTTCTCCCAAATAACAAAATATTATGCTTGGACACAATAAAAGTAGCAATAGAAATTTCATTAATTAGCATATGTTGGACAAGGACAAGGAATAAAGAAGTAATTATAATTTACATCCACGAGAACAAAAAGGGCATTTTTTTTTTGGAGAATAAAAGGGGGAATATGAAGGATGCTTTTTAAAAAGTTTACGCGATCTTCATATATATTCTTTTCTTTTCTTTTTTCCTTTTTTCTTCAATTTGGATTGTGACTTTCTCAATACTTGAAATTTTTCCCACCTTCTATAGCTCATATGATTATCTCTATATACTTGATAAGCTAGTTAAAGTCGTGATTCTAATATTATTGATACTTGCTTAAGTTTTATGCTAAATATGATAATTTCAGATAAAGAAAATTACTCAATGGTTCTTTGGCTTTCATGTTCCAGGGAGTTAATGGTGTTAGGTCAAATGCACTTTTATAAAAAAAAAAAAGAAAAAAATTTCTCTTTTACCCACTTTTTTTTATAAAAAATTCGTTTTTAACCCTTCAAACAAACTATTTTCATTCTATCTCCAAATTTACCAAACTACTTTTAAGTTGAAATTTAAAAACATAAAATTTAAACCCGGTACCAGATTTTATGACCCATTAAAATTCGGCTGTCGTCTTTGACATTGTATCTCATCGAAAACCTCTATTTTCAAATTAAATCCAACCATATCTTATCAAATCTAATTCTAAACATTAATACCCAATGTCCAAAACATCAACAAACTTGAAAAATTACAAAAAACTCACAATAAAACTCAAATAATCAACAAAGGAAGTCAAAGATCTAATATCATGAATGACGGAGGAGAAGAACAAGATAGACAGGGGCAATTTAGGTAAATTGGGTATATAGTGTAATTAATTTGCTTGAGGGATTGAAAACGAATATTTTTAAAAATATAGCTAGAAATGAATATTGACATTCTTGTATTGGTATTTTTTATATTTTTCACAAGCGAGTTAGGGTATTAATATTTGTTACACAAAAAACCAATTAGTTCTATGTTATTGAGAATTATAATAACTCATGATTTTATTAGGGTATTAATATTTGTTACACAAAAAACCAATTAGTTCTATGTTCTGCAATTGAAACTCATGCGGCAACTACTCTCTCGTCAATCGCAGATTAAAGGAGGTTCTATGTTTGCATTAGAGGGTACAAGACCCCCTTCAAGTATTTTGTTGAAACACATACATGAGATATTATTCACTCTCTAGAATTTGAGAAGCAATTTTGTTTGTCTTGTCATGTGATTGTAAAGAGCCAAGTGACAAAACTCCTAATGTCAAAGCCCTCTTAGCTTTCACGTTCGCGAACTATCCGTTGGTGAACTGGTAGGTCGTGAAGAGTTCACAAAAGTAGTTTGCTTGTTAAAACTTATTAAAATGTGAGTGTTTAATGCTCTATTTCTATATATATGATATATCATTTGCATTGTATAAGCTATTCAATACATGGGGAATGCAGGGTGTGTACCATTTGATCGTAAAACATGCTATCATGGCCGCTTCCTGTCGCAAGTCTTCTTCTCCCAAACACGCTCTGTTTTTGTTCTCGGTCTATTTGTAACACTAATTCTGCAGTATTTTTATCTACAACTTTGAAATATAATGAGCTGACTGGTAGGCTTGAAACTCCGATACTATAATTCAACCTTATATACAACAACTCAAAGTTAATCATACATTATGCGTAACCCAGTTGAAAAAATGAGTACTCAATATCAATTGGCTCTTCTTTTTTTGATCTTAGCTTCACAAGCTAGTTTGTCTATCTTATTCTAGCCTACCTAGTGAGTACTCAATAGTTGGTTGTAATTTTGATGAAATGGTATAAGAGGAACGAGTTGTGTAGCTGTTGCAGAGATGGAGCCAGAAGCATGGACGGTGTCGCTACCTTTTATGAGTGAAGAAGAGAGAGTTTAAAAACACTTGAACTTGAAAATTTGAGAAATAGATTTATTGATGAGCAGTATTGATTTTTTAACTAATGAGGATATAGTAAAACTCAAGTAAGTTATTTAGTACTAGTTAAACATAGGGCGGTTATTTGGTGCAATTTCACACCTGTTTTAGGTTTAATTATATATCTATTAATATTTGAATTTGTTGGCATTGACACATGGCCTAAATATGTCTAAAGGCAAAAATACTCTCACCACGGTTAGGTTTGACCAACCATTAACTAACATGGGGACTAAAATGATAAGTTTGTTAATAATTTAATGATGATGAAATCATAAATCAATTCACATTTAAAAAATCGAAGTTTACTACAAAAATTACAAATTAAATTGAAATTTACCCTTTTTTTAAAAATGATTTTGTTTATTTATTTTGGTTTTGAAATTGGAATCCAAGGTGGATATATTGGCAATACCTTTTGAATTTTAGAAGGCATATATTAGATTACTTCATTTGTAAGATGTCACCCTTGTGCTGTCATTATTTTAGTATTCTATTAGCTGCCTGATTCCCATAAATCAAAAGTTTATATTGTTGCCTGATTCCCAAAAATATGATTAAAAGGGATTAAGCAAATGCTTTAATTATCACAAAAGAAAAAAATCTAACAACTCCAAAAATGATAAATAATATCAGTTTACCCCCATTTTTCAAAATATTATCCAAAAGACCCCTACTGTAAACCAAAAGCAATTTCCATCTAAATTTTAGTGGTTTTATGACAAAAACATTAAAAGACCAAAATACTCTTATTATGTTGAAAAATTAAAAAATAAAAAACAAAACAAATTAATCAATTACCAAACTACCATTTCATAACCAAAATAAAATAAATTATAAAAATAAATAAAAAATAAAAATCTTTATTAACTATTATTATTTGTTAAATTGAATTAAATTAAATTAATTTCTTAAATTCAATTTATTATTATTTTTAATTAATTATATATATTTTTTAATAAAAAGCAATCTCAATTGCCCAATTGTAGAAATCAAGTTTTAAAATATTAATATTCCTAACAAATATAGTAAATTAAACATATATATTCAAACCAGATGAGAGATCTGGTTTGAATCCAAATCTTCAACATCACGTTGAAGATCTAGATTCAAACTTAGATCTACCAACACAATAAAAAACTAAAAAAATAATTGAAAAAAATACAAAAATGCAAAGTTTCTAGATCTTGAAGTTCAAGATCTGGGTCACAATCAAAGTTTCCCAACAAAAATATAAAAAATAAAAATAAAACACTCCATCCACCAATAGTCACAAAAAATTCTATCAATTTCTTTGCAACCAAACATCAAAAAAATAATAAATAAATAAATAAACAAATCCATCCGGATCTCTCCATTTCTCCTTCTTAGTCGGCACAATCACGGAGGCCGCCGATCATCCTCACTGAGGATGATCGATGAAGACCTCAAAAACAAGATCGAAGAGTACGAGCGGACCTCCTCCAACTCGCAGAAGCCATGCTGCCTCCGTCTCTTCTTGTTTCAGCCCAACTGGAGGCCTCAGTCTATCAAGAGCACTACTAAATCCAACGACTGGTTCTCAAAGGCTTTGAACGACATTACTCCCTTGAACAGAGGCTTCTTTAGCATTTGCGAAGCTACAGCTGAGGCCTGTAAAGAGAAGAGAGGAAGATGGAGAGTAGGCCAATAAAGAGAAGAGAGAAAGATGGAGAATTAAAGGGAGGAGAGGGATGACAGTAAAGAGAGAAAAAGAAAAGAGAAAGATGAAGAGAGAAGAAGTAAGTTAAGGGTTTTGTGTATCTAAAGTCTTGTTCAATTTACCTATTTATCCTCAACCACTATAAGAATCGTCATTTTTAACCCCAGATCACTATCTGATTTTAAATGATTAATAGTAGGGGGTTTTTTGGGTATTATTTTTGAAACCAGTGGTGGTTTGACAATAGTTTTCATTTTAGGGAGTAAAATAATAATAACCCTTATCAAAAATTAAACATGGTTTTTTTTTTTTTTTTAATTCTAATTTTCAGATTTTAAGTTAAATCCGGAACAATTACTTTCTAACATTAGAGAACCGCTTTTAACGATAAAGTAATGATTCTCAGCCGTTACATATCAAGTCATTATCCCAAACATAATTATGTATGAGAACTCAAATTTGAGAAAAATAAAAAATTCGCTCAAAACTGGTTGAGGATCATGTAATAAAATCAGGAATAAAAAGCGAAAATTTCTGCAAATAATTTAAAAAACTAACAAAAAAAGGTACTGAATTTTTTTAAAAAAACCATCCTTTGTTCATAAACTTAATTTGCTTGTGAACTATTTTATTACTCACAAACTATTTTGTCCTTTATTTTCGAACTATTCAGTACTTAAAAAAACTCAATTTTATATTTTTTTTATAGTCTCAAAATTTGCGTAAAAGAACTGTTACAGTATATATAAAAGTACCTCCGAAATACACTTGCACAAAAATGATAAGTTGCGAAGCAATATCTTAGTTTATCAAGACGGAAATAAATTTATAATTGTAACCATGCAAGGTTACATATTAGACCCTTTATTGGTTAAACGTCATAGAAGCACACGTACACTGCAACTGAAGCACTCTCTCTCTCTCTCACACACACACACACACACACACGGGGACGGAGAGTACATGCAAGATGCACATCCATTATTAATATAAGTAGGTACGTAATTAACATGCAAAGTAGCAGTTCATCTACTTAACGGTGTATCCACGTGCTGAAGCATATGCGACCACACCCGCAAATTCGTCCTTGTCGATGCGTCCATCATTGTTGCCATCGGCGTAGTGAAGTCCACGGTGAGCTCGGAAAGTGGGCATAAAGGGGAACGAAGCGCCCCATCCTTTGAAAGCTAACTTTAGCTCTTCCTGACTCAGAACGCCATCTCTATTTACATCAAGTCGATTGAATATTCCCATCAACTGCGGCTCAGGTACAGGTCCCGGGATGTGATGCTCACGCATCATGGTGACCGAAAGAGTAGTTGATTAGAGTGGCGTTGGGAGGTACAAAGAAAAATATTTATATATAGGCAGATAAACAAATGAGCCCTTTGTGCGGTTTTGGGTCTTGGTACTTGGTTAAGGAAAGGTCATGGGTATATATAGGACTTCTTTGATGCGCTTGCACAATTGCTGAATATCATCGCCCTACTTTTCCCAAAAGGACAGTGTCTTCTCAGTGAAGAACTGGAAACGAACCTTGACCAGCATGTAACACAATTTTTTTTTTTTTTTGAAATAGCATGTAACGCATTTCCTTGCCACTTTTTGATTCTAAGTACATAAATAAGATATAGAGGCACATTCTAACATACATTTAAGGTATGTATATACTTGACAAAATAAATATGTGATTGCATTTTAAAATATATAATTATAATTTATTATATGTTATTACAACTAAACATGTATTATTATAATAAGTAAATAAATTACAATTCCTAGGGTATGTATATATGATGAATGTAATCACATTTCACACAAGTTTAGTTGTAATCACATATAATAAATTACAATAACATATTTTAGAAAACAATCACATATTTTTTTATCAAGTGTATACATACTCAGGTATATGCTAGAATGTGTCATACATATATATATATTATGCATGTTTATACTAAAATGCCCTTTCCAAGTTCACACTATTACATTATTACCCAAAAATGCTGTTTACTTTTTAGGAGACACGTCAGACAAACTAATCTTGCAAACACCTCACTTGTTAAGAAATTAGTCCAGTGAGAATCGGTGGACATGACCACTTATACTAATTTTTTCAAAAATACACATGGGTGCAATTAAGGTTTCCTACATCTTTGATCTTGAACTTTTTTGTAAGAACTTTTCTAATCTAGGTATTTCCTCTTCATAGTCCCCTGTGAGCACAATATCATCCACGTAGACTATTAACGTTGTTATCTTACCAACAGAAGAATGTTTTATGAACATTGTGTGATCTGTCTGTCCTTGAGTGTTGATGCTATTTTAGCACCTTAGAAAATCTCTCAAACCATACTCTTGGAGATTGTTTGAGACCATACAACGATCTCTTCAACCTACACACCTTTCCTCTATTAACAACATTTTCAATCCCAGGAGGAATCTCCATATACACCTCTTCTTCTAGATTGTCATTCAAAAATGCATTCTTGACATCTAGTTGGTAGAGAGACCGGTCAAGATTTGCTGCTAGAGAAAATAGAACCAGGATAGAATTCAACTTTGCCATAGGTGCAAAAGTTTCCTGATAGTCAATGTCATATGACTGAATGAACCCTTTAGCAACCAACCTTGCTTTAAACCTCTCAATGCTGCTATAAGCTTTGGTTTTCATAGTGAAGACCCATTTGCAACCAATTGGCTTATTTCCTCCCGACAAATCATATAGTTCCCAAGTTCGGTTCTTCTCTACAACTTTCAATTCTTCTTCTACAGCCTTCTTCCATTTTGCTACTAACAATGCTTCTTGCACACTATTAGGAATGAGTATGTCTGAGATTTTTGCAATGAAGGACCTATACCCTTGAGACAGCCCATCATAACTAACATACTTGCTAACATGATATAATTGCCTACTCCTGCAGTCTCTTACCACTTTTCGAATTGCAATAGGCAAATCATCATCAGTTTGTGCACTCTCAGGACCTGTACTATTAGAAGAATCTCTATCTTCAGCTTGTGTATGAGTTTGATGAGACTTGGATTGAGGTTAAGATGTTTAAAGTGGTATAGGTTGTGTTTAAACCTCTATTTCCTTCTGTTTTCCCCGTCTGCTTTGATAAACAATTATGTTTTGATTATCAACAGTAAGTGTAGGTTTCTTAGGCTCATTAACAGAAGGGTTGTTAACTTGATCAGTCTAATTAGATTGAACAAACTAGGATGGTCTAACAAGTCTGATTTAGGCTGACTAAGTTGACTAAAAGGCTGTTTTGGGCTGACACTAGGGCTGTCAAGAAATTCAATATCATGAAGAGTCAAAAACATATCTTCCAAACTCTCAAGTGTTGAAGATGAAGTCAAAGTAGGTCTCTCAGATCCTAAAAACTGATATTCACCAAAACTCTCCCCCCGAAGAGTTTTATGAAAATATGGAGTTGTCTAAAAGAAAGTGACATCCATGCTATGATAAAACTGTTTGTTTTCAGAGCAAAAACACTTATAACCTTCGTGATGTGAAGAACAACCAAGAAATATACCTTTGAAAGATCTTTTATCCAATTTACCTCTTGTGTGTTTGTGAAGATGGATAAAAACAATACACCCAAATATTTTTTGTGGTAAATTAGACATGAGATGACGATGAGGATAAACTTCAAGAAGTTTTTAAGTTGGAGTGGAAAAATTCAAAACTTTGGAGGGGAGCCTATTTATTAGATAGGTTGTTGTAAGAACAGCATCACCCCAAAAGTGTTTTGGCATGTTTGTAGAAAATAACAAAGATTGGGCAACTTTAAGAATATGTCGATTCTTTCACTCAGCAATTTTATTTTGTTGTAGGGATCAACAATGAGTTTTAATGAATGATACCCTCACTTAAAAGGTAATTACTAAGGGTAGAATTACAGAACTTCTTACTGTTGTCGATTCTTAAAATCTGAATTTTAGAATTAAATTGGGTTTGAATCATAGTATTAAAAGATTTGAAAATTTGAGAGACCTCAAATTTTTGTTTCATGAGAAATATCTAAGTGAGTCGAGTATGATCATCAATGAACGAAACAAACCACGTGCATTAGTGATACTAAGAGTCTATGATGGTCCCAAACATCACTATGCACCATAGAAAATGGTTTGGTTAATCTATAAATCTGATTTGGAAAACTGGTACGAGAATGCTTAGAGAATTAACAAATGTCACATTGGAAATCATTATGATTTTTATTACTGAACAATGACGGAAACAACTTAGAAAGATACATAAAGTTTGGGTGGCCTAGTCTATAGTGCCATATCATAATAACCTGACTTGGACTAGACACTTTAACAAACTCATTATTGCTAACACTGTTGACATAAAAACTACTGCTCATTGTTATTGATGCTTTATTTATTGGAGAGGGTTGAACTTCTAGAAAATAGAGTCCTACATAGCCTTTAGCATTGCCAATTATCTTTCCCGAGTGCAAATCCTAAAAAACATAAGCATTCGATCGAAAATCAACTGCACAATTCAAATCCTTAATGAGTTTACTTATTGATAAGAGATTGCAGTTTAACTTAGACATATACAAGACAGAATTCAAGGTCAAATCATTAGAAATAATTACAAAACCAATCCTCATTACTTTAGTCAAGGATCCATCCACTATTCGAACATGAGGACTATTGCTATAAGCTAAAAACTGATTGAAAAGTTTTCTATTACCAGTCATGTGATCCGATGCTCAAGAATCCATAATCCATAAATGATATATGTCTTGATTTGTACCTAGTGCAGTAAGGAAATTACCCTTTTGTGCAACTGTCCTTGAACCTATCACTATTTAGTTGGGCTATCCTTGAGTAAGGAGTTTTTACAATGCTTTCAATTGTTCCTTGCTAAATGGTTCAGCCACAGAGGAGGATGATAGGTTAGCTTTGCTATCTTGTTCCTTGGCTAGTTTCCAATTTGTAGGTTTCCCATAAATTTCCCAACACTTGTCCTTGATATGGCCAGGTTTTCGACAGTAATCACACTATGGCCGACCTCCTTTTCGTGGCTCAGAAGTACTGCGGGCTGCCAAAACTGAAGCTTTACCTCCAGCTTCCCTCGATTTTTTTGGTTCAGCCCCCAACATCAAGGTCCTATAGCTCTCTTCACATTTAATTTCAGAAAATATCTCTCGAAGATTAGTCAGTGGTTTTGTCGCAAAAATCCTACCCCTCACAACATCTAGATTTGGATTTAATCTCAAACAAAACTTGTACACCTTCTTAGTCTCAATGATCTTCTTATACTGTTGTGAATCAGCTGCAGTACTCCACTTGTATTTCTCAAATGCATCAAGTTGTTACCAGTATCGTTAAAGCTTGTTGTCATAATCTGTCACCGAGAGATCACCTTACCTCAAATCATGTAAGACACCTTTGATTGTTACAAGTTCAGGAGTATTATCTTTGTGGGAGTAAGTTTCCTTTACTGCCTCTCATACCTCTGCTGCTAATTAAAGTAGAAGAAAATTTTCTCTGATGTTAGGCATTATGGAGTTGATCAGCCAAGACATTACCTGGCTATTCTCTTTCTTCCAGGTTTGATATCCATCTACCTTTTCCTCTGGTTTGGTGACTTCATTGGTGAGATAACCCTGTTTCTCTCTGCTGCAGAGATATAAGAGCACCGATTGGGACCGTTGAAGATAGTTTCGGCTGTTGAGCTTGTATAAAGTAATAGACATATGACGAAAGTTTAAAGGATCTCCCCTATTATTGCCAAAGATTGCTATTTCAAGGCTAGATGTATGAGGTTTCATCAGAACTAGTAGGTTTATAAGGAGTTTTCATGATGGATGAGAGAAGATGCTGTCGGAAAAAGCAATAAGGAATGTATGGTTACTGCCAGAAAAAACAGTATGAAATGAGGGTTACTGTCAGAAAAAACAGTATGAATTTAGGGTTGAAGGTTTCAGAAACCTAGCTCTGATACCATGTGAATTTTAGGGTTTTATTTACATAAGAATAATTCTTCTATACAAAACAACGCTAATATATATACATATTAGGTAGTAAAAAGCTGTTTAATCTAAGGGATTTGTTTCCTCCTTAAAGAAGGAAATTAATACCAAATCATCTAAACAATAGGAAACCTAAAAATACATCATAATTAAATATCAAGATCCCTAGAAAACAGTAACAATATCTCCAACAGCTACAATATCTACAACAATCCTCGAAAAGACACATATCTCAGATATGGACAATCTGTTATCAAGGCAACTACCCAATCAGCATCAACACAGCTAGTGAGTTGAAAGCTTTGAGAAGGTATAAAGTACAGACCCCAGTTTAATGTCTCTTTGATGTATCTTAATATTTTTTTACACGTTAGCCAATGAGTTGTGGTAGGATCAGCCAAATATTGACCCAGTTTATTTATTGAGTAAGCCAAGTTTCGTCGTGAGAGTGTCAGGTACTGTAAGGCACCAATAGTGCTCCTAAATGGAGTAGGATTTGAAAAATCTCATTAGAATTCTAAGACAACTTTGACCCATAAACTATTAGAGTAGGCTACGCTTTGGAGTAAAGCATGTTAGTTTTGAATAAGAAGATCAGTAGCATATTTGGTTTGTGAGATATGTAAACCAGTAGTACTTCAAATAATTTCAAACCCAAGGAAATAATAAAGATCCCCAAGAGTTTTCAATGCAAATGTGGACTGAAGATATCTGATAAGCTGTGCTATGAGAACTGTACTTGAACTAGTAATAATGATATCATAAACATAAACCAAGAGAAGAACCAAACCTTCTTGATGATGTTTGAAGAATAGAGAGTTATCAGCATTGGAATTAAGAAATCCCCATTTCAGCAAGGTAGACTTTAACTTGTCATACCAAGCATGAGGTGCTTGTTTTAAACCATAAAGTGACTTATATAGTTTGTAGACATGATGTTGGTACTGAGGGTGAACAAAACCTTCAGGTTGTACCATATAAACCAATTCCTGAAGGTCCCCATTGAGAAAAACATTATTAACGTTCAACTATTTAATTTTCCAATTAAAACTTACTGTCAAACTTAAGATAATTCTAATTGTGGAGGCCTTAACCACAGGACTGAAGGTCTCAAAATAATCCACCCCTGCATTTTGATGAAGCCCCTTAGCAACCAATCTAGCCTTGAACCTTTAAACACTTCCATCAGCATTATGCTTAATTTGAAAGATCCATTTGTTGCCAATAATATTCATGTCAGGTTGAGGTGGCACCAAGGACCAAGTATGATTATGCATAAGTACCTTGTATTCTTCTTCCATAACAGCCTTCCACTTAGGTTGATTAAGAGCATCCTTTACTGACTTAGGTTATGATGAATCACTCATATTGTAAACATGATTGGTGAGAGCTTTTAAGTAATTGGTTTTGCTTTGGGTTAGCGTAGGATGGGCAGATGAAGTAGGTTGATGTGTAGTAGGTAGATTTATAGTAAATGGTATAGCTAGATCAGTAATTTTCATTTGTGAAGGTGGAGATAAACTAGGTGAGTTTAGACTGTAAGCATTAGTTGAAGAATGATGTTGATGATTACCTGAGATATGATCAATTTGGATTGCTGGATTACATGTTTTAGGAGTGTAAAGAATTGACACAGGAAGACTAGGAGTATTTAGAGTAGTGGAAGGAGGAGTTGATGGAAACATGGAAGGAGAAGGAAACTCATGCTCATTAAAGACAACATCTCTTGATTCATAAACATGACTAGAGGGATGTAAACATTTGTATCCTTTCTAAACAGTAGCCAATAAAGATACATTTGGTAGAATGAAAATTAAACTTTGTATTGTTGTAAGGTCGAAAAAGAGGAAAGCAAGAGTAGCCAAACACTTTAAGATCATGATAATGAGGTTTATGATGATAAACCACTTCAAATGGTGATTTATCTTTGAGTATTGGAGTTGATAGTCTATTTATTAGGTGAATGGCAATGGTAAAAGCTTTCCACCAGAATTATTATTGAAGGGGCATATGAGCTTGTGAAAAAGAGTCAGGCCTATTTCAACAAGATGTCTATGCTTTCTTTCAACTAGACCATTTTGTTGATGAGAGTAAGCACAAGAATATCTGAATTTGATTCTAGTATTTGTAAATATTTTTTGAAGAATTTTGAATTCTCCTCCAAGATCACTTTGAAGACATTTAATTTTGGTTCTAAACAAGAGTTCAACTGTGTTTTTGAACAAGACAAAAGCATCTTTCATGGGATTTGGTTTCAAAGGACAAATCCAAGTGTATCATGAAAAGTGATCAATGAAATGTACATAGTACTTGAAACCATGGGAAGAAATGACAGGAGCTGGCCCCCAAACATCTGCATACACTAGTTCTAAAGGTGTAAATGCTTTTGTTGTAGAGATTGAATAAGGTAATTGATGTGTCTTACCACATTGGCAAGCATATTGATGTGTCTTACCACACTGGCAGGCATTACAAAATTTGGTATATTAAGATGGAATGGCTACTTTTAGAGATTTCAGGACTTGACTCATCACTTTTAGAGATGGATGTCCTAGCTTAAGATGTCACAAATAAATTTGATCAAACTTAAAGCTATCATTGTTTGTGGAAACATAATTTGCAGAATAGGTATCTTTATTGATAGTAAATGATTTTTTACAAGGAGATTGACTCATACCATGAGTTGAAACTGGTTTATTGCTATATACATTCTTATTTGAACTGGTTCAGCTAGAGGAAAAGAAAGCAACGATTGTCTTTTTACATTTGAATCATGTGACACAAGTTCTGCACCTAGATCACACCTAAAATTTGAAAAGATGACTTTAAAAGCTCCAACAGGTAATCCATGCAGCTTCTTTGACTGAGTTGTTGATAGATTAAGATGGTACAAACCATCTTTCTGCACCCCTTGAAGAAGAATTTTCTATGAGGTCTAATCCTTAATCAAGCAACAATCAGCATTAAACTCAACAATTACTTTGTTATCTTTTGTAAACTGTTAGATACTTAATAAATTTTGTGTAATACTAGGTACATGTAATATATTGTTGAGATAGAGTGACTTACTAGGTTGTGTATGTGAGGGTATAATAAAGTAACCAATATGAGATATAGGGATTTTGTTTCCATTACCTACAATCAGCTTTTCAGGGCCCTTGTACTCATTCCTTATGCTTAAGTTTCCAAGTTCTGATGTGCAATGGTTAGTTGCTCTATTGTCCAGACATCAGGCTACCTCAGATGCTTATGATTGGCTTTGAGTTGATGAAGTTAGAGCACATAAGGCATTTGCTAGTTGAGTGTAGAAGGCATTGGCTTGAAGACCATTTCCTTGAAAATTAGTGTAGTCTCCTTGTGAAATTCCAGTATTAAATCCTGAGTTACTACCATTATAACCTATGTTTGATCTAACTTGATACATTCCTCTATTACCTTGAAACTTTTGGTCATATCGGTTATAGCATATAGCTAAGAAATAACCACCTTTGCCACAAAGCTGGCATACAGGTCTAGATCCATTTTTACCTCCCATTTTACCTTTTCCCCTTGAATGTCTCCCTTTAAAGTAGTGCTGATTACTACCTCTTTGGCACTATATGAATAATTTGCCATGACATTTCTAATTGCTAGTGAAGTAGTAATCATCCTATACTGTTCAAGTCTGGTTTCATAGCTCATTAATAGAAATTGAGCATCCTGTAGTGACATTACTCCAGTGTTGTTAAGTTGTGTTGTGAGACTTATAACAACAACATCATACTCACAACCTACTCCTTCAAGTATGTGCATAACCAAATCTCTATCAGAAATAGGTTGACCTGTCGCTCCTAAAGCATCTGCAAGGTTCTTCATTTTTTACACATAATCAGATATTGACGTTGAACCTTTCTTGGTTGCCTAAAGTTGTGCCCTAATTTGCATTATTTTGGCTAGTGATTGTTGTGAATATGATTTCTCTAATGTGAACCACACTTCACATGAAGTCACACAGTGAGTGACTTGACTCAAAACTTATGGAGTAAGAGTTAAGAGTAATCAACATACAAGAAGCTAATAAGCTTTCTTCCATTGTAGAAACTCTGGATTCATAGTTTTTGGTGTCTCACTAAAATTATCTAAATCAGCTTCTAGGTATTTTCTTGGACATTTCTTTTGACCTAATATGAATTCCTCTAGATCAAAAGCTCTTATTGCATGCAAAACTTATGATTTCCACAACACAAAATTGTTTCAATCAAGCTTTAGAGGCATATTGAAGTTGAGATGAGTCAGGAAAGAGGAGGCTTGTACCTAATTTATAGCAGGGGAGTTGTTTTCATTGACTCCACTGATTGGACTTGATGTTTCACCTACGGTAGCCATTGATGAACGCACCAGTGCTCTGATACCATGTAAAAACTGAAGAGAGAATTTTTGTGAATCCTATATTTCATTCATTGTGTTTTTGATTGATTGTTACAAGCTACACAGACTGCCTTTTATACTAGTAGAGATAGTTACTTCTAACTAACTTGGTGATGTGCTGGACCAATCACCAAGTGACAACACACCTGAAAATAACCAATCACATAAAGCCAGAAAAGCATTTTACTAGTTAATCAGCTTTGGACTCAATTATAGAGTTGTTATTTACTATCTGAGATAATTGCTGAAGCTGTTGAAGCATCTGTCTTAACATGGTTGACCAATGAAGATGGTCATGGTGAGAGACTTGCGATGTTTAGTCTATAAATAGCTTTTCTCAAGTTCATAATCCCAAATACATAATTTATTACATTTGGAACAACCACTATTGAAAGTTAGAAAACTGCTTCTCTAATGTTTAATGAGAAAGTCCCAATTCTAATATAAAATAAGTAGTTATTTAATGCTTACATAATTACTGCCCAGACATTACTAAATCTGAGAATCTAAATATGACAAGTTTCTTATTAAAAATTTTAAAACCAGATAAAAAAAAAAAAACAAAGCAATGTTCTTGAGACACAATGAGGCTTGTAGTAGGATAAATTTAGTGCTCATATATCTTTGTTTTTTTCTCCCCAAATTTTACGTTACCTGCAACAAATTTTAATGCCTTACTTAAAAAAATATATATTGTATACTTATATGAATGCGCTACTACTTCACGTCCCTTTATAAAAACACAATCCTCTAATTTTAATGTCACAAACCTAAATAAATAAATGGCCTCCAATATTTTCCAAGAAAGTTTCATCTTCTTGATTCTTGCTTTCTTCTCTTATTAAGCTTCAGGTTTTCGGAGGCTCAAAAGGTTCCGACCATGTTCGTTTTCAGAGATTCTTTGGTTGATGTCGGCAATAACAATTACTTTCCTGTTTCTCTTTTCAAGGGTAATTTTTCTCACAATGGTATCGATTTTCTGACCAAGCAGCCCATCGGAAGGTTTAGCAATGGCAAGAATGCTGATGATTTTTTTGGTACGTTATTTACATTCTCATGTGGATGGATATAATTATGTGATGAAATGTAGATAGGTTTTTATTTAAAGATGTCATACATATTTCTTTGTCACATTCAATTTTGGGTTCATGTCCTATATATTTGTCAAATTGTCTTCTTTAACAATGATCATAGATCCTCAATCCTACTAATTTTCTACATGATTAAGATTGGTGTAACTTATTAAATATAGAATTTATGAAGTTATGATTACTCACATATTCACAGTATATCTCGTTAAACCCTAAATTTGAGTGTTTTTTATATTTTCTTTGTCATTTAAGAGGGAGAGGCAATAGTTGGTCAAAGACCTATGTATTAAAAAGAAGTATCAATTTCAATGTTAAATGTGTGTGTATATATAAAAGAGTAATATTAGACTTCCTAAATATTTTGTTTAAATCTATGCTCAAATGATGTGATATATGAATTGTTAAGATCTTATAAATCATGAGATAATATGATAATTAATGAGATATTAACATGTGAGTTATTAAGATCTCATTAATTATCATATTATCTCATGATTTATAAGATCTTAACAATTTATATATCACATCATTTGAGTATGAATTTGAACAAAATATTGAGGAAACCTAACATTACTCTATATATATAATAAAAATATTCCAAGTACTGTATATACTGTCTATTAGAAATAATTAGTTACTATTTTAATTAGTTATTTTGTTGTGTATAGAGTATTCTAGTAGGTTGGCCAGCTGTACTAGTTGTTATTTTGTTTTTTTGCTGAGCTGCACAATAGATTCAGCTATATAAACTTTGTTTTGTTATTTTGCTTTGCAATGAATAGGATTTTTCTTTTTCATTCCCTGCTTTCGTAACATGGTATCAGAGCACTTCCTTTCATTGCTATTTCTCTGATTTTCATTCATGGCTCATGGGGGTGGCCAACACAATAATAACACCAATCGTTTTGGTCCGATTACACCTCCGCACGATCCCGATCCTCTTCCTCATGTTCAATCTACCATGGATGATACTAATAGTCCATATTTTCTTCGCAATGGAGACAATCCTGGTTTGGTTCTTGTTTCCCATCTTCTCAATGGATCTAATTACAATACATGGCGTCGATCCATGCTTATTGCTCTTAATGCCAAGAATAAACTTGGTTTTGTTGATGGTTCTCTTGCTCAACCTCCTGCTACAGATCTATTGTCTGGTGTTTGGTCACGATGTAATAGTTTGGTTATTTCATGGCTACTGAATTCAGTGGACAAGGAAATTAGTGATAGTCTTCTGTACATGGATAGTGCTCATGATGTCTGGACTGATCTATACGATCGATTTCATTGGAGTAATGCACCTCGTGTTTTTCAGATCAAGCAACAATTACTTGGTCTTTCATAGGGATCTCTGGATATCAACACTTATTTTACTCGTCTAAAAATTTTTTGGGATGAGCTTAAAGATTTCCAACCGGTGCCTGTGTGTAACTGTGGAGGTATGAAAAATTGGGTTGATTATCAGCAACAAGAGTATGTAATGCAATTTTTGGTTGGATTAAATGAGTCTTATTCTGCCATTAGAGCCCAGATTCTTATGCTGGATCCTTTGCCCACTGTCTCAAAAGTGCTCAATCTTGTTATTCAAGAAGAACAACAACGTGCTCTCGGGTTGAATCCCCCATCTGGTTCTTCTTCCTCAGAGTCAATGGCGTTTTCTACCATTTCTTCTACTTCATCTATTGCTGTAATCTCTTCTCAATCCATTAAGAGAAAAGACAGACCCATTTGTTCTCATTGTGGTATAATGGGCCACATTATAGACCGTTGTTATAAGCTCCATGGTTATCCTCCTAGCTACAAGCCCAAAGGAAAGGCCCAACAACAGAGCTCACTTCAATCCATCAATAACCCATCTGTGTCTTCTTCGACTGGGGCTCCTTCTTCATTTGCAATGACAAACACTACTGCTCCTTCCTCACTCACGATGGACCAATGTCAGCAACTCATTACTTATCTTAGTACTCAACTTCATCAGAGCTCTCTTGCCTCTCCTGAAACTTCGTCTGCCATGGGTCCTTCGATTTCGAGTTGTTCTGGTAATCTCTTTTCCTTTCCTTTTTCAAATCGTCCTTACCTTAATTCTCATACTTGGGTTATTGATTCAGGTGCTACGCACCATGTCTGTTGTGATTCTACCTTATTTTCCTCCTTTACTGAGATACCCACTACACAAGTAACACTACCTGATGGTCGCACAGTACATATCACCCGAATAGGTTCAGTGAGATTGACAGAATTTTTGCTTTTGCATGATGTTTTATATCTTCCTTTATTTCATTTTAATTTGCTAAGCACTAGCTCCTTAACTCTTTCACATCATTGTTCAGTTAACATTCTTCCATACTCATGTCTGATTCAGGACCTTTCTCGGGGATTGACGATTGGGAAGGGTAGGAGAGAATGCAATCTTTATCTTCTAGATTTAGGAACTATCTCTTGTAATTCAGTTGTTTCTTCTTATAATGATGCTGTCATGACCAAATCTGATGTATGGCATTTTCGCCTTGGACATCCGTCTTTTGTTAAACTTCAAATTTTGCATAATGAATTACAAATTCCTATTTCTACAAAATCGTCTTCACATTGTGCTATTTGTCATTTTGCCAAACAAAAACGGCTTCCATTTGCTTCTCATAGTAATATGTCTGCAAAACCATTTGATTTAGTGCAAATTGATATTTGGGGACCGTTTCATGTTCCCACAACTAAAGGTCACAAATTTTTCCTCACTATTGTTGATGATTGCACACGTGCAACTTGGGTTTATTTGTTGTGTTCTAAGTCAGAAGTTAAATAAGTTTTTCCTACATTTTTTAATTTGATTTTAAACCAATACAACACAACAATTAAATCTGTTCGTTCTAATAATGCACCCGAATTGGCTTTTGTTGATTTTTTCCATTCTAAGGGAATTGTGCATTACCACTCGTGTGTGGAGACACCCGAGCAAAATTCTGTCGTTGAAAGAAAGCACCAACATATACTTAATGTGGCTCGTGCTCTACTCTTTCAATCTCATGTACCTCTTTGCTATTGGGATGATTGTGTTCTCACTGCTGTTTACTTAATTAATCGTACTCCCTCACCTTTATTGTCCAATAAAACACCTTATGAATTATTAACCAATAAACGTCCCTCTTATAATCATCTTAGGACTTTTGGGTGTTTATGTTACGGGTCCATTCTTGTTACTTGTCGTTCAAAGTTTACTCCACGAGTTAAAGCCTCTGTTTTTCTTGGCTATCCTTTTGGTTATAAAGGATACAAGCTACTTGATCTAGCTAGTAACACCACTTACATCTCCAGAAATGTCGTCTTTCATGAGTTTATCTTCCCTTTCGCTGATCCAAAATCTGCATCCTTGCCACTTGATTTTTTTTATCATAGAGTTCTTCCTAGACCCGTGCATGACTTTCCAAAGTTACATAACACTCAGTCCAATCATTCCTTTACACCTTCATCATCGCACAACTCTACACGTCCACAAAGAGTTACTAGACAACCATCTTACCTTTCGGATTACCATCTTTTCTTAGCAGCTCAAACATCCTCTTCTCTTTTGGTTTCTTTAACCACTCATCCTATTTCTTCTTTTTTGAGTTACCAGAAACTTTCTAAGCCTCACCAAGCTTTTTCATTAGCCATTACCTCTCAACTTGAATCTCAAACATTTTCCCAAGCAACTGAGTTTCAAGAATGGCGAGATGTTATGAATGTCGAGTTGAGTGCTTTGGAAAGCAATGGTACTTGGTCTATTGTGTCTCTTCCGCCAGGAAAACACCCAGTTGGTTGTAAATGGGTGTACAAGACTAAATTTCGAGCTGATGGTAGTATTGAAAGACACAAAGCACGCCTAGTTGCCAAGGGGTACACCCAGCAGGAAGGTATTGATTTCTTGGACACTTTTTCCCCTGTTGCAAAGCTTGTTACTGTTAAAGTTTTGCTCAGTTTGGCTGCTGTATTTGGTTGGTCTTTGACTCAACTTGATGTTACTAATGCTTTTCTGCATGGTGACCTTTTGGAAGAGGTTTATATGGCAATACCTCCTGGTTATACTTGCAAAAAGGGTGTGATTTTACATGCTAATGCTGTTTGCAGATTACATAAGTCCATTTATGGGTTGAAAGAAGCATCTCGTCAATGGTTTTCCAAGTTTTCGAGTGTTTTAATTGCTGAAGGGTTTACACAGTCCGCTAGTGATCATTCTCTCTTCATTAGACATTGTGGTAATTCTTTTTTGGCTCTTTTAATTTACGTTGATGATATTATCATTGCAAGTAATGATCAAGTTGCTGTTGACAATTTAAAATCCGTTCTTAATACTCGCTTTAAGATGAAGGATTTGGGGGTCCTTAAATATTTCTTGGGTTTAGAAGTTGCTCATTCAGCAATTGGAATTTCGGTTTGTCAACGTAAATATGCCTTGGAATTGCTCTCAGATTCTGGTTACTTGGCTTGTAAGCCTACATCTACTCCTATGGAACCCAATCTTAAGCTTTCTCAAGATGATGGTGAATTAATTTCTGATCCCACTAGTTATCGACGTTTAATTGGTCTTTTATTATATCTCATTATCACTCGTCCTGATGTTTGTTATGCTGTGAATCGACTTAGCCAATTCTTGGCTGCTCCAAGGGTTCCACATCTCAAAGCTGCCTATCGAATTTTACAGTATATTAAACGAACTACAGGTCAAGGCTTGTTTTTCTCTGCTAGTTCAACAATGCAGCTTAAAGCATTTGCAGACTCCGATTGGGCTACTTGTCCTGACACACATCGCTCTATTACTGGTTTTTGTGTTTTCCTTGGAACTTCCTTAATCTCTTGGAAGTCAAAAAAACAGCATACTGTTTCGCGATCATCTGCTGAAGCAGAATATCGTTCTATGGCCAATGCTACTTGTGAGTTAGTCTGGTTACTCTCTTTATTATTTGACTTGCAGGTACCTCATCATGGTCCAGCTCTCTTATTTTGTGATAATCAGGCTGCCCTTCACATTGCGGCAAATCCGGTTTATCATGAGCGCACTAAACATATTGAGATTGACTATCATCTTGTTCGTGAAAAGATTCAAGCTGGGCTTCTGAAAACTTTGCATGTTTCGACTCAAAATTAGCTTGCTGACCTCTTCACGAAGGCGCTTAATCCTTCTCAGTTTCTTCTTCTTCTTAGCAAGATGGGAGTTCACAATATTTACTCTCCATCTTGAGGGGGGCTATTAGAAATAATTAGTTACTATTTTAATTAGTTATTTTGTTGTGTATAGAGTATTCTAGTAGGTTGGCCAGCTGTACTGGTTGTTATTTTGTTTTTTTGCTGAGCTGCACAATAGGTTCAGCTATATAAACTTTGTTTTGTTATTTTGCTTTGCAATGAATAGGATTTTTCTTTTTTATTCTCTGCTTTCGTAATACTGTCCATTTTATTTCTTTTAATATATGTGGGTTCTCAAAACCCACCAACCCTAAAAGCTGCTTTCACTGCTTGGCAATACGGTTTAGCTGACCACACCAAGTTCAATTTCCATTTTGTCAACACATTACATGATCGGTCCTACTTATTTAAAAGTAGTCCCGCTTCTTTGGTGCAAACATCCGCATGAAATTTTATAGGATTTTTAGTTTTGTACAGATTGCTTTGCAGAAAATAATTCTTTTTGAAGTACGAAATTCAAAGTGAACGTTCGTAAGTTTTGCATTATTAAGGAAGTAAATATTGGTTTCACACTTTCACTAAAAATACCAATAATCAAAATTTATAAAAATATCGATTGAAATACAAAGAATATTAGGAATATTTTTAAAATGTCAAGAATATTCATAAATATTCTTTATATCGATCATTCAAAATACGAAAAATACCAGAGATATATCTGGTTTCTGCTAGACATTTACTCTGCATGTTGTGCAATCTTTAATTTCTTTTATTATCTATTGTAGAATCAGTTCATACCCATGGCAAAACAAGTGGAGTACTATGCAACTGTGTACCAAGATTTGGTGAAAGCAGCTAGGATCAGCTGCAGCACAACAGCACTTGTCCAATTCAATCTTCGGCGTTTTGATTGGTAGTGTCGATATGTTCTTCTATGTAGGATCGCCTGTTCTTCGAAAGCTGTACACCCCACAACAATATATCACTTTAATGACCACCACCCTTGAAGCACAACTAAAGGTAACCAGCAGTATTCAATAGTCACATTCTTTAAAATCCATACCATTTGATTTAAATTTGTCAGTCAAATTTAGACTTGCTTAATTTTGATTAGATTGTCAATTATGTGTTTGTACATGAACTGTTTTGTGCTCCATATTTTTGGCAATGTACGGTAATGGTGCACGTAAATTTTTGGTCATTGGAGTAGGGGCACTTGGATGCTGTCGATCAGAAAGAATTAAGAATCAAACAAGAGAGTGCAATTCAGAAACAAATTACTGGTCTGTACTCTGTTGAATACAATGATGGATTGAAGTCATCGTTGGAGATTTTGAAATCAGAGCTCACTGGCATGTCTTACTCCTATTTTGAAACTTATGATATTATGCATGACATGATTCAGAACCCAGCTACTTATGGTAAGATTTATAGCAAATTATTAGTATCTAATTTATCGATATGGTTATGTTATATGGATAATTGGAAAATGTTAAATCATATCTAATTCTCAAAGTGCATTTGATTAAGTTATTATTATAGAAAACACTTTTTGTACCAAGTATATCTTTAATATTATTTTATTTTTTTATGTAAAATCTTTAATAGTGTATAAAAGTGATACTTAAAACCTTATGAAATGTTTTGGCAGTGCAATTATTATTTAGATCCCTTCTTTCTTGTTTCTTTCTTTTGAAAAAACATGATTTTCTATTGTTTATTGTATAGTTTATATTTATATATATGTAATATGTGGAGCAATTGATGAAGGGAAGGAAACAGACCGGTATTTAATTTGTAAGGATACTTTTGGGAGTAGGATTCGTTTTAAATAATTGCTATAACCCTATTAAAAATTTAGTGAAGTTTTTCAGTCGTACGAGAGTGAATGTAGACATATTACTGAACCATCATAATTCTTTATATTGTTTGTTCTTCTTCATATTTTATTATATGTCTCAATTGCACAGTATCTGTTTATAACTTTACTTTTTAGTTTTATTAAAAACAATTCCAAATTACACAGATTTGCACGAAAACGTGTGTAACTATTCAAGTCAAATCACTCCTGAAATGCTAATGTCAAAATTTTGTGTTTATTTCAGGTTTTACGGAGGTTAAAGAAGCGTGTTGTGGGCTTGGAGAATCGAAGGCACAGGGCCCTTGTTCCCCCATTGCAAGCGATTGCCCCAACAGAAATGACCATCACTTTTGGGATTTGATACTTCCATCACAAGCAACTGCTCGTATTCTTGTGGATAAAATTTTTGATGGCCCCTCACAATACACATTGCCTATTAACGTAAGGCATCTAATAGCTATTTAGGCTCACAAATATCAATAAAATTGTCTGAGAAAACAGAAGCTTTGCTCTTCATGCGGATCCCATTTTGAAAAGGCAAAAAAATCGTCTAATATTTGGATTTAGCATTGATTATGTCCTTAGCAAATGAAAATCGTACAAAAAAGTTAAATGAAATTATAGGTAATGTCACTCCGTTCAATGTAATAATATATGGTTGGAACCAAATAATAATGATAATAATATGAAAATAATGGAAAGGGTAATGATACACTTCTCAAATATTTTGCCTAAATTCATATCCAAATAATGTGTCATATGAGTTTTCAAAATCTTATAAATCATAAGATAATATGATAATTAATAGGATCTTGATAACTCAAATACTGCATTGTTTGAATATGAATTTAGATAAAATATTTGGGAAACCTAATATTACTTTACTAGAAATTGTTAATATTTGCATGTATTTATTTAATTGCAAATTATGAAAGAATCTTTCTATTTGAAAAAAAGCCATAGTAAACTATTAGAGCATCTCAAATACTTTTATGGATTGTATTTTTTTTTAAAAAAAATGTCATGTCATCGATGTCAAAGATTTGCTTCCTATATGATATAAATATTATTTGATAAAAATTGTTCATCAATGCTTCCATGTAATTTCATTTAATGCTTCCATGTTTTTTTTTTTTAATTTTTAATTAGATTTGAAAATTGGAATTAAATAGCTATTAACTTACTGAGATGAATGTCGAATAAACCCTTTGAAAATAAATGGTAATGTTGACAATTTTTTTTTTTTTTTTTTTGCCACCTCAACTTGATATTGATAAGTGATAATTATATTAAAGAAGTTTATTTTAACTCAATATTCATTTATCCTATGTGGTATGTAATTTTTTTCATAATTTATAAGAGTATTGGAGATTATTTTATCTAAGGTTTGGTTAAAAATAAAGAGAATTAAAAAAAAAAAAAAAAAAAAACTTAGTATCATACAAACATATATAGAATATATATCCACAAAGTGGTCCGTACATTTTGAAAGTAGTGAGATAAGGAGGGAATATAATCGTTAATTTACTATAAATGATAATTAACTATTAAACAGATTAAGTTGAAGTATAAATGCAACTATATTAAGCTGATAATTTTATAATATCAATTATTATTGTTACTCATAGCTGTAATAATTAAGCTAATTAATTATCATGATACTACTGCCTGATCATTATGTTTCATGAAATAGGTAGTAGGGTCACAAGTCAAAGGAATTCAAAGAGACACTCCACCAAAGCCAAAGGTTATGATTTTTTTTTTCCCCAAGTAACGGAAGATTATGCTTGGACACAAGAAAAGTAGCAATAGAAATTCCATTAATTAGCATATGTTGGACAAGGAATAAAGGAGTAATTATAATTTACATCCACGAGAAAAACAAAAACAAAAAAAGTGAAGGGAATTTGAAGGATGCTTTTTAAAAAGTTTACGTGATCCTCATATATATTCTTTGTTTTTTCTTTTGCCTTCAATTTGGATTGTGACTTTCTCAATACATGAAAATTTTCCACCTTCTATAACTCATATGATTCTCTCTATATACTAGATAAGCTAGTTAAGGTCGTGATTCTAATATTATTGATACCTACTTAAGTTTCATGCTAAATATGATAATTTCAGATAATAAAAATTATTCAATGATTCATTTACTTTCATATTCCTTTGCAGGGAGTTAATATCTATTACACGAAAAACCAATTTGCTCTATGTTGCCGGGAAAAATAATAACTCATAATTTTTTTTTGTAAATATTAATTCCTAGTCGAATACAAGTCACGGAAGTTTAAAGCCATTCACCGACAAGTATACCATCCGTTTTTCAATCAAAATACTTGTGTTCATATTAATACTTTCATGTATGAACATTTTACTTATGGAATATTTAATTAAATAATGGGTCTATGAAGAATTTTTGGAGTCACCCTAAGATAAGTTACGTCATTATCGTGGTGTCAACTTATGCCATCATCGTCTTCGCATCTATATATAATAGATAAGATGCGGTGATAAAAATGCATAAGTTCTTGATTTGCCTGATTCGTAGTAGTCTTGTATGTGCTATAGGATCACATTCGTAGCAATCTTGTAAGTGTTAACTCGATGAGAAAAGGCCAAAGCGATTATTTTACTAAAATGTGGATAGATTTCTTTCGATTTTTCAGAATAATATTTTGAATTGTATGATAGAGTTCTATCTAAATTAGGTCTGGATATATATTATCAAGAGATTAAAAATATATATATTAATGAGAAAAGAGCTTTATTACTGCAGCCAACGTACGCACCAAGGACAAAGAATTTATTGTGCAATTAATATGGAGTTTTATATGCGATCGATCACTTGAGATGCAATGATGACATTAAGAAATATTAATTGATTAATAATTTTCGGAGCTTTTGAATTTACATTTTTTTCATCTTTTAACAAAAAAATTGAATATTTGTCTTTTCACCCCCCAAAAAAATATCTTTTTAGTTATTTAATAACTATATATTTAATTATATATGTTTTAATATTTGAATTTTTGGTTGTTGACATATGGTCTAAATATGTTTAAAGGCAAAAATACCCTCACCACAGTTAGATTTGACCAACCATTACCTAACGTCAGAGACTAAAATAATGAGTTAACAATTTAAGAATTGTGAGATTGTAAACCAATTTACAATTAAAAATTAAAGTTTACTGAAAAATTACAGATGAAATTGAAATTCGCTCTCTTTTAAAAATTTTATTTTATTTATTTATTTTGGTTTTGAAATTGGAATCCAAGGTGGATAAATTGACAATGCCTTTTGAATTTTAGAGGGCATATAATAGATTACTTCATTTGTATGATGTCAACCTTGTGCTGTCATTATTTTAGTATTCCTTTTAGCTGCGGTGCAAAAAGGTATATATTCTTCGTAGACACAAAGAAAACTTTTGAATCAAAAGTTTATATTGTTGCCTGATTCCCAGAAATCTGATTAAAAGGGATTAAACAAATACTTTGATTATCAAAAATTAAACATGGCTTTTTAAATTCAAAATTTCAGATTTAGTTAAATCCAGAACAATTACTTCTCTAACATTAGAGAACCACTTTCAACGTTCAGGAAGTGATTCTCAGCCGTTATATATCAAATCATTATCCCAAACATAATTATGCATGAGAACTCGAATTTGAGCTAGAAAAATGAAAAATTCGCTCAAAACCAGTGGATGATCATGAAATAAAATCAGAAAAAAGTGAAAATTCAGCAAATAATACAAAAAGGTATGAGTTTTAAAAGTGAAAATTCAGCAAATAATATAAAAAGGTATGAGTTTTAAAACTAACATAAAAATTAAAAAAATACTTAAAAAAAAAAAAAACCATCCTTTATTTATAAACCTAGTTGGTGTGTGAGCTATTTTATTATTCACAAACTATCTTGTCCTTTATTTTCGAACTATTCAATGCTTAAAAAAACTCATTTTTTTTTGTCTCAAAATTTGAGTAAAAAAACTGTTACAATCTATATGAAAGTACCTCCGAAAAACACTTCCACAAAATGATAAGTTGCGAAGCAATATCCTAGTTTATCAGGACGGAAATAAAATTACAGTTATAGACATACAAGATTAAATATTAGACCCTTTATTGGTTAAACGTCATAGAAGCACTGTACATTGCAATTGAAACTCTCTCTCTCTCTCTCGCCCAAACACACACGCACACACACACACACATATATATATATATATATTTAAAAAGAACATGCAAGATACATATCCATTATCTAATGTAATTTGATGATGGAGAATACTTGTTAATAAAAACATATAAGCTACCATTGTCTAATGCAGTTTGATGATAGAAAATACTCATTTAATTTAATAAAAAATTAGGTTTAAGTCCCCTCATAGTAGGTGGTTTCCAAAGGAAATTACTTGCAAGCCATGCGTACCAATTGATTTTATTACTATTTATAATGGAACTATGGGTTGTTATTCGTTGATTACCATATGAAACCACCCGTAACCACAACGGGTAGAGCCAATCAAGGAAGCCCCAAGTGGTAAACTAGAGAAAAAAAAAAAAACCCTTAACTTGTATTCAATATGCTTGGGTCCTAATTCGTACCAACGTGAATACCTGAGTTTTCGACATTCTGATTCTTGGTTCAAAATGGTTTTTTTTTAAGTTTTAAACTGAAAATCGGTTTGACCGGTCAACAGCACATGCGGCCGGTCAATGTGTTTATTATTATTTTGGTGGATACTGTCTTCTGATATTTGCAGAATATCTTAATATCTTCTGAGATTTGCACAGTCCGACACAAAGGATTGCTTGTGTATATATTTGTGGGATATTATACATTGTGAGCCACTTTATCAAAATCTTTTTCTAAATTAGTTGAAATCGAAGACCTTGCATCAATTTCTTGATACTAAATAAATATTAATCAGGCATGATACCATACATAAGTCGTGTTATGATGTGCACGTTTCTTACCACATTTGTGGTTGGATTCAAGCTCCAACTAATTCATAGTAATTAATAAGTACCATGACACCAACATATATGATGACATCTTTCTTGTATTTGAGGGAGTTATTATCTGAATTGTATTTAAAACATTTAATCTCATTATTTGGATTGATCTATGATCAAACCAGGTGCCAATCTACCAAATCTCATAAGATTATATTGAAGATCTAACTATAGATCCAATAACAAACCTAAATTTAGAATTGAATAACAAAATTATCCTACCTTAGCACAAGCTAATCTTAGAGCGAATTCTAAGAAAAAGACGAAATAATCTAGAAACGAGTTATTGTCATACTTAAATTCTAGTCCAAGCGAATCCTAGTAAGATTATCCAAAAAAACGGAAAAACATACGATAATTATCTGACAACTTGCAGAATTTTATTAATTCTCATTCAGCAATAATTTGATTACAACTCTAAGCTAATATGATTGTATAGCCTCGCACTCCTAATCTAAAACAAATTGATAAATTAATTCTAATTTATCTATAATTAGTTAAAGATAAATTTAATTCTAATTTATCTAAAAATTAATTAATGATAATTCTAATCCTAGATTATCAAAAGATTTAATAAAAGATAATAACAATAAAAATAATCTTAAATATGATAAATCTAATCTAATAAAAATAATAAATTAATAGAAATCCTAGACTAAGTGAGACTTCAACTGTGAATGATTGGACTTCTCAACAAATTATTGCATACTAATTTTGATGCAATTGGACAATTGGTTTCTCTTTGTTTATAGGAACCGGTATACGGACCACTCTCATGATTGTCCACTCGTAGTGCTTGATTTGTACACATAGAACCTCAATCTTGGCGTCAGTCCTTGAAAAAAAAGACTCTGATGAGGATTTTAATTTATTGGCTTGGAAGTACGATGACGAATTGAAGATATGTTGCATGAATTGAAATCAGAGCTCCAGGGCTTATCCTACTCTCATGGAGATGCTTACATTGTCATGCAAAACACACGCTCTCACCACAGCATGATTCTTCAAAATTAACAAGATGATAGCTCTCCAATATTTAATTATCAGTTATATCAGTTTGTCACTTTAATGTATATTTTGCATTTTTTTTAATCACAGCATCATGTATATAGAACAAGCAGTATCACAATGAAAAATGATAAAATTATATATCATTGGGTATTAATGTTATTTATTGCTTAGCTTTTATTTACTTATTATTTTATTTGCTATTGATAAACTCTATAGGTCATCTATCAGCGCATATATATATATTTTTTTCCATTGTGTTTGTTTTAATGGATAATGTATAATGAGAGGGGTCGAGTTCTTAAACATCATGGAACAGAGAGTAAAGATTTATTGTTAATTTTTTTTAAAATTTTTATAATTTAATAATACCTCACTATTTAAAAAAAAAAAAAAAGTGGATGTTAGCATTGTTATATTTTCTCTTTCAAATCTTAGCTTGAGAATCCTTGCTCCATCAAATATTGGTTTCTTATATGTGGGTGAGGCTCTTTTTTCCTGTCATTCTGTCTATGATTTGTTTTTTCGTTTGTTATTTATTGTCTAGTAGGAAATAAGAATAAGCATCAAAATCCATTTTGTTAAATAATTAATTCTATGCTCTTTCCTCTTATTATTTTTTTGTTTGTTTTGTGTGTTAAATGTTTTTTTTTTTTTTTTTTTTTTGAAGTTATTGAAACTAATTCAAGAGATAATTAGCACTAACTTGATAGCACACATCCATATATATGAAAGAAAATCTCATCTTTTATTAATTAAAGTGAGGTGTGCTCTATGTTGAACCCACGGCTGGGAAGGGATTGCAGTTTCTACCGCTCCACTCATCCCCCAGCAGAATGTTTGTTGTTTTGCTTCTAGAAGTTAATTTGCAAAAGTATTTTAATTTTTTAAATTAATTGTCCTGTTTTAATTAATAAATTTTTTTTTTATATATATATATATTTATTTATATAATATTTTTAATTAAAATAGGATGTGAAAATTATTGATATCTGCACCTATTGATTTGATTGCAAATTATTAAAGAATCTAGCTTTCTATTCAACAAAAATCGTAGTATACTAATGTCTAAGGTTTGGTTAAAAAAAGAGAATTAATTCTATATTAAAAAAAAGAGAGAATTAAAAAAAGAAACCTAGTATCGTACAAACATATAAACCATATATCTACAAAGTGGTCCTCACATTACATTTCCAAAAAAACAAAAAAGGTGATCCTGACATTGTTTATATATATTAAATTAAAAAAAAAAAAGAAAGAAAAAAGGAAGTGATCCTTACATTTAGAAAGTTTGGTAGTGAGACAAGGAGGGAATATAATCGTTAATTTACTGTAAATGATAATTAATTAAACATTTAGATTTTAATAAAATCCCAAAAAAAGGACAATGCATTTGCTCAATCATTATATATTCTGATGTCACATATTAAGTTGAAGTATAAGTGTACGTTTGGTACAACTTATCTATTGGCCAAAAGTACTTTTTTAATGTCAAAATGTCTACTTGATTTTTTTTTGCGTCGTTTAGTTGACATCCTAGCAGAGCTTTTGGGGAATTAAAAAAGCTGAAAAATATCTACTTGGAGAAGCTTAAATTTTAAGCTTCTCCAAGTAGACCTTTTTAAGCTTTTTTTAAAATATTAAAATGTCCAATATATCCCTATTTTATTTTGTTAATTTCTTTAAACCCTTATAACCCTATTACACTTTCATTATAAATATAAACATATAGTCTCTACATTCATTCACTTTTTATTTCATCAAAACTTCTGAGAACTCTTCTCTAACCGGTAAGTTTTCTCTATTTTGTGTCTTTTTTTTCAATTGGTTTTAGTTGATATTACAATTTTTTTATCTTGTTGTCATAAATATTATATGTCATATTTGTAATTATATATATATATATATGTATTGCAATTAGTTTTGTTATTGGTTTATTGAAATACATATATATATACTGTAATTTGCAATTGGTTTTGTTATCGTAGTTCATTGACATATATATACTGCAATTAATTTTAATTGGTTTTATTATTATGGTTCATAGATATATATATATATTTGTAATTGATATGTATATATACTGTAATTGATGCATTGTTGTTGCAGTGTGTGTATATATATATATACTGCAATTGTAGTATACATACTGCAATTATATACTCAAAATTGCAGTATATATATATTGCAACTGCAGTATATATTGCAACTACAGTATATATATACTACAATTGTTTGTCATTAGTTTTTATGTTTCACAAATAGTTTTAGTTTGAAGTGCACCTATTTTAATAATAGATTTCTTAGTTTAGATATGACTTTAATTATAGAATTTTTTTTTTATTTTATTTGTTTAGAATGGAAACCCCGTTAGAAAAAAATAAAAAAGAACCAAGGCAGAATTGAATAATTTTACCATTGAATCTTTCATCAAGATTTGTATTAATGAGACTTTGGCAGGCAATCGAGCTAATGATCACTTCAATAGACTTGGTTGGAAAATATTGTGACCAAGTTTAATATCATGACTGGTAAAACATATAACTATAAACAATTTAAAAATAAGTGGGACTCACTTAAGAAGGATTGGCAAATTTGGAGAAGTTTAATAGAAAAGGAAACTGGCTTAGGATGGGATCATGTGAAGCAAACAATTGCAGCCCCTGATGAATGGTGGAATAAAAAATTGAAGGTGAAATTTGAAACTTATAATTGTTATATTCATTACATTTTACCATCTTAATTTTAACATAAATTTGAATATAACATAGATTTATTTCGTGAATGTGAGATGGATGAGGAACGTGATCGAATTGCAATTCTTCTCATGCATCGAAATTAATTAGTTTCTGTTATTAGTATTGATTTTCTGTTATTGTTGTTAGATTTTGAGTTTTTTATATTTAATTTTAAAGATGGTATTATTTTTTTATTGAGTTGTTTTAAAGAGAATGATTTGAAAAGTCACATGATATTTCATTGATGAAATGTTAATGAAAATCTACTTAGATCAAATAAAATTGAAGATGTAAAACTTCACAAATCTAAATAAACACTTCTCTTTTGAAAATAAAAAATAGAGAAACAAAATAATTTTACATTTATTTTATTGAAAATCTATGTTTTGAAAATATATTTACATCAAATAATTATTAGTTGTTTGATTGATTAATTTTTTATGATTAAGGTTGAAGCAATTACATTTCTAGAGTGAACATATTACTCCTCTCTCTTATACCCTTTTTGGTAAATTAATAATCTAAAAGTGCTTTAAAAATAATTTAACCAAACACTCTACAATTTAAAAGAGCTTTTTAATTGACAACCAAACAACCAATAATTTTTTTTTAAAAGATCTACTTCTAATAGATCTATTTAGAGAAGTTGTACCAAACGAAACCTAAATGCGACTATATTAAGCTAATAATATTATAATATCAATTATTACCGTCACTTATAGCTGTAATAAGCTAATTATTATGGTACTATACTCCTGATTATCATGTTTCATGAAATAGGTAGGGTCACAAGTCGAAGGAATTCAAAGAGACACTCCACCAAAGGTTATGATTTTTTTTTTCTCCCAAATAACAAAATATTATGCTTGGACACAATAAAAGTAGCAATAGAAATTCCATTAATTAGCGTATGTTGGACAAGGAATAAAGAAGTAATTATAATTTACATCCACGAGAACAAAAAGGGGATTTTTTTTTTTTTGGAGAAAAAAGGGGGAATTTGAAGGATGCTTTTTAAAAAGTTTACGCGATCTTCATATATATTCTTTTTTTTTTTTCTTTTTTCTTCAATTTGGATTGTGACTTTCTCAATACTTGAAATTTTTCCCACCTTCTATAACTCATATGATTATCTCTATATACTTGATAAGCTAGTTAAAGTCGTGATTCTAATATTATTGATACTTGCTTAAGCTTTATGCTAAATATGATAATTTCAGATAAAGAAAATTACTCAATGGTTCTTTGGCTTTCATGTTCCAGGGAGTTAATGGTGTTAGGTCAAATTCACTTTTATCAAAGAAAACAAAAGAAAAAATTTTCTTTTTTACCCACCTTTTTTATAAAATTTGTTTTTAACCCTTCAAACAAACTATTTTCATTCTATCTCCAAATTTACCAAACTACTTTTAAGTTAAAATTTAAAAACATAGAATTTAAACCCGGTACCAGATTTTATAACCCATTAAAATTCGGTTGTCGTCTTTGACATTGTATCTCACCAAAAACCTCTATTTTCAAATTAAATTCAACTAAATCCAACCATATCTTATCAAATCTAATTCTAAACATTAATACTCAACGTCCAAAACACCAAAAACTTGAAAAATCACAAAAAGCTCACAATAAAACTCAAATAATCAACAAAGGAAGTCAAAGATCTAATACCATGAACAATGGAGGAAAAGAACAAGATAGACAGGGATAATTTAGGTAATGTGGGTGCATAGTGTAATTAATTTGCTTGAGGGATTGAAAACGAATATTTTTAAAAATGTAGCTAGAAATGAATATTGACATTCTTATATCGGTATTTTTTATATTTTTCACGAGTGAGTTAGGGTATTAATATATGTTACAAAAAAAACCAATTAGTTCTATGTTATTGAGATTTATAATAACTCATGATTTTATTAGGTAAACATTAATTCCTAATCAAATACAAGTCACGGAAGTTTAAAGCCATTCTCTAACAAGTAAACCATCCTCCATTTTTCAATCAAAATACTTGTGTTCACATTAATATTTTCGTGTATGAACACTTCAGGGATTTTTAATTAAGTAATGAGCCTATGAAGGATTTTTTGAGTCTCCCTAAAATAAGTTACGTCATTGTCGTGATATCAGCTTGTGCTATCTAGTATTCATAAATAATAGATAAGATACTTTTCTCAAATATATATATATATATATATATAAAAAATATACTATGACAAAAATGCATAAGTTCTTAATTTGCCTGATGGGAAGCAATCTTATAAGTGCTATAAGACCATATTCGTAGCAATCTTGGAAGTGTTAACTTGATGAGAAAAAAGCTTCACCGAGGACAAAGAATTTATTGTGCAATTAATATGGAGTTTTATATGTGATTGACCACTTGAGATGCAATGACGATATTAAGAAATAATTAATTGATTAATAATTTTTGAAATTTTTGAATTTACAAATTTTTTTTATCTTTTTACAAAAAAAATTGAATATTTGTTTTTTACAATTTTTTTTTTATCTTTTTAGTTATTTAATAATGTTGTACATATATTTGAGACTGCATAAGTGAACTGTTAAAAACCCAACGAACTGATCCAATGGATTGACCCAATATATAAAGGCCCAGTTCGCCAACATCCAGCTCGCAGGAACGAGCTCTCAAATTATTGTTTCAGTTCTTAGGTTGCTGGTCAATCATGGTCAAAGTTGTCTTATACTTAGCTTTAGATCGCCCATAGTAAGGTTCAACTTGTAGCTTGAAGTGCTCGTTAAAGAAGTTTTTCCAGAAAGACAACAGCCTAAATTGAGAAAGAGTCAACTATCAGAATTGAAAGTAAAATCAAACTTCTATTTCGGTGAAATTTATCTCTAAATTGATGGACACTGGTTTTGGAAGTGTAATAAATGTATAACTCTTTCCTATTCTATTTGTATTCAAATTGTAACATCCTATCCTATAAATAGGGGTTGAAAATTCATTGTAACAATATGAAAATAATAATCAATAATATACTGTGACTCTGTCAAAATAACAAAAGAAAAGAGTCGTGGACGTAGACATCTTTTTGAGTCGAATCACGTAAAAGTCTCTTTGTATTCACTATTCTTCCTCTTCTCTGTCTCTTGTTTTTTGTCTTTGTTTTACTTTATTTGTAGTATTGGATCAAGAACTTAGGTTGACTAAATTCAGACGTCGATAAATAAGTATATATTCAATTTTTTTTTCTTTATAGCACTAAGTAATTGAATTTATATTATATTAACACCAAAGAAGTGATGTGAGTTTTTATAACACTATTTCAGTTTCCATTGTTTTTACTTTTTAATGACAAAAATACCCTAATTTTAAAAATATCAGTTTTGGAGCAGAAAAATAGAGAAGTCAAAAGGTTCACCGTAGATGACTCTCTAGCACTCCAAAACCACCTCTCTCCCGCCCACCTCTTCTTTTCATTGTTTGTTCTGCCATTGGAAAACTGTTGTGGGTACACTTGAGATCACATAAATAAGCTGGTAAAAATCCAAGGAACCGATCTAATGGATTGATCCAGTAGACGAAGACTCATTTCGCCAACACCAAGCTTGTAGGAACGAGTTCTCAATTTTCCACTGCTATTCTCAGGTCGCTAGTCAATAACGACCCAACTCGTCTTATGCCCAACTAGAGGTCGTCCAATGTAAACTCCAACTCGCAGATCGAAGCACCCGTAAAGGAAAATTTTCAGAAAGACAACAACCCAAATTGAAAAGAAATCAATTATCAGAATTGGAAATAAATTCAAATTCTAATTTTAATGTCAATAGAATCAATCTCTGATGGAAACCGGTTTTGGAAGTGTAATCAATGTGTGATTATTTCATATTTTAATTGTATTCAAACTGTAATGTCTCACACTATAAATAGGGCTGAAATTTCATTGTAAATAAACATCAATAAATAATATACTGTGACTTTACTAAAATTATTAGAAAACATAGTCGTGGACATAGGCGCTGTTCTGACCGAACCACGTAAAAACCATCGTGTAATCTGTTCTTTCTCTCCCTTTCTCTCTTTATTTTGCTTTGTTTCACTTTAATTGCAGGTATTGGATCAAGAACTTGGGTCGACTAGATTCATACGTCGACAAAAACCAATCTATTCTGCAACTGAAACTCATGCTACAACTACTCTCTCGTCAATTGCGGATCAAAGGAGGTTCTATGTTTGCATCAAAAGGTACAGGACCCCCTCCAAGTATTTTGTTGAAACACATACATGAGATATTATTCACTCTCTAGAATTTGAGAAGCAATTTTGTTTGTCGTGTCATGTGATTGTAAAGAGGCAGATGACAAAACTCCTAATGTCAAAGCCCTCTTAGCTTTCACGTTCGCGAACTATCTATTGGTGAACTGGTAGGTCGTGAAGAGTTCACGAAAGCAGTTTGTTTGTCAAAACTTATTAAAATGTGAGTGTTTAATGCCCTATTTCTATATATATGATATATTATTTGCATTGTATAAGCTATTCAATACATGGGGAATGCAGGGTGTGTACCATTTAATTGTAAAACATGCTATCATGGCCGCTCGCTGTTGCAAGTCTTCTTCTCCTGAACACGCTCTGTTTTTGTTCTCGGTCTATTTGTAACACTAATTCTGCAGTATTTTTAGCTACAACTTTGAAATATAATGAGCTGACTGGTAGGCTTGAAACTCCGGTACTATAAGTTTCAACCTTATATACAACAACTCAAAGTTAATCATACATTATGCGTAACCCAGTTGTAAAAATGAGTACTCAATATCAATTGACTCTTCTTTTTTTGATCTCAACTTCACAAGCTAGTTTGTCTATCTTATTCTAGCCTACCTAGTGAGTACTCAATAGTTGGTCGTAATTTTGATGAATTGGTATAAGAGGAACGAGTTGTGTAGATGTTGCAAAGATGGAGCCAGAAGCATGGACGGTGTCACTACCTTTTGCGAGCGAAGAAGGGAGGGTTTAAAAACATTTGAACTTGAAAATTTGAGAAACAGATTTATTGATGAGCAGTATTGATTTTTTAACTAATGAGGATATAGTAAAACTCAATTCAGTTATTTAGTACTTGTTAAACATAGAGTGGTTATTTGGTGCAATTTCACACCTGTTTTCAGGTTTAATTATATATGTATTAATTTTGAATTTGTTGGCATTGACACATGGCCTCAATATGTCTAAAGGAAAAAATACTCTCACCACGGTTAGGTTTTACCAACCATTAACTAACATGGGGACTAAAATGATAAGTTTGTTAATAATTTAATGATGATGAAATCATAAATCAATTTACATTTAAAAAATCGAAGTTTACTACAAAAATTACGAATTAAATTGAAATTTACCCTTTTTTAAAGAATGATTTTGTTTATTTATTTTGGTTTTGAAATTGGAATCCAAGGTGGATATATTGGCACTACCTTTTGAATTTTAGAAGGCATATATTAGATTACTTCATTTGTAAGATGTCACCCTTATGTTGTCATTATTTTAGTATTCTATTAGCTGCCTGATTCCCATAAATCAAAAGTTTATATTGTTGACTGATTCCCAAAAATATGATTAAAAGGGATTAAGCAAATGCTTTAATTATCACAAAAGAAAAAAATCTAACAACTCCAAAAATTATAAATAATATCAATTTACCCCCATTTTTCAAAATATTAGCCAAAAAACCCCTACTATAAACCAAAAGCGGTTTTCATCTAAATTTTAGTGGTTTTATAACAAAAACATCAAAAGACCAAAATACTCTTATTTTGTTGAAAAATTAAAAAAATAAAAAATAAAACAATTAATCAATTACCAAACTATCATTTCATAACCAAAATAAAATAAATTATAAAAATAAATAAAAAATAAAAATCTTTATTAACTATTATTATTTGTTAAATTGAATTAAATTAAATTAATTTCTTATTATTTTTAATTAATTATAATTTTTTTTAATAAAAATCAATCTCAATTGCCCAATTGTAGAAATCAATTTTTAAAATATTAATATTCCTAACAAATATAGTAAATTAAATATATATATATATATTTCAAACCAGATGAGAGATCTGGTTTGAATCCAAATCTTCAACATCACGTTGAAGATCTAGATTCAAACTTAGATCTACCAACACAATAAAAAACTAAAAAAATAATTGAAAAAATACAAAAATACAGAGTTTCTAGATCTTGAAATTCAAGATCTAGGTCACAATAAAAGTTTCCCAACAAAAATATAAAAAATAAGTAAATAAATAAAACACTCCATCCACCAATAATCACAAAAAATTCTATCAATTTCTTTGCAACCAGATATAAAAAAAAAATAAATAAATAAATAAATCCATCCGGATCTCTCCATTTCTCCTTCTTAGTCGGCACCATCACGGAGGCCACCGATCATCCTCACTGAGGACGATCGATGAAGACCTCGAGAACAAGATCGAAGAGTACAAGCGGACCTCCTCTAACTTGTAGAGGCCATGCTGCCTCCGTCTCTTCTTGTTTCAGCCCAACTAGAGGCCTCAGTCTACCGAGAGCGCTACCAAATCCGACGACTGGTTCTCAAAGGCTTTGAATGGCATTACTCTCTTGAATAGAGGCTTCTTCAGCATCGGTGAAGCTACAGCTGAGGCCTGTAAAGAGAAGAGAGGAAGATAGAGAGTAGGCCGATAAAAAGAATAGAGAAAGATGGAAAGTTAAAGGGAGGAGAGGAATGACAGTAAAGAGAGAAAAAGAAAAGAGAAAGATGAAGAGAAAAGAAGTAAGTTAAGGGTTTTGTGTATCTAAAGTCCCGTTCAATTTACCTATTTATCCTCAACCACTATAAGAATCGTCATTTTTAACCTCATATCACTATATGATTTTAAACTATTAACGGCAGGGGGTTTTTTGGGTATTATTTTTGAAACCAGTTGTGGTTTGACAAAAGTTTTCATTTAAGGGAGTAAAATAATAATAACCCTTATCAAAAATTAAACATGGTTTTTTTTTTTTTTAATTCTAATTTTCAGATTTTTAGTTAAATCCGGAACAATTACTTTCTAACATTAGAGAACCGCTTTTAACGATAAAGTAATGATTCTCAGCCGTTACACATCAAGTCATTATCCCAAACATAATTATGTATGAGAACTCAAATTTGAGAAATATACAAAATTTGCTCAAAACTGGTTGATGATCATGTAATAAAATCAGGAATAAAAAGTGAAAATTTCGGCAAATAATATAAAAAAACTAACAAAAAAAAATACTGAATTTTTTTTAAAAAACCATCCTTTGTTCATAAACTTAATTTGCTTGTGAACTATTTTATTACTCACAGACTATTTTGTCCTTTATTTTCGAACTATTCAGTACTTAAAAAAACTCAATTTTATATTTTTTTTATAGTCTCAAAATTTGCGTAAAAGAACTGTTACAGTATATATAAAAGTACCTCCGAAATACACTTGCACAAAAATGATAAGTTGCGAAGCAATATCTTAGTTTATCAAGACGGAAATAAATTTATAATTGTAACCATGCAAGGTTACATATTAGACCCTTTATTGGTTAAACGTCATAGAAGCACACGTACACTGCAACTGAAGCACTCTCTCTCTCTCTCACACACACACACACACACACACGGGGACGGAGAGTACATGCAAGATGCACATCCATTATTAATATAAGTAGGTACGTAATTAACATGCAAAGTAGCAGTTCATCTACTTAACGGTGTATCCACGTGCTGAAGCATATGCGACCACACCCGCAAATTCGTCCTTGTCGATGCGTCCATCATTGTTGCCATCGGCGTAGTGAAGTCCACGGTGAGCTCGGAAAGTGGGCATAAAGGGGAACGAAGCGCCCCATCCTTTGAAAGCTAACTTTAGCTCTTCCTGACTCAGAACGCCATCTCTATTTACATCAAGTCGATTGAATATTCCCATCAACTGCGGCTCAGGTACAGGTCCCGGGATGTGATGCTCACGCATCATGGTGACCGAAAGAGTAGTTGATTAGAGTGGCGTTGGGAGGTACAAAGAAAAATATTTATATATAGGCAGATAAACAAATGAGCCCTTTGTGCGGTTTTGGGTCTTGGTACTTGGTTAAGGAAAGGTCATGGGTATATATAGGACTTCTTTGATGCGCTTGCACAATTGCTGAATATCATCGCCCTACTTTTCCCAAAAGGACAGTGTCTTCTCAGTGAAGAACTGGAAACGAACCTTGACCAGCATGTAACACAATTTTTTTTTTTTTTTGAAATAGCATGTAACGCATTTCCTTGCCACTTTTTGATTCTAAGTACATAAATAAGATATAGAGGCACATTCTAACATACATTTAAGGTATGTATATACTTGACAAAATAAATATGTGATTGCATTTTAAAATATATAATTATAATTTATTATATGTTATTACAACTAAACATGTATTATTATAATAAGTAAATAAATTACAATTCCTAGGGTATGTATATATGATGAATGTAATCACATTTACTGAATACACACAAGTTTAGTTGTAATCACATATAATAAATTACAATAACATATTTTAGAATACAATCACATATTTTTTTATCAAGTGTATACATACCCAGGTATATGCTAGAATGTGTCATATATACATATATATATATTATGCATGTTTATACTAAAATGCCCTTTCCAAGTTCACACTATTACATTATTACCCAAAAATGCTGTTTACTTTTTAGGAGACACGTCAGACAAACTAATCTTGCAAACACCTCACTTGTTAAGAAATTAGTCCAGTGAGAATCGGTGGACATGACCACTTATACTAATTTTTTTAAAAATACACATGGGTGCAATTAAGGTTTCCTACATCTTTGATCTTGAACTTTTTTGTAAGAACTTTTCTAATCTAGGTATTTCCTCTTCATAGTCCCCTGTGAGCACAATATCATCCACGTAGACTATTAACGTTGTTATCTTACCAACAGAAGAATGTTTTATGAACATTGTGTGATCTGTCTATCCTTGAGTGTTGATGCTATTTTAGCACCTTAGAAAATCTCTCAAACCATACTCTTGGAGATTGTTTGAGACCATACAACGATCTCTTCAACCTACACACCTTTCCTCTATTAACAACATTTTCAATCCCAGGAGGAATCTCCATATACACCTCTTCTTCTAGATTGTCATTCAAAAATGCATTCTTGACATCTAGTTGGTAGAGAGACCGGTCAAGATTTGCTGCTAGAGAAAATAGAACCAGGATAGAATTCAACTTTGCCATAGGTGCAAAAGTTTCCTGATAGTCAATGTCATATGACTGAATGAACCCTTTAGCAACCAACCTTGCTTTAAACCTCTCAATGCTGCTATCAGCTTTGGTTTTCATAGTGAAGACCCATTTGCAACCAATTGGCTTATTTCCTCCCGACAAATCATATAGTTCCCAAGTTCGGTTCTTCTCTACAACTTTCAATTCTTCTTCTACAGCCTTCTTCCATTTTGCTACTAACAATGCTTCTTGCACACTATTGGGAATGGGTATGTCTGAGATTTTTGCAATGAAGGACCTATACCCTTGAGACAGCCCATCATAACTAACATACTTGCTAACATGATATAATTGCCTACTCCTGCAGTCTCTTACCACTTTTCGAATTGCAATAGGCAAATCATCATCAGTTTGTGCACTCTCAGGACCTGTACTATTAGAAGAATCTCTATCTTCAGCTTGTGTATGAGTTTGATGAGACTTGGATTGAGGTTAAGATGTTTAAAGTGGTATAGGTTGTGTTTAAACCTCTATTTCCTTCTGTTTTCCCCGTCTGCTTTGATAAACAATTATGTTTTGATTATCAACAGTAAGTGTAGGTTTCTTAGGCTCATTAACAGAAGGGTTGTTAACTTGATCAGTCTGATTAGATTGAACAAAACTAGGATGGTCTAACAAGTCTGATTTAGGCTGACTAAGTTGACTAAAAGGCTGTTTTGGGCTGACACTAGGGCTGTCAAGAAATTCAATATCATGAAGAGTCAAAAACATATCTTCCAAACTCTCAAGTGTTGAAGATGAAGTCAAAGTAGGTCTCTCAGATCCTAAAAACTGATATTCACCAAAACTCTCCCCCCGAAGAGTTTTATGAAAATATGGAGTTGTCTAAAAGAAAGTGACATCCATGCTATGATAAAACTGTTTGTTTTCAGAGCAAAAACACTTATAACCTTCGTGATGTGAAGAACAACCAAGAAATATACCTTTGAAAGATCTTTTATCCAATTTACCTCTTGTGTGTTTGTGAAGATGGATAAAAACAATACACCCAAATATTTTTTGTGGTAAATTAGACATGAGGTGACGATGAGGATAAACTTCAAGAAGTTTTTAAGTTGGAGTGGAAAAATTCAAAACTTTGGAGGGGAGCCTATTTATTAGATAGGTTGTTGTAAGAACAGCATCACCCCAAAAGTGTTTTGGCATGTTTGTAGAAAATAACAAAGATCGGGCAACTTTAAGAATATGTCGATTCTTTCACTCAGCAATTTTATTTTGTTGTAGGGATCAACAATGAGTTTTAATGAATGATACCCTCACTTAAAAGGTAATTACTAAGGGTAGAATTACAGAACTTCTTACTGTTGTCGATTCTTAAAATCTGAATTTTAGAATTAAATTGGGTTTGAATCATAGTATTAAAAGATTTGAAAATTTGAGAGACCTCAAATTTTTGTTTCATGAGAAATATCTAAGTGAGTCGAGTATGATCATCAATGAACGAAACAAACCACGTGCATTAGTGATACTAAGAGTCTATGATGGTCCCAAACATCACTATGCACCATAGAAAATGGTTTGGTTAATCTATAAATCTGATTTGGAAAACTGGTACGAGAATGCTTAGAGAATTAACAAATGTCACATTGGAAATCATTATGATTTTTATTACTGAACAATGACGGAAACAACTTAGAAAGATACATAAAGTTTGGGTGGCCTAGTCTATAGTGCCATATCATAATAACCTGACTTGGACTAGACACTTTAACAAACTCATTATTGCTAACACTGTTGACATAAAAACTACTGCTCATTGTTATTGATGCTTTATTTATTGGAGAGGGTTGAACTTCTAGAAAATAGAGTCCTACATAGCCTTTAGCATTGCCAATTATCTTTCCCGAGTGCAAATCCTAAAAAACATAAGCATTCGATCGAAAATCAACTGCACAATTCAAATCCTTAATGAGTTTACTTATTGATAAGAGATTGCAGTTTAACTTAGACATATACAAGACAGAATTCAAGGTCAAATCATTAGAAATAATTACAAAACCAATCCTCATTACTTTAGTCAAGGATCCATCCACTATTCGAACATGAGGACTATTGCTATAAGCTAAAAACTGATTGAAAAGTTTTCTATTACCAGTCATGTGATCCGATGCTCAAGAATCCATAATCCATAAATGATATATGTCTTGATTTGTACCTAGTGCAGTAAGGAAATTACCCTTTTGTGCAACTGTCCTTGAACCTATCACTATTTAGTTGGGCTATCCTTGAGTAAGGAGTTTTTACAGTGCTTTCAATTGTTCCTTGCTAAATGGTTCAGCCACAGAGGAGGATGATAGGTTAGCTTTGCTATCTTGTTCCTTGGCTAGTTTCCAATTTGTAGGTTTCCCATAAATTTCCCAACACTTGTCCTTGATATGGCCAGGTTTTCGACAGTAATCACACTATGGCCGACCTCCTTTTCGTGGCTCAGAAGTACTGCGGGCTGCCAAAACTGAAGCTTTACCTCCAGCTTCCCTCGATTTTTTTGGTTCAGCCCCCAACATCAAGGTCCTATAGCTCTCTTCACATTTAATTTCAGAAAATATCTCTCGAAGATTAGTCAGTGGTTTTGTCGCAAAAATCCTACCCCTCACAACATCTAGATTTGGATTTAATCTCAAACAAAACTTGTACACCTTCTTAGTCTCAATGATCTTCTTATACTGTTGTGAATCAGCTGCAGTACTCCACTTGTATTTCTCAAATGCATCAAGTTGTTACCAGTATCGTTAAAGCTTGTTGTCATAATCTGTCACCGAGAGATCACCTTACCTCAAATCATGTAAGACACCTTTGATTGTTACAAGTTCAGGAGTATTATCTTTGTGGGAGTAAGTTTCCTTTACTGCCTCTCATACCTCTGCTGCTAATTCAAGTAGAAGAAAATTTTCTCTGATGTTAGGCATTATGGAGTTGATCAGCCAAGACATTACCTGGCTATTCTCTTTCTTCCAGGTTTGATATCCATCTACCTTTTCCTCTGGTTTGGTGACTTCATTGGTGAGATAACCCTGTTTCTCTCTGCTGCAGAGATATAAGAGCACCGATTGGGACCGTTGAAGATAGTTTCGGCTGTTGAGCTTGTATAAAGTAATAGACATATGACGAAAGTTTAAAGGATCTCCCCTATTATCGCCAAAGATTGCTATTTCAAGGCTAGATGTCTGAGGTTTCATCAGAACTAGTAGGTTTATAAGGAGTTTTCATGATGGATGAGAGAAGATGCTGTCGGAAAAAGCAATAAGGAATGTATGGTTACTGCCAGAAAAAACAGTATGAAATGAGGGTTACTGTCAGAAAAAACAGTATGAATTTAGGGTTGAAGGTTTCAGAAACCTAGCTCTGATACCATGTGAATTTTAGGGTTTTATTTACATAAGAATAATTCTTCTATACAAAACAACGCTAATATATATACATATTAGGTAGTAAAAAGCTGTTTAATCTAAGGGATTTGTTTCCTCCTTAAAGAAGGAAATTAATACCAAATCATCTAAACAATAGGAAACCTAAAAATACATCATAATTAAATATCAAGATCCCTAGAAAACAGTAACAATATCTCCAACAGCTACAATATCTACAACAATCCTCGAAAAGACACATATCTCAGATATGGACAATCTGTTATCAAGGCAACTACCCAATCAGCATCAACACAGCTAGTGAGCTGAAAGCTTTGAGAAGGTATAAAGTACAGACCCCAGTTTAATGTCTCTTTGATGTATCTTAATATTTTTTTACACGTTAGCCAATGAGTTGTGGTAGGATCAGCCAAATATTGACCCAGTTTATTTATTGAGTAAGCCAAGTTTCGTCGTGAGAGTGTCAGGTACTGTAAGGCACCAATAGTGCTCCTAAATGGAGTAGGATTTGAAAAAATCTCATTAGAATTCTAAGACAACTTTGACCCATAAACTATTAGAGTAGGCTACGCTTTGGAGTAAAGCATGTTAGTTTTGAATAAGAAGATCAGTAGCATATTTGGTTTGTGAGATATGTAAACCAGTAGTACTTCAAATAATTTCAAACCCAAGGAAATAATAAAGATCCCCAAGAGTTTTCAATGCAAATGTGGACTGAAGATATCTGATAAGCTGTGCTATGAGAACTGTACTTGAACTAGTAATAATGATATCATAAACATAAACCAAGAGAAGAACCAAACCTTATTGATGATGTTTGAAGAATAGAGAGTTATCAGCATTGGAATTAAGAAATCCCCATTTCAGCAAGGCAGACTTTAACTTGTCATACCAAGCATGAGGTGCTTGTTTTAAACCATAAAGTGACTTATATAGTTTGTAGACATGATGTTGGTACTGAGGGTGAACAAAACCTTCAGGTTGTACCATATAAACCAATTCCTGAAGGTCCCCATTGAGAAAAACATTATTAACGTTCAACTATTTAATTTTCCAATTAAAACTTACTGTCAAACTTAAGATAATTCTAATTGTGGAGGCCTTAACCACAGGACTGAAGGTCTCAAAATAATCCACCCCTGCATTTTGATGAAGCCCCTTAGCAACCAATCTAGCCTTGAACCTTTAAACACTTCCATCAACATTATGCTTAATTTGAAAGATCCATTTGTTGCCAATAATATTCATGTCAGGTTGAGGTGGCACCAAGGACCAAGTATGATTATGCATAAGTACCTTGTATTCTTCTTCCATAACAGCCTTCCACTTAGGTTGATTAAGAGCATCCTTTACTGACTTAGGTTATGATGAATCACTCATATTGTAAACATGATTGGTGAGAGCTTTTAAGTAATTGGTTTTGCTTTGGGTTAGCGTAGGATGGGCAGATGAAGTAGGTTGATGTGTAGTAGGTAGATTTATAGTAAATGGTATAGCTAGATCAGTAATTTTCATTTGTGAAGGTGGAGATAAACTAGGTGAGTTTAGACTGTAAGCATTAGTTGAAGAATGATGTTGATGATTACCTGAGATATGATCAATTTGGATTGCTGGATTACATGTTTTAGGAGTGTAAAGAATTGACACAGGAAGACTAGGAGTATTTAGAGTAGTGGAAGGAGGAGTTGATGGAAACATGGAAGGAGAAGGAAACTCATGCTCATTAAAGACAACATCTCTTGATTCATAAACATGACTAGAGGGATGTAAACATTTGTATCCTTTCTAAACAGTAGCCAATAAAGATACATTTGGTAGAATGAAAATTAAACTTTGTATTGTTGTAAGGTCGAAAAAGAGGAAAGCAAGAGTAGCCAAACACTTTAAGATCATGATAATGAGGTTTATGATGATAAACCACTTCAAATGGTGATTTATCTTTGAGTATTGGAGTTGATAGTCTATTTATTAGGTGAATGGCAATGGTAAAAGCTTTCCACCAGAATTATTATTGAAGGGGCATATGAGCTTGTGAAAAAGAGTCAGGCCTATTTCAACAAGATGTCTATGCTTTCTTTCAACTAGACCATTTTGTTGATGAGAGTAAGCACAAGAATATCTGAATTTGATTCTAGTATTTGTAAATATTTTTTGAAGAATTTTGAATTCTCCTCCAAGATCACTTTGAAGACATTTAATTTTGGTTCTAAACAAGAGTTCAACTGTGTTTTTGAACAAGACAAAAGCATCTTTCATGGGATTTGGTTTCAAAGGATAAATCCAAGTGTATCATGAAAAGTGATCAATGAAATGTACATAGTACTTGAAACCATGGGAAGAAATGACAGGAGCTGGCCCCCAAACATCTGCATACACTAGTTCTAAAGGTGTAAATGCTTTTGTTGTAGAGATTGAATAAGGTAATTGATGTGTCTTACCACATTGGCAAGCATATTGATGTGTCTTACCACACTGGCAGGCATTACAAAATTTGGTATATTAAGATGGAATGGCTACTTTTAGAGATTTCAGGACTTGACTCATCACTTTTAGAGATGGATGTCCTAGCTTAAGATGTCACAAATAAATTTGATCAAACTTAAAGCTATCATTGTTTGTGGAAACATAATTTGCAGAATAGGTATCTTTATTGATAGTAAATGATTTTTTACAAGGAGATTGACTCATACCATGAGTTGAAACTGGTTTATTGCTATATACATTCTTATTTGAACTGGTTCAGCTAGAGGAAAAGAAAGCAACGATTGTCTTTTTACATTTGAATCATGTGACACAAGTTCTGCACCTAGATCACACCTAAAATTTGAAAAGATGACTTTAAAAGCTCCAACAGGTAATCCATGCAGCTTCTTTGACTGAGTTGTTGATAGATTAAGATGGTACAAACCATCTTTCTGCACCCCTTGAAGAAGAATTTTCTTTGAGGTCTGATCCTTAATCAAGCAACAATCAGCATTAAACTCAACAATTACTTTGTTATCTTTTGTAAACTGTGAGATACTTAATAAATTTTGTGTAATACTAGGTACATGTAATATATTGTTGAGATAGAGTGACTTACTAGGTTGTGTATGTGAGGGTATAATAAAGTAACCAATATGAGATATAGGGATTTTGTTTCCATTACCTACAATCAGCTTTTCAGGGCCCTTGTACTCATTCCTTATGCTTAAGTTTCCAAGTTCTGATGTGCAATGGTTAGTTGCTCTATTGTCCAGACATCAGGCTTCCTCAGATGCTTATGATTGGCTTTGAGTTGATGAAGTTAGAGCACATAAGGCATTTGCTAGTTGAGTGTAGAAGGCATTGGCTTGAAGACCATTTCCTTGAAAATTAGTGTAGTCTCCTTGTGAAATTCCAGTATTAAATCCTGAGTTACTACCATTATAACCTGTGTTTGATCTAACTTGATACATTCCTCTATTACCTTGAAACTTTTGGTCATATCGGTTATAGCATATAGCTAAGAAATAACCACCTTTGCCACAAAGCTGGCATACAGGTCTAGATCCATTTTTACCTCCCATTTTACCTTTTCCCCTTGAATGTCTCCCTTTAAAGTAGTGCTGATTACTACCTCTTTGGCCAATTCTGTCACTATATGAATAATTTGCCATGACATTTCTAGTTGCTAGTGAAGTAGTAATCATCCTATACTGTTCAAGTCTGGTTTCATAGCTCATTAATAGAAATTGAGCATCCTGTAGTGACATTACTCCAGTGTTGTTAAGTTGTGTTGTGAGACTTATAACAACAACATCATACTCACAACCTACTCCTTCAAGTATGTGCATAACCAAATCTCTATCAGAAATAGGTTGACCTGTCGCTCCTAAAGCATCTGCAAGGTTCTTCATTTTTTACACATAATCAGATATTGACGTTGAACCTTTCTTGGTTGCCTAAAGTTGTGCCCTAATTTGCATTATTTTGGCTAGTGATTGTTGTGAATATGATTTCTCTAATGTGAACCACACTTCACATGAAGTCACACAGTGAGTGACTTGACTCAAAATTTATGGAGTAAGAGTTAAGAGTAATCAACATACAAGAAGCTAATAAGCTTTCTTCCATTGTAGAAACTCTGGATTCATAGTTTTTGGTGTCTCACTAAAATTATCTAAATCAGCTTCTAGGTATTTTCTTGGACATTTCTTTTGACCTAATATGAATTCCTCTAGATCAAAAGCTCTTATTGCATGCAAAACTTATGATTTCCACAACACAAAATTGTTTCAATCAAGCTTTAGAGGCATATTGAAGTTGAGATGAGTCAGGAAAGAGGAGGCTTGTACCTAATTTATAGCAGGGGAGTTGTTTTCATTGACTCCACTGATTGGACTTGATGTTTCACCTACGGTAGCCATTGATGAACGCACCAGTGCTCTGATACCATGTAAAAACTGAAGAGAGAATTTTTGTGAATCCTATATTTCATTCATTGTGTTTTTGATTGATTGTTACAAGCTACACAGACTGCCTTTTATACTAGTAGAGATAGTTACTTCTAACTAACTTGGTGATGTGCTGGACCAATCACCAAGTGACAACACACCTGAAAATAACCAATCACATAAAGCCAGAAAAGCATTTTACTAGTTAATCAGCTTTGGACTCAATTACAGAGTTGTTATTTACTATCTGAGATAATTGCTGAAGCTGTTGAAGCATCTGTCTTAACATGGTTGACCAATGAAGATGGTCATGGTGAGAGACTTGCGATGTTTAGTCTATAAATAGCTTTTCTCAAGTTCATAATCCCAAATACATAATTTATTACATTTGGAACAACCACTATTGAAAGTTAGAAAACTGCTTCTCTAATGTTTAATGAGAAAGTCCCAATTCTAATATAAAATAAGTAGTTATTTAATGCTTACATAATTACTGCCCAGACATTACTAAATCTGAGAATCTAAATATGACAAGTTTCTTATTAAAAATTTTAAAACCAGATAAAAAAAAAAAAAACAAAGCAATGTTCTTGAGACACAATGAGGCTTGTAGTAGGATAAATTTAGTGCTCATATATCTTTGTTTTTTTCTCCCCAAATTTTACGTTACCTGCAACAAATTTTAATGCCTTACTTAAAAAAATATATATTGTATACTTATATGAATGCGCTACTACTTCACGTCCCTTTATAAAAACACAATCCTCTAATTTTAATGTCACAAACCTAAATAAATAAATGGCCTCCAATATTTTCCAAGAAAGTTTCATCTTCTTGATTCTTGCTTTCTTCTCTTATTAAGCTTCAGGTTTTCGGAGGCTCAAAAGGTTCCGACCATGTTCGTTTTCAGAGATTCTTTGGTTGATGTTGGCAATAACAATTACTTTCCTGTTTCTCTTTTCAAGGGTAATTTTTCTCACAATGGTATCGATTTTCTGACCAAGCAGCCCATCGGAAGGTTTAGCAATGGCAAGAATGCTGATGATTTTTTTGGTACGTTATTTACATTCTCATGTGGATGGATATAATTATGTGATGAAATGTAGATAGGTTTTTATTTAAAGATGTCATACATATTTCTTTGTCACATTCAATTTTGGGTTCATGTCCTATATATTTGTCAAATTGTCTTCTTTAACAATGATCATAGATCCTCAATCCTACTAATTTTCTACATGATTAAGATTGGTGTAACTTATTAAATATAGAATTTATGAAGTTATGATTACTCACATATTCACAGTATATCTCGTTAAACCCTAAATTTGAGTGTTTTTTATATTTTCTTTGTCATTTAAGAGGGAGAGGCAATAGTTGGTCAAAGACCTATGTATTAAAAAGAAGTATCAATTTCAATGTTAAATGTGTGTGTACATATAAAAGAGTAATATTAGACTTCCTAAATATTTTGTTTAAATCCATGCTCAAATGATGTGATATATGAATTGTTAAGATCTTATAAATCATGAGATAATATGATAATTAATGAGATATTAACATGTGAGTTATTAAGATCTCATTAATTATCATATTATCTCATGATTTATAAGATCTTAACAATTTATATATCACATCATTTGAGTATGAATTTGAACAAAATATTGAAGAAACCTAACATTACTCTATATATATAATAAAAATATTCCAAGTACTGTATATACTGTCTATTAGAAATAATTAGTTACTATTTTAATTAGTTATTTTGTTGTGTATAGAGTATTCTAGTAGGTTGGCCAGCTGTACTGGTTGTTATTTTGTTTTTTTGCTGAGCTGCACAATAGATTCAGCTATATAAACTTTGTTTTGTTATTTTGCTTTGCAATGAATAGGATTTTTCTTTTTCATTCCCTGCTTTCGTAACATGGTATCAGAGCACTTCCTTTCATTGCTATTTCTTTGATTTTCATTCATGGCTCATGGGGGTGGCCAACACAATAATAACACCAATCGTTTTGGTCCGATTACACCTCCGCACGATCCCGATCCTCTTCCTCATGTTCAATCTACCATGGATGATACTAATAGTCCATATTTTCTTCGCAATGGAGACAATCCTGGTTCTTGTTTCCCATCTTCTCAATGGATCTAATTACAATACATGGCGTCGATCCATGCTTATTGCTCTTAATGCCAAGAATAAACTTGGTTTTGTTGATGGTTCTCTTGCTCAACCTCCTGCTACAGATCTATTGTCTGGTGTTTGGTCACGATGTAATAGTTTGGTTATTTCATGGCTACTGAATTCAGTGGACAAGGAAATTAGTGATAGTCTTCTGTACATGGATAGTGCTCATGATGTCTGGACTGATCTATACGATCGATTTCATTGGAGTAATGCACCTCGTGTTTTTCAGATCAAGCAACAATTACTTGGTCTTTCATAGGGATCTCTGGATATCAACACTTATTTTACTCGTCTAAAAATTTTTTGGGATGAGCTTAAAGATTTCCAACCGGTGCCTGTGTGTAACTGTGGAGGTATGAAAAATTGGGTTGATTATCAGCAACAAGAGTATGTAATGCAATTTTTGGTTGGATTAAATGAGTCTTATTCTGCCATTAGAGCCCAGATTCTTATGCTTGATCCTTTGCCCACTGTCTCAAAAGTGCTCAATCTTGTTATTCAAGAAGAACAACAACGTGCTCTCGGGTTGAATCCCCCATCTGGTTCTTCTTCCTCAGAGTCAATGGCGTTTTCTACCATTTCTTCTACTTCATCTATTGCTGTAATCTCTTCTCAATCCATTAAGAGAAAAGACAGACCCATTTGTTCTCATTGTGGTATAATGGGCCACATTATAGACCGTTGTTATAAGCTCCATGGTTATCCTCCTAGCTACAAGCCCAAAGGAAAGGCCCAACAACAGAGCTCACTTCAATCCATCAATAACCCATCTGTGTCTTCTTCGACTGGGGCTCCTTCTTCATTTGCAATGACAAACACTACTGCTCCTTCCTCACTCACGATGGACCAATGTCAGCAACTCATTACTTATCTTAGTACTCAACTTCATCAGAGCTCTCTTGCCTCTCCTGAAACTTCGTCTGCCATGGGTCCTTCGATTTCGAGTTGTTCTGGTAATCTCTTTTCCTTTCCTTTTTCAAATCGTCCTTACCTTAATTCTCATACTTGGGTTATTGATTCAGGTGCTACGCACCATGTCTGTTGTGATTCTACCTTATTTTCCTCCTTTACTGAGATACCCACTACACAAGTAACACTACCTGATGGTCGCACAGTACATATCACCCGAATAGGTTCAGTGAGATTGACAGAATTTTTGCTTTTGCATGATGTTTTATATCTTCCTTTATTTCATTTTAATTTGCTAAGCACTAGCTCCTTAACTCTTTCACATCATTGTTCAGTTAACATTCTTCCATACTCATGTCTGATTCAGGACCTTTCTCGGGGATTGACGATTGGGAAGGGTAGGAGAGAATGCAATCTTTATCTTCTAGATTTAGGAACTATCTCTTGTAATTCAGTTGTTTCTTCTTATAATGATGCTGTCATGACCAAATCTGATGTATGGCATTTTCGCCTTGGACATCCGTCTTTTGTTAAACTTCAAATTTTGCATAATGAATTACAAATTCCTATTTCTACAAAATCGTCTTCACATTGTGCTATTTGTCATTTTGCCAAACAAAAACGGCTTCCATTTGCTTCTCATAGTAATATGTCTGCAAAACCATTTGATTTAGTGCAAATTGATATTTGGGGACCGTTTCATGTTCCCACAACTAAAGGTCACAAATTTTTCCTCACTATTGTTGATGATTGCACACGTGCAACTTGGGTTTATTTGTTGTGTTCTAAGTCAGAAGTTAAATAAGTTTTTCCTACATTTTTTAATTTGATTTTAAACCAATACAACACAACAATTAAATCTGTTCGTTCTAATAATGCACCCGAATTGGCTTTTGTTGATTTTTTCCATTCTAAGGGAATTGTGCATTACCACTCGTGTGTGGAGACACCCGAGCAAAATTCTGTCGTTGAAAGAAAGCACCAACATATACTTAATGTGGCTCGTGCTCTACTCTTTCAATCTCATGTACCTCTTTGCTATTGGGATGATTGTGTTCTCACTGCTGTTTACTTAATTAATCGTACTCCCTCACCTTTATTGTCCAATAAAACACCTTATGAATTATTAACCAATAAACGTCCCTCTTATAATCATCTTAGGACTTTTGGGTGTTTATGTTACGGGTCCATTCTTGTTACTTGTCGTTCAAAGTTTACTCCACGAGTTAAAGCCTCTGTTTTTCTTGGCTATCCTTTTGGTTATAAAGGATACAAGCTACTTGATCTAGCTAGTAACACCACTTACATCTCCAGAAATGTCGTCTTTCATGAGTTTATCTTCCCTTTCGCTGATCCAAAATCTGCATCCTTGCCACTTGATTTTTTTTATCATAGAGTTCTTCCTAGACCCGTGCATGACTTTCCAGAGTTACATAACACTCAGTCCAATCATTCCTTTACACCTTCATCATCGCACAACTCTACACGTCCACAAAGAGTTACTAGACAACCATCTTACCTTTCGGATTACCATCTTTTCTTAGCAGCTCAAACATCCTCTTCTCTTTTGGTTTCTTTAACCACTCATCCTATTTCTTCTTTTTTGAGTTACCAGAAACTTTCTAAGCCTCACCAAGCTTTTTCATTAGCCATTACCTCTCAACTTGAATCTCAAACATTTTCCCAAGCAACTGAGTTTCAAGAATGGCGAGATGTTATGAATGTCGAGTTGAGTGCTTTGGAAAGCAATGGTACTTGGTCTATTGTGTCTCTTCCGCCAGGAAAACACCCAGTTGGTTGTAAATGGGTGTACAAGACTAAATTTCGAGCTGATGGTAGTATTGAAAGACACAAAGCACGCCTAGTTGCCAAGGGGTACACCCAGCAGGAAGGTATTGATTTCTTGGACACTTTTTCCCCTGTTGCAAAGCTTGTTACTGTTAAAGTTTTGCTCAGTTTGGCTGCTGTATTTGGTTGGTCTTTGACTCAACTTGATGTTACTAATGCTTTTCTGCATGGTGACCTTTTGGAAGAGGTTTATATGGCAATACCTCCTGGTTATACTTGCAAAAAGGGTGTGATTTTACATGCTAATGCTGTTTGCAGATTACATAAGTCCATTTATGGGTTGAAAGAAGCATCTCGTCAATGGTTTTCCAAGTTTTCGAGTGTTTTAATTGCTGAAGGGTTTACACAGTCCGCTAGTGATCATTCTCTCTTCATTAGACATTGTGGTAATTCTTTTTTGGCTCTTTTAATTTACGTTGATGATATTATCATTGCAAGTAATGATCAAGTTGCTGTTGACAATTTAAAATCCGTTCTTAATACTCGCTTTAAGATGAAGGATTTGGGGGTCCTTAAATATTTCTTGGGTTTAGAAGTTGCTCATTCAGCAATTGGAATTTCGGTTTGTCAACGTAAATATGCCTTGGAATTGCTCTCAGATTCTGGTTACTTGGCTTGTAAGCCTACATCTACTCCTATGGAACCCAATCTTAAGCTTTCTCAAGATGATGGTGAATTAATTTCTGATCCCACTAGTTATCGACGTTTAATTGGTCTTTTATTATATCTCATTATCACTCGTCCTGATGTTTGTTATGCTGTGAATCGACTTAGCCAATTCTTGGCTGCTCCAAGGGTTCCACATCTCAAAGCTGCCTATCGAATTTTACAGTATATTAAACGAACTACAGGTCAAGGCTTGTTTTTCTCTGCTAGTTCAACAATGCAGCTTAAAGCATTTGCAGACTCCGATTGGGCTACTTGTCCTGACACACATCGCTCTATTACTGGTTTTTGTGTTTTCCTTGGAACTTCCTTAATCTCTTGGAAGTCAAAAAAACAGCATACTGTTTCGCGATCATCTGCTGAAGCAGAATATCGTTCTATGGCCAATGCTACTTGTGAGTTAGTCTGGTTACTCTCTTTATTATTTGACTTGCAGGTACCTCATCATGGTCCAGCTCTCTTATTTTGTGATAATCAGGCTGCCCTTCACATTGCGGCAAATCCGGTTTATCATGAGCGCACTAAACATATTGAGATTGACTATCATCTTGTTCGTGAAAAGATTCAAGCTGGGCTTCTGAAAACTTTGCATGTTTCGACTCAAAATTAGCTTGCTGACCTCTTCACGAAGGCGCTTAATCCTTCTCAGTTTCTTCTTCTTCTTAGCAAGATGGGAGTTCACAATATTTACTCTCCATCTTGAGGGGGGCTATTAGAAATAATTAGTTACTATTTTAATTAGTTATTTTGTTGTGTATAGAGTATTCTAGTAGGTTGGCCAGCTGTACTGGTTGTTATTTTGTTTTTTTGCTGAGCTGCACAATAGGTTCAGCTATATAAACTTTGTTTTGTTATTTTGCTTTGCAATGAATAGGATTTTTCTTTTTTATTCTCTGCTTTCGTAATACTGTCCATTTTATTTCTTTTAATATATGTGGGTTCTCAAAACCCACCAACCCTAAAAGCTGCTTTCACTGCTTGGCAATACGGTTTAGCTGACCACACCAAGTTCAATTTCCATTTTGTCAACACATTACATGATCGGTCCTACTTATTTAAAAGTAGTCCCGCTTCTTTGGTGCAAACATCCGCATGAAATTTTATAGGATTTTTAGTTTTGTACAGATTGCTTTGCAGAAAATAATTCTTTTTGAAGTACGAAATTCAAAGTGAACGTTCGTAAGTTTTGCATTATTAAGGAAGTAAATATTGGTTTCACACTTTCACTAAAAATACCAATAATCAAAATTTATAAAAATATCGATTGAAATACAAAGAATATTAGGAATATTTTTAAAATGTCAAGAATATTCATAAATATTCTTTATATCGATCATTCAAAATACGAAAAATACCAGAGATATATCTGGTTTCTGCTAGACATTTACTCTGCATGTTGTGCAATCTTTAATTTCTTTTATTATCTATTGTAGAATCAGTTCATACCCATGGCAAAACAAGTGGAGTACTATGCAACTGTGTACCAAGATTTGGTGAAAGCAGCTAGGATCAGCTGCAGCACAACAGCACTTGTCCAATTCAATCTTCGGCGTTTTGATTGGTAGTGTCGATATGTTCTTCTATGTAGGATCGCCTGTTCTTCGAAAGCTGTACACCCCACAACAATATATCACTTTAATGACCACCACCCTTGAAGCACAACTAAAGGTAACCAGCAGTATTCAATAGTCACATTCTTTAAAATCCATACCATTTGATTTAAATTTGTCAGTCAAATTTAGACTTGCTTAATTTTGATTAGATTGTCAATTATGTGTTTGTACATGAACTGTTTTGTGCTCCATATTTTTGGCAATGTACGGTAATGGTGCACGTAAATTTTTGGTCATTGGAGTAGGGGCACTTGGATGCTGTCGATCAGAAAGAATTAAGAATCAAACAAGAGAGTGCAATTCAGAAACAAATTACTGGTCTGTACTCTGTTGAATACAATGATGGATTGAAGTCATCGTTGGAGATTTTGAAATCAGAGCTCACTGGCATGTCTTACTCCTATTTTGAAACTTATGATATTATGCATGACATGATTCAGAACCCAGCTACTTATGGTAAGATTTATAGCAAATTATTAGTATCTAATTTATCGATATGGTTATGTTATATGGATAATTGGAAAATGTTAAATCATATCTAATTCTCAAAGTGCATTTGATTAAGTTATTATTATAGAAAACACTTTTTGTACCAAGTATATCTTTAATATTATTTTATTTTTTTATGTAAAATCTTTAATAGTGTATAAAAGTGATACTTAAAACCTTATGAAATGTTTTGGCAGTGCAATTATTATTTAGATCCCTTCTTTCTTGTTTCTTTCTTTTGAGAAAACATGATTTTCTATTGTTTATTGTATAGTTTATATTTATATATATGTAATATGTGGAGCAATTGATGAAGGGAAGGAAACAGACCGGTATTTAATTTGTAAGGATACTTTTGGGAGTAGGATTCGTTATAAATAATTGCTATAACCCTATTAAAAATTTAGTGAAGTTTTTCAGTCGTATGAGAGTGAATGTAGACATATTACTGAACCATCATAATTCTTTATATTGTTTGTTCTTCTTCATATTTTATTATATGTCTCAATTGCACAGTATCTGTTTATAACTTTACTTTTTAGTTTTATTAAAAACAATTCCAAATTACACAGATTTGCACGAAAACGTGTGTAACTATTCAAGTCAAATCACTCCTGAAATGCTAATGTCAAAATTTTGTGTTTATTTCAGGTTTTACGGAGGTTAAAGAAGCGTGTTGTGGGCTTGGAGAATCGAAGGCACAGGGCCCTTGTTCCCCCATTGCAAGCGATTGCCCCAACAGAAATGACCATCACTTTTGGGATTTGATACTTCCATCACAAGCAACTGCTCGTATTCTTGTGGATAAAATTTTTGATGGCCCCTCACAACACACATTGCCTATTAACGTAAGGCATCTAATAGCTATTTAGGCTCACAAATATCAATAAAATTGTCTGAGAAAACAGAAGCTTTGCTCTTCATGCGGATCCCATTTTGAAAAGGCAAAAAAATCGTCTAATATTTGGATTTAGCATTGATTATGTCCTTAGCAAATGAAAATCGTACAAAAAAGTTAAATGAAATTATAGGTAATGTCACTCCGTTCAATGTAATAATATATGGTTGGAACCAAATAATAATGATAATAATATGAAAATAATGGAAAGGGTAATGATACACTTCTCAAATATTTTGCCTAAATTCATACTCAAATAATGTGTCATATGAGTTTTCAAAATCTTATAAATCATAAGATAATATGATAATTAATAGGATCTTGATAACTTAAATACTGCATTGTTTGAATATGAATTTAGATAAAATATTTGGGAAACCTAATATTACTTTACTGGAAATTGTTAATATTTGCATGTATTTATTTAATTGCAAATTATGAAAGAATCTTTCTATTTGAAAAAAAGCCATAGTAAACTATTAGAGCATCTCAAATACTTTTATGGATTGTATTTTTTTTTAAAAAAAATGTCATGTCATCGATGTCAAAGATTTGCTTCCTATATGATATAAATATTATTTGATAAAAATTGTTCATCAATGCTTCCATGTAATTTCATTTAATGCTTCCATGTTTTTTTTTTAATTTTTAATTAGATTTGAAAATTGAAATTAAATAGCTATTAACTTACTGAGATGAATGTCGAATAAACCCTTTGAAAATAAATGGTAATGTTGACAATTTTTTTTTTTTTTTTGCCACCTCAACTTGATATTGATAAGTGATAATTGTATTAAAGAAGTTTATTTTAACTCAATATTCATTTATCCTATGTGGTATGTAATTTTTTTCATAATTTATAAGAGTATTGGAGATTATTTTATCTAAGGTTTGGTTAAAAATAAAGAGAATTAAAAAAAAAAAAAAAAAAAAAACTTAGTATCATACAAACATATATAGAATATATATCCACAAAGTGGTCCGTACATTTTGAAAGTAGTGAGATAAGGAAGGAATATAATCGTTAATTTACTATAAATGATAATTAACTATTAAACAGATTAAGTTGAAGTATAAATGCAACTATATTAAGCTGATAATTTTATAATATCAATTATTATTGTTACTCATAGCTGTAATAATTAAGCTAATTAATTATCATGATACTACTGCCTGATCATTATGTTTCATGAAATAGGCAGTAGGGTCACAAGTCAAAGGAATTCAAAGAGACACTCCACCAAAGCCAAAGGTTATGATTTTTTTTTTCCCCAAGTAACGGAAGATTATGCTTGGACACAAGAAAAGTAGCAATAGAAATTCCATTAATTAGCATATGTTGGACAAGGAATAAAGGAGTAATTATAATTTACATCCACGAGAAAAACAAAAACAAAAAAAGTGAAGGGAATTTGAAGGATGCTTTTTAAAAAGTTTACGTGATCCTCATATATATTCTTTGTTTTTTCTTCTTCCTTCAATTTGGATTGTGACTTTCTCAATACATGAAAATTTTCCACCTTCTATAACTCATATGATTCTCTCTATATACTAGATAAGCTAGTTAAGGTCGTGATTCTAATATTATTGATACCTACTTAAGTTTCATGCTAAATATGATAATTTCAGATAATAAAAATTATTCAATGATTCATTTACTTTCATATTCCTTTGCAGGGAGTTAATATCTATTACACGAAAAACCAATTTGCTCTATGTTGCCGGGAAAAATAATAACTCATAATTTTTTTTTTGCAAATATTAATTCCTAGTCGAATACAAGTCACGGAAGTTTAAAGCCATTCACCGACAAGTATACCATCCGTTTTTCAATCAAAATACTTGTGTTCATATTAATACTTTCATGTATGAACATTTTACTTATGGAATTTTTAATTAAATAATGGGTCTATGAAGAATTTTTGGAGTCACCCTAAGATAAGTTACGTCATTATCGTGGTGTCAACTTATGCCATCATCGTCTTCGCATCTATATATAATAGATAAGATGCGGTGATAAAAATGCGTAAGTTCTTGATTTGCCTGATTCGTAGTAGTCTTGTATGTGCTATAGGATCACATTCGTAGCAATCTTGTAAGTGTTAACTCGATGAGAAAAGGCCAAAGTGATTTTTTTATTAAAATGTGGATAGATTTCTTTCGATTTTTCAGAATAATATTTTGAATTATATGATAGAGTTCTATCTAAATTAAGTCTTGATATATATTATAAAAGGTTAAAAATATAGATATTAATGAGAAAAGAGCTTTATTACTGCAGCCAACGTACGCACCAAGGACAAAGAATTTATTGTGCAATTAATATGGAGTTTTATATGCGATCGATCACTTGAGATGCAATGATGACATTAAGAAATATTAATTGATTAATAATTTTCGGAGCTTTTGAATTTACATTTTTTTCATCTTTTAACAAAAAAATTGAATATTTGTCTTTTCACCCCCCAAAAAAATATCTTTTTAGTTATTTAATAACTATATATTTAATTATATATGTTTTAATATTTGAATTTTTTGTTGTTGACATATGGTCTAAATATGTTTAAAGGCAAAAATACCCTCACCACAGTTAGATTTGACCAACCATTACCTAACGTCAGAGACTAAAATAATGAGTTAGTAATTTAAGGATTGTGAGATTGTGAGATTGTAAACCAATTTACATTTAAAAAATTAAAGTTTACTGAAAAATTACAGATGAAATTGAAATTCGCTCTCTTTTAAAAATTTTATTTTATTTATTTATTTTGGTTTTGAAATTGGAATCCAAGGTGGATAAATTGGCAATGCCTTTTGAATTTTAGAGGGCATATAATAGATTACTTCATTTGTATGATGTCAACCTTGTGCTGTCATTATTTTAGTATTCCTTTTAGCTGCGGTGCAAAAAGGTATATATTCTTCGTAGACACAAAGAAAACTTTTGAATCAAAAGTTTATATTGTTGCCTGATTCCCAGAAATCTGATTAAAAGGGATTAAACAAATACTTTGATTATCAAAAATTAAACATGGCTTTTTAAATTCAAAATTTCAGATTTAGTTAAATCCAGAACAATTACTTCTCTAACATTAGAGAACCACTTTCAACGTTCAGGAAGTGATTCTCAGCCGTTATATATCAAATCATTATCCCAAACATAATTATGCATGAGAACTCAAATTTGAGCTAGAAAAATGAAAAATTCGCTCAAAACCAGTGGATGATCATGAAATAAAATCAGAAAAAAGTGAAAATTCAGCAAATAATACAAAAAGGTATGAGTTTTAAAAGTGAAAATTCAGCAAATAATATAAAAAGGTATGAGTTTTAAAACTAACATAAAAATTAAAAAAATTAAAAAAAAAAAAAAAAACCATCCTTTATTTATAAATCTAGTTAGTGTGTGAGCTATTTTATTATTCACAAACTATCTTGTCCTTTATTTTCGAACTATTCAATGCTTAAAAAAACTCTTTTTTTTTTGTCTCAAAATTTGAGTAAAAAAACGGTTACAATCTATATAAAAGTACCTCCGAAAAACACTTCCACAAAATGATAAGTTGCGAAGCAATATCCTAGTTTATCAGGACGGAAATAAAATTACAGTTATAGACATACAAGATTAAATATTAGACCCTTTATTGGTTAAACGTCATAGAAGCACTGTACATTGCAATTGAAACTCTCTCTCTCTCTCTCTCGCCCAAACACACACGGCACACACACACACATATATATATATATATATATATAAAAAGAACATGCAAGATACATATCCATTATCTAATGTAATTTGATGATGGAGAATACTTGTTAATAAAAAACATATAAGCTACCATTGTCTAATGCAGTTTGATGATAGAAAATACTCATTTAATTTAATAAAAAATTAGGTTTAAGTCCCCTCATAGTAGGTGGTTTCCAAAGGAAATTACTTGCAAGCCATGCGTACCAATTGATTTTATTACTATTTATGATGGAACTATGGGTTGTTATTCGTTGATTACCATATGAAACCACCCGTAACCACAACGGGTAGAGCCAATCAAGGAAGCCCCAAGTGGGAAACTAGAGAAAAAAAAAAAAAAAACCCTTAACTTGTATTCAATATGCTTGGGTCCTAATTCGTACTAATGTGAATACCTGAGTTTTCGACATTCTGATTCTTGGTTCAAAATGGTTTTTTTTAAGTTTTAAACTAAAAATCGGTTTGACCGGTCAACAGCACATGCGACCGGTCAATGTGTTTATTATTAGAGTTAAATACACAATACCCCTTTAAGGTTCAACTAAATACAAACACATTAATATTTTAGTTTTAATAACACAATACCCCTAAGTTAACAGTAGATGTTGGATGCTAGTAGGATTGGGAAGGGTAAAATCGTAAGTTTATACTTATTTTAAAATTAAAGAATAAAAAATTGTGTTTGATATTTTATTAAAAAAATACTTTTTACAATTTTCTAAAAATAAAAACAAGGAATCTCTACCATCCATCTTAGAGATGGACGGTGGAGATCAAAGTAATTAAAAACCATATGAAAAATAGGGAAAAAAAAAAAAAAAACTAATCTGAAAACCAAAAACATTCATCATTTTCAATCTCATCTTCATCACTACAACCAAATCGAAATCATCATCTCCATCACCACAACCAAATTGAAACCATAATCTCCAACATCTTTATCTTCTTCATGATCAACTTCCACCATCAACTTGAACCCAAAACTTCTTCATGTTTTGGGTTCTCGATCAAACCCAGAACAACTTCATGTCAAGCCCTAAATCGAACCCAACATCTTCAAAAATCATCAAACCCCAAATCACACCCAGCATCTTACCGCATCTTTAAAAATCATCAAACTATAAATCGAACCTAGCATCTTCAAACCCCAGACCACATCAATCATTAACCACAATCAATAACAAAAATATTGAACAATAGAAATTGAAAAAAATAAACAAAAAAATTGAAAAGAAAAATTGAAAAATTAAATGTTCCTTCATCTGGGCTCAAATCAACGAACCTAGAGGAACCCTCCTCTGAGTTATCGATTCGAACCCAGATGAACCTTTATTTGGGTTCAACAATATGGTGGCTGGATGATGTGGGAGTGAAGGAAAGATGTTGTGATGATGAAAGGTGTTAGATCTGCAGTCAAAGAAAGAAAGATTGTTGAAGCAAGAAGGTAAACAGGGAGACATATGGTGAGAGAAGGACGAAAGAAAGAGAAAAATAATTTTTTCCTCTTCTGCTTTTTTAACTTTTTTTTTCAGTTTTTTTTTTAATTCCTAGATTTCCACCGTCCATCCATCTAGATGGATGGTGGAGATCAAATCTGATCGAGATTTTTTATTTTATATTTTATTAAAATTTTAAAATATATCAAATTTTTTTTTTTTTTAAATAATAATTTCCACCCTCCATCAATAATGATGCACGGTGGAAATTCAACAATTTTTTTAAAATGTATATTTTTATCTTTTTAAAAATATTTTTTATTTTAAATTTTTAATATAAAAGTTTTGTCCTTATTCATGGACATTTTTGTCATTGTACAATATTCCAAGGTCAAACGTCAACTTTAACTACGTTCAACCGTTAGCGTGGGGGTTTTGTGTTATAAAAATGAAAAAGTGTTTCCATCTGTTTTTAAGTTAACCTCAGAAGGGGTTTTATGTATTTAACTCTTATTATTATTTTGGTGGATATTGTCTTCTGATATTTGCAGAATATCTTAATATCTTTTGAGATTTGCACAGTCCGACACAAAGGATTGCTTGTGTATATATTTGTGGGATATTATACATTGTGATCCACTTTATCAAAATCTTTTTCTAAATTAGTTGAAATCGAAGACCTTGCATCAATTTCTTGATACTAAATAATTAATTAGGCATGATACCATACATAAGTCGTGTTATGATGCGCACGTTTCTTACCACATTTGTGGTTGGATTCAAGTTCCAACTAATTCATAGTAATTAATAAGTACCATGACACCAACATATATGATGACATCTTTCTTGTATTTGAGGGAGTTATTATCTGAATTGTATTTAAAACATTTAATCTCATTATTTGGATTGATCGATGATCAAACCGGTGCCAATACACCAAATCTAATGAGATTATATTGAAGATCTTATTGAAGATCTAATTCTAGATCTAATAACAAACCTAAATTTAGAATTAAATAACAGAATTATCCAACATTAGCTCAAACTAATCCCAGAGTGAATTTAAAAAAAAAAAAGTCGAAATAATCTAGAAACGAATTATTGTCATACTTAAATTCTAGTCCAAACGAATCCAAGTAATATTATCCAAAAAACCGAAAAACATACGATAATTATCCAACAACTTGCAAAATTTTATTAATTCTCATTCACCAATAATTTGATTACAACTCTAAGCTAATATGACTGTATAGCCTCACACTTCTAATCTAAAACAAATTGATAAATTAATTCTAATTTATCTATAATTAATTAAAGATAAATTAAATTCTAATTTATCTAAAAATTAATTAATGATAATTCTAATCTAGATTATCAAAAGATTTAATAAAAGATAATTACAATAAAAATAATCTTAAATATGATAAATCTAATCTAATAAAAACTATAAATTAATGGAAATCCTAGACTAAGTGAGAATTCAACTGTGAATGATTAGACTTCTCAACAGATTATTACATACTAATTTTGATGCAATTGGACAATTGGTTTCTCTTTGTTTATGGGAACCGGTATACGGACCACTCTCATGATTGTCCACTCGTAGTGCTTGATTTGTACACATAGAACCTCAATCTTGGCGTCAGTCCTTGAAAAAAAAGACTCTGATGAGGATTTTAATTTATTGGCTTGGAAGTACGATGACGAATTGAAGATATCGTTGCGTGAATTGAAATCAGAGCTCCAGGGCTTATCCTACTCTCATGGAGATGCTTACATTGTCATGCAAAACACACGCTCTCACCACAGCATGATTCTTCAAAATTAACAAGATGATAGCTCTCCAATATTTAATTATTGTTTATATCAGTTTGCCATTTTAATGTATATTTTGCATTTTTTTAAATCACAGCATCATGCATATAGAACAAGCAGTACCACAATGAAAAATGATAAAATTATATATCATTGGGTATTAATGTTATTTATTGCTTAGCTTTTATTTGCTTACTATTTTATTTGCTATTGATAAACTCTATAGGTCATCTACCAGCGCATTTTTTTTTTTTTCCATTGTGTTTGTTTTAATGGATAATGTATAAAAAGAGGGGTCGAGTTCTTAAACATCATGGAATAGAGAGTAAAGATTTTTTGTTAATTTTTTTAAAATTTTTAATAATTTAATAATACATCAGTATTTGAAAAAAAAAAGTGAATGTTAGCATTGTTATATTTTCTCTTTCAAATCTTAGCTTGAGAATCCTTGCTCCATCAAATATTGGTTTCTTATATGTGGGTGAGGCTCTTTTTTCCTGTCATTCTTTCTATGATTTGTTTTTTCATTTGTTATTTACTGTCTAGTAGGAAATAAGAATAAGCAACAAAATCCATTTTGTTAAATAATTAATTCTATGCTCTTTCCTCTTATTATTTTTATGTTTGTTTTGTGTGTTAAATGTTTTTTTTTTTTTTTTTAAGTTACTGAAACTAGTTCAAGAGATAATTAGCACTAACCTGATAGCACCCACCCATATATATGAAAGAAAATTCCATCTTTTATTAATTAAGGTGAGGTGTGCTCTATGTTGAACCCACTGGGAAGGGATTGCAGTTTTTACCCAAGTATAATATATTTTAATTAAAATAGGATGTCTTAATTAATAAATCTGCATCCATATATATATATATTTATATAATATATTTTAATTAAAATAGGATGTGAAAATTATTGATATCTGCACCTATTGATTTGATTGCAAATTATTAAAGAATCTAGCTTTCTATTCAACAAAAATCGTAGTATACTAATGTCTAAGGTTTGGTTAAAAAAAGAGAATTAATTCTTTATTAAAAAAAGAGAGAGAATTTAAAAAAGAAACCTAGTATCGTACAAACATATAAACCATATATCTACAAAGTGGTCCTCACATTACATTTCCAAAAACAAAAAAGGTGATCCTGACATTGTTTATATATATATATTAAATTAAAAAAAAAAAAAAAAAAAAAAAAAAAAGGAAGTGGTCCTTACATTTAGAAAGTTTGGTAGTGAGACAAGGAGGGAATATAATCGTTAATTTACTGTAAATAATAATTAATTAAACATTTAGATTTCAATAAAATCCCAAAAAAAGGACAATGCATTTACTCAGTCATTATTTATTGTGATGTCACAGATTAAGTTGAAGTATAAATGCGACTATATTAAGCTAATAATTTTATAATATCAATTATTACCGTCACTCATAGCTATAATAAGCTAATTATTATGGTACTATACTCCTGATTATCATGTTTCATGAAATAGGTAGGGTCACAAGTCAAAGGAATTCAAAGAGACACTCCACCAAAGGTTATGATTTTTTTTTTCTCCCAAATAACAAAATATTATGCTTGGACACAATAAAAGTAGCAATAGAAATTCCTTTAATTAGCATATGTTGGACAAGGAATAAAGTAGTTATAATTTACATCCACGAGAACAAAAAGGGGGAATTTGAAGGATGCTTTTTAAAAAGTTTACGTGATCTTCATATATATTCTTTTTTTTTTTTTTTTCTTTTTTCTTCAATTTGGATTGTGACTTTCTCAATACTTGGAATTTTTCCCACATTCTATAACTCATATGATTATCTCTATATACTAGATAAGCTAGTAAAGTCGCGATTCTAATATTATTGATACTTGCTTAAGTTTTATGCTAAATATGATAATTTCAGATAAAGAAAGTTACTCAATGGTTCTTTGGCTTTCATGTTCCAGGGAGTTAATGGTGTTAGGTCAAATTCACTTTTATCAAATAAACAAAATTTAAAAAAAAAAAAAAAAATTACCCACTTTTTTTAATAAAAATTTGTTTTTAACCCTTCAAATAATCTATTTTCATTCTATCTCCAAATTTACTAAACTACTTTTAAGTTAAAATTTAAAAACATAAAATTTAAACTCAGTACTAGATTTTATGACCCATTAAAATTCGGTTGTCATCTTTGACATTGTATTTCATCAAAAACCTCTATTTTCAAATTAAATCCAACTAAATCCAACCATATCTTATCAAATCTAATTCTAAACATTAATACCCAACGTCCAAAACACCAAAAACTTGAAAAATCACAAAAAACTCATAATAAAACTCAAATAATCAACAAAGGAAGTCAAAGATCTAATACCATGAACAACGGAGGAGAAGAACAAGATAGGCATAGATAATTTAGGTAAAGTGGGTATATAGTGTAATTAATTTGCTTGAGGGATTGAAACGAATATTTTTAAAAATGTAGCTAGAAATGAATATTGACATTCTTGTATTGGTATTTTTTATATTTTTCACGAGTGAGTTAGGGTATTAATATCTGTTACAAAAAAAAACCAATTAGTTCTATGTTATTGAGAATTATAATAACTCATGATTTTATTAGGTAAACATTAATTCCTAATCGAATACAAGTCACGGAAGTTTAAAGCCATTCTCCAACAAGTAAACTATCCTCCATTTTTCAATCAAAATACTTGTGTTCACATTAATATTTTTGTGTATGAACACTTCAGGTATTTTTAATTAAGTAATGGGCCTATGAAGAATTTTTTGAGTCTCCCTAAAATAAGTTACGTCATTGTCGTGATATCAGCTTATGCTATCTAGTATTCATAAATAATAGATAAGATACTTTTCTCAAATATATATATATATATAAAAGATACTATGACAAAAAAGCATAAGTTCTTAATTTGCCTGATGGGAAGCAATCTTATAAGTGCTATAAGACCATATTCGTAGCAATCTTGGAAGTGTTAACTTGATGAGAAAAAAGCTTCACCGAGGACAAAGAATTTATTGTGCAATTAATATGGAGTTTTATATGTGATTGATCACTTGAGATGCAATGATGATATTAAGAAATAATTAACTGATTAATAATTTTTGAAACTTTTGAATTTACAATTTTTTTTTTATCTTTTTACAAAAAAGTTTAATATTTGTCTTTTTAGAATTTTTTTTTTATCTTTTTAGTTCTTTAATAATTTTGTATGTATATTTAAGACTGCATAAGTGAGCTGGTAAAAATTCAACGAACTGATCCAGTGGATTGACCCAATATATGAAGACCTAGTTCACCAATATTCAACTCACAGAAACGAGCTCTTAGATTGTTGTTTCAGTTCTTAGGTTGCTGGTCAATCATGGTCAAAGTTGTGTTATACTTATCTTTAGGTCGCCCATAGTAAGGTTCAGCTCGTAGCTTGAAGTGATCGTTAAAGAAGTTTTTCCAGAAAGACAACAATCTAAATTGAGGAAGAGTCAACTATCAGAATTTGAAGTAAAATCAAACTCCTATTTCGGTGGAATCTATCCCTAAATTGATGGACACTAGTTTTGGAAGTGTAATTAATGTAGAACTCTTTTCTATTCTATTTGTATTCAAATTGTAACATCCTATCCTATAAATAGGGGTTGAAAATTCATTGTAACAACATAAAAAATAATAATCAATAATATACTATGACTTTGTCAAAATAATAAAAGAAAACAGTCGTGGACGTAGACATCTTTTTGAGTTAAACCACGTAAAAGTCTCTTTGTATTCACTGTTCTTCCACTTCTCTGTCTCTTGTTTTTTTTCTTTGTTTTACTTTATTTGTAGTATTGGATTAAGAACTTAGGTTGACTAAATTCAGACGTCGACAAATAATTATATATTCAATTTTTTTTTTCTTTATAGCACTAAGTAACTGAATTTATATTATATTAACACCAAAGAAGTGATGTGAGTTTTTATAACACTATTTCACTTTCCATTGTTTTTACTTTTTAATGACAAAAATATCCTAATTTTAAAAATATCAGTTTTGGAGCAGAAAAATAGAGAAGCCAAAAGGTTCACCGTAGATGACTCTCTAGCACACCAAAACCACCTCGCTCTCGCCCACCTCTTTTTTTCATTGTTTGTTCTGCCATTGGAAAACTATTGTGGGTACATTTGAGATCACATAAATAGGCTGGTAAAAGCCCAAGGAACCGATATAATAGATTGATCTAGTAGATAAAGACCCATTTCGCCAACACCAAGCTCGTAGGAACGAGTTCTCAATTTGCCACTGCTATTCTCAAGTCGCTGGTCAATAACGACCCAACTTGCCTTATGCTCAATTGGAGGTCATCCAATGTAAGCTCCAGCTCGTAGATCGAAACACCCGTTAAGGAAAATTTTCAAAAAGACAATAGCCCAAATTGAGAAGGATTCAACTATCATAATTGGAAATAAATTCTAATTCTAATTCTAATGTCGATAGAATCAATCCCTAATGGAAACCGGTTTTGGAAGTGTAATCAATGTGTAATTATTTCATATTTTAATTGTATTCAAATTGTAAGTCTCACACTATAAATAGGGCTAAAATTTCATTGTAAATAAACACCAATAAATAATATACTGTGACTTTGCTAAAATTATTAAAAAACATAGTCGTGAACATGGGCACTGTTCTGGCCGAACCACGTAAAAACCACTGTGCAATCTGTTTTTTCTCTCCCTTTCTCTCTTTATTTTGCTTTGTTTCACTTTAATTGCAGGTATTAGGTCAAAAACTTGGGTCGACCAGATTCATACGTCGACAAAAACCAATCTGTTTTGCAACTGAAACTCATGCTACAACTACTCTCTCGTCAATTGCGGATCAAAGGAGGTTCTATGTTTGCATCAAAAGGTACAGGACCCCCTCCAAGTATTTTGTTGAAACACATACATGAGATATTATTCACTCTCTAGAATTTGAGAAGCAATTTTGTTTGTCGTGTCATGTGATTGTAAAGAGAGGCAGGTGACAAAACTCCTAATGTCAAAGCCCTCTTAGCTTTCACGTTTGTGAACTATCTATTGGTGAATTGGTAGGTCGTGAAGAGTTCACGAAAACAGTTTGCTTGTCGAAACTTATTAAAATGTGAGTGTTTAATTTTCTATTTCTATATATATGATATATTATTTGCATTGTATAAGCTATTCAATACATAAGGAATGTAGAGTGTGTACCATTTAATTGTAAAACATGCTATCATGGCCGCTCGCTGCCGCAAGTCTTCTTCTCCCAAACACGCTCTATTTTTGTTCTCAGTCTATTTGTAACACTAATTCTGCAGTATTTTTAGCTACAACTTTGAAATATAATGAGCTGACCGGTAGGCTTGAAACCCTGGTACTATAAGTTTCAACCTTATATACAACAACTCAAAGTTAATCATACATTATGCGTAACCCAATTGTAAAAATGAGTACTCAATATCAATTGACTCTTCTTTTTGTGATCTCAACTTCACAAGCTAGTTTGTCTATCTTATTCTAGCCTACCTACTGAGTACTCAATAGTTGGTCGTAATTTTGATGAATTGGTATAAGAGGAACGAGTTGTGTAGTTGTTGCAAAGATGGAGCCAGAAGCATGGACGTTGTCACTACCTTTTGTGAGCAAAGAAGGGAGGGTTTAAAAACATTTGAACTTGAAAATTTGAGAAACAGATTTATTGATGAGCAGTATTGATTTTTTAACTAATGAGGATATAGTAAAACTCAAGTTAGTTATTTAGTACTAGTTAAACATAAGGCGGTTATTTGGTGCAATTTCACACCTGTTTTCAGGTTTTATTATATATGTATTAATTTTGAATTTGTTGGCATTGACACATGGCCTAAATATGTCTAAAGGCAAAAATACTCTCACCACGGTTAGGTTTTACCAACCATTAACTAACATGGGGACTAAAATGATAAGTTTGTTAATAATTTAATGATGATGAAATCATAAATCAATTTACATTTAAAAAATCGAAGTTTACTACAAAAATTACGAATTAAATTGAAATTTACCCTTTTTTAAAAAATGATTTTGTTTATTTATTTTGGTTTTGAAATTGGAATCCAAGGTGGATATATTGGCACTACCTTTTGAATTTTAGAAGGCATATATTAGATTACTTCATTTGTAAGATGTCACTCTTATGCTGTCATTATTTTAGTATTCTATTAGCTGCCTGATTCCCAAAAATCTGATTAAAAGGGATTAAGCAAATGCTTTAATTATCACAAAAGCAAAAAAAATCTAACAACTCCAAAAATGATAAATAATATCAATTTATCCCCATTTTTCAAAATATTAGCCAAAAAAAACCCCTACTGCAAACCAAAAACGGTTTTTGTCTAAATTTTAGTGGTTTTATAACAAAAACATCAAAAGACCAAAATACTCTTATTATGTTGAAAAATTAAAAATAAAAAATAAAAAATAAAACAGATTAATCAATTACCAAACTATCATTTCATAACCAAAATAAAATAAATTATAAAAATAAATAAAAAATAAAATATTTATTAACTATTATTATTTGTTAAATTGAATTAAATTAAATTAATTTCTTAAATTCAATTTCTTATTATTTTTAATTAATTATATTTTTTTTTTAATAAAAAGCAATCTCAATTGCCCAATTGTGGAAATCAATTTTTAAAATATTAACATTCCTAACAAATATAGTAAATTAAATATATATATATATATATATCAAACCAGATGAGAGATCTGGGTTTGAATCCAAATCTTCAACATCACGTTGAAGATCTAGATTCAAACTTCGATCTACCAACACAATAAAAAACTAAAAAATAATTGAAAAAATATAAAAATACAGAGTTTCTAGATCTTGAAATTCAAGATCTGGGTCACAATCAAAGTTTCCCAACAAAAATATAAAAATAAATAAATAAATAAAACACTCCATCCGCCAATAATCACAAAAAATTCTATCAATTTCTTTGCAACCAAACATCAAAAAATAAATAAATAAACAAATCCATCCGGATCTCTCCATTTCTCCTTCTTAGTCGGCACCATCACGGAGGCCGCCGATCATCCTCACTGAGGACGATCGATGAAGACCTCGAGAACAAGATCAAAGAGTACGAGCGGACCTCCTCCAACTTGTAGAGGCCATGCTGCCTTCATCTCTTCTTGTTTTAGCCCAACTAGAGGCCTCAGTCTACCGAGAGCGCCACCAAATCCGACGATTGGTTCTCAAAGGCTTTGAACGGCATTACTCTCTTGAACAAAGGCTTCTTCAACATCAGCGAAGTTACAGTTGAGGCCTGTAAAGAGAAGAGAGGAATAGGGAGAGTAGGCCGATAAAGAGAAGAGAGAAAGATGGAAAGTTAAAGGGAGGAGAGGGATGACAATAAAGAGAGAAAAAGAAAAGAGAAAAGAAGTAAGTTAAGGGTTTTGTGTATCTAAAGTCCCGTTCAATTTACCTATTTATCCCTAGCCACTACAAGAATCGTCATTTTTAACCCCAAATCACTATATGATTTTAAACTATTAATGGTAGGAGGTTTTTTGGATATTATTTTTGAAACCAGTGGTAGTTTGACAATAGTTTTCATTTTAGGGAATAAAATAATAATAACCCTTATCAAAAATTAAACATGGGTTTTTTTTTTTTTTTAATTCTAATTTTCAGATTTTTAGTTAAATCCGGAACAATTACTTTCTAACATTAGAGAACCGCTTTTAACGATAAAGTAATGATTCTCAGCCGTTACACATCAAGTCATTATCCCAAACATAATTATGTATGAGAACTCAAATTTGAGAAAAATAAAAAATTGCTCAAAACTGGTTGATGATCATGTAATAAAATCAGGAATAAAAAGTGAAAATTTCGGCAAATAATATAAAAAACTAACAAAAAAAAGTACTGATTTTTTAAAAAAACCATCCTTTGTTCATAAACTTAATTTGCTTGTGAACTATTTTATTACTTTTTTGTTTTATATTCAGTCTCAAAATTTGCGTAAAAGAACTGTTACAGTATATATAAAAGTACCTCCGAAATACACTTGCACAAAAATGATAAGTTGCGAAGCAATATCTTAGTTTATCAAGACGGAAATAAATTTATAATTGTAACCATGCAAGGTTACATATTAGACCCTTTATTGGTTAAACGTCATAGAAGCACACGTACACTGCAACTGAAGCACTCTCTCTCTCTCTCTCTCACACACACACACACACACACGGGGACGGAGAGTACATGCAAGATGCACATCCATTATTAATATAAGTAGGTACGTAATTAACATGCAAAGTAGCAGTTCATCTACTTAACGGTGAATCCACGTGCTGAAGCATATGCGACCACACCCGCAAATTCGTCCTTGTCGATGCGTCCATCATTGTTGCCATCGGCGTAGTGAAGTCCACGGTGAGCTCGGAAAGTGGGCATAAAGGGGAACGAAGCGCCCCATCTTTTGAAAGCTAACTTTAGTTCTTCCTTAGTCAGAACGCCATCTCTATTTACATCAAGTTGCGCGAATATTTCCGTCAACTGCTGCTCAGGTACAGGTCCCGTGGGGTGATACTGACGGGGCATGGTGACCGAAAGAGTAGTTGATTAGAGTAGCGGCGGGAAGTACAAAGAAAAATATTTATATATAGGCAGATAAACAAATGAGCCCTTTGTGCGGTTTTGGGTCTTGGTACTTGGTTAAGGAAAGGTCATGGGTATATATAGGACTTCTTTGATGCGTTTGCACAATTGCTGAATATCATCGCCCTACTTTTCCCAGAAGGACAGTGTCTTCTCAGTAAAGGACTGGAAACGAACCTTGACCGGCATATAACACAATTTTTTTTTTTTTTTGAAATAGCATGTAACACATTTCCTTGCCACTTTTTGATTCTAAGTACAAAAATAAGATATAGAAGCACATTCTAACATACATTTAAGGTATGTATATATTTGATAAAATAAATGTGTGATTGCATTTTAAAATATATAATTATAATTTATTATATGTTATTATAACTAAATATATTATTATAATCAGTAAATAAATTACAATTTTAGGATATGTATATATGATAAATGTAATCAAATTTACTGAATATAATCACATAAGTTTAGTTGCAATCATATATAATAAATTATAATAACATATTTTAGAATATAATCATACATTTTTTTTATCAAGGGTATATATACCCAGGTATATGCTAGAATGTGTCATATATATATATATATGTGTATATATTACGCACGTTTATACTAAAATGCCCATTCCAAGTTCACACTATTACATTATTACCCAGAAATGCTGTTTACTTTTTAGGAGACACGTCAGACAAACTAATCTTGCAAACACCTCACTCGTTAAGAAATTTGTCCACTGAGAATCGGTGGACAGGACCACTTATACTATTTTTTTAAAAAAATACACATCGGTGCAATTAGCAATTCAAAGGGTGTAATAAATTCAACAAAATTAATACTTGGACTTGCACTTAAATTGAACCCATTTATTGATGTTATTTGGGCTCATTTTATTTTGCGGTTCCCATTAACGATTATAGTTGAAATTTTATGAGATTACAATATGAGACATTTGGATTGCATTGTTGTGACTTTTTCAAATGAGACGAGACATTTGAATTTTTATTTTTTAAGGCATCTAGTATATTGTGGTCATGTGATTGTGATAAAATTACATTTGAGATTATATGAAATAGATTTAATGATATTTTATGGTCATATGATTGTATTTTGATCTTATGGTTTATTTATTAAAAAAATAAATTTATAAGTTTGATCATCAATCAACGAGTTAACCGTTGATCGCCAGTTAAATCGAGTACTTGTCGAGTAGTTGGATACTTGTTACTCGTTAGATTACCGGTCGAGTAGCGAATAACAAGTTCTACAATATTGGTCTTTATCTATTAAAGGTAATTTTGGTAGTCAACTTATTAATTTGGTGACATAGAAACTCAACCTATTAATTTAGTGACATGGACACAAAAAATGGGGGTAAAAATGTGATTTCTTACCATTTTTTTTTTCACTTTTTTCACATTTCATATTTACATGTGTCGGTGGATATAGTTGGTCCTTGATCGTTAACCATGGCAAAACTCCACCTTAAAAATCTTTGAAAAGAACTACAAAAGTCAAAGTTGTAATAACATTATTATAGTCAATAAATTATTATTTAAATGGTTCCCGCATTTAGTAAATTACACATAAATATGCTTTTTTTTTTTTTTTTTCAGAAACTAACACCAACCGGATATCAGAATATCTACAATTATTTATATGTTTCGATCCTCGAACATCTACTCTTATAATTAAAAGATAATAACTCTTACAATAATTTTTTTTAAAAAAAAAAGGAGAACTATCGACATAAGCTTATAAAAAATATTTGATGAAAATCAAACCCTCAACACTTAATAAACTAGATGTATACTCATTTATATTAAAAGGTGATATGCATGTATAAACCAGATATACATACCAATTAATTTTGTTAATATAGATATAAACTTATAAAATATATCTGATGAAAATTGAACCCTCAACACTTAATAAACTAGATGTATACTCACTTATATTAAAAGGTGATATACATGTATAAACCATATATCCATACCAATTAATTTTGTTAATAAATACATATAGATATATATGTATATATATAATGCAACTATGTAGTTGTAATTCGTTAATTACCATACGAAATCATTACGGGTGGAGTCAATTAAGGCAGCTCCAAGTGGGTAACAGTCTAACAGAGGGTTAAAAAAATTAGTCTCGTATTCAACATGCTTGGATCCTAATTCGTATTGATGTGAATATTTTAGTTTACTTTCGAAATTCAGGCTCGTTCTGATTCTTGGTTCAAAATGGACTTTTAAACTGAAAATTGGTTTGAACTGACCGATCAACAAGACGTGCAACCGACTAATATGTGTATTATTATTTTGGTGCAGCGGATACTGTCTTCTGATACTTGTGGAATATGTTCTGAGATTTGTACTGTCCGACAAAAGGGATTGCTTGTTTATGTATATTAGTGGGATATTACATATTTTGATCAACTTAATTCATCCAAAACTTTTTCTAAATTAGTTGAAATCCCTTAGAAGATCTTTGATAATTTTTCAATTTCAAACTAAAAATAATCACACACGAGACCTAGCTCATTGGCATAACGTGCAACCTATAAAGATAAGTTCTTCGTTTTATGTGTTATTATTATTATTATTATTTTAAATACATAATCCAATTCATACAACTATAGTTGGTATAGTGGTGTTATGTTGTGCACATTCTTTACTGCATTTGTGATTGGAGTATAAGGCCCACTTCATCCGTTTACTAGTAAATGCGTGTGAGGAAACTTTGTTTCAATTTATGAGAGTTATTATCTGAATTGTACTTAAAATTTCTGATATCGTTAGTCTACGGTTGATTTATGATTAAACTAATTCCAACCTATCAAATTTCAGATTACAAATCAATTTCAATACAAATGGTTTCTTCTTGTTTATGGTTGATATCATCGGACCACACTCATAGTGCTTGATTGGAGTGCCATAGAAACCCGACTTTAGCGTCAGCTGTCCTAAAAACTATCATGAAATGAATCAAATAATGATATTCCAATAATTTGAGCAGAATCTAAATAATGACATTTCAATAGTTTGAGCAAATTGTTACTTAAAAGTAGAATAATCCACTTTAATATAGGAATTGAACAAGCAGGATAAGAGTCAATCAAGACCTAATTAAATCAATATGATATAAATTTTTTAATAAAAAATAGGAAAAAAAAAATTCAAAGCATTGTTCTTATGAAGATATATATGTTTGTAAGGGAACACTTAAAATATTATGCTTTCTCATCATACTTCCTCTATATAAACAAGCCTTTCATTCTCCCTTCACATCAATACCAAATGAATCACAGAGCTTGTTTTATAGTAGTAAAATGGCCTGCAAACTTTTCTTGCTATTTCTTGCTTTCTTCTGCTTATTGAGCTTTTCAATTTTTCGGAGTCTCAAATGGTTCCGGCTGTGTTCTTGTTCGGAGACTCCTTGGTGGATGTTAGCAACAACATTCACTTAGGTCTTACTATTGCCAGAGCTGATTTTCCGTCACATGGCGTCGATTTTCCAAACCAAAAGGCCACCGGAAGGTTTAGTACGTAATGCAAGATTGCTGCTGATTTTATTGGTAACAGTTATATGCTCATTATATATATATATATATGGTGTGTTGAGGAGAGAGGATGACTCAATCTCACAATCTTATGAGTGTAATTATGAGAGAGACATACCACTAGGTTAACCTTATTATTTAATTGATATGTTTCGATAGAGTATTCCATACATACATAATATATGACAAAAACTTTAAATATTTAATAGATTTTAGTTTCAACTTTTCAAAAGACAAAATAGATTTTATTTCAAACAACTAGTAATAGCATGTGTTAGATACATTCTCAGGTTTGTGAGTATGTACAGGTCAGAGCTAGCCAAGGAGAGCATATTATGCAGTGTATGTTCATAAGTCCAAGTTACATGCGGAACATGTGTGGCCACAGCTATGGTCTACTAAGTCCAATTAAAGTGCTATGTAGCCTGGATTCTAGGGAGGTAGTGGGGCAGTAAACTGAATATATAAGCCAGATTAAGGCAATGTAATCTTATGTTTTTTAAGCTTAATAAACGTAGAAATTAAAGTTTCTTCTCCCAATTCCGAAGTCTTCTACGTTCGTCTTCAAGCCTCTCTAAAGCTTTCAGTATGCCATTAACATTAATTTTTTGACAGGACTTTGGATTCTCTTTTTATTTATTACTAATTTTGAAAATAAAATTAGAATTAAATTAGAATTTAGAGAAAAGAACATGACTGAACTCATAATTTTTATTGTGTAAGTGTGAAGATTTATCACTGGTCAATCTCATATTCTCCTTTATTTATTGTTCTTTTTATTTGATTCTCTCTTCCCTATTTCCAGAATAATAATGTTGAAATTTAATGATGGGCAGCTGAGAAATTTGGGTTACCAGCTGCACCACCCTATCTTTCGCTTAGTTTCAAGAAGAATAAAGCATCATTAATCATGAAAGGTGTTAGCTTTGCCTCTGCAGGTGCTGGAATCTTGAATCGGAGCATGTCGTATGGTCCACAACTTGTAAGTGAAACAATGATTTACATGATTAATACTCTAATCTTCTTTTTAAAAATATCACCTTTGATGAGTTGATTTAAATCTACGGTATAATCAAATTATATAAACGCTCTGTACCACCTAATTATATCCGATAATAGTTTGTAATTCATCTTTGTTGGACATATTGACCCACAGCTATTTCGTGGTTTCTAGTGATTTATTGATACAACACAAAATCTATAAATATATAATAATATTATGCATTCATAAGTAACAATGTAATTCTAGAGTTGGTGTTGGAATTTGACATACTAATTATGTGGCCTAATATTAGATTTTAGTTTTACTATTACCGTAGATCCGAGGTTTCAAAATATGAGAAATGAAGGCATGAATTTGGAAGACATACCAACTGGTTTCATATATATTATCATCTACTTTTAGCTTTTAAAGTAATTATTAGATATTTTTAACTGTTTAGAAGAATACTATCGTCTAATATAATTTAATGGTAGAAAACATTCAATTAACCTGATAACGGGTTCGAATAATCCCTATTATAAGTGATAGTCTTTTAAATAAATTAAAAAATATATATATGCCGCAGAATGTAAAACAATTGAGATTACTTAAAGCTATTTAAATAATTAAAAGGTCCTGTTTATGTCATGAATATTTTTTTTTTTGGTGTTTTTGTTTAATTTAATGATTAATATTGGCATAATTCTAAACGTAATATATTATAATAAAGAAAATATGAAATCTAAACATTTAAGATATTTTTAAACATAATTTGACATGTATTTTATCTTGTAGCGTTAACTAATATGTCTGACAAAGCTAGTGGACCAATATATAACTGTGCACCAAGAATTGGTGAAAGAGCTAGGATCCTCTGCTGCACAACAACAATACTTCTCTAAATCTATCTTTTGCCCTGTGATTTTGGTACCACTGATTTTGCTAATTATGGTCTACTGCCTACTTTGCAAATCAAGTACACCCCCGAACAATATATCAGGTTGATGTCTTCCTCTCTCGCACGACAACTAAAGGTGACCAAGAAAAATTTGCTCTCAAATCAAAGTAATCAACTTTATCAACATTTAACATATATACAAATCCCAACTAAATTATTCACATGAATATTGTTGGACAGAGATTACTTTGGTGCACCTAAATTTTTGGTTGCTGGGTTAGGGCAACTTGGCTGCAGGCCTGGAAGAAGAGTTACGACGCCAAACAAAGAAGACTGTGATGAGAATGCCAATTTATTGGCTTGGAAGTACAATGAAGAATTGAGGACAATGTTGCGTGGATTGAAATCAGAGCTCCAAGGCTTTTCTCACTCTTATATGGACACTTACAAGGCGATGCAACACATCATACAAGAAGCAGCAACTTATGGTATGCTTATATATAATTCTAGTAATCATTTAGTTTGTAATCATATATAGTATAATTCTTTGCTACATATATATATAAATATATATATATTAAAAGTACCATTACAACTACATGAACATCTAGATAAAAACTTTGTGATACAGTTCAGAACTCAACACTTTATTTTTAATCTACTCTCTAATAATATAGAGAGAATGACTCACATTAAATGAGAAAATATTATTTTCCTACTGAAAAGACTTATGAATAATTTGCTCATATATCAGTGGATTATCCAACAATTGTCCACTTTTATGGTGGATATGGTGCTTAAATTCTGCATTACTTATGTATAGCAGCAGGGTGGGTTTGGCCAACACATTAAACCACTTGAGAGTAATTCTTTGCTACGTATTAATATGCAAGTTTTTGGCTTAAATTTTAGGGTTTACAGAGATTAAAACAGCTTGTCACGGGGAAGGGAAACTGAACGCTGAAGCTTCTTGCTTGCCCGGACGCCTAACCTATTGCTCCAACAGAAAAGAAACATTCTTTTGGGATCATTACCATCCATTAGAAGCAACTGCACGTGCTTTTATAAATATTACTTTTGACAAAGTTTCACCTTATACATTTCCAGTGAGTGAAAGTCAATTAATAGATGTTTAATTGAGTTCATAAATATTAAAATATCATCGATGAAGTTGATCAAATTTATAGAATAAATTTGTTCATGTATTTGCAAATCAATAAGTTCAACATTCACTTCCATTGTATTTTATCTTCTTTTCAGCAAATGTTTATTTTATTGGAGACATATAGTCGATTATGAGTCGAAATACATAATCTGATTTAATAATTATACTAAATATCATATTTTTTAGTACGGTACTATCTATCCAATTATTCTGTCCAATACCACATACAAAATATATATGACAATCTCACACAAAACCGACGTAAAGTAAAACAAGTTATTACTATTAAAATAAAAATATTATTAATTTTTCATTATAAAATAAGTTATTATTTCATAAATAGAAGTAATCTCACACAAAATCGATACCCAATAGAGAGTATTGGATGGCTTTGAGAAGAAATGGTGAAAAAGATGTCTTTGTTTTGTTTTTATTTGATATGCAATTCATGGGATATTTTAAACTTTTAACCTTTTGTTTTATGGCTTCTGTGGCATAACATTATTGGTTTATTATTATTTTTTTTTCTTTTATGATTCATTTAATGATACTAAACGAAAAGAGAAAATTCATTAAAAAAAAAAAAAAAAAAAAAGCAGAAAACTGGCCCTTTGTTGTAACTGACTAGCGGATCAACCATTAGTCAATGGGCCAAAGGAATGTTAGTGTAATTATGTTAATTATCAGGATTGAACACAATAAGGAGGAGTTAGTTCAGTTTGTCCTCATAATTTATAATTTTTTAAAACAATTGTGTGCAAAAGGGGTGTGCATTCAACTTTAGTGGGGTGTAAACATTGTCACTCTTGTCTGTTTGTTGTGTTGGGCCGAGTGAAGCGAGACATTCTAAGGGGGAATGTAGGTCTGGGTCCACCGCTTCCATTAGGCTCATGTAGCAATTTTACGATTTTGGGGCGGTTGAAGCAAACCTTTTTAACGTAGTTGGGCCTATGCTATCAAGCGTTGCTGTTTTTGTTATTGATGTAGTGATTTTTAATACTAAAAATATCTATTTTTAAATTAATTTTTTATATATAAAAGGCTTGCTAAGTTTAAAAAGAAATTAAAAATATATATACACACAATAAATTGATGTTTTTAAATTTGTAAGAAGGGTATTTTTTGTAAAAATCGACAAATATTTTATAAAAATTATTTAACCAAATAAATATTTCATCTAAAATATCGTATAGTAATCAAAAGATGCACAACAATAGCATATTATTTACCTTTAAAAGCAAAGTTATAGTAAGTTGTTCATCTCTTAGCATTCTATATTCTGTTTTATTATAAATATATTTATGACCATTGGCAAGTTATTTATTAAATATGACATAAACATAAACTAAATTGGATTTAAATATGATTAATTAAATGAATCATGTTAAGGTGAATGATTGGACTTCTCAACATATTATTACATCCTAATTTTGATGCAATTGCACAACTGGTTTCTCGTTGTTTATAGGAGGACCACTCTCATGACCCGTAGTGCTTGATTTGTACTCATAGAACCTCGATCTCGGCGGCACTCCTAACAAAGAAGACCGTGATGAGGATTTTAATTTATTGGCTTGGAAGTACGATGACGAATTGAAGATATCGTTGCGTGAATTGAAATCAGAGCTCCGGGGCTTATCCTACTCCCATGGAGAAACCTACATTGTCATGCAAAACACACGCACTTACCACAGCGTGATTCTTCAAAATTAACAAGATGATGCTCTCCAATATTTAATTATCAGTTATATCAGTTTGTCACTTTAATGTATATTTTGCATTTCTTTTTTTAATCATAGCATCATGTATATAGAACAAGCAGTACCACAATGAGAAATGATAAAATCATATATCATTGGGTATTAGTTATTTATTGCTTAGCTTTTATTTGCTGTTGATAAACTCTATATGTCATCTATCAGCGCTTTTCTTTTTTCTTTTTTTTTGCATTGTGTTTGTTTTAACGGATAATGTATAAGGAGAGGGGTCGAGTTCTTAAACATGATGGAATAGAGATTATAGATTTTCTGTTAATTTTTTAAAATTTTTTTTGATAATTTAATAATACATCAATATGAAAAAAAAAAAATAGTGGATGTCAATATTATTACATTTTCTCTTTCAAATCTTAGTTTGAGAATCCTTGCTCCATCAAATATTGGTTTCTTATGTGTGGGTGAGGCTCTTTTTCTCGTCATTCCTTTTACAATTTGTTTTTTCATTTGTTATTTACTGTCAAGTAGGAAATCAGAATAAGCAACAAAATCCATTTTGTTAAATAATTAATTCTATGCTCTTTCCTCTTTTATTATTTTTATGTTTGTTTTGTGTGTTAAATGTTCTCTTTTTTTTTTTTTTTGTTTTAAGTTATCAGAACTAATCCAAAAGATAAATCAGGACTAACTTAATAATCAACTGATGGCATAATCTATATAAATAGTTCCCATATGACTCTGAATCACTCATATCTAAGTGGGAGGTAATCCACATAAATGGAGAAAACTCCATCTTTTGTTAATTAAGATGGAGTGTGCTGTCTGTTGAACCCATTACTGAGAAGGGGTTGCAGCTTTTACCACCCCAACTATCTCACAGCACGATGTTTGTTGTTTTGCTTCTAGAAGTTAATTTGCAATAGAATTTTAATTTTTTAAAATTAATTGTCCTGTCTTAATTAATAACTTTGCATCCATATATATATTTATATAATATATTTTGATTAAAATAGGGTGCGAAAATTATTAATATCTGCACCTATTGGTTTGATTGCAAATTATTAAAGAATCTAGCTTTCTATTCAACAAAAATCGCAGTATACTAATATTTAAGGTTTGGTTAAAAAAAGAGAATTAAAGTATCCAAAAAAGAAAGAGAGAGAGAGAGAGAGAGAGAGAGAGAGAGAGAGAGAGAGAGAGAGAGAGAATTAAAAAAAGAATCCTACTATCGTACAAACAAATAAAATATATATATATATATATATATACAAAGTGGTCCTGACATTACATTTCCAACCAAAAAAAAAAAAGTGGTCCTTAAGTTTGGGAGTGAGATAAGGAGGGAATATAATCGTTAATTTACTGTAAATGATAATTAATTAAACATTTAGATTTTAATAAAATCCCAAAAAAAGGGACAATGTATTTACTCAGTCATTATATATTGTGATGTCACAGATTAAGTTGAAGTATAAATGCGACCATATTAAGCTTACAATTTTATAATATCAATTATTACCGTCACTCATTGCTGTAATAATCTAATCATTATGGTACTACTCCTGATTATCATGTTTCATGAAATAGGTAGGGTCACAAGTTGTTAGATGTTATAGTATGGTAATATTGAGGTGCCTTTAGTAAGGGGATGAGTTATGATTAGATTGGGGTGTACCTAACTTACAGAAGCAGATGCATAACATGTGATACTCACATGATCAGATACTAATAATCCTATCAGAGGCTGCCATCTGTTAGTTTTGTTAGGAGTTAGTTAACATGAATGTACTCTGTTATATGTAGCTTCGAGTCACTTACTTTTGTAAGACAATATACACCTTCTTGATTCTATGGAGAAGTAGTTTCCAGTTTCTTCAAGATTCCATGGTGTGCTTTATGTTAACAGATTAGTCTTGCAAGTTTACACGAGTCAAAGAAATTCAAAGAGACACTCCAACAAAGGTTATTTTTTATTATTATTTGGAATAACAAAAGATTATGCTTGGACACAACAAAAGTAGCAATAGAAATCCCATTAATTGGCATATGTTGGACAAGGAATAAAGAAGTAATAATTTACATCCACGATGAAAAGAAGGGATTTTTTTTTGGAAAAAAAGGGGGAATTTGAAGGATGCTTTTTACGTGATCTTCATATATATTCTTTTTTTTTCTTTTTTTTCTTTTTTCTTCAATTTGGATTGTGACTTTCTCAATGCATGAAATTTTCCCCACCTTCAATAACTCATATGATTGTCTCTGTATACTAGATAAGCTAGTTAAAGTCGTGATTCTAATATTATTGATACCTGCTTAAGTTTTATGCTAAATATGATAATTTCAGATAAAGAAAATTACTCATGGTTCCTTGGCTTTCATGTTCCAGGGAGTAAACAGTGTCAGGTCAAATTCTCTTTTATCAAGAAAAAAACAAAAGAATTTTTTTTTTTTTTCACTTACTTTTTATAAAAAAAAAAATTTAACCCTTAAAATAAATTATTTTTATTCTATATTCAAATTTACCAAACTACACATAAATCAAAATTTAAAATATACAAAATTTAAACTTGATAACCGATTTTTACAAGGCCATAAAATCCGGTACTAGATTTTATGCACTTGGTATCAAGTTATGGTCCCATATAACCTGGTATTAGATTTTATAGCCCATTAAAATTCGATTGTCATATTTGACATTGTATCTCACCGAAAATCTCTATTTTTAAATTAAATCCAATCAAATCTAATTCTAAACATCAATACCTAATATCCAAAACATCAAAAAATTTGAAAAATCACAAAAAAAAAAAAAAAAAAAAAAACTCCCAATAAAACTCAACCAATCAACAAGGAAAATAAAAAATCTAATACTATGAGTAATGAAATAGAAGAATAAGGTAGGCAATGGCAATTTGGGTAAAATGGGTATATGGTATAATTAATTAATTTGAAGGATTGAAACGAATATTTTTAAAAATATGGTAAAAAATGAATATTAACATTCTTGTATTTTTTGTATTTTTCACGAGTGAGTTAGGGTGTTAATATCTATTACACAAAAAACCAATTAGCTCTATGTTATCGAGAATTGTAATAACTCATAATTTTATTAAGTAAACATTAATTCCTAATCGAACACAAGTCACGGAAATTTAAAGCCATTCTCCGACAAGTAAACTACACTCCATTTTTCAATCAAAATTCCTATGTTCATATTAATATTTTCGTGTATGGACACTTATGGAATTTTTAATTAAATAATGGGTCTATGGAGAATTTTTTGAGTCACCCTAAAATAAGTTACGTCATTGTTGTGATATCAACTTATGCTATCATTGCCTTAGCATTCATAAATAATAGATAAGATACTTTTCTCAAACATATACATATAAAAGATACCATGACAAAAATGCATAAGTTCTTAATTTGCCTGATGGGAAGCAATCTTATAAGTGCTATCAGACCACATTCGTAGCAATCTTGTAACACTTGAGAAAAAAGCTTCATCGAGGACAAAGAATTTATTGTGCAATTAATATGGAGATTTTTATGCGATCGATCACTTGAGATGCAATGACGATATTAAGAAATAATTAATTGATTAATAATTTTTGGAACTTTTGAATTTACAATTTTTTTATCCTTTTACAAAAAAAAATTGAATATTTGTCTTTTTACAAAATTTTTTTTAATCTTTTTAGTTATTCAATAATTATATATTTAATTTTAATTTTTTTTAATATAGTACTAAATAATTGAGTTTATGTTTTATTAGCACCAACTAATTGTGAGTTTTGATAACACCATTTCACTTTCCATTGTTTTTAATGACAAAAATATCCTAATTTTAAAAATATCAGTTTCGGAGTTGAAAAATAGAGAAGCAAAATGGTTGACCATAGTCGACTCTCTGGCGCACCAAAACCGCCTCTCTCTCACCCACCTTTTCCTTTCATTGTTTGTTCTGCCACTGGAAAACCAATCTGTTCTGCTACTGAAACTCATGCGGCAACCACTCTCTCGTTAATCCGGGATCAAAGGAGGTTCTATGTTTGCATCAAAGGGTACAGACCCCCTATTTTGTTGAAACATATACATGAGATATTATTCACTCTCTAGAATTTGAGAAACAATTTTGTTTGTCAAAACCCTTTTAGCTTTCACGTTCGCGAACTATTCGCGAACCATCCGTTGGTGAACTGATAGGTCGCGAAGAGTTCGCGAAAGCGGTTTGCTTGTCGAAACTGATTTTAATGTGAGTGCTTAATACTCTATTTCTATATATATGATATATCATTTGCATTGTATAAGCTATTCAATATATGTTGCTCTGTTTTTCTTCTTCAAATCAGAGGCTCCCTAAGCAGATTTTATGGTGCGTTTACTTCACTTGAAGGAATTGAAATAAGAATTGGAATGATCTAGAATCGGAATGATGTATCGGAATCAGAATAAGTTGTTTACTTCAATTGTAGGAATTGGAATCGGAATAAACAGTATTCTCATTAAACTGTTTACTTTACATTGGAATCGGAATGGATTAATTATAAATTACAAAAATACCCTTAATTAAAATTATGAATTTATTACAATAGTATGAAGTTTTTTATTATAATATGTATTTTTTAATATCAAATAAAAAATCATATATTATAATAAAAAAACTGCATAGTATTTTAATAGTCCACTAATCTAGTATGTAATTTTTTATTATAATATGTAGTTTTTTTTATATCAAATAAAAAACTGTATATTATAATTAAAAAAAAACTATATATTATTTTAATAATCTACTATAATAATTAAGAAACTGGTGATGAAAATCAATGGTATATAGTTTTTTATTGTAATATACAACTTTTTTTTTTAATATCAAATGAAATAGGTTTTTTCTATATTTGTTTAAATAAGGGTATAAAAGACTTTTTATTTGGATAAAGGGAATGAGAATGGGATTCCCAAGTGGGTTGGGGGAATGAGATTCTCATTCCACAACCCCAAATTGATATGGGCCCACACTTTCATTCCCATTACGGAATGAATTTTAAAAAAGTAAACACCATCAATCAATCCGATTCCCCATTCTCATTCCCTAATCCATGAAGTAAACGCACCATTAATGTGCTTGTCGAAGACGTCGAACATGACGCCTTTCATGACGTAAGAGCAACATTTGTCGAAAAAAAAAAACAAAAAACAAAAAATTATCACTTAGTGTCCCCAAAAACGAGTTCAGAACCGACGCAAGAATCATTCACAACATCAATATTCCCACCAATTCATATAATGTTACAAGCACAAGCACGCATTTTGAGACGTAAAACTTATAATAACAAAAAGTTACAACTTGGAGAATCCAATTATATTACCACCAAAACATGAATGAAGTAGCAGTAATCACAAAGAAAACAATCGCAAAACAATGCAAGCAAGCAGGTAAAGACTCACATTAGAATTGGTGTCCACTTTAATATCAGTAGTGATGTTCTTGTTCTTCAACTAAGTGCTCACATCAGCCGCGAACAGCTCACCCTTTTTTATCCCACCTAGTTCGCGAATCGTGAACTGCTTAATTCGCGAATCGCGAACTCCTTGGTCGTAAAACTGACTTGTACGTTTAACTTGGTCGTGTAACGGGCTGTCATTGTGGCAATCTCTTGGTCTTGTAACAGCTCATGTAACAGAAAAATTTTTGTAAAACATGTACACTGTGGCTGTCATTGTACAGGAACTGTCTCTTGTACATTTAACAACTCATGAACTTGGTCGTGTAACATGCTGTTACATTGTGGTTGTCATTGTAGAGGAACTCTCTTGATCGTAAAACAAGCTATCATGGCCTCTCGCTGCGGCAAGTCTTCTTCTCCAAAACGTGCTCTGTTTTTGTTCTTGGTCTATTTGTAACACTAATTCTGCAGTAATTTTATCTACAACTTTGATGCATAATGAGCTGACTGGGAAGCTTGAAACTCCGGTACTATAAGTTTCAACTTTATATACAACAACTCAAAGTTAATCATACATTATGCGTAACCCAGTTGTAAAAATGAGTACTCAGTAGCAATTGGCTCTTCTTTTTTTGATCTCAGATTCACTAGCTAGTTTGTCTATCTTATTCTAGCCTACCTCGTGAGTACTCAATAGTTGGTCGTGACTTTGATGAATTGGTATCAGAGGAACGAGTTGTGTAGCTGTAGCAGAGATGGAGCCGGAAGCATGGACGGTGTCGCTAACGTCTTGCGAGCGAAGAAGAAGAGAGTTTAAAAACACTTGAACTTGAAAATTTGAGAAACAGATTTATTGATGAGCAGTATTGATTTTTTACGTGGAGAGGAGATAGTAAAACTCAGAAGTAAGTTATTTTATTTGGTACTGGTTAAACAAAATGCCGGTTATTTGGTGCAATTTCGCACCTGTTTTCGTGTTTAATTTTTGAATTTTTTTGGTATTGACGCATGGCCTAACTAATTTTAAAGGCAAAAATACTCTTCTCACCATTAGGATTGACCAATTATTAACTTACGTCGGGACTAAAATGACGAGGTTGTTAATAATTTAATGATGATGAGATGATAAATTAATTTACATTTAAAAAATCAAAGTTTGCTAAAAAATTACGAATTAAATTGAAATTTACCCTCTTTTAAAAAATGATTTTATTTATTTATTTTGATTTTGAAATTGGAATCGAAGGTGGATAAATTGGCAATACCTTTAGAGTTTTAGAAGGCGAATATTATATTACTTCATTTGTAAGATGTCACCCTTGTGCTGTCATTATTTTAGTATTCCTATCAGCTGCCTGATTCCCAGAAATCAAAAGTTTATATCGTTGCCTGATTCTCGGAAATCTGATAAAAGGGATTAAGCAAATGCTTTAATTATCACAAAAGGAAAAAATTTAAAAAGACCCTTAAATGATAAATAATATCAGTTTATCCCCATTTTTCAAAATATTAATTAAAAAAACCCCTACTGTATACGAACATGGTTTCCATCTAAATTTTAGTAGTTTTATGACAAAAACATCAAAAGACCAAAATATCCTTATTATATTGAAAAATTGAAAAATTAAAAAACAAAACAAATTAAATTATTAAAACTATCCTCTTATAACCAAAATAAAATAAATTAAAAAATAAACAAAAAATTAAAAATCTTTGTTAACTATTATTATTTGTTAAATTGAATTAAATTAAAATAATTTAATTCAATTTCTTATTATTATTAATTAATTATAATTTTTTTAATAAAAAACAATCTCAATCGTCCAATTGTAGACATCAATTTTTAAAATATCAATATTGCTAACAAATATAATAAATTAATATATATATTTAAAACAGATGAGAGGTTTGCGTTTGAATCCAAATCTTCAACATCATATTAAAGATCTGAATTCAAAGCCAGATCTACTAACACAATAAAAAAACTAAAAATAAATGAAAAAAATACAAAAATACAAAGTTTCCGGATCTTGAAATCATGTTCAAGATCTAAATCACAATCAAAGTCTCCCAAAAAATACAAAAATAAAATAAAATAAAGCACTCCATCCACCAATAATCACAAAAAATTCCATAATTTCTCTACAACCAAACACCAAAAAAAGTCCAAAAAAGAAAAATCCATCCGGATCTCTCCATTCTCCCTCTTAGTTGGCATCGCTAAGTAGGCCACCGATCATCCTCGCTGAAGACGACTGATGAGGACCTCGAGAATGAGATCAAAGAGTACGAGTGGACCACTTCCAACTCGTAGAAGTTGTGTTGTCTCCGTCTCTTCTTGTTCCAGTCCAATTAGAGGCCTTAGTCCATCAAGAGCACCACCAAATCCGACGGCTGGTTCTCAAAGGCTTTGAATGGGATTGCTCTCTTCAATCGAAGCTTCTCCGACATCGACGAAGATGCAGCTGAAGTAGGTAAAGACAAGAGAGAAAGATGAAGTGTAGGTTGGTAAAGAGAAGAGAGAAAGATGGAGAGTTAAAGAGAGGAGAGGAATGACAGTAGAGAGTGAGAAAAAGAAAAGAGAAAGATGGAGAGAGAAGAAGTGAGTGAGGGTTTTGTATATTTAAAGTCCCGTTCAATTTACCTATTTATCTTTAACCACTTACATAATTGTCATTTTTAACCTCACATCACTATATGATTTTAAATCACTAACGGTAGGGGTTTTTTTGGGTATTATTTTCGAAACCAATGGTGGTTTGACAATAATTTTCATTTTAGGGGGTAAATGATAGTAACCCTTATCAAAAATTTAACATGGTTTATATATATATATATAATTCAGATTTTCAGGTTTTTAGTTAAATCCAGAACAATTACTTTCTAACATTAGAGAACCGCTTTTAACGATAAAGTAATGATTCTCGGCTGTTATATATCAAATCATTATCCCAAATATGATTACGTATGAGAACTCAAATTTGAGAAAAATAAAAAATTCGCTCAAAACTGGTTGATGATCATGTAATAAAATCAGGAATAAAAACTGAAAATTTTGGCAAATAATATAAAAAGGTATGAGTTTTAAAACTAACATAAAAAAATTACTGATTTTTTTTTAAACCATCCTTTGTTCATAAACTTAATTTGCTTATGAACTATTTTATTACTCACAGACTATTTTGTCCTTTATTTTCGAAGTATTCAGTGCTGAAAAAAACTCAATTTTATTTTTTTTATAGTCTCAAAATTTGCGTAAAAGAACTGTTACAATATATATAAAAGTACCTCCGAAATACACTTGCACAAAAATCATAAGTTGTGAAGCAATAGCGTAGTTTATCAAGGCGGAAATAAAATTATAATTATATCCATACAAGGTTACATATTAGACCCTTTATTGGTCAAGCGTCATAGAAGCACACGTACACTGCAACTGAAACACACTCTCTCTCTCTCTCTCTCTCTCTCTCTCACACACGCACACGCACACAGAGAACATGCAAGATGCACATCCATTATTAATATAAGTAGGTACGTAATTAACATGCAAAGTAGCAGTTCATCTACTTAACGGTGTATCCACGTGCTGAAGCATATGCGACAACACCCCCAAATTCGTCCTTGTCGATGCGTCCATCATTGTTGCCATCGGCGTAGTGAAGTCCACGGTAAGCTCGGAAAGTGGGCATACCGGGGAACCAAGCGCCCCATCTTTTGAAAGCTAACTTTAGTTCTTCCATATTCAGAACGCTATCTCTATTTACATCAAGTTGCGCGAATATTTCCATCAACTGCTGCTCAGGTACAGGTCCTGGGGTGTGATGGTCACGGACCATGGTGACTGAAAGAGTAGTTGATTACAGTGGCGTTGGGAGGCACAAAGAAAAATATTTATATATAGGCAGATAAACAAATGAGCCCTTTGTGCGATTTTGGGTCTTGGTACTTGGTTAAGGAAAGGTCATGGGTTTATATAGGACTTCTTTGATGCGTTTGCACAATTGCTGAATATCATCGCCCTGCTTTTCCCAAAAGGACAATGTCTTCTCAGTGAAGGACTGGAAACGAACCTTGACCGGCATCTAACACATTTCTTCTTTCTTTTTTTTTTTTTTGAAACAGCATGTAACGCATTTCCTTGCCACTTTTTGATTCTAGGCACGAAAATGAGTCATATATATAGGGAGAGAGAGACACATTCTAGTATATATCTAAAGTATGTATATACTTGACAAAATAAATATATGATTACATTTTAAAATATATAATTATAATTTATTATATATTATTATAACTAAATATATATTATTATAATCAGTAAATAAATTACAATACCTGGCGTATGTAGATATGATGAAAATAATCATATTTACTGAATATAATCACACAAGTTTAATTATAATCACATATAATAAATAACTATAACATATTTTTAAATACAATCACATATTTTTTTATTAAGTGTATATATACTTAGGTGTATGCCCGAATGTATCATATATATTATGCATGTTTTTACTAAAATGCCCTTTCCAAGTTCACACTATTACATTATTACCCAGAAATGCTGTTTACTTTTTAGGAGACACGTCAGACAAACTAATCTTGCAAACACCGCACTTGTTAAGACATTTGTCCACCGAGAATCGGTGGACATGACCACTTATACTATTTTTTTAAAAGAAATACGCATGGGTGCAATTAGCAATTCAAAGGGTGTAATAAATTCAACAAAATTAATATTTGGACTTGCACTTAAATTGAACCCATTTATTGATTTTATTTGGGCTCAATTTATTTTTCAGTTCCCATTAATGACTGTAGTTGAAATTTTATGAGATTACAATATGAGACATTTGGATTGCATTGTTATGACTTTTTCGAATAAGATGAGACATTTGAATTTTTATTTTTTAAGGCATCTAGTTTATTGTGGTCATGTGATTGTGATAAAATTACTTTTGAGATTATATGTGATAAATTTTATAATGTTTTGTGGTCAAAAGATTTTATTTTGATCTTGTGGTTTATTTATTAAAAAAAAAAAATTATAAATTTGACCAAATTTGACCATCAGTCAACGGGTTGACTATTGATCGGTGGTTAAACCGAGTGCTCATCAAGTAATCGAATACTTGTTACTCATTAGGTCACCAATCAAGTAGCGAATAACAAGTTCTACAACATTGGTCTTTAACTATTAAAGGTAATTTCGGTAGTCAACTTATTAATTCGGTAACATAGAAACTCAACTTATTAATTTAGTGACATGGACACAAAAAATGGGGCTAGAAATGTCATTACCTACCATTTTTTTTTTTTTACATTTTTCACATTTCATATTTACATATGTCGGTGGATATCGTTGGCCCTTGATCATTAACCACGGCAAAACCCCACATTAAAAATCTTTGAAAAGAACTACAAAAGTCAAAGTTGTAATAACATTATTATAGTCAATAAATTATTATTTAAATAGCTTCTGCATTTAGTAAATTACACATAAACATGCGTTTTTTTTTTTTTCAAAAACTAACACCAAACGGATGTCAAAATATCTACAATTATTTATGTATTTCGATTCTCGAATATCTATTCTCATAATTAAGAGATAATAACTCTTACAATAATTAAAAAAAAAAAAAAAAAGGAAAACCATTGACATAAACTAAAAAATATATTTGATGAAAATCAAACCTTCAACACTTAATAAACTAGATGTATTCTCATTTATATTAAAAGGTGATATGCATGTATAAACCAGATTTACATACCAATTAATTTTGTTAATATATATAAACTTATAAAATATATTTGATGAAAATCGAACCCTCAACACTTAATAAACTAGATGTATACTCACTTATATTAAAAGGTGATATATATGTATAAACCATATATACACACCAATTAATTTTGTTAATAATATATATAGATATATATATATGTATATATATATATATATATAAAATACAACTATGTAGTTGTAGCGTCAACTAATATCTTCGACAAAGCTAGTGGACCAATATATAACTGTGCACCAAGAATTGGTGAAAGAGCTAGGATCCTCTGCTGCACAACAACAATACTTCTCTAAATCTATCTTTTGCCTTGTGACTGGTGCCACTGATTTTGCTAATTATGGTCTACTGCCTACTTTGCAAATCAAGTACACCCCTGAACAATATATCAGGTTGATGTGCCTCTCTCGCACGACAACTCAAGTTGACCAACAAAAATTTGTCTCTCAAATCAAAATAATCAAACTTTATCAACATCAACATATATAAAAATCTCAACTAAATTATTCGCATGAATATTGTTGGACAGAGATTATACAGCTTTGGTGCACCTAAATTTTTGGTTGCTGGGTTAGGGCAACTTGGTTGCATGCCCGGAAGAAGAGTTACGACGCCAAATAAAGAAGACTGTAATGAGAATGCCAATTTATTGGCTTGGAAGTACAATGAAGAATTGAGGACAATGTTGCGTGGATTGAAATCAGAGCTCCAAGGCTTTTCTCACTCTTATATGGACACTTACAAGGCGATGCAACACATCATACAAGAAGCAGCAACTTATGGTATGCTTATATATAATTCCAGTAAATCATTTAGATTGTAATCATATATAGTATAATTCTTTGCTACATATATATATATATATATATATATTAAAAGTACCATTACAACGACCGAGATCCCTAGATAAGAACTCTATGGTGCAGTCTAGAACTCAACACTTTATTTTTACTCTACTCCCTAATAGTATGAAGAGAGGAACCCACATTAAATGAGAAAATATTATTTTCCCATCAAAAAGACTTATGAGTAATTTGCTCACATATTAGTGGGTCATACAAAAATTATCCGTTTTTCATGTGGATATGATACTTGAATCCTGGATTGCTTATGTAAAGTAGCGGGGTGGGTTTAGCCAACACATTAAACTACATGAGAGTAATTCTTTGCTACATATTAATATGCAAGTTTTTGGCTTAAATTTTAGGGTTTACAGAGATTAAAACAGCTTGTCACGGGGAAGGGAAACTGAACGCTGAAACTCCTTGCTTGTCCGGAAGCCTAACCTATTGCTCCAACAGAAAAGAAACATTCTTTTGGGATCAATACCATTCATCAAAAGCAGCTGCACATACTATAAATGTTACTTTCGACGAAGTTTCAATTTATACATTTCCAATGAGTGTAAGTCCATTAATAGATGTTTAATTGAGTTCATAAATATTAAAATATCAAATCGATGAAAGTTGAACAAATTTATTTTTGTTCATGTATTTCCAAATCAGTAAGTTCAACATTCAGTTCCATTGTATTTTATCTTCTTTTCAGCAACTGTTTATTATATTAGAGACATATAGTCGATTATGAGTCGAAATACATAATCTGATTTAATAATTATACTAAATATCATATTTTATTAATACAGTATTATCCTATCCAATTATTCTATTCAATACCGCATACAAAAAATATATGATAATCTCACACAAAACCGACCTAAAGTAAAGCAAGTTATTATTATTAAAATAAAAATATTATTGACTTTTTATAATAAAATAAATTATTATTTCATAAGTAGAAGTAATGTCATATAAAATCGATATACAATAACGAGCGTTGGATGGCTTTGAGAAGAAAAGGTGATAAAGATGTCTTTGTATTGTTTTTATTTGATAGGATATTTTAAAATTTTAACCTTTTGTTTTATGGCTTATGTGGCATAACATTATTCGTTTATTATTTTTTTCTTTAATGATTCATTTAATGATCCTAAACGAAAAGAGAAAATTCATTTAAAAAAAAAAAAAAAAGGGAGAAAACTGGCCCTCTGCCGTAACTGACAAACGGATCAACCATTAGTCAATGGGTCAAAGGAATGTTAGTGTAATTATGTTAATTATCAGGATGAACACAACTATATACGAAATAAGGAGGAGTTAGAAAAGTTTGTCGTTATAATTTATAATTTTTTGAAACAATTGTGCACAAAAGCAGTGTGCATTCAAGTTTAGTGGGGTGTAAATATTCTCGCTCTTGTCTGTTTATTGTGTTGGGCCGAGTGAAGCGAGATATTGTAAGCACATGTAGGTCTGGGCCCACCACTTCATTAGGCTCATGTGGCAATTTTACGGTTTTCGGGCGGTTGAGGCGAACCCTTTTAGGGTACTGGGGCCTATGCTATTAAGCGATGCTGTTTTTATTATTGACGTAGTGATTTTTAATACTAAACGTATCTATTTTTTAATTAATGTTTTATATATATATGTATATAATGCTTTCTAAGTTTAAAAAGAAATTAAAAAATATATATACAATAAATTGATGTTTTTAAATTAGTAAGAAGGGTATTTTTTTGCAAAAGTCGACAAATATTTTATAAAGAATTGTTTAACCAAATAAATATTTCATCAAAAATATCGTATAGTAATCAAAAGATGTACAACAATAGCATGTTATTTATCTTTAAAAGCAATATTATAGTAAGTCGCTCATCACTTAACATTCTATATTCTATTTTGATATAAATATATGTATGACCATTGGCAAGTTTTTATTAATATGACATAAACATAAACTAAATTGGATTTAAATATGATTAACTAAATGAATTATATTAAGGTGGACATAAGTAGAACTATTGACTAAAAAATACAAGTAGATACAAATACAAGCCCAAGGACATAAATTGTCACCTTCAGCCATTGGACATGGATTTCTTTTTTCAGCATTCACCATTATATGTTCGTTTTCTAAAGACGGTGTGCTGTTTCTCAGAGTATATGGCTGCTTTTGGTCCATAGTTTTTGTGCTTTCATGCCTCAATCTAGTGGATTGTACTTTTATGCCTCAACATGTTGCTAACATATGTATGGTAGCAAGATCAAATTTGTAACAACAATGCACCACTAAATATATGATGACAACAACATAAATTTTAATTGAAATCTATATGACAAGGAAGCAAATTAAAGGACAATTGCTTCAACTTCGTTGTACTCTTCCATCTTTTACAAGCAAACATGACTTATAAATTGGTGAAGATTGATAAAGCCAATGTATCCTGTGAGTTTCCATGTCGTATACACCTGTATCATTTCCTGGAAATCCTGAACATGTTACAGGATTACCACACGCTGTCATGTCATCATCAATGAAATAAATACAATTTGCTCTGAAGTGTTCTGGAAGCGCCACGGAACTACATTTGCCCGCTACAATAACATTGTTACCTTTATCTTTCAACTCGATCCACTTTTTCTCAACCTGATTCCATTCGAAAACATAAAACTTCCGGTTCTCCTGGGTTGATGATTCCACCTATTTCTCACAACTAGTAATAGATTACCTTCCAACTCCACCAAGTAATAATGTTTCAAGCTCCTGTATAATTGCCTTTGTATTCTCATTTTCTCTGCTTTAGGCCACAATATAAACGATACAAGGCTCCACATAAATTAACTGCATAGAAGTAACCTTAGTAAAATATGGCATCACAAAATGTACCTTTATCAGAATTACTTCTTGTCCTGGAGGAGACATTTTTGGTTGTCCAGAACTGGTTTATGACACTCCAGGATTCGTCCTTTCATCTACAGAATGCCAATGTGAATGGCATTTTTGGATCCATAGCAAGAAACAAGCAATCGGGGTCCCAAGGACTTGTAGATGTGATCACTGTCAGTTCCTCAGGACTCCTAAACTGCATTGCTGATGGCAATCTGATTTGTAATGTACCAACAGAGAAAGGGTTAATAAGATAGACTTGAGCAGGATTGATGCCAACGGTTAGTAACCACCCAAAGGAAGAGCTTGAAAACAACCTTCCATGTAAATCTTCAGGTAGAGAAATTTCATGAACTTTATTGGTGATTGGGTAGAAGAGAACGCAGGATTTTTTGCTTTGGGTGTAAAACTCCTAAAAATTATTCAAAAACTCGCGGTAGCATAGGAGACCGTTGTGATCCTTGTACATGCTTCCGTTTGAGGAACAAAAACTGTGGTAACATAGTTTTTACCACGGATTGCCATGAAACTCAAATGGTTCCACATCTGTAGATATCAGAGTGGTCTTTCAGTTTTTTGAAGATTGCCTGGAGGAGTTCTCCAGGGATATCAGACCATTTGGGAGAATTTGTGTTAACTTTATTCTTCTTCTTGGAACGAGTCATATCGTCAAGGAGAGAAACTTTTAGGAGAGCAGAGAAAAATTCTAGTTAATGGTGGTGTTTATGAATCAAAAGCATTAAATAGAAACAAATCAAAAACAAAAATTTCCAGTAGGAAATATTAAAGGGAATTAATAAAATAAAATATTCTTGGTAGAATTGTTATATATATCTCTGATTTTTAGGTGTACTTGGCTTTCGATTAAAGAAAGAACAGATTTGGTAGAATTCTTATTTTGTTATTGCTTATTAAATCATATCTCTTTTTATTTATTTCTCTTTTTGATAATGATATCAGGGTATGATTTATATGTTTTGAAATCAACTACTACTCATATATTTAAGTTTTTAGTTTTGATGGTATGCTTGGATTATATCTCTTCTAATATTTTTTCTAAGCCATGCAAATAATTACAACATATCTAATAATTGTTATTTATGTTAAGGTTACTCAGTTAGTAAGCTAGTCAAATCTAAACAATTAATCAATCATGTTATATATATTACAATCTCAATTAAAAGAATAAATTTCATATTATAAAGCGAAAATCTAATATTAGCATCTACTCCAAATTATTGTGTCACTCACACTACCACGAATCTCTTTATGCAACTAGTGGCTTTGATTGAGTTTGCCCCTCGCACTATGATGGCTGAGTTATAATAATAAACAAAGGGTTTAGTGAATTATAACGAGTTGCTAGTGAGCAAGTAGTGTTAATTCAGTTTGTCAGCCTCAATTCAGTTTGTGACATGGATAATTCAGTTGTCACATGGATAGGGAGAGGGAGACATGATTAAAGTCCTTTCAATTGAAAAATCAAATATACTCTTTTTTCGTTTTATTTGAACATCACATGTAGGCATGTAGCTCTTTGCAATTTTATTCATTTAAAGCAAGAAATAATGCGAGAAAACATGTCTTTGTTTGTATCATAATAGATTGAAATAAAATTGGAGGAACTTTCACAATCACTAATGATTTTGTTTTGATTTTCAATGCCTAGAAACAGAAAAATGAGGCATGCAATTATAAATAGACAAATGTAGATTTTTATATTAATCATCTTCAATTAAGACATCATAGCTCATGTATGCTGGAAAATGAACATGTCATAGAAGAAAATCAAACCTAAAGTTTCATTTAATTGTGATTTTAGAATTCAATACTGATCGAGCCTTCATTGCCTCAAATTTTGAAAAAAGAACAAAAAGTAGAAAAAAAAAAAAAAATCTCACACAAATCATCTAATTATCTGAATTCAGGCAAATTCATTTATATACAGATCGAAGCAGCATATATTAATTTTATGACTCTGACTGTAATACTTGAAATGGAAATTTTCATCTCTGGTCTTGTAATAATTATAAACTGTTTGTGTTTTTAATTACTTTTGTAGTTTTTAAATTGACAAGGTCTTCATATTGTTATTTTGAAATCACATGTGATTTTCTATCTTTTGTCTCCATTGATACATGTTCTACTCTCCTGAAAAGGATTGTTACTGTCAGTTGTTTGACCATTTCAAACACAATTATTTAGAAAAACAGCACAAAAATTAATGTGAATAAAACATATATTTCTTCAAACATCAGAAGATACATAGATTTTTATAAGTTGGGAAGTCTTAAACATTTCCTGTTTCCTTATTAAAAAAAAAAAAAAAAAAAAAAAAGAACAACAACAACAACAACGACAAAATAAAATTGAGCAACAACATAAGAACATGGTAATATTGAACATTTTAAATTTATTGTTACTATTCACTTGATGTAATATGCGTATGTGACACACACAAATAATTTCGTTCAAGCATGTAGGTCTCAACCTTATTTCATCGTTCCGACGTTATATTTTTAGCATTAATGGCTTATTGGAATGCTTACTTTAATTTGTTTGTGCTTTTGTACTTGATATGAATTCTAGGATTTCTAATTGAGATGGCCTCTCTACTCGACTCGAGGAATCGAGTCAGATACTCAATGGCTCACTGGCTTGTATATGATTTATATACTGACAAGTATTTCTTATCAAAAGAAGCGTATGTTGCTTAAATTAGTTAAAATTAGTCCATACACGTCATTAGTCCTATTTTCCCTCTGTTACATTCCATAAATATGTGATTATAGGTGTTGATGTCCGGAGATGGTCAACACCCTGGTTGGTGGTCGGACTTGACCAATGAAACAATTTGTGGTTTTTAAATTGACAAGGTCTTCATGTTATCACATGTGATTTTCTATCTTTTGTCTCCATCGATACATGTTCTACTCTCCTGAAAAAGATTGTTACGGCCGCTTGTATGACCATTTGAAACACAATTATTTAGAAAAACAGCACAAAAATTGATGTGCATAAAACATATTTCTTTCAAACATTCCTATAAGTAGGGAAGTCTAGATATTTCTTGTTTCCTTCGGGAAAAAAAATAATAAGTAAAAGTGAGTTTTGCTAATTTTTCTCAAGGTTAATTCCGTATTTATGTGTTGAGAAAAAATAATATATTTTAATGAATATCTTTTTTATTAATTGAAGTTTACTTATATAAAAATATATTTTCCTTTTGGGATAAAATTCATTCAAAAATGTTTTTAGAATTATCTCTTGTATTTACATGGAATTTAAAAAAAAAATAAATCTTTTTGATTTATTCTTTGACCAAATTGGAGATTTTATCAAAGAATGTGGACACAATTATAACTAGATTCTGTCAAGGTTAAAAATCAGGAATAATATTTCTATTTTTTAGCAGATTTGTTTCATGAACTTTGAAATAAATCTCTTTCATTTTTAGTCAATTTGGTTCATGATTTTTTGGTGTTGACTTTAAAGTAAATCTATTTCATTTATTTGAGATATTCATGGACCAAAATCTCTTTCATTTATTGTTGATATTTATTGACAAAAAAAATCAGATTGTTTCTTGAATGAATTTGGTCAACTTTATGACTAGATTTGGCCAAGCTATAAAGTAGGATATATATTCCTATTTTAAAGCTGATTTTATTTGAGCTATTTTGTCTCTAATCAATATCTTTTTTTTTTTTTTTTTTTTTTTTGTGCAGATTTTTTAAAGAAAAAGATGACTGCATGCTGGCTCTATAAAAGTATATTGATTTCGTGAAGATTGGTGTGCAGAACTTGAACAAAAAATATTTTATGCGAGCTACAAGTATTTGTGACCTAGAGTTTATTTTTAGGTAGTTTAAGTCTTCCAAAGAGCGTGGTTTTTTAAGCAACCACAGCAACATTTGCTTTTTGCAATTGGCATGAAATGCTTTTTGCCTTTGAGAGGATTGATATCAGGCGATTGGAGGGAGTCCAAGTAGATATCTAAAAGGTTGAGTGATACATTTGCATCAATTGTAAACAAAGAGTTTTTAGTTGAGTGAATCAAGCTGTGTATATATGTACCATTTGAACCTTCATTAATTAGTATAAATATTTGGGCGAGATCTCATGAATATAGGGTAAACCTGAATCACTTTAAAAATTTTAGTATATATATATTTCTATCCATTATTGAGTTAAATTGCTATCAAATCCAATTGAAATAAGATTTTAAAGTACAAATCGGATCTCTACTCCTAGAAGTCAAAAGAGGACTTCTCACACAAATGATGAAAATTCAGAGTTGAATCTGTCACTTGAGAGCTGGTGTAGGTGAAAAATGACTTACCATCAGGTTATTCCACTCGCTGTCTTTTTTATTTTCTATTACAACATCTATTTGCTAGTTGTTACAACACCTTAATACATTTTGTTATAACAATTTATTTTTAGTTGTTACGACAATTATCTGTCAATTATTATAATAACTGACTAAGTCAATTTCACTTAATGGCAAAAATTCGGATATCACTAACCATATAGGTTTTTTTTTTTTTTTTTTTTTTTTTTTTTTTTTTTTTTTTTTTTTGAAGTAAAGGAAATAGATTTTTTTCAATGTACATTTTAAATTTACTGTTATTTGAGATGGCCTCTGTACTCGACTCGAGAATCAAGTCAGATAAGGGATCCAATCCATTGGCTTATATATGATTTTTACAAAGTATCGGTCTCCACTGGTTGTCCTAATAGAAGTCATATTGATCTTTTACTTGATTGACAAGTATTTCTTATTAAAAAAGTATATGTTGCTTAAATTAGTTAAAATTAGTCCATGTAAGTCATTAGTCCTATTTTGCCTCCGTTACATTCTATAAATTTTGTGATTATAGGTACTGTGTTTTTAAGCCCTTTTTGGTGTATTTGAGATTTAAATTGTTTTTGTGATCCAAGTCTGAACAAAATGAAGAAGTTTAAGTCGTTTTGGGTGTAATTAATTGAGGCTTAAATTATTTTTGTTATCCAAGTCTGAACAAAATGAAGCAGATCAAGATCAAGACCGCAACTCTGGTGGGGTACAGTTTTTTTCTTTTTCCATGCTGCTTTTCTTGATTTGTTTGGTTATTGAGAAAATTTATAAGTCCAGAGTCCGGAAAAATTGAGAGTTGTAACATTGCCAAGCCCTTTGAATCTGACATGCTTGGTTGTTGCTAAATAGGTCACTCTCATGAGTCATGCCATATTTGCCTCCTGCAGACCAGGTGACAAGTCCTGGACACACGGTTTGAAGACTACCGTCATTGTTTGATGACGCTATATTTTACAAGGGCAAAATCTATGCTGTCAATTCTTACCGCACGTGTTTCATCTACAGTGCAATTAATAATCCTATATCACCGAAAGCATTACTTCTATGGCCCATTGAGTTCTCTCATCTAGCTCTCCGTATTTACTTGGTGGAGTTGGATGGCAATCATCTACTAGTCATGAGATATACTTATATGAACTCATGATCGATTAGTTTGTTACTCGCACTTCATTTCTAGATTTGACATCTATGAATTGAATTGGGTTAAAAAAGGGTGGATCAACTTGAAGCGGTGAACAACATTGGTATTAACGAGATCCTAAAATAATGATATTTACCTAATGCCTAGTGGTATGTTACTGACTGTCTGCATCATAAACATTAATTCGAGTCATATCTCCTCTCAAACTCCGAGTTAATTGTAATAATTAAGGAAAAAAGGGATCCTATTAGATACAAGTAATTCGATTTCACTTCCTGTCGGTCATTTTAGGATCTTCAATGCGAATTGCGTCTATTCTGTCTTCGATATCATCACAAACATCCTTGTAAAGATAGGTTTGCAGCCCGAGCATATTACTGGTTTCTACAATATGACGACCAAACAGTTGGAATATCTTTCGTAATCGATTTGGTCAAGTCCATTGAATTGGTCTGTACCATCAACATCAATCATGTATAAACAGAATAGGTCATTTGCGTAGAGAAGAAAGGAAAGAATAAATCATGGTCTACTCATGAACTGGAACACAGTGCAAAAATATACATAATGTTTGGAACAATTGTAATTTTTAGTTTTGCATGGCAGCAGTAATAAAAGAATATTCCAGCAAATAGAATATTTCAGTAAATAACTAAAAGAAAAAATTGGTGTAGCCGGCTGTTGGCGCTTTTGGTTAAAAGCCACGGTCCCCCATGCCTCTTGGTGTGAATTCTACACCCATAACAATTTTCCCCCTATCTGTATGGTCCAATCCTTCCTATCTGTACGTGTGGGTAATCTTTCTATCTATATGTGGATCTCTCCCTTACCTCTGTATGATCCAATCCTTTCCATATAAAAGTAATTTTTCTAGCCACGTCATTAGTATCTCATCTTGATTGATTTCCGTAATTTCTTAAGCCAATCTTACAAATTAAAAAAAAAAAAAAAAAAAATTGTGACGAAAATTGAAACTAACTTATACTTTTCGATGTCAACGAGTTACTTACTAATGATCTGCCATGTTGGCTTGGTTATTAAACACGTAAGTGTTGACCCATAAATTGATTATTATATCATTTTTTATTATTATTTTATTTTACAATAACAAGTGGACGATACGTCTCTAACAAACGGCAATAGTTTATATAATGTGCTTGTCGATATAAACTATATGATGTGAACAACTACCAATTTTTATGTTAGGTGAGGGTGATCTTGAATTGAAAGCACGTAGACAATGATTTAAGATAAGATGATTTTCGAAAAATTTTGAATCAAAGATTTCATATGAATACATTCATATTAACAGTTGTATTAACAAGTTAAATTTTCTCTCTTATATGTTAAAAATCATGAGTTGGTCTCATTTCCTCTTTCTTCTAAGTGGAAATTGTAAAAAATACCCATTCAAAAAGAATAAAATTTGTTTTTACCCAATATTTTTAAAAAAATTATTTTTAACCCCTCAAACAAATATATTGTTTGATATACCTAAATTACCCAAAATATCCCTGGACAGTTTTACACAAAAACTTTGAACAGTTTAAAATTTACAAAAAATCGAATGATGAAATTACTATTAAGCCCTCCTATATATATAGCTCAAAACCGATCGGTGAAGAAACAGTGTCATCGATTTCTCACTGAAAAGTAGACCGGTTTTTGCGGAACCCCGAACCCGATCGCGACCCCAGCTTCCCCACGATGTTTCCGGCCATTCCCGCGACGTTGTCGACCTTCCCCGAGCAGCTCCTACCGCCGACGAACCTACAGAAAGTGTGAAGGTTAGATTTTGATATGTTTGTTGTATGTTTTGATTGAGATTTGAGATTTTGAAATGTATGTTGTGTTATGGATGTTAGTTTAGGATGATTAGGTTTAGAATAGGTTGGATTTAGTGTGTTTGGTCGTTTTTGTGTTGAAAATGACCGATTCCGACGAGAGAAGAGTTGTCGGGATCGGATCGGTTTTCCACGATCGGTTTTTCATCATCGGTTATTCATTTCAGTTTTTCACGATTGGTTTTTCATTATCGGTTTTCCACGATCGGTTTTTCATTTCGGTAACAAATGAAAAATCGATCGTGGAAAACCGATAACGGATAACCGATCGTGGAAAACCGAAATAAAACCGATAACCGATGTGGAAAATCGAAGTGGAAAATCGATCTCAAAAACCGATCGTGGAAAACCTTAGTGAAAAACCGATGGATTTCATTAACCGATTTTTCAGATACCTTCAAAAACCGATCGATTTCATTAACCGATTTTTTAGATACCTTAAAAAACCGATTCAGTTCAAAAATCGATTCAATTTATATCCCTACTGATGATTTCTTTGTTGTTTTTCTTTCCTACAGATGAATTTCAACTATAAATATAGTTCACAAACAATTGACAAACATACGAGCGGGAACACACATATTGGTCAAAGATTGGTTAATAAGATAATTGCAGTTATTAATAGAAGAAACCTATACGACCGGTTTATGGCAGAATGTCCGTTCGGACATATTTTGAGGATAACTAATAATACGGCTGCTGGTTCTGTGATTTTATGAGTGCTTGCTAGAGAGATAAAGGTCGTGGATGCACGCCGTGATGAGAGGTGGTTTGAAATTGGGGAGAGAAGCTATAGGTTTGGGAAACAAGAGTTTCTGTTGGTGACCGGACTTCCTTTTGGGGGCATCGACCGTAAAATCTTCGAAATAGCTCCAAATGATCCAAACGGTCTCCTAGGGCGAATGTTTAATAGAGTGTCGCCGGAGGTGAGGGAGTTGGTCATATTTCTTGAGGCAAGAAGTCATAGAGGGCAGGGAGACCGTGTAGGGCAGGATCCGATAGATAATAAAGATCTTTTGAAGTTGGCGAATGTAGGGATTGCTTTCCATCTCTTTATGAGACTGGATGATAGAGCTAGCATTTATCCATTTATGTGGGTCCTCATTGAGAGTACAGAGAGATGGAAGACATTCCCTTGGGGCACATTATGCTATAGTGTCTTGTTACACTGTCTCGGCAAGGCACTTAATGAAGAGCGGGTCAGAAATCCACCAAAGACCATTAATATTTATGACTATGTGTTGGCATTTCAGGTATAACTAATACTTTCAATATTTATTGCTTCCTTCTATTACATTAACTATATATGGTTATATGTATGTTTTAATCAATTTTGCATTATATATTATCTGACCATTACTACTATATGTATGTTTTTTGTTTAATCATTGTTACATTATAGTGGTGGTTAGTGGAGTTGTTCCCAGTGTTACGGGAGAAGATATCAAAAAAGAATCGGAACCTGGAAAGCGATCTACCAAGATGTATAAGACGATCACTGAAGAGAACACCGACAAATATACACAGCCTAGATGATTTCCCCCCCGTAAGTGACAAACATAACCTAAATTTGTGTCAATTATTTGTTTGTTATAACTATCGTTATTTATATTAAATATATAATTGTAGTATAACTAAATATATTGATATAATGCAGATAGTTGGCATTAGGCAAACCTTGGAGCCTACTGACGCCGAGAGGGAGATGGATTATTGGAAATCGTTTAATCCGAATCATATAGTTCATGATGAAGTACATAAATATGGCGGCGGGGGGAGTGATGATGATGATAATGATGACCATGATGATGGTGTAGGGGATGAGATTGAGATAGAGGATGATGATGAGGTGGAGGGAGAGGATGATGATGAGAAGGTGGAGGGAGAGGATGATGATGAGGTGGAGGGTGACGATCAGCCACTTAAAGATGTCTGAAGCGTGCAATCTGAATAAAAGGATACCTTATCAGAGTTTTGGACAAAGAAGGCATATGATGTACAACACGTAGATTATGAGGTACAAATATTCTATTTATATAATAAAATTATTCAATAAATTTCAATTGTAGTAAATGCAAAAGATATGGACATGTTATGTAGTAGTACAGAGTGTGAAAAAGAGACGGAGTCTCTAAATATGATAGACGAAGTGTAATTTGTTTAAATATACAGGTTGTATTTTCTTGGATACTCAAAAAACAGGGGAGACTCTATCAATTTTTTTAAAAAAATTCAAGATAGTATGTAAAATGATATATATTTATGATTCTATGAAATAGGTGAAGCGGTTGTTTAAGTTTATTGTGGATTTACAAAAGACAACCCATAAGAAGTTAAGTAAAATGGATAGGAGGCAAAAGACAACCTTTCAGATGGTAAGAGAGATAGATAGTAGGCTGAGACGGGTGGAAGAACATTTACATATTCTCAGGCCTTCGGTTGGTGGGCATGATCCAAACGATGATGATGACGATGATGATGATGATGATGATGGTAGGAGCTTTCACATGTATTACCCATCACCACTACCACCACCACCACCACATCAGGACGAGGGTGTCCGTCGGTTGCCTATTGATGTAGGCCAGTCAGCCATCCATGAGGAGGAGAAGGGTGATCATCAGCCACCTCAACAGTCACCCCATTAGGAGAAGGAGCAGGGTGAGCAGCAGCCACTTCATCGGTCACCCCATCAGGAGGAGAAGCAGGGTGAGCAGCAGCCACCTCATTGGTCACCCCAGCAGGAGGAGGAGTAGGGTGACCAGCAACCACCTCATCGGTCACCCCATCAGGAGGAGGAGCAGGGTGACCAGCAGTCACCTCAACAGTCACCCTAGCAGGAGGAGGAGTAGGGTGACCAGCAGTCACCTCAACAGTCACCCTAGCAGGAGGAGGAGTAGGGTGATCATCAGCCACCCATCGGTCACCCCAGCAGGAGAAGGAGCAGGGTGACCACTCCCATACGGACTTAGGAGGTGTATCTGTTGCAGACACTGAGCGTGAGCATGACCAGGTAGACTTTGTATCCCTATTGTGTTACATTCTGAAAGATAATTGTTAATATTAATATTATATATGTTTTTAATTTACTTACAGCTGCAGGATGAAAGCATGCACGAACGAGGCAAACGAAAGACAAAGCCAGCAACACCTCTACGGACACCGTACACGGATCCGGGGTCAGCGAAAAAGAAAAAGAAAGTGGTCCAACAGTAGGGGGAGGAGGTGGCAAAGTCTATAGACCCCGTAGAAGTGGTCTATAATGAATATAAAGCTGCAACCACATTGGATCTCAGGTATATTTAAACAAAAAAAAAAAAAACGTTTCTAATTTTTGTATCCTTATTGTTAATGTAAGAAAATATATAATAATGTTTAATACTTTTTTTTTTGAATTGTAAGCGTTCGATTGATCGTTATGGGTGGTCTGTGATACCAACCACATTAGTCACACTCGAGAATGTGGACAACTGGTTGACTAATGAGCACATCGATTCTTATTTGATGTGCCTAAGAAAAAAAAGGTGGAATGAGATGGAAGATCATAAATACGCTGTCCATGACAGTTCTTTGTTTGTAAGTATTTACATTTAAATTAGTTATGCATTTATAATTTCATATTACGGTCGGTTGATTGATAGTAACATGTTTAATTTTTATCATGCAGACAATGATGACAGCGCATTATAGCGTATATTACGTCCGCAAACAAAGAACATTTGATCCAATTACAGCTGATGTACCCTCAGAGTGGCTTGCATACGGTCGTGGGCATATAGACGCATCAATCCCGTGGTGGCGGGTTAATAGTGTAAGTGTAGTTCGAACGTTAATATTTATTATATGATTATCCCTTCTAGTCCTATAGTACTAACATTTTGAAATGCAGGTGTTGCTACCGTGTAGCTTGAATCAACAACACTGGGTCCTTTGTGAGGTGCGCCTTAGAAAGCAAAGAATCATAATGTATAATCCCTTGGCAAGGGTTGACATAGCCTATCGACGAGAGCCACTTGAGCCGCTGGTATGTTTGATGCCTATTTTGTTGCGGTTCGTGGGATTTTACGAGGAGACACAGGTAGATATGCCACCTGTGGATGTCCGGTGGAAAGTTCAGCGTCTTGGACGATCAGTTGTGCCCCAGCAACCTGATGGGTGAGTAAGTTTATAGGTTAATTAATATATATATATATATTAATGATATTTAATTATCTTTATGTTAATATATTAACATAAACATAAATTAATATAATATTAATATATGTTAATATAATTATCTTAATGTATATAGTTTAACATTAATATAATTATATATTATATGTTATGATTAACATTAATATATAATTATAGCTTAATTATTATATATAGTTTATATATTATGATATTTAATTATGTTAATGTTAATATATGTTTATATTATTATCTTAATGTATATAGTTTATATATTATGATATATACAGGATAAGTTGCGGAGCATATATGGCCATGTACGTGCGCGACCTTGTGCAGCGGAGAAGGAATACATGGAAATCAAGAAAATGCGAGACCGTTGCAGATGTCATTGCACTGAAGGCCGAGATGGCCAGAGACATATATATGTGCTCAAAGCCGATATATAAAGTTAATAATTTTGGAAAATGGTTTGTAGACAGTGATGAAGAAATTGTATATAAATAAATTTAATTATTCTTTTATTATTACTCATTATTTATTTGATGGTATTGCATTCTATATTTTTAAATTGCCAACAAATCATTATAATTAAACATTATAGTTAATAATATAATGTTAATATAATATTAATCTAATGTTAATATAATGTTAATCTAACGTTAATCTAATGTTAATATAATGTTAATAATATAATGTTAATATATTAATATAATGTTAATATAATGTTAATATAATATTAATCTAATGTTAATCTAATGTTAATATATGTTAATATATGTTAATATAATATTAATCTAATGTTAATATAATAATATAATGTTAATATAATATTAATATATTAATATAATGATAAAATGAACATAATAATATAATGTTAATATAATATTAAGGTTAATGTTAATATAATGTTAATTATATAATGTTAATATAATGTTCATTTATTAATATAATGTTAATATAATATTAATCTAATGTTAATATAATGTTAATAATAGAGTGACCTATTTAGCAACAACCAAGCATGTCAGATTCAAAGGGCTTGGCAATGTTACAACTCTCAATTTTTCCGGACTCTGGACTTATAAATTTTCTCAATAACCAAACAAATCAAGAAAAGCAGCATGGAAAAAGAAAAAAACTGTACCCCACCAGAGTTGCGGTCTTGATCTTGATCTGCTTCATTTTGTTCAGACTTGGATAACAAAAATAATTTAAGCCTCAATTAATTACACCCAAAACGACTTAAACTTCTTCATTTTGTTCAGACTTGGATCACAAAAACAATTTAAATCTCAAATACACCAAAAAGGGCTTAAAAACACAGTACCTATAATCACAAAATTTATAGAATGTAACGGAGGCAAAATAGGACTAATGACTTATATGGACTAATTTTAACTAATTTAAGCAACATATACTTTTTTAATAAGAAATACTTGTCAATCAAGTAAAAGATCAATATGACTTCTATTAGGACTGCCAGTGGAGACCGATACTTTGTAAAAATCATATATAAGCCAATGGATTGGATCCATTATCTGACTTGATGCTCGAGTCGAGTACAGAGGCCATCTCAAACGCTCATTATATCAAGTGAGTAACAGTAAATTTAAAATGTACATTGAAAAAAAATCTATTTCCTTTACTTCAAAAAAAAAGAAAAAAGAAAAAAGAAAAAACCTATTTGGTTAGTGATATCCGAATTTTTGCCATTAAGTGAAATTGACTTAGTTATTATAACAATTGACAGATAATTGTCATAATAACTAAAAATAAATGGTTATTATAGAATGTATTAAGGTGTTGTAACAACTAGCAAATAGATGTTGTAATAGAAAACAAAAAAGACAGTGAATGGAATAACTTGATGGTAAGCCATTTTTCACCTATCCCAACTCTCAAGTGACAGATTCAACTCTAAATTTTCATCATTTGTGTGAGAAATCCTCTTTTGACTTCTAAGAGTAAAGATCCTATTTATACTTTAAAATCTGATCTCAGTTGGATTTGATAGCAATCTAACTCAATAATGGATAGAAATATATATATATAGTAAAATTTTTAAAGTGATTAAGGTTTACCCTACATTCATGAGATCTTGTCCAAATATTTATACTAATTAATGAAGGTTCAAATGGTACATATATACATAACTTGACTCACTCAACTAAAAACTCTTTGTTTACAATTGATGCAAATGTATCACTCTCTCCGCCTTTTAGATCTCTACCTACTTGGATTCCCTCCGATGACTTGAGATCAATCCTCTCAAGGACAAAAAGCGTTTCATGCCAATTGCAAAAAGCATATGTTGCTGTGGTTGCTTAAAAAACCACGCTCTTTCGAAGACTTAAACTACCTAAAAATAAACTCTAGGTCACAAATACTTGTAGCTCGCATAAAATATTTTTTGTTCAAGTTCTGCACACCAATCTTCACGAAATCAATATACTTTTATAGAGCCAGCATGCAGTCATCTTTTTCTTTAAAAAATCTGCACAAAAAAAAAAAAAAAAAAAAGATATTGATTAGAGACAAAATAGCTCAAATAAAATCAGCTTTAAAATAGGAATATATATCCTACTTTATAGCTTGGCCAAATCAAGTCATAAAGTTGACCAAATTCATTCAAGAAACAATCTGATTTTTTTTGTCAATAAATATCAACAATAAATGAAAGAGATTTTGGTCCATGACTATCTCTAATAAATGAAATAGATTTACTTTAAAGTCAACACCAACTTTAGCCACTCCAACTGGCCAATTTAGGGACGGGATTAATCGGACGTGCATATGCAGCTTTTAGCCACTCCATGCTATAGTACTGACTGCAAAGTGTATCACAACTGACGCCCTTGAACCTGACATGTATCAACAATTTAAGTGTTATGCTATGACATGAAATACTAAAAAAAACAATGTATAATTACCATACCTGGCCACAGCACATGCATGAACACATGACAACTGATCAAGGTTCCACTGCTTACACGTACATGTGTGCTGTTGAATGTCAACCATCGCATCTTCTTTGCTATAATGTATGACACTGTAATGATACAGTTCTACAATGGGATATACGTTACTTTCTGTGGATAAATCTTTTGCCAACATGATACGATCGTATGCTGCGGTAGTAACATACGTTGTGAGCTTCTCAATAGCAACACGTCTATTATTAAACCATCTCTGCAATACATTTCTTACATATTCATGTGCAATTGTTATTGGCAAACGACGTACTTGCATCATACAATTGTTAAACGACTCTGCAATGTTGGTAGTCATCATTTCATATCTTCTTTTTGGACAATGTGCTCGTGACCACCTGCTCACTCCAGCCTTAACCAAAGCTCTATGTGTGGTTGGATGCAATGCACGCATTTCTTCCAATATTCTGTTGCATTCATCGGGCACATAACAGTATGCCGCATTGTAAAATGCATTTTCCACATCCGAACGCTTTTTACACTGTTGTTTAAGGTTTTGCCACAAGTGGAAAAAACATAACACATGTGGGACTTCAGGAAAAGTTGCTTTCATCCCATTCGATATGCTCTTATGACGATCCGATACGATCACCAACTCGTTTGACACCCCGATTGCTCTTTTTAACCTTTTTAGGAACCAAGTCCATGAATTGTCTGACTCTCCATCAGCAAATCCAAAGGCGATGGGATAAATCATCTCTGACCCATCTTTGCATGCAGCAAAAAAAATCACCCCTTTATATTCACCTTTCAAATGAGTGGCATCAATAGCAACAACTGGTCTCATGTAAGACCGAAAACTCTCAATAGAAGCTCCAAGTGCAACGAAGGAATACAAGAACCGATTGTTTTCATCTGTCTTAATTGCTGTCATTGTGCCGGGGTTTGAAAGTTTTAACATCTCGAAGTAGGACGAAAGTTGTTGATATGATTCATCCGCTTGTCCATATGCTAGTTTCTTTGCATATTGTAAAGCCTTCCAAGCTTTACTATATAAAATTTGCACTTCATATTGCTCTAACATTTCTCCAACCAAACGATTAGGTGTATAAAGATCTCTTCCCACCTTTCCTGCATACAATTTGTCGATCACAATAGCCTTCACACTCTTCATATGTGATTCCATGGCTGTTTGACGACACGTGTGTTCCGCTACATAATTCAACACAAACCACATTGAACAACCTTTCTGCATCTTGCACGAATAATAAAGCTACAAGTTTTATCTTTACAACCGGCTTCAAATCGCTCCGTGTCCGAACGTCTAACCCGATATTCAAACTTAGCTTTCAGAGCATATTCGCCAATAGCTATAGTCATTTCTTCTTTACTAGTAAAGAATGCTCCTTTATACAACGTACCACGTTGGTAGACGGTTGACGTAGCGCTTGAAGTAGCTTCAATGTCCCCCAATTCTACACTAAGAACAATCCAGTATGGTTGTGAAGGATTGTTTTGAAATTGTAAACCTGAAAATTTTATTTCTATAAACTCTTCTTCTTCTGCGACATCATCAAATCGAGTTTCCTCTTCATCATTATCTCCGGTTTACTCTTCATCACTATCATGTATTCCATCACCATTATCATCTGTGTCTTCATCTTCATCATCAATACCATAATTCGTATAGTCATCATTAACATCACGAATAAGACTTTCAACCGATGTAAATGGGGTGATAGAAGTATCAACTTGATTGCTCCTAATGTCTGAAGTGAGATAAAAATGACTTTCAACCATATGTGGATTTACTGGTCTATCCATATTTGCCTCGTCATGTCTTATGTCTGGAATTGAATCAGTGACAAATGGACGAACGGTACGCCTACTAACCCTAGCTCCAAAATCTCTGGCAATCTTATCGATATAAATCTCTTTAACATCAATATTTTTTATCGTCATCAAACCAACAACACCAAGATCGGACATAATATGTATTTTTTTAACCTGACTATTTATTGTACTTTGTAGTAAATAATATATACGGATTTTCCACCTTCTTCTATCAATAGCAGCCTCTTTGTATACAACATCCACCAATGATGAAAAACTACTATTTTTGTGGACCCCACACATGATCGACTCCCCTCCAATGTAATTACATCAATTCCACTCTCCGTTAAAGTTGATTACAACGGTCTCTTGAGCCATTCCTGCAACATTCAAATCAAATGATAATTAAATCTAATTTCAATAGGGTAATATTACAAAATATAATCATATCGAATCATATTCAATACATAGCAACACAAACATATAAAAAAACCATGAAAAATGTGTTAAATTCGGTTTTCCAGTGAAGTTATCGGTTTTTTATTATCTCAAAAACCTTAATTCGATTTCAGTTTTTCAGCCACTGAAAAATCAGGATCGATTTTTCAGTCACTGAAAAATCGAGATTGGTTTTTCAGCCCGATTTTTCAGCTAAAAAACCGATCGATTTTTCAGTGGATGAAAAACCGATTCCGATTTTTCAGTGGACTGAAAAATTGATTCCGATTTTTCAGTGGACTGAAAAATCGGGATCGATTTTTTAGTAACCGGGGCTCTGAAAAACCGATCCCACAGAGTAGAAAATCGATTATCGGTCACGAAAAATCGATTTCGTTGCAGATTTTGTAGATTTCGTCGCAGATTTCATAAACATTTAGATCTCACAACTAAATCATTCTTATAGTCTTTTAGCTAGCAATATGAACAAAACAACCTAAAAACCAACCAAAAAAACTTATACATTACCTTTCAAACTTAAATGGAAGAAGAATCTTCAAAACCTTTAATGGTGTAAACCTTCAATGGATCCAAAAACTTCAATGGTTGAAGAAGCTCGAATGACTAATCCCTCAATAAATTATTTTTCAGCTACAATGGATCTTAAAAATCCCTTCTAGTCCAAATTTTCGCAATTTTCAGCTGCAATGGAGAAGATGGAAAAGGGAGAATATTGGTAGGAGGAAGAATGTTATTTTCGTAATTTTATATTTGGGCATTTTAGTCATTTTAACTTAAGGGTATTTTGGTAATTTCATATTTGGGTATTTTAGTGATTTTAACTTAAAGGTATTTTGGTAATCTTAGGTATACAATGGAAATAGTTTGTTTGAGAGGTTAAAATCAAATTTTTTTAAATAGATGGGTAAAAACAATTTTTTTTTTTATTTGGTAAAACCAATAAATTTCCCTTCTTCTAAATCTTCTCTTCTGAATTCAAATTTATTATAATAATTAAAAATTATATCAAATATTTAGAATTATTTATTTTTATTTGTCAAAAGAAGAAAATGAAATTGATCCTACCCCTTTTTATAACTTAAATATCATATTATAAAAAAATAATACACAATTCATGAGTAATTAGTTAATAAAACAAATTACAATTTAGTTATCCAATTGAAACTTTGATTCAGGCTAAGCAATATTGTCATCTTTATTACAATTTACCTCCTGTTGTTAGTAAGATTCCGTAACATTTAATAGTGAACAGTGTCAAAATGATAAAAAGATGAAAATACCCTTAGTATATGTGTTGACTCAGTTGATCAAATAAAAAAATAAAAAAAATAAAAAAAAATTATTTAGAAACACATTTTAAAAAAATTAATCAGATCTCCTTTTAATTTGAGAAAAAAAAAATAAAAATTAAATAAAAAAGATAAACCACATTCATTCATCTTTAAAATAAACTACTATCCTCAAAACTCTCTCACCTCTCTACGCCGCTCTCATCTCCTCTCCCTTCCTCCATCCGTCGTGCTCATCTCCTCTTTTCTTCTCTCTTCACCATCGCTCTTCTCTCGCCCCGTCGGTGCTCTCTTCCCTTTTTTTTCCCCTCTCTCTCCTCTCTTTTCTTCTTATTGCCGCTCTTTTCTCCTTTATCATCTAGGTTCATTATTGAACCCAGATAAACCTTCATCTGCGTTCGTCGATAATTTTGAGATTGATTTTTTTTTTTCTAGTTTCATTGACGATTTTGATTTCAATGATAATGATGTTGGGTTTAATGGTTTTGTGGGAGATTGATTATGTTAGGTTTGATTGATGATGTTGGGATGCTGATTGATGATGCTTGATGATGTTTAGGGTCATTTTTTGGGTTTTCAGAAGTGGATTGATGATGTTGGGTGATTGATTGATGATGGTTGATGATGTTTAGAGCCACCCAAATCTAGGTTTCCAATAGTTTGGAAACCCAAATTTGGGTTTCCATGCAATTGGAAACCAGTTTGGAAAGCAAGAATTTGAGAATAAAGACGGGAGAGAGACAAGGAGAGAGAAGAGAAAGAAAAAGGGAGAAGATGGAGAGAAGAGGATGTGGAAGAAGACTGATAATTTTGAACTGGAAGAAGATTGATATAGGAGAGGATTGATGATTGAATGTTTAATTTTTATTTATTTTATTTTATTTTTAATATATATTTTTAAATTGATCTCCAAATATGTGATTAAAATTTTTTTATTTAATTTATTTTAAAGTTTTTAAAATTAATTTTAAAAGAAAAATAAAACTAATATCAAAAGACAATTTTACCTCCTCAGTTAATTAATTTTAGTTGGATCTACTAACATTAGAGGGATAAATTGTAATAAATGTGAAAATGTTGCTCTACTTGAATTACGATTTCAACTGGATAACTAAATTGTAATTTGCTTTTAGTTAATATGTGAGATGTGTAATTACAGTGGTTATGTAGTGATTTATTATCTTTTAGTTATTGATTTTCAAAGTTGTTATGTTTATGAATCTTTAACCTCTCCCATAATTATATTGAACTTGTACAGTAACATGGTACTAGAAACTATTAATACATTATAATATTTTGACTAATTCGTGTTGAAAATCGTTAGCAATTGCGAATAAAGAAAAAAATCATTATAAGAAATGAAATGTGATAAAATTTTATAATTTGATCCATTCTAGTCAAAGTAAAAGAAAATATTATATTGCAAGAATGATTCAATATTTTTACTTCTACTTAATTCAATAAGATTCAAGGTTCTCAAGCTTACCTCACTTGATGAGATACTTATTTGTAGTAGCAGAAAGTCTTCGGCTTTTTTGAGAAACAACCTTACCTGATATCGCAGAACTATTTGACAATTATGGTATTATAAATCGCCATATATGTAATAAAAATATTAGTAACTATACATGGTTATTATTGTTCAATATGATCTAGTGATAGATTGTTCATTCAATCTGATAATATTTTAGGTTTATTTGACTAACCCACCAGCACTAACATGTGTTTTTTTTTTTTTTTTTTTTTTTAAGAAAAGTTATAAATCTCCATTGCCTTTTTATTCGCAATGCATGACAAATAAAATTAGAAACTTGACGTGTATCCTAATTTGTGAGGCATCATTTTAATTTATTAACACACAATAATACCTTGCAAGTTAGGATTGATTTTCTAATTTATTTACTTATGTTATATCCATTTTCTCGTTCAGCCTAAATGGGCTAGTACAGGCCTTATTAATTTGAACAGAAGCAAGGGCCCAAGAGGCCCAAGGATGGAACCAAGGGTTGCAAGCCCAGCTCGTGAGGCCGTCCAGGTCGCAAGTCAGCAACAGTTCCCAGAATACCTCCTGTCTGTACCTTTAGCTCGTGGAGCTCGCGAGATCGCACAGGTCGCGAGCTCGCATAGACATCCAGGCCGGCTTACCTCTCCTCCTGGTCACGTCGGCTCTCCTCTAGTGTGCATCACCTGGCTGACCGAAGGGCTTACTCAGGAAATATCGTGTATAGCAAATTATTAGAATTTACCAACTTTCATGATTTCCCACCGGAAACTGCCTACACAATTATCCAGAAGCATTTAATGAAGTGAAGACCTCTCCAGGTATATTAAATGCAGACTTGTGCAGAAAGAAAATCATCATTACCTTTACAATTAATGCAGCATGACAATGTCAGGGTTAGCTGAAACTAGCCGTTGCCAGTAACGTGTACAATTTTCTTTTGTATTTTTTATTTCTATCTCCCCTCCTCTATAAAGATGGGAGACATTTTTACTGTACAGACAAGTTAGAGATACTAGAGAACCGTCACTCTGCCGGAATTACTTCAGAGTAACCGTGGATGTAGGTGTAGTCACCGAATCACGTAAAAATCTTTGTGTTTCTTCTTCTCTCTCTCTCTCTTTAACTCCTTACTAATCACCTCATTAAATCCAATCAACCTCCAGGACCGACATTTCTTCACCTGAATTAATCACCATCAACCTTGAACTTCATTAATTACCTATTTACTATCCTTCTATCAGTACGATCAGAACCTTTAATTACCAAGCTCGCCGTCTGGGTCCCAGAATCTCTGGTTGATCGTTTTCGGACGTCAACAACTTGGAGCTTTCAATTAGAAAGTAATTGAATATTAACAATATCGTCATTGGTACTAGAAAATGAGAAATTCTCTATGTTGATGTGAATTACTTTTCACTGTCTTTATAAAGTTGTTTCTTAGAAAGTTAAAGGCGTGATAAGATCAGTTTAATCATTGACATTTTCTTCGTACTTACCATCATCAAATCGTAAATTTGAATTTGTCTCATTCTTAATATTCCGAATTATAATATTGAAAAAACCAATAACATTCGGGTAATAAATATGAATGAGTTCGAGAATATTAATTTAAAAATTTAATTTGAAATTACAATTTCGACGTCCATTAATTAATTTTGTTAGATGTAGAATTCCCCCTTTTTTTTTAGATGAGATTTTAAACATTTGAGTTCGAAAAGCGGGACCCACACTAATATGACACTATAAAATATAAATACATATTAAAAAACGCTTTGTTGCTGTATGTTGTGCTTTGAGAGTGTGAGATCATCATACGCTCCACCCGCAACGACTCCGGAACAAATGCCATCATTTCCGACGCGGATCTCTCGACGCCACCATCCATCCACTCCTTGTTCACTCCATCTCTCGTAACCTACGCCCCCCCGGCGCACGTTATGGACCACCCTTCCTTTGTCTCCAAAGCCAGGACTGCCTTCCATTCTGCTGCTGCGAAAGCGGAGCGCGTCTTCACAGACTTCAAATCTGACCGTGGTGCCCCCTCTCTCTTTTCTATGTTTCCGATTTTGCCCTTGCGTTTCCACCTCTTTTTTCTATTTTTGAAATATTTATATACGTATGTCGCTGACAAAAGCTGTGATTCTCGTGGTTTTGTTTTGATCGGAGCAGATTCAGAGAAGCCGTCGCCGACGGAGGATTTTGAAGGCGAGTTTAAGGTGACGATTTATGTTTGGATGATGAGAAAATGATTGTGAATTTGGATTCGTTTTGGTTGAAAATGGGAAATGATAGCTGCATTGATTAGATATGTAGTTGTATTGAGCTTGATAGAGTTGTTAAGAGTTGTTTCTTGTGTGTATAGTTGTGATGATTGTGTTTGGATGATGAGAAAATAATTGAAAATTTGGAATTTGTTTGATAGGAAATGAAAAAAGATCCTGCATTGATTAGATAAGTAGCTGTATTGAGTTTGTTGGAGTTGTATCTTGCCAATTATGTGTTTCGGTTTTTTAGTTTGCATTTTCTTGTGTTAGGATGATGAGAAAATAGTAAAAGGTTTGGATTTGTTTGATTGAAAATTAGAAAAGACATTGATTAGAGATGTATTGAGCTTGTTGGAGTGGTTTTTTGTGAATTAGGTGTTTCGATTTTGTAATTTGCAGTTTCTTGTGTTTTTTTGGAAACCAAACAGAATCTTGGTTGAAAATGAAAAGTATTACAATTTGTGATTTTGTTTGGATGATGAGAAACTAATGGAAAATTTGAAATTTGTTTTGGTTGAAAGTGTTAAAAGATCCTAAATTGATTAGAAAAGTAGTTGTATTGAGCTTGTTAGAGTTGTTTCTTGTGAATTATGTGTTTCAGCTTTGTAATTTGCAGGTTCTTTGTAGTTTCTTGTGTTTTCTTGGAAACCAAAGGGAGTCTTGGTTGAAAACGAAGAGTATTACAATTTTGTGATTTTGTTTGGAAGACGAGAAAATAATTGAAATTTTGAAATTTGTTTTGGTTGAAAATGATAAACAATCATGCATTGATTTGACAAGTAGTTGTATTGAGCTTGTTAGAGTTGTTTCTTGTGAATTATGTGTTTCGGCTTTATAACACTTTCTTTGCAGTTTCTTGTGTTTTCTTGGAAACCAAACAGAACATAGTAGCATTCTCATTCGTAATTGAAAATGATTAAATTTTTAGAATTTTATGTTGAGAAAATAATGGAAATAATGGAATTTGTTTTGATAAAAAGTGAGAAAGATCTTGCATTGATTAGATAAATAGTTGTACTGAGCTTGCTAGAGTTGTTTCTCGCAGATTATGTGTTGTAGATTGGTAATTTTATTTCTCTGGGAAACCAAATAGAAGATAATTGAATTGTCAATTTAAATTTTGCAGTTTCGTGATTTTAATTTGAAAAATTGAATGCATTGTTATTTTTAGTTTGCATGTTTTGGTCTTTTTAAGGTTTGTACATTGCCTCAGACTCTAAGTTAAGCTGATTTTGAAAAATTAAAATTAAAATAGAAATTAAAAACCTGATTTTTTTGGGACTGTATGTACTGATGTTATTTACTTTCAATTGTGATACAGGGTAACAATGAAGAGAAGCATTTGAATTTGAGATGGAGACCTGCGAATATAGGGACGAAACAGGATTGGCAAGATAAGTTTAAGAACATAAGAATAGGAAGAAAAGGAGTTGAAGAACCCGAGAAAATTGAGATCTCAACCATGGCCATTCCATTTTATGATGAAAATTTGTACATACTGAATATGAAAAATGATATGGAAGCCAAGGTAAAACGTCTCTAATTATGTACTATTTCAAATGGTTTTTCTCTGCTTCTAACGGATGATGTTGACTGTCTTTATAGGGGACTGATTTGATTTCCTTGATGGAACATTTAAATGCCATTGATGTAAATAGCATTCCTTCGACATCCGTATTGAAGCAATTAGCTGTAGCCATCGAGTGAGTATCTTCTATAGAATATTTACAATTTTTGTGCTAGCATCTGTCTTGCTAATAATTTACTGTTATGCGGTTGTGGAATAATGTCTCTGATGGAGCATTCTGTTTTTATCTGAAATATTACCGTTTTCCCTGTGTTAGTGGGATTTACTGTCTTTTGTTCATTCATGCATGGTTCTCCTGCATTGTAGAGTTTCTTCGTATATATGCTAGTGCATTATAATCTTTTAGAATGGTAGTTCTTCTAAATTAGATATTAGAAATGGTTCAAGGAATGATTATCATTTGTATCAGCTTTAATGTAGTTTCTAAATTTTCTGAATATATATTCGGGGTTTCTTTTCTAGGATCGGAAAGAGGTTCAAGTCCATGAAAGATATTTTGGCATCATCAGGAAGTTCTTCACCTGTCAGGGAGAGAACAGGCTTGAGCCTTTCTGCTGTGAAGTCATTAGTTCTTCGTGACAAAGATGATAAAATTTCTGCTGAGTTTAATAATGATGAGAGAGTGCTGGCTTTGATTCGTTCACTGTTTGATGCAGGTAATTAATATGTTGACCTTGATAGTGTCAGTCATCTTGTTAGGAATAAAAAAGCATTGTCTTGCATTTTATGCCATGATGATCTTTTACTTCCATTGTAATATCTGCAAGATGTTCGCAGAGGGAAAATTTCTCAGAAGGAAGACTGGCTCTGATTCAGAGAAATTAACCACCACATCAACTTTGCCCCGAGATATTCATGGTGCTCCTCCTGAAAGCCTTGTCGTTAAGCTATCTGAAGTTATCGGCAGCTTTAAAACCCTGCGGAGGATGGCATTGTTCTGGTGCAAAATTGTTGCTGAAGTAAGTATTTTGTACAGAATTCATTTGCTTGGAATAAGACTTATTGAAGGAAAACTTCAATTATGTTTTTTTTTTTTTTTTTTTTTAAGTTTTCCCTGATTTGCAACCATATACCTCTTTATGTTACTATAATTATATCTCTTGCAAAGACATATGACGTGTTCTGTGAAAATTTTTTGGTGATGAACTACGAGAAATCAGCTTCATCTAAGGATGTAAAAAGTACATGCCTGTCTCTCATAACACATGCATCTTTCATAAATAGTTCAGTACATCTTATGTTTTGTTTTCTGACCAAGAATTCTTGATTTTCAATTTTCTGTTTTGTCTAAATTGTAAAATTTTGTAAATTGCATCAAATTGATATGTTGGTTTCTGATTGATAATTTCTTTGTAGAATTGGTTTTTAGCTGAATCTTTATATCTCAAATTTTCATGCGTGCAGATAGGAAGACTTTGGTCTGAAGAGCAACATGTTCCTGGCATCCCTGTAAATGAGATTCCAGATCTCAACTCCTGTCTTTTGTATCAAAAATTTCAGGTCATCAATTGTTGCCTTTCAAGGAAAAGGCACCATGCAGTTGCCTCCGAATCATTAGATTCTGTGATGAGGCAATGCAGTTCTGATATTGAAGGTTCAGCTCTTTCTATGGATACATGTCCCGCAAGCCCTGTATTGTATGCTAAAATTAGCACTGGAGAACTTGTTCTTCGACTAGGAGCTGATCGTCCTACTATGTTAACAATGTTGGAAACTGGTGAACCTATATATTCCCCTGTAACTCAGGTTTGGTTAACTATATGTGCTCAATGAGAATAGCCTTTTAAAACTTGCTTTCCTTATTTTAATTTATATGTCTCTGTACATATGTAGGAAGGGCCTTTGCTTACAGAAGATCTTATCAAAGAAACAGAGGAGTTAGTGCTCCGAACAGGGAGGTCAGTATCTATATTGAGTAAATTCAGTCTGTCCTTGTAATTTATATTTATCATTTAGTTAAGTTTCTTCCTCAACAAATGCTTGGGTTTACTGAAATAGTAGAAATTAGAATTATTTAGTATATTTGTCCCATATTCTTCTCATAATCTTTTTATGGACAGTGTTGGTGCTGGCTGTTCCCAACTCCTCTCTGACATGCAGGCTTTCAAGGTGATGTTTTGATTTACAGGTTGCCTATTTTTTGATTTTTCAAGATCCTTGGGATATTTTAATTATATCTCTAACACCCAGTGTAAGTGAAGTGTCTTATACTTGTGGCAGGCCGCCAATCCTGGTTGTATTTTAGAAGATTTTGTTAGATGGCACTCTCCCCCGGACTGGACTGAAACTGGGCAGAGTGATGAGACTAAAGAGTCTTCTGATGGAGGTGATTCTCTATGTACGAGAGGTCAACTTAGTACACGAATGCAGAAAGAAGGTCATCCCGTTGTCTCACCATCTGCCACTTAATAAACTTTGCAGCATTGATGTTTCTTCAAAAAGTTTGCAGAATTCTAGTGTCTCCTTAGAAAGTATTTTAAGATTTAGAAAGCAAGTATCAAACAGACATGGCTGAAACAGATTCATTTGGTTCATAGAAAAATGATTTCTATAATTAGTGTTTCATCACACAGCCTACTTTATGAGCCCTCTGCTTAAAATTGTCTCTGCAACTGGTTTAGTATACTGTTGCCATGCATATTGCATGTTCAGTGGGTTATTTGCATCATATGTTGGTAAAGAGTCATTTCTTAGGTTATATCCTATTAGTATGTTGTGTAAATCCATTGTTTGATGATCAGAGGCCTCTTGGAAACTGTAGTGTGTGTGGTTAATTTTTTCACCTATATGTTCCATTAAGTCTGAACTAGATACAGGATACATGAAAATATAATATATCTGATAGATTTTTAAACGTTACTGCTTGTTATGCTATGTTAATTGGAAACATATTGTGGTATTGCTCTGATGAATGATTAGGCATTGATGTTAGGTAATTTGTGGCGAGAACTGTGGGAAACATCCAAGCCAGTACCAGCTGTCAAACAAGTCCCCCTTTTTGATGAGGATTTGGCAGTGTAAGTTTTGAAGATTTCTCTGTGATTTTCCTACTCTTTATGGTTTAAAGGTGTTGTCTAACAGTGGTGTGATTTGTTGATTCTGTAGGGACGGTATTCTGAATTTCTTAGAAGAAATCCCACCTTCTGAGCTTTTTGAACAACTTTTTATTTCTTTAGTAAGTGATTTAATTATAAAAGAAGAAATTTTATTATCTCACTGTCTCTTTCCCCATAAAAAGTGATCTGGCTGGAAATTTTGTGTTTCGATACCTTAGCACAGTTTGCATTGTATGAGTCAAGCAACCACGGTTCCTTTTGCAGCACTAACGATATCTTAATTTGAAAAATTTCAGCTTGGTTGGGGATTTGTATTAGCTGAGGCTAGGCTCTCCACTAAAGATAATTTGTCCAAGCTTTTTTACGAGTGTAAAGACTATGTCTTTGCTACTTGTCAAGGAAGTGGCTGGACAGAGAAGGTTGATGATATTTGCCAGGTATTTTCTGTCATGACTCCAACTAACCGGATATCTATGAATATGCACATTAGCGAGAAGCTTTCAAGAACTCATAATTTACTGTAAATTTATCGCCTAGTCAAAATTTATAAAAACATCAACCCTAAAATGTGAATTAAAATTACAATGGAGCAATTTTGTATGTATTAACATCAGAGCACACGAGGACAACACCAAATATGTCTATTTGTATGTGTCTAGATGCTTTTAGGAACTTAATATTACATTGCATAATCAATGCTCTTCATTAATGGAGAACAATTGATATACCTTTGGAGTAAGGAAAGTTTCCCATTAAATTCATTCCAGGTGTATGAAACAGTGGATGCAATGTTATCTCAACCAGAGGAAATCCTGATGAACCAGGCAGAAGAAACCACCACACCGAATACTGCTGAGGAGCTAAAGGGTCGGTTTAAGAGGCTCAGGCTTCACTTCAGACAACAGAAAAAACCATTGATAAAAGACCTGAAGAGTTGGGATGAAAGTCCGAAACCATTCTACAGTTTCTTCGATAGCAAGTCATCTTTGTTCTCAAAAAAGCCTCCTAAGCCAGATACTACATCAACGCAAGCCGAGAAGCCAGATACTGCATCAACCCCCGCCGGTAAACCAGATACTGCATCAACCACAGCCGAGAAACCAGATACTGAATCAACCCCGGCTGAGAAACTTTCTTGTACTGACGAAAACGATTGGACGATTGTTTGATTATAATTTTATAGAGAAAACTGTGAATGATATTTTTTCTTCAACTTTTCAGTTGAGGATGTTTTGTCAGATAACTGTAAATTATCATCAAAATGAACAGAATAGGTTGCTGTAAACAAAATTGTATTTAATTTATAGTTTTTCATTTTAGCATCCAAGAGGAAGAAATGAAAGCGTTTTTATTTATCATGAATTTGAATATTTTGTGAAAACTGTTATAAGCATCATGGTCTTCGATATTCACATAAATCAAGCAATGTGGGTTCAATATGTATGATTAATGATATACAACAATCATATCTTATAATTTTAGACACATGAATGTTTCCAGTTTAATTAATGTAAGGATAAATTACCGATGTGTGATACCTTGTTTTGAACAACCAATTCAAGAGCTTTATGTTTAACATCATAATTAAATATTTAATTTAAAACCTTTTTTTTTTCTCAAGAAACCAAGTATATGTTCTTTTCAACTTTATTTTTGTTATATTTGTATCAAAATTAAGAACCAAGGAAAAATATTTTCTAAACACCAATTCATAAAAGACAAAGGTGGTCTAATGGTAAGATCAAGTCTATTCATTACTTGCCTTAAAAATTGTGGGTTCAACTTATAAAAGTTTGACCTAAAGTGTGAGTAATTTTCCTATCTTATGTGGGTTGCTCTCTCCTCGCTTTTTGGGAGGAGAGCCTCAGGTTAAGTCACAAAGTTCTATTTCAACTGATTTTGATAATTAGTTAGATAAATTTCAGTAAAATAAATAAATAAAACAAGGTTGGTCAGAATATACCCCCACACACCTACACTATAATGTTGTGGGTTCAAATGGTGAATAAAGTAATTTTCCCTAAAATTTGAATTAATTATAATAATTAAAAAAATCCATAATTATTAATTGCTGAAATAAACAATTCAATAATTACAGAAGAAAATATGTGCCTCTCATTAGCTTTCAAATGGGTGTGTCTCATTTTTCCTTCTGATCTTCATTTGTTTCATCTGATCCTGAATTCTTGAAGACCATACCTGGCACCACAAAATTTGTCACCCAGTACAAGAAGAAAAGTCCTGCACTGTAATTCACATACCCAATTAAAAAAACCAACAAATAATTAAAACAAAATAGACAAAAGAGAGAATTGCAATAACCTCCTTGAGGTTTGATAAATTTTTTAAAAATAACCTTACAACTTTAAATTTAGATTATAAAAACCACCTTATAATTTTTAAATTTAGTTTAAAATCCTCCCACTACTTGTGTTTCAAAAACCACCCCTACAAGGTATTATTTGTCTAAATACTATGATTTTGGACGACACACCTTGTTTGTAGAAAGACCGTTATGTCCCCGGACTTAGCCGGAGAAGTGGCAGCCACAAGTAGCAAGTCGGGGGCAAAAACAGCATTGGTCCTCAATGAAGCCGTCCTCTGACTGGTTTGAGGGACAAGGGTCGACGTTTTAGTAGTGGAGAGCCACAGAAGTTTATCGTAGACTAGTGTCAATCTGTGATGTTGTTTTGGCTGCGAATTCAATGAATTCAAAGGAGAGTGGCCAATGACGCAAATATTGGTGAAGATGACACTGCTCATGGTAGCTAGCGTACACTAGCCTGCACAAAATCGCAACTCAAAATGGTGTATGTTGAAGGTCTCTGTGTCAGCTAAATTGAGTGCGGATAATGTTGGCTGCTGGTTGGTGCATGAGAGAGAGAGATAGAGTGAGAGAGGAATTATGAGATATTTCTTTATTTGGAGATAACATACGCCACGTGTCATGGTTGTTTTTTTTTTTTCTTGAAGCAGTCATGGGGATACTTAAACTATTTTAGCATGATTTTTGTAGTTTTTTTTTTTTTTTTTTGGCAATTGTTGGTGTATGAATTAGGAATTTATTTGACAATATAACTATTAATGAATAAATTAGTCAAATCCTTAAGTACAGTATCGATGATCCATATAGCTTAATCCAACAAATCATAGGAGATACTCTCTACTTATATTGTAAAAGTAATGTTAGGTTTCTTAAATATTTTATCCAAATTCATAGTCAAATAATGTCGTATGTAAGATGTTAAGATCTTATAAATTATGAGATGATATGATAATTAATAGGATCTTAATAATTTATATATCACATCTTTTAGACAAAAGAATATGTATTAGAGTTTATTAGGTTTGGGTCAATAATGAGTTAACGAGTTAACAAGTTAAACCCATTAAGTAAGCATATCACATTTAAATTGTATCAAATAATATCAAATATTATTTGAAGCAACATTATATCATAGTTGATTATTTGTGTTTATTATATGGGCTTAGTGGATTGCACTAAATAATAAAATTAATTAAAAAAAGTTTAAACTATTTCAATATTTTTCCAATATTATAAAAAATACTTTTCATCTGTTCATAATAAATTACTAAAATGGGATTTTTAAATATATTTAAAGTTTTTTTTTTTTTTTAAATTGATACCAAATAAATCAAAGGTTTAGATTTATTGAGATTAAGCACTATTTTCACAACTTGGATTACTACTTTCATAGTTGGGAGACCTCCACTCCCACCAAAATGAAAAAATTCTCACACATTGTTATAAAATGTATATAGTATAACTTGAACCCTTACTATCGTAATGGAAGAGAAGGTGTACAATTATTTAAACTAGAAGATGATGTGTTAGCTTTTAAGGTATTTAAACTAGATTGAAAATGGCTTTTATAACATACTTAAATATCTTATGGAAGTCTTTAAAATGTACTTTAAAGAAAAACAAAGCATTATGTTTGCTTTTATGAGTAATTCTAATTTAAAACTTCATTTAATCCAGCAAAATTTGAATAAATTCATTTAAATATAAGTGACAAGCTATCGATGTTTATGATTAATTGATTAAACTTTGGATGCACATTTCCTTCCAACGACACCGTAAAGTGCACCGGGAGGCCCGGGACCAATCATCTTTGTGTTCTACAGGGTGGGTTCTGTAATCCTATGTCATTATTTCGTTTAGGCCTACTAAATTTTTGCTTCATTTATTCAGTTTTTGTGCTTTGCATAAAATTATTATTTTTCATCCTAGGAAGTATGGAGGCACCAATGGACCAAGTTAATAATCCGTCTAGATCTGTTTAGATTAATTTCTATAAGCACGATCTGGACATTTACTTTTATAATTGGAGAAAATCTCTTCGTACATTTTTACATATGCGAATATAATATCAATAGACGAAAGTTATATCAAAATCTACTTAGATCAATCGTTACAAATGTAGCTCAAATAACTATTCCTTTTAACTGAAAGGCAAAAAGAGGTCTCCCTCGCTTGTTTATATATGGTGACATTGATAGGAGTTTAGGTTGTTGTCGGAATCTTTCTAAACCACTGTTAGAAGCATGATTTGAAAAATTACACTTATAATCTAGAAGATATTTCTCAATACTTATATTTTTATAGATAAAGGAGGGTTCGAACTATTCGTGACTTTATTTTTAAAGAGGTGCATAATCAACCCAACCAATAGTTGGTCATAGTTACTTTTGTACCACATCTATGCTTGTTTAATTTTTATGAACATTATTAATGAGAAAACATAGCTGTTACTGAAAAAGATGGAAACGACTACATAGACAGACAATCTAATAAAGATCATAATTAATGTGTAGGCAAAATTTTCTTTATATTAACAAATTTGGATTAGAGCCAGTATTTATAGTGCATAAACTATTAGGTTTGTGTGTATAAGATCAATAAATAAATAATAATAATCACAAAAATAATAGCATTCAACCTAGGTTTGAACTTTGAATAAGTAGGATATAGATCAAACTCAACTTAGACTGCAGCTTTCTGCTTCATTGACCTAATTACCAACCAATTTGTCAAACAGTTGAACTTTTCATTAATAAGAAATCCCTTTCTATGACTTAGCCTCATATTAATTTATAATAGAGTAAATCATATTAATGCTTTAAGTCTTTGTATGAGTGCTTGCATCTATAACTAGTATATCTCTAGGGAGCATTATATATATATATATAGAGAGAGAGAGAGAGAGAGAGAGAGCATTATATATATATATATAGAGAGAGAGAGAGAGCATTATATATATATATATAGAGAGAGAGAGAGAGAGAGAGAGAGAATCTTTAAATACTACACCTAGTCTTTGACAATTAACAAACCATGCAGAAAATTTTTTAAATCATCATATTTCCTTAAAATAATTTTATTTTGTGATTATTGCCAATTCATACCCGCATACGATTTTTCTTTTTTCAAAAAATATACGAACTTTCAAATAGAAAATATACTAATAATGTAACTCTAGTTCTTACATCGTGTACGGTATATATTTTCCTACGACTTTCTTTAATTTCTTTAATTCAAGCCGACACAATATTAGGGTTCTATCAGAAGGGAAGCGACAAAGCACCCTACACTTACTATTCATGAGCAAGGTGATGGGACTCGAATTTTTCTAACAAAAAGTAACTCAATAACAGATGGCGGAGTATTTTTACAAATGTTTTTGAATCATAAAAATCGATCAAATCCCTGAAAAAATCTCTAACATTTAAGACTCTTAACTCCGCAAGCAACCCACGTGCATTATTTATAGCAAAACACATTATTCCAACCAGCAGTGGCATTTGAATCTCCGAAGGTGCCCACAATTTATAAATAAGCACTGTGATTTCTCCAAGCAATAGTCAAACTAGAAATTATTGAATTTTGAATAACCTCAAACAAGCTAGCTAAGCATGAAAGTTGTGCATCAAAAACTGAATATTGCTTCTCTACCAACCCTATCTCTCATTTATTTCTCTCCTCGCTCAAATTTTCTTTGAAATTAATATGCTGTCGCTTGAAGACTGGACGCTTGATGGCTAGACAATATAGGGATAATCCTAAAAAGTCTGTTCTGGTTTGAAAAAATATGCATTTTCTCACAAAAGTTTCATTTTTGTCCAAAATCTTCCCTACCGTCAATTTTTTAATGAAAATATTAGAGAAAGTTAAAATGTTAAATTTACCCTTAATTTAAATAATATAATATAATATAAAAATTTAAAATTTAAAATAAATAGTATTAAATCCAAATAATATGAAAAAATAAAAACATTTTAAATTGAAGTTGAAGAAACATTGACAAAAAAAAAAACCATATCCGAATGTCCCAATTATCCATCATCATCATCTCAAGAAGCTAACTTTGTCATTGACAAATTTTCTGAGTTTCCAACTGATTCACAAATTCGACATCCCAGTTATCATCATCAATCCCAAAAATCCAATCACAACAACAAACCTATAAACCCAATCAAACCTAGATCCAGCCATCAAACCCCAACACCACCACCACCGATTCACAACAACAAACTCAATCAAACCCAAACTTCAACATCACCATCGCTACCACTGCCGTTAAACCCAATCAAACCTACCACCACCGCCACTATCAACCCCAATCCCAGGATTCACAAACTCAATTCTTAGTTATCATCGTCAATCCTAGAAACCCAATCACAATAACAAACCCAGAAACTCAATAAAACCCCAACACCACCACCACCACTACCACTATCAAACTGAATCAAACCAACCACCACCACTATCAACCTCAATCCCAGATTCACAAATCCAATATCCTAGTTATTATCATCAATCCTAGAAACTCACTTACAACAACAACCCCTGAAACTCGGTCGTCAAACCCCGACATTACTATCACCAATTCACAGTAACAAACGCGATCAAACCTAAACCCTAACATCACTATCACCACCACCACCGCCATTAAACCTAATCAAACTCATCACCACCACCATTAACCTCAATCAAACCTAAACCAACAGCAACCCACCCATCCCCCCTCCCCCCCTTCCACCCCCCACCCTCTCAAACCACACATCACTCGACGCGGTGGGTTTGAAGGTTTAAGCGGAAAAGAAGCTGAGGTTGAAAGGAAAGGTGAAGGAAGATGAAAGAGAGCGCGATGAGAGGAGAGAGAGAGAGAGAGAGAGAGAGAGAGAGAGAGAGAGAGAGAGAGGTAAGGTGGGATGGGTGAGTCAAAATCAACGGAGGAAATGAATGGATCAAAACTTGGTTTTAAAAGCGTCGGTGGAGATGGGTACGCCATGATCATCGATGGTGGAGATTGGCGGTGGAGACAACGACAATGGCGAGATAAGTGGAAGAAGAAGAAGGAAAAAAAAAAGAGAGATGGGAATGATGATGATGAGCGGTGATGAAATGGAAGGGTTTTTGGTTTTTTAATTTTATTTTTTAATTATAATGTTATTTTATTTATTTATTTTATTAATTTAAGTATTTTTTTTTATATTTAATATTAGTATATTTTTTTTTTTTTTTTTATATTTTAATTAATTTTTTATCATATTTTTCATTTTACACTTAGAGTCAAATGGTCAACTAAGTCAATCTGATAGAATCTGTGACCGTTAGGGGTGTTATCATCATTTTACATACCTTTAAGAGGTATTTTGAGTATTTTTCTTAACTTTAGGAGGAATTTTAGATAAAAATAAAATTATAAGTGGTAAAATGAACATTTTTTTCAAATTAAAGAAGGTTTTTTGGCATTATGCCGACAATATATGGTTGTTAGTCTTGTGTAAATGCATGCCAGCAGTAGTAGGGTGACTTGTAGACACAAGAAATAAATATAGACTAGCTGTGTTAGAAAGATTTATTTATAGCAATTACTTCATATATATCTAGATCCATTGTTAAAACTTCACAGAATGACTAGACTTCAATTATTGCTTTTGGGTAGAGCGCTTTGGGTACAATTATAAAGTCATGTGCACTGGATATGTTACTGACACATATGAAAAAAATATATATAGAGAGAGCATTTTATTATAAATTTGGAGACTGAATAAGGGACAACGCTAATCTATGATTTCATTGAAGTGACTGTGATGGATTCACTGTAATGTTTGGATTTATTATAAATTTAGACAATGCATGTTTCGTTTTGCGACATGGTTGAAAAATTGATATTTACAAATGAATTTCGTAATTGTTTTTCTTGTAACTGAACCTAATTATTATACAGGTGAATTGATGTTGATAAATTCTGTCCAAAAGTGGAGGTTTATAAGAAGTTCGTAATTTAAAGGAGGTTTTTGTAAATGAAGTTTGATGAATGAGCCATGATCTTTTATTAATATGACCTCTTATTGAATTTTTATATGTTTCCAAAATCAACCTTTATTGGAAACAAACTGGTTAGAACTTAGAAGTTATTCTCTTTTTTATAAACGATCAATTATAACCTTTTAAATATATGATGAGATAAAGATTAAGATTAATACAATTAAATTTCTAAATGAAATTTGACTATATATTAGCTAGAACACACATTATATCAGTTTGTATATGTAAGTTGAGGAATTTAAAGAAACTTCCAAGAAAATAAATTTAGATGTAGCCAAAACCGCGCAATGATAAACGGAAGTCCATGCAATATAGATGAAAAGCTCCTCCACTCAAAGTCATATATATAAAGCATTCGAAAAGGTAGCTAAATTCCATGCAAACACTGAACATAAGCCAGGCAAATCCAGATCAAAAGTCTTATCAATAATAATAAATTGGAGTGAATATCATATTGGATCTGTCAGTGGGTGGGGCTGGTTAGGGTTTTCTTTGTCAAACGTGACAGTTGTAAGCATTAACTATCTCGACACGGTTTTTAGATGAGAAGATGAAGAAAATTAAGAGCTCAACCGTACAAATCGTCTCCAATCTCACTCTTCAAATCTCTATATAATCCCGCCTTCGAGCTTCCACTTCTCACCAAAACAAAGTCATCTTTCAAGAGAAAATATATAAAACAATGAAGATGGCTTCTAGATTTCTTGTTCTCTTGCTTCTTGGTTCTTTCGTATGCACTATCAATGGCAGGAAGCTTGTGAGTGGATTTGATGATCAGAAGAACTTCCCCAGTGGTGGACTTGGTGGTGGCCTTGGTGGTGGAGGTGGTGGTGGCCTTGGCGGTGGTGGTGGGTTAGGTGGTGGAGCTGGAGGTGGGGTCGGTGGGGGAGCTGGTGCTGGTGGTGGGTTAGGTGGTGGAGGTGGGCTTGGTGGAGGAGCAGGTGGTGGCGGTGGAGGAGGAGTTGGTGGTGGTTCTGGTTTTGGGGGTGGAGCTGGGTTTGGAGGTGGTGCTGGTGCTGGTGGTGGACTAGGTGGGGGTGCTGGAGGTGGTGGAGGGTTTGGTGGTGGTGGTGGTGCTGGTGGAGGTCTTGGCGGTGGCCTTGGTGCAGGTGGTGGTTTTGGTGGTGGAGCTGGTGGTGGACTTGGAGGTGGACTGCCTTGAAGAACAAATAGCTAGCCATATATATTGTCAGCCTAAAATGTCATTACTCCTTAAGCCTTAAATACTAATATGTAACAATTGTTAAATTGTCCTTTGTTTCATATATCAATGTTTTGTTTTGTTGTTGAATTTCAAATGCTAATAATGAAGAAATAATTAAGCTTTTAAGTATTGAAAATGAGCTCTCTCTTTCTAGTAATTATTGTTTACATGGCTTCTACTAATTTGCTCTACGTATCCATCTCTCTAGATCTCTCTTTTATGTTTTTGTTGGAATATTGTTTCAAATGACCTCTCTCTCTCTCTAGTAGACATGATTTCTACTTATCTGATCTATTTATCTCTCTATGCAGAATAAGTTTTTGTTGCAATGCAAAGGAAAGGTAGAACGTAACCTCAGTTGATTAGAAAATTTAATGGAGAATACAACAGAGAAAATATCAACAATCTAAAAAGTAATAAGAGTTCTGATTATGCGATTTACAATTCAGTCTTTTTTATGTGCACACAAGAATTTATATTTTCAAATAGGGTGAGTTTGACATATTAAGATTACGATACATGCGTAATGTTACTGTTGATGGGAGACGAGGTTGATGCATTTCAATTGGTATGAAGACATAGCTACTAAATACTATGTAGTTCATGAATTTAGTTGCTAGCTAGAAGGGAAATTCCACTGGTTAAAACCTTTTAGAACTCGGTCATTGAAGTGAAGCATTGGTCCAAGGCTCCATATGCATGTGATTGCAATTAATTTGCATGCATGCATGGTAACAACGATTTTTGGACCACATGTATGTCCCATTGACATACAAACAGATAAATAACTACTGACAAACATTACTATACAATGTCCTTGATGCATTATTTCAGTAGCACATGCCATCTAAACCAAATAAGTAAAATTGACACCATAATATATTATAGCTTGTGTGTGGGCATACGTGATTTCCTCCCTTATTGATGGAATAGTTGTTTTTCATTTATAGAAATATATATATTTAGACCGCATAAGCAATGTTTGAGATTAAGGATCTTGGCATGCATGTTAACTCCAAAAACTTAAAAAAAAAAAAAAAAAAAAAAAAAAAAAAAAAAAAAAAAATCACTCTTCCAACATTAGAGAATTAAGAATATGATCTTGCACGAAATAATGAGCAAAATCTTGCTTCATTATAATGTTGTATAATGAATATATAATATAATAGTGCATAGAGGGAATTCCGTGTATATATGTGTGTATGTATATATATATATATATATATATATATAAATTGTTTTTAAAATAAAGATTCTCTTACTTTAAAAAATAAAGATCAACAAATTAAATTCATTAATTATATTCTCTCTTTTAAAACAATTTTTTTTCTCTTATTTAATTCAAATGTAATAAATAAATTTGATTGATTGGTTTTTATTTTTTAAACTAAAAGAGTCCCCATTTTAGAAGTATTATATATATATGGCTTTTAAAGTCAGATATACCTGATTTTTAAAAATAATGACCAACCAATTAAATTCATCTATTATATTTAAATTAAATAAGAGAGAAAATTTGTTTTAAAAGAAAAAATACAATAAATAAATTTAACTGATTGGTCATTTCCTTTTAAAATCAGACATATCTTATTAAAAAAATATTATATATATAAATATATATATGTATCTAGTGAAAATCATGGTAGAATACTTGTGTACTTAATTAATACAAATGACTATTATAGTAGCAAATTTTTTAATTAAATTTTCCTAGTTCAAGTAAATAAAGAAAGAACTCATTAAATTTTTCTAAACCAACCTACTTTATATTTTTAGCTCAAAATTAAAAAATATATATATAGTTTACAATTTTCAGACACAAATTGGCTTATATAGTTCCAGATTCTCCATGAAACTTTCATTTCCCGACCTCAACCAGTAACGTTGAGATTACAAAATTAAAAAAAAGAAAAAAAAAAAGAAAAAAAAAAAAGAATACTTCATGAGTTCGTGCTTAATTCAAATTTAGACAAATAAATCTTTGCAAACCAAGGTACATTTTTTATTGATTTATACGTATACATACTTATACTTACTCGAATTCATGAAGCACAGTTTTTTTATGTGATCGTACGTGTTTGTTGTGTTTCTCCGTTCGTAACAGTGACGTGAGAGATGTAAAACGAACAAAATCCGTGCAAACGCAGAACAAAATCCATGCAAATCCAGATCAAAAGTCTTCTCTACAATAAAAATCTGCAATGAATATCACATTGGATTGGTCAGTACGGGTTGGGCCGGTTAGGGTTTTCATTTTCAAAGGTGACTGTTGTGTGCATTAACTGTATATCTGATCAACACGGTTTTAGTTGAGAAAATTAATGAATAAAATTTAATAGCTCAACCGTACAAAACCTCTCCAATCTCACTATTTAAATCACTATATAATCCCTCCTTCGAGCTTCCACTTCTCACCAAAACAAAGTCATTTTCGAGAGAGCTATATATATATAACAATGAAGATGACTTCTAGATTTCTTGTTCTCTTGCTTCTTGGTTCTTTTGTATGCACTATCAATGCCAGGAAGCTTGTGAGTGGATTTGATGATCAGAAGAACTTCCACCATGGTGGACTTGGTGGTGGCCTTGGTGGTGGAGGTGGTGGTGGACTTGGCGGTGGTGGTGGGTTAGGTGGTGGAGCTGGAGGTGGGTTCGGTGGGGGAGCTGGTGCTGGTGGTGGGTTAGGTGGTGGAGGTGGGCTTGGTGGAGGAGCAGGTGGTGGTGGCGGAGGAGGAGTTGGTGGTGGTTCTGGTTTTGGGGGTGGAGCTGGGTTTGGAGGTGGTGCTGGTGCTGGTGGTGGACTAGGTGGGGGTGCTGGAGGTGGTGGAGGGTTTGGTGGCGGTGGTGGTGCTGGTGGGGGTCTTGGCAGTGGCCTTGGTGCAGGTGGTGGTTTTGGTGGTGGAGCTGGTGGTGGACTCGGAGGTGGACTGCCATGAAGAACAAATAGCTAGACATATGTTGTCAACCTAAATGTCATTACTCTTTAAGCTATAAATAAGTACTAATATTGTTTAAAGAATTATGTAAAAATTGCTAAATTATCCTTTTGTTGATCAATCATGATATATATCAATGTTTTTCTTTGTTCTTGAATTTCTAATGCTAACGAAGAAATAAGCTTTGAAGTATTGAACTGAGCTCTCTCTTTCTAATAATTATTTGTTCTACTCATTTGCTCTCTCTCTTTTAATTAAGTTTTTGTTGAAATGCAACCAGAAGCCTAATATGAAAATTTAGATGAGAAAAGTTTCCATTAAATGAAAGAAAAGGTAATAGAAAACGTAAAAGATCTAAAAAGTAAGAAAAATATTTGATTATGTGATTTGCGAATCAAGCTCTCACGTGAAATTTTTCAAATAATAGCTATCATTAATTAATATATATTTTCAGGTAGGTGAATTTGCAATTTAAGATTAATGATTCATAGAGTTTTCCACTTTTGTTACTGTTGATGGCATACGAAGGTTGGTACATTTCAATTAATTTGAATAACATAGATAATAAATAGTAATTAGTAACTACTACATGAATGTAGTTGTTGGCTAGAAGGGAAATTACACTAGTTAAAAACTTCTGGGACTTGAGTCCATTTGCATGCACGTTCACGGCAGAAAAAAATTTTCGATTACAAGTTCTATATATTGGAACAACAATAATCAATTAATTAGTGACAAAAATTACTGTACACTGCTCTTGAGGGTTCGTTGAGTCACCACATACAATCTAAACCAAATTATAAGTCAAATACAATGTAATAAATGCTTAAATGTAACTTTTTTTTTATATATTTTTGAGTGGTGAAGTCTTATTATTATTTTTTCGTAATACGAAAATGAAAGAATTGATAGTGGGTTTCTTATGTTAATTAGAAAGAGGATGGGTTCTTCAAATTTGTGCCACCTTTTTCACTAATGTTTTTAGAGACTTCAATTTAATAATTTTAGTTTTCTTGGCATTTAAAATAATTTTTGAATAAAAAATGTAACATAAATACATAATTAGTTTTTCATGTTAGACTTAATAAGTCTCGTATAAAACAATTAAAATTCTCTAATTTGAGACTTAATTTACTTTTCAGTTCTCTCCTTTTATTATTATTATTATTATTATTTTAAATTGTTTATTTTTCTTCTTGCTATTTTCATTTTGTTTTTTCATGAAAATGGCATTGTAGTAAGAGCATGTGAGAATTTGGTAAATAAATGGTGAGAGAAAGAAAAAAGAGAAAAAAAATGAGTGAATGAAGAAAAAAAGAGATTAAAGAAAAAGAAAGAGAGAATTTTTAATCTCATCAAAAAGGGTATTTTTGTGGATGCATACTCCAATGCTTTTATAAATTGTAAAAAAAATTATATATATATTATATAGGAAAAATAGATATTATGTTGAAACAGATTTCTCCAATGTAATAATAGTTATTTAGTGTCAAGCTATGGTGGCAAAAAAAAAAGACACGGCCAATATAACTATCTATTTTCAAAGGGTTTGTTAAGCAATACCTCCATCAAATGTATACTCCCAATTCCACCACTACTACTAGTGACTCTCCCTTCGCCACAGTCACCGCCTTAGCACTACTACAACCATTGCTAAACATCATAACCAGTCTTCTCTCTCTTGTTCTTTTGTCTTCTCTGAATGTCAAGTCTTTCATCGCATGGTGGCAGATCCTCCGAGCAAAGCTAATCTCTCTCCAATCCTCTCTCTCCTCCGTTTCCAACTCCACTCACTAGAGTGAGAACCCATTTCTTCACACTTTCTTACCTCTTCATCCTCTCCACTCTATAGCACTTGAAAGCTTTCTTTTATAACCAATGCGCCCTATTCTTCTTCATTGACGGTAGGCTCCTCGTACAGAGTGACCTTGACATCGTCTCCAACTCCCTTTCCAACCACCCTCATGACCTCAACTTGTTTCTTAGATTCTACGTCCTCCATCAATTGCCATTGTCACAACCAGGACCCAACATCGACAAACAAGATTTGCACATCTTCATTAAGGATCCCTTCGTTAAACTTCAAATCATGGGTGTCAAGTTCTAGAAGAAATGTAACACTCCGAATTTTCTCTATTTAAGAAAAACAAAAATATATTTGGATGAATAGTATTTTCGGAATGAATAATTTTTTCGAACGGAAAGGATCTGTGTGAATATTAGCTTTCAGAAAACGGATCTCGTATATTAAAAATTTTTAAAAATTATATTAGAATTAACGAAAACTGAAACGGATTAAAAGTGAGTCAGTTTGAGGTATAATGAAGCAGTTTCTGAATCCGACTGGAAATTCAAAAGGATTTTTGAAAATTTTAAAAATTTAGAGAAGTGTTAAAATGTTCAAGAAGCATTTTAGAAACTCAAATGACACTTTCGAAAGAGATTCAGATTGAAATGAAATCAATTCGGAAATCGCCAAAGGTGATTTAGTGAATTTACGGAGAGCCGAAAAGGGGCATGAAATGACTTTTAAGAGTCATTAAGGGTACTAGGAGTAAGTAGAAAGTCTTAATATAGGTCCCAGTGAATTTTGAAAGGATTTCAAAAAAGTTCTGGAAAAGCTGAATTTGGGCATCCCGAAAAAGTCAAATCAAAAGAAATGGGAAATGATAGATATGTGGAGCAAGCTATCATGAGAATGCAATACGTGGCATTGTGGATATGGATGAGAACAATTGTCAAGATTGTATGGATGACACTTGTCAAGATTATATGGATGACACTTTTGTGATTTTGGAGATATTTTGAGAGTAAAATTGTCATTTGGAAGGTTAGTATATAAAGAAAAGTATGAAATGAGTTGAAACAAGAGTGGATGGTCGGGCATAAGAGAGGGGAAACATGAAAGAGAGAGGGCAGCCATAAGATGAGAGGAAAACCGCGAGAGGAAGGAAAATTTTGTCGTGAAGGAAGAAGGAAGAAGAAGAATAATAAGAGGTGATCCTCCCATCCTAGCCTCTCAAATTCCTCATGACATTCTCAAAAAAAAGTTGAAGAGAAGTGAAGAATAACTTCAAATCAAATTTAGAAGTGAAGGAAAACATCAAACAAGTTTGGGTCAAGAATATTAGTAAGGTGGATAAATAGTTCAAGGAAAGCAAAAGAATGAAAATGAGAAGATATAAGCTCAAATAGAAGGTATGGAAGAGCTAGAATTATTGCTCAAAAGGTTGGTGTACATTTACTTTCAATTTTTCACTTTTACTAATAAATGTGTGATTTATAAAAATGTGTGATTTCGTTCCTATTTAGCTGAGTTGATTTCATGATTATGTGTTAATCTTAGTATTAATGATTTTATGACATTTTGAAATGAAAAATTTGAAAGGTTTGTGAGATATGCATGCTTGGCCGAAAATGAAAATTGGGTGTATTGTGAAATTATTTTGATAAATTGTAATAAAAGATTGTTTGAATAAGATTTTAATAACTTTCGAATGAAAACAGAAAAGAAACGAAAACAAACGGAAAAAAAGGGACAAGTTGGTGTCTTGACCGAATGTACATCGGATGAACGGCACAAAGGTTTGATTAAGTTTGATGAGTAAATTGAGTGAAAAACGATGTGTTGTGATACTAAAATCATATTTTGAATAAATGAGAACAACTGTAACTGAAATCGTGTTCGTCGCTTTTGGAACAAAACTTTTATTTATATCTGAAAATTTGTTAATATGTGAAATCTTTGTAAATGAATAAAATTATAAGAGTCCTAGTAAACCTGAACATTGATAGATGGGGATCAGTAGTTGACATGCCAATAGGGTGATTATAGCAGTACTGCACCGATTTGTCTATACATATTGATACTAGATTCATGGACTTTGCCAGGCACCGAGTGTCCCGTCCCAGTATTTATGTGATATGTGAAATGAGATCCGGCAGGTAGCCACCGAGTGTCCGATGTCGGAGAACCTGTTTTCCAGTTTATGGTATCGTGTTAAAGTTTACGAAAGGTGCTGAGAAAAATATTAAGTGAAAATCGTGTAACTATGTTTGAAAAATGATTTCTATGTGTTTTATATATGTATTTGTTAGTAATGTGCTTTCGATGTGAATTATTACAAAAATTCGAAAAAATTGTGTTGATATGTTGGAAACGTATTTGATGTGTTTTATATGTACTTCTATTAATAAAGTGATTTCCTTACGAATTATTATAGTATTTTGAAAAAGTGTAAAAAAGTTGTGTTATCATATAATATTTTTGTGAAATGAGGAACTTAAATTATTGGTTTTATATGTGCAATTATTGGTAAATTGATTTATTTGTGAATTTTGATAAAAGTTTGGGCATTTTAAAAGTTCAGTTTTTGATATGCTTGGAAACGAATTTTATGTGTTTTATATGTATAATTATTAGTAAATTGATTTATTTGTGAATTTTGATAAAAGCTTAAGAATTTTGGAAATTTTGTTTTATAATATGAAATTTTTGATGAAAGGATAAATGCAAAGTTTGTGTACATCCACTAAGTAGAAATACTTAATGCGTTGGATTTTCCACGCGTAGGTTGAAAATTAGGCATTGTAGATAGAGATAGACGAAAAGATAGCTGTCGCACTTTCTGCGAATCACATCCCTCCATATTTAGTAGTTCTACGTTTGGTATTGTATAATAGTGTTAGAGTATATGGAAATGCATCTACATGTATATAGCTTCGTGAGGTTTTGTAAATGATGACGTATATCAATTGTAGAAAGAGTTTTTGGTTTGTGAAGTGATTTTGTGAAGAAATTCTTACTTATCTTTTAATTAGTGTTTAATTTCGATTAATATGATTTTTATCAAATATTGTGTTTATAAATGTTTGTGTGGCAAAGTGATTTTGGAGTCGGATAGAGGGTCCGAAACGAAAGTTGAGAAAATGCATGTATTTTAGAAGTGTTTCTTTTAAAATTTGCAGATTTTTATAATTTTGGGTTTTTCAAAAAAATAGAGAAAACTCTACTGAATTTTCAAAAAAAAAAAAATTATAGTGCAAATATGTAAAATAATAACAAATAAACCGATTAAGGTAGCATCCTTCGACTCGGGTTCTTAGCCGAATAGAAATTGGATGGAAGGTGTTACAAGAAAGCTTTTGAATCACTTTTGACTCTGTTAAACGACAATGAAAAAGTTGTCTGGTCTATCACTATGGAGGGAAATATTGGGTACTTGATCAACCTTCTTGATTTGGATCACCATGGCTCCATCTGTAAATAGATGATTTTATTTCTCTATGGTGGTTAAATATTAAGAAAGTTTTGTGGGTAAAAAATATATATATATATATTTAACACCTCATTAAAGTGTTTAAATAGAAGCATTGAAAAACAAATTTTGATTTAATTTTGTCGACGTTGGAATTCAGTCGACGAGTAATCAATGCCCAATACCTGCAATCAATGTGAGAAAGCACAAATACCAAGAAAAGACAAAGACAGAAACAGAAGACCAAACGAGGAACACTAAGCTTTTTACGTGGTTCGGCAATAATAGGCCTACGTCCACGACTGTCCGACTCTTAATCTCTGCAGAGTGACAGTATATTATTGAATATTGTATGATCATGTTACAATGTTTTCAATCCCTATTTATAGGAAAAGAAGAGTTACAATTCTGGTTGTAGCAAATCAGGAAGAGAATCCTGAATTAATTACATTCCCTAAACAATTGGGAAAAATAAGGAAAATAATTATAAATTAATTATACTTCCTAATATATTCAGATAATATCAGGAAATTACTATATTTATCTCAAGATAATGATGACTTGAATTTGACTTCGAATTGATCTCCATATCTGACGAGGAAATCATGATTTGATTGGGCAATTGCCATATTTGGAGAGAGAATCATGGTTGTGCTTGATAACTGCCTTTTCTGGAAGATACTGTGCTTATCATGTGTCTGAGCGAGCTGACGTGTCATAGTGGTTTCGAGCTCGAGCTCGCTGAGAAACGAGCTGCGCAGGCGGCGAGCTGCGACTTGGCTGTATTTATGGGTCTGTTGATGCCAGCTGGAAGTCTTGATGGTCTTTAAGTCAATACTGGGCTTCGTCTGATGGGCTTTGACTACGTTGACCTTATTGGGCCTTCTTATCGGGTCTTAAATGGGCCTAAATTGGACTTTTACCAGCCCATCTACTGAATCCGAAAAATACACACAACATTAGCCCCCCAGCTCTCAGTTCGCTTCAGCGAGCTGGGAGCTTGAATTTGCTGGTAAAAGTTGGCTTCCTTGGCACGCTTACTTTCTATAACCGCCTCTGTGCACTTTCAAATTCCATCTTTTCAGTTGCGACACGTGGCGATCATGCAGGTGGTAACTGAAGCGACGTCTGCACGTCCTTTACTCGCACATTTAATGCGCACGTCCTTCAACTAACGGCTGCATGATTTCCAAAGCCTCGTTTTACGCTGCACCGTCAGATTTATGACGGTTACACTTTCCAAAGATTTGACGGTTAAGACTCACGCTTACTTGTCTATATAAATCATTGGTCCCTTTTCATTTTCTTCTTTCATCTGTCACTTTCTTCCAAAGCAAACAAGTGTGTCAAGCTCTCAAGCAACCAGGACCCACTACCTTTTACGAAATCCTCAGCCTTCTTCGTCGTTCTTCTACTCATCAACGATTCAAGGTGAGACTTCTTTTTCTTCAAACTTTCTACTTTGAGTTCATCTTGCTCCATCACCATTTTTGTTCCTGCAATAATATATATGTATTTATTTTTTATTTATTTTTAGATGACTTCCTTGACAGTGGGCAATTGGCATGGGAAATGCAGCATGATGGTGGTTCCTCTTGGCGATTTTGACCTCATACTTGGGATGGACTTCTTGGTGAAGGCCAAGGTGATGGTGATGCCACACCTAAAAGGCATAGTAATAGGGGATGAGGATAACCCTTGTTTTATGCAGGTTAAACATGGAACAATGAAGAAAGACAGAGGTAAAAAGGTTGCTGACTCGGCCAAGCATCATGATGGTGGCTGGAAGAAAGAGGGGACAGCTTTCTTGGCAGCAATGGTGCTAAATGAACCTGAGAATGTGTTTAATGAAGGGGCAGTTTCGTTGGATGACTGTGGGAAGCTGGTACCTACAAGACTGCCTAAAGAGTTGAATCCTAGGTATGATATTGATCACTGGTTTGAGAGGGCAGAGTTGGAGAGGCAACTAGTTGGGGTGCTGAAATGTGGAATGGTTCAGACTTTAATGGATCCTGGTGGAGCTTCTGTTTTGTTCCAAAAGCAGCAGGTTGGTGCCTTGCTGGAGTATGCTGATCACTTGAGTAATGTGTTTTTCAAGCTTGGGGTATATAAGCTTGGTTTGGTGAAGGAAGATTTTGTTCTAGGCTGGCCACCTATTCCTTCTACTGTGACAGAAATGGGGGCGTTTCTGTGTGGAGCTGACAGTTTTCAGTGTGTGATTAAGGGTGATTCAATGAGGGTCAGTGGGAGGACTGGCATCTTGAAGCAAAATCAGTGGGGAGACTGGTTTGGACTGGGGAGCAGTACCTTTGATAGACTGAAGTCGGCAGAATATCAAGTGCAGCACTGTTGGGTTTTCAACACAACGAGGACGTTGTGGATTTTAAGTGTGGGGGGTTTGTTAGACCCTCACTGCTTGGCATAGGGGAAACATGCTAAGCACGGCTTGGTAGGGTGGTGCCAAGCCAAGGACGGCATGTCGGAGCATGTCGAGGATGCTAGCGGACTAGCATGGAAGAGAGCCAAGCATGTTGGGTGGCATGACTTGGGCAGCAACAGGCAAGCAACATCGTGCGTGGGTGTCCGCACGAAGCATAAGCAACAGGCTGTCAAGATAGGGGCAGCAAGGCGCAGGGGCGCTGGGCACAACTCAGGCAGTGTGCAAGGGCAGTGGCGTGTAGGCAGCATGCAACGCAGCACAGGCATTGTGCGTGCACAGGCACAAGCGCGCAGCATAGGGAGCATGCAGTACAAGCAGCGCGCAGCACAGGCAGTGTGCATGCAGGGGCACAGGCGCGCAGCACAGGCAGCTTGCAACACAGGCAGCGCACAGCACAGGCAGTATGCGTGCAGTGGCACTGGCGAGCAGTACAGGCAGTGGGCATGCTGGGACTTGGGCGTGCAACACATGCAGATTGCGGGCCGTTTCGGGGCTTGCAATGGCCTGTGCATGGCAGCATGAGTAACAGCCAAGAGGACTGACCAAGCCAAGCTGAGGCAAAGCAAGGCAATGTGTGGGCAGCAAGGCTATGGGCAGCAAGTGTCAGGTAAGACAGTTATCAGTTGGGGCTGAGTCTTGTGAACTTGTTGGCAGCATGGTGTATTTGCATGGCACATATGGGCATGGACAGGCAGATACACTCACACATGTGGGACGGTTATGGGCGGTTATCTCATGTAGGCAGTGGATGCATCTGATACTGGGCAGTTGTGTGGCAGTTATTGGGTGATAACTGCTGGTTGCTTATATGTAAAATGCTGGTTGGTGCCAGCACAGCTAGGCAGTTGGGCTTGTCAACTGCAACCTGTATAAATATGTTGCTTGTAGGCTGAAATAGTTTTTGGTTGTTGTGGCTGTAAATTGAAAAAGTGAGCGGACTCACTTATTGTAATCTTGTGTATTCTTTCCTGATTCAATAAAAGAGAGAGTTGAGTTGGGTTGGGGGCGGACCCCCGTAAACTTGTTGTCTTCTGTGCCTTCTTGTTATTATTATGTGCTGTTTTGTGTAGTGCATTGTGTGCAGGGAATTGCTTGGCAGGTAGCAAGCGAAATTGCAGGTACACAAGGGTGTTGGGCTGTTCCAGTTTTACAGCAGGCTGTGTTGGGGCAGAGCAGACTGTGCGGGGGCTTGACAGGCTGTGTTGGTGTACAGTTTTGAGAAAATCAGTGGCAGCAACAAATTACACTGTGTGGTGGCAGTGTGTGTGGGTGTTAGGCTGGCTAAGAAGGGCATTTCTAGCGCCAGCACGCTGAAAATTCTTAGGCGAAAAGTAGGTGTGTGACAGTTGGTATCAGAGCACGGTTGGAAGACTGGTTGTGTAATTCTGTGCGAAAATGACCCTTGCAGATGCGAAAGAGAGGATTAGTAGGCTGGAACAAACTGTTGGAGAGCCTCCACAAGGGTATGGGGATCTTGCAACAGTGACTGTCGAAAATTCTGAGAGGATTCTTACACTCCAGACAACACTTTCAGACTTTGTACAGGAAGTGGAAAGCAGGCTAGGGAACGTGAGAATGGAGAACTCGGAAGTGGTAGATGGTCTAAGGGCTCGGATCAGTTCTATGGAGGATGAAATCAGACTGTTGAGAAGGGCAGTGGTTCAGCCTCATGAGGAGGGGACTGTTTCGAAGATTAAAGTTCCAGAGCCGAAGCACTTCGATGGCAGTAGGAATGCCAAGGAGTTGGAAAACTTTCTGTGGGATATGGAGCAATATTTTCGGGCTGCTAGGATACCAGTGGGGGAACAGGTATCCATAACCAGCATGTACTTGTGCAAGGATGCAAAGTTATGGTGGCGAACTAGGATGGCAAACGATCTTAGTGCAGGCAGACCGAGAATTGAGACTTGGGAGTCTTTGAAAAAGGAGTTGAAGGATCAATTCCTGCCTTGTAACACTTCGTGGGTGGCAAGGGAGTCCCTCAAGAAGTTAAAACAGACTGGTTCTATCAAAGATTATGTGAAGGAGTTCAGTTCTTTGATGTTGGACATCAAAAATATGTCAGAGGACGACAAGCTGTTCAACTTCATGTCTGGTTTGCAGGGATGGGCACAGGCAGAATTACGAAGACAGGGTGTGAAGGACATACCCTCAGCCATGGCGGCTACTGAGAGTCTTGTGGATTACCGTGGGATTAGTTCTTCTTCTGGTACAGGTAATGGGAAGTCTGGTGAAGGCAGAAAGGGGAAGAACAAGGCTGGCTAGGAAGGGCATTTCTAGCGCCAGCACGCTGAAAATTCTTAGGCGAAAAGTAGGTGTGTGACAGTTGGTATCAGCTTGGTGGTAGGAGTTGTCAACCCAATAACACCTATAAGGTTGAGGGTTCAACTCCGGACGCGACCCCAAGAGGCCAAAAGGGGTTCAACGGTCTACGGGCCGACCCCACATAAATCGTTCCGTTGGCGAGGTTCCGACCCCCAACCGGGTGTTGACCGATTCCGATCGTCAACAGATTTCCTATCAAATGATATTTTATATCACGTAGGAAACAAATTCCTTAATATTGAGAACATGACCTTTAAAAAAATAATAATAATACAATCCGTAAAAATATTAGAGATATTCTAATAAAATTGAAATTTTTAACTTGATGAAAAATCCTAAGCAGCCAAATAATAAAATTAAAGAAAATGGTGGCGCCCCATCCCCTTTTTTTCTAGCAGAAAATTTAATGAGTACATATTATTATATTAACTCCATTGTAGTTCAAAAGGTTTGGCAAAAACATTCGAACAAATTGACAATTATGAAAGCTTTCATTTTTAACTTCAATTCAAAACAAAATTGATCAAACAAAATATCTGTGTACATCCTACTATCATAGTCATTTAATCAATAAACTTTGATATCACATAAAAATAAATATTTTTCGATATTATAGGAGTTAATTTTCAGATGATTCATATAAAAAATAATTTTAAGAGGTCACTTCCTTTCAAAAAATAACTATTATCCCTTTTTCAAAAAAATTAAAAAAAAAAAAAAAAAAGGAATTATAGGTCTGAGATTTTATAATTTTTTGTGGCAAAATTTCACTTGGTTTTTTGTATTAGCACCTACAACAGAACAACTCAAACCTGAGATCAAACTTCCACTTAATTAACGCTAGAGATAAACAGAAATTTTACATAAAATATTACGTAGAATCTTTACTAACATAATGAATACATAATATAATAACAAATAAAGAGAATATTGTAAAAATATATACATACAAAATCTCACACTCGATAATTCTGGTTTGAATATATTAATATGCAGTAAAATATATGCCAAATAAATTGATATGAATGATTTTTTTTTTTTCCTCCCTTTTTACCAAACTCTCCTAGTTGAAATAAATAACAAAGAAATTATTAAAATTTCCTAAATCAACCAACTCTACATATTTTTGCTCTATATATATATATATATAATTTTCAGACACAATTTGGATGGAATATTCCCAAATTCTCATTAAAACCATCATTTTATTCAAATTCTCATTAAAAATTAAGTACTTGACCTCGCAATTTACTCAAATTAAAAAAAAAAAAATTAAATCTACACAAAAAAGGTATATTTTATTTTTATACGTATACATATACGTACACGAATTCATTTCACAAAAACAAAAACTTATGTTATGTGATTGTATGTTGTGATTCTCTAAAATTTTCTCACGTGACAGTGACGGCAGAGATCTAAAACGACGATGCTTGGTGTTCTACGACGACGTGTCGCCACCGGTGGAGGCTCCTCTGCTTCGGTTTGATTTCCTTTTTATTTTTTATTTTTTGTGTTGATTTTTCCATTTATGAGTTGTCTTGAATTAAATTTATTTATCTTCTAAATCATTTTTTTTATTTGCTTATTTTTGACAGATTTTGAAGAGAGTTCGACCTGGAGTGTCTGCTTCTACTGTTTCACCTGCTCCGGCGACGGATGTACTTTTTTTTTTTTAATTTTATATTTTTTGAATTATTATTATTATTATTTTAAGTTCTCATTTCGTGTAATGTATGTTTAGGTAAAATGTGTAATTATGGTCGGAATCAGACGCTATTTTCGATGTTTAGTTATGATAAATACTTGTTAGTTTAGCAGATAAGTCTGGCTTATAGGTGTATCATACTTAGTTTTGGGTTCAATTTTAGCTCACATTGGGTTTAGTGGGGTTATTGTGGGGGTGTGAAGAATTTTCGTTCACGTTAGATTTTTTCATTGGTATAATATGTGCTAGCTAGTTTAGCTGATAAGGCCGTTTGTTGTTGTGTAATATGTCGTTTTAGGTTCAATTTTCGCTCAAATTGTGTTTAGTGGGGTTGTTTTGGGGTGTGAAGAGTTGAAGAGGAGAGCTTTTATTGATTTTAGAGTGTGACATTTGTTGTATTATTGTTTTTAGTGTAACATTTGTTGTATTATTAATTTAGGAGAGTTTTTATTGTTGTAGAGATTGTTTTTAGTGTGACATTTGTTGTATTGTTGTGTAATATGTTGATTTAGGCTCAATTTTTGCTCAAATTGGGTTTAGTGGGGTTGTTTTGGGGCGTGAAGAATTGACAAGGAGAGTTTTTATTGATTTTAGAGTGTGACATTTGTTGTGTTATTGTTTTGAATGTTATGGTTTGAATTGTTTTTGAGTTTTACATTTTGAGCATGTGAACAGATATTACTCTGTTCGAGAGGAGTTGGATTTGTTCGGAATTATAGTCGTGTTATTTTTCCAGGTAATCTATTGAGTATAATGTTGTACCTCATTTGGTAATGAATGATGTGTCTAGGTTATTAAATTGATATTGTCTGTGATAATGACTCAAAGAGTTCTGGTTATTGCAGGCTGCTCAATTGGTTCTAGGCCGATAAGGTAAGAGAAACTTTGTTTGAATTGATGTTTTTTGAGTTATGTTTGAGACTGGCTTGTGGTAGTAATAGCTTTTTCCTCTAGTTTTTGTGCTGATCTGTCTTGAACTATTAGGATCAGGTTAAATATGCAGTCTCAAACCTGACATTTAGGATCACATTTGTTACAGATGTGTGGAAGGACGGAGAATTTGTTAAATTGTCCTAGATGTTAGCTTCATTTACAGTGCATTTCGACAATTTAACTGTTCTTTTTCTTTTACTTTATGAGATCATAAGAAGGGTAAATGGGCAGTACATCACTTGAAACTTTGAGGACTGGGTGAGGAGTTGAAAAGACAATAAAAAAATTATGTCAATGGTTATGTATTTGATTGTTAGTTTGTTGCTTCAGCTTTTTTCATGTCTCACGTCTTTTCTGGTGGACAGGGAGGTTGCTACCAGCATTCAGCCAGTGACTAACTTGCAAATATGGAACAGGACATTTTCTTCAGAGAATGGTGCGAATTGCCTTGCTCTACTTAAAGTATTATCTACATATATGTATATTCTAATTTGTAATCTTATGACACTCTGAGTGAGATCGAGATGATGGCTTGCTGTCCATGTTATTATTTTAGTATTAAAGAGGAAGGAGAGGTTTTGAGGGGCCCTGCATTCTTTTCATATCAAAGTTATAGTGAATCTCAAATTTTTCCTGATGTATCCCTTGTTTTGTGTGTGATGAAGGGGAATTTGTTGATGCTGTTGTTCCTTTTATGGGTGAATCCATAACTGATGGTACCCTGGCAAAGTTCTTGAAAAGTATGTTCTCCTGCTATCTATTTCTCAATGCCATTGTTCACTAAAATTAGTAAAATATTTATCATTATTCATAATTATTACTGATTGATTGTGCATGCCTGTGGTATGTTGACAACAGATCCTGGTGACAGGGTAGAAGTCGATGAACCAATTGCACAAATTGAAACAGATAAGGTGCTTTACCTCTCTCACTTTTTACTGTTGAAGGGAAAATTGACAAATAATTCTAATTCTTGTAATGTTGTTTTTTCATCAGGTAACAATTGATGTTGCTAGTCCAGAAGCAGGTGTGATTAAAGAGGTAATCTATCTGTGAATATGTTCCTGTTACTTTCTGCTAGCTTGTTGCTCATATTGTTGCCATTTCCTATTTTTGGGTAGACTGGATCTGAATGTTAATGTTAGCTGTTATACTCAATTGTTGACAGCTTGTAGCCAAGGAAGGCGAGACTGTGGAACCGGGTACCAAGATTGCTGTCATTTTAAAGTCTGGTGAAGCTGTATCTCATGTAGCTCCCTCAGAGAAAATACCAGAGAAAGTTGCTTCTCAGCCATCTCCTGCTGAAAAGACAAGTGAGAAGAAACCAAAGGTCGAAAGTGCTCCTGCTGTGGAGAAGCCTAAACCTCCTTCTACACCATCTCCTAAAAGGTCTGCTACTGAGCCCCAGCTTCCACCAAAGGAAAGAGAAAGACGAGTGAGTCTTAATACAGTCTCATATATGTTAAAAAATGGTTTTGAAAGCTTTTTGATTTTAAGAAACCGTCTCAGTAAATAACCTGGATACATCTCACCTACATCATGCTTGTGTTTGCAGGTTCCTATGACAAGGCTTAGAAAACGTGTTGCAACTAGATTGAAGGATTCTCAAAATACGTTTGCAATGTTGACAACATTCAATGAAGTTGATATGTAAGTTCGATCCCATTGTATTACAGCTGGCTGTCTCTTTAATGCACAAACATCTTTTAACAAATAACAATTCTTGATGTGTACATCTGAGTGTGAGGAATTTAGTGCTAGCAATTCAGGAAGTGTTAAGACTGGTGTCCTGGTGTTTGAAGCCATAGTGTGTGCCTAGCAAGGACATGACTTCTTGTTAAAAGTGTCTATACTACCTAGCTTAAATTTGAAATTCAAGTTCGATATTATTACTAGTACTTGCTTTGTATTATACTTCTTTCCATAAATTAGATTCAGTTGTATTTTGCTTCTTACCTCTGATCCTTAATAATTCTAACCTTTGAGTTAATATTTATTGAGGTTTGAATCAGAGTGATCTGAGAGTTTGATCAGTCTATTCTAGGGCTGTACTAGACATAATTGCTGCCATCTCCAATACATAATTTCTACAAGTTAAACCACATTTCTATCATAATATTTTATGATAATTCTTTCATACTTGTACACTTTTTGTTGTAGGACTAATTTGATGAAGCTTCGCTCTGATTACAAAGATGCTTTTGTTGAAAAGCATGGAGTTAAACTGGGACTTATGTCAGGCTTTGTGAAAGTATGTATTATATTGGACCTGTTTAGTGGCTTATGGTAAATGTGGATAAACATCTGCTCATGTTTTTTGTGAGCTAACATGATTTACTTGTGAATATTTTCAGGCTGCTGTTAGTGGGCTCCAGAATCAGCCAATTATAAATGCAGTTATTGATGGAGATGATATCATATATAGAGATTATATAGATATTAGTATAGCTGTTGGTACTTCAAAGGTTTGTCTGCATTTCCTTGATTAAAATAGCCTCTTGAAACATCTACTACAAATTGGAGTGGTGAAACTCTGAACTGAATGCTTTTTGTTCAGTTTGTTTTGTAGATAGCTTGTATTCTGCAATTCTTTGATGCATTACGTTTAATATATTAATACTCAGAGCTTATTGAAAATGGATTTTCTCTCTTTTTTTTTCCCCCTTTCCCTTTGTTGTGCAAACATGTGACCAGTGTTCATTGGTTTTAACAATAGTGTGAACTAGAACTACACAACCTTAGAATTCAACAGCTTCTATCAAAGCACCAAAACGTCTTCTATGACAATTATGCTTCTCTTTCATGAAAGATTTTTATTGATTTCCTTAAAATCAACTTGGGTATAATTATCTTCTATCATGTTATTTGTTAGCTGACTATTCTAAACATAATGTTAATGTACTTCAATGTTTGTCACCCTACAATGACAACTGTTACTAAGGGCAGGGAATTACAATAACTTTCTTATCTGTATACTGCTTCTTCTAATTTATAGGGAAGATGTGGCTTCTCAAATGTCATTAAAAGGAACAAAAACATAAATGATGATGCTTGCCTGTCTGTTTGATCCTAATTTTTCCTGTGCTCGAAGTGAGTTTCCATGCTTCCTGTGTTCAAGGTTCTTATAATTTTCATTTCTTGCCCTTGCAGGGCCTTGTAGTACCAGTTATCCGTAATGCGGATAAAATGAATTTTGCCGATATAGAGAAAGAAATCAACACCCTCGCAAAGAAGGCAAATGATGGATCTATATCAATTGATGAGATGGCTGGAGGCTCATTTACAATATCCAACGGTGGTGTTTATGGAAGCCTTATAAGCACACCCATCATCAACCCTCCTCAGGTTTGGCTTTTTATTTGGATTTCAAACTTTAAATGTATTGAAATGTCATATCAATTTGAAACAAAACCTAACTTCCTATTACATTTGGGCAGTCGGCTATTTTGGGTATGCACTCAATAGTAAGTCGTCCAATGGTTGTGGGTGGCAACATAGTTCCGAGGCCAATGATGTACATCGCCCTAACTTATGATCATCGGCTGATCGATGGAAGAGAGGCAGTTTACTACCTTCGTCGTATCAAAGATGTCGTCGAAGATCCGCGTAGGCTGCTCCTTGATATATGAAGGTAGAAGCTGCAGTTTTGTTTGATATCATGATTTTGCAATATGCCCGGAATTGGGTAGACTGCAAATTTATTGAACTAGAATAAACATCTCCAGATTGAATTTTGTTGTTTATTCGTGAATTTACCCTTGCTAATGAGTTTTTGAAATGCGGCTGGCTAGGATTGAATGGAAAAAGGAGAGTTGTTCCATTTTTTTGTGCTTAATTTTAATACCAAATTGTGTTACATTTTGTTTAACAGCACCTACAAAATCACTTGGTCTATTTAGAAGTGGCGTGTTAGAAATTACATGTGAGATTTAAAAAAAAAAAAAAGATATAAATTTTAGGTTGAAAAGTTTAAAAGAAAGTGGTTTACATGGGGTTACAACCTAGTATATATGTATTTTTAATTAATTTAGTTTTTGCATCCAATAAACAAATTGAAGACCAGAAATATAAAAGCTGAATATTAAACAAATCAATAATCCTGAACAAACCAATGTATGTAACAGCCAGTTTCTTGTCTCTTGAACACCATAATTAGGTTGTGATGAAGAGGTTGAATGTGTCGGTTGGCATCAAGAAATTTGATCAAATGCTCAAATGTTAAATGCATGTTTGGGTTATCATTTTTGTGTAGGATTTCAGAGGTTGATTAGACTGCATGGAGAATTAATGATGTGTCATATAGATTTGGTCTAAATTTGTCAGGGGAAATGATGGTGGGTTCTATGCCTCTAACAATACACTAAAAACATGCTTTGTTAGCAGGTTTTTTTTTTTTTTGTTTTTTGACAACACTTTGTTAGCAGGTTTTTGTTCCACCTGAATTGGATCATATTTGCGTGAACATTATTTTACATGATATTCGAGTGAACTATTCATACAAATGAGTCAAATTATAATGAAGTATTGTTTTCAACCTAAAGAATTGTTATATGAATATAATGAGGACCAAATTCCTAGTTTTAGCCTAAAATTATATAAAAAATTATAAGATAATAGGTAGATCTGAATAAATCAGATGATAAAAGATTTTGAAATTTACAAGAGTGAAAAGCAAATATTTAACATATTGGTGAAAATTAATATTGTTTACCCATGTTGCACAGATTCAAGAAAATGCAAAAATAGGTAATCCAAGTCTTCTGGGTAGATAGAGTTTCTTGAACTGAGTGAAACCGATTGCTTTTCCTTTTTCTTCCTCCTTTCATCTATTTCTACTAACTTTGGAGTTTTTAAGGGTTGAATCCAGATCCAGCCCTTAAAAACCAATATAATTTGCAGGAACTGGTTTCTAGTGTTCTAATTTTTTGAGTGTATATCAACAGTTGGTTTAAGCTTCTTTATAGTTAGACGTATCAGTGAAACCTAGAAAGAATCATATTGGTTTTGGCGTAACAATTAGGGATCTCGATCCCTTTATAAAGGTGGCTCTTTCTAAGCTTGTGAAAGGTAATTTTTCATTAGAAATAGGTGAACAAATTGTTTTAAGAGAAAGTCTTCTTGCATGTCGATTATAGTTTCAGGTAGCGGTATTAGAAGTTGATGTCATCAATTTTATGGGGAGGCTAAATTCTAGAAATTCTTTTTGAGTTGTTGCTGATATGTTAGTCGGTATTTTTAGTGTTTTATATAGGTTGGTTGGATTTTGGATATGTCAAACCATTTTTAAATCTGGGAATCATTTGACACATCATCTAGCCAACCTAGCTTTCTCCTCTCTTGAGAATACTTGTTGGCTTTTTGTGTATGTAAACTCTGTGTTCCTAATCTTGGTTGGGTGTTATTGAATGTCAGAATACTTAAAAGAAAAAAAAAATCAAGAAAATACAAGAAGCCAAATTGAGCATCATTGTAAATAAAATTAAAAATTCTTTGCAAAAAAGTGACATCATCAAAAGTAATACATGAAAAGTAAACTCACTCATGAAAAATATGCCTCTTTACACATGATAAGAATGTGTCATTAGCAAGCATTAGGATGGAAAAGGAACAGGTATGAAACTAAAATGAGTATGAAGCTAAAATGTGATTGTAATATATCCACCAAAATATCATTTTATTCTTTTTTAAAATAAAGGATCATGAATTTGATTAAAAAAAAAAAGTTTGATTATTATTTGAATATAAATGTTAAAGTTAATTCATATTAAAACAAAAAATAGAAGCTAATTTTACAAACTTAAGATAAAATTATGTTATTTTCAAAATCTCAATTTATTTTTCAGAAAAATTTCTACATTCAAAGTTAAGCATTTGAATATTAATATTAGATTCAGAATTTTAGCCTAATCATTCTCACTTTCATAAATTTAGCCTAATTATACTCATTTTCATATCATGATGAAATGATTCATCTCCATTTTGTAATTTTAGTCTAATCATATTCTCATTTTTAGATCATGATTAATTGATTCATTTCTCTAATTTGTAATTTTAATCTAATTATATTCATTTCTAGATAATGATTAAAAGAAATGACATTTTCTCGTCTTAACGTTCAATTGGGTATATAATCGTGATGTGGAAATGAATCGACAAGGAAAAGATATTTAAGCTATTTTAACTAGATTAGGCTTGTTTGCATGACCCTCACATCAGCACCATTCAATTATTATTAATCACAATTACTCGATTTAAAGAAATGTTAACATTTAATTGGCTCTAATAATTGTGATTATTAATTCAATCAAATATTGTAAGTTAACGGTGTTAATGTAACCGATAATTCAATCAAATTCTGGGAGTCAATGATGTTGATGTGAGAATCACATAAAACGAACCTAATCTAGTTAAATTGCTTAAAATATTTATTGATATGAGTCGTGTGAACTAATAATTTAATCAAATCTCAGGAGTTCATGGTGTTGCTATTACGAGAAAATCTTTCACATGACGCTTAATTAGTGTGAGATGTTGATGTGACCTTCCACTATCAGCATGACACGTAACAACATTTTTTAAATAAAAATTAAAATCCTACAGCTAACCTTTGTGTTCTTTCTCCTTTGTAAACTCTCTTCTTTGTCACACATACGCCATTGTTTAAGAACCAGAAAGTTCATATTCTATTACTCATCTTCCGTCATCGCCACCCTTACTGCCACCGTGCCACACACAAGCCCTACATTCCGGCCAAATCAAAATGGCCCTAGTTCAAGAATCACAAGGTGTTGTATGGCAATGACTTGTTGACCATGTCATACGCCGCCAGCAACAACAAGGCAAAGCATCTCCAGTGGTTTTGCAACGACGATCGGCTGAAAGTGAATCTGATTCCAGCAAGGCCACGTCGACAATGCCCCCAAGTTCTTGTTCAAGCATGAGGATGATGTGGTTATGATCAAGAACGAAGAAAATGACTTCAAGAGGCCACATCACAACCACCATGACCACCACCATCATCATCACCACCACGACGTGATTGATTTGTTGAGGAAGATTCACCAGTTTTCAAAGGGTAGTTGTAGAATTTTAATTTTTGTTTAAAAAACATGTCACGTCATATGGATATTAAAATATTACACCAACATCAGTACATTACGCTAACTCAACGTTCTATAGAAAATTTTCTCATTGTTGTGAATATTATTCAGATGAACCTCATCTGTTAATTAATAGCTTAAAAGTTTCTTAAAGCCAAAAACTCTACTATATCTTTTAATTATTTAACAGTGTTATAAATTAATTTCCCTAATTTTGGGTTCAATTACATCAAGAATAATAAATTATTGTAAATACCCCACAATTGAAATATTCTAAACTCCGTATTATAATGGCATTATACTTTTCAAAATATTAATCATTGAAAACAATTTTATCAACACACCACCCCTTAGTAGAGGTGGTTAAGTATCGTCAATCAAGAGTTCAAATCTTATCTTTGTTCTATTAAAACATAAAGTATGAGTATGAATCTCCTCTTTGAAAACAGTCATCCTGACCGTGTTATTAGTGATTAATCTCAATAAGTCCAACTTGTGCTTTAGAACAAACATGAGACTTAAACACTTAACCTCTTAATCTCTTAGAATCAAAGTAATTGTTCAACCATTTCTACTAAGACTTCTACTAAGGGTGATGTGCACTCCAAAGGGTAATATACAGGCAACAACATATCTCACTGGCAAACTCTCCTTTTTCCTTAAAACACAGGTAATCCAAATTTCAATCTACAAAAATTCTTAGCATTTAATTACTGAACATTAACTAAATAATTTCTTTCATGTTACAGAACTCCATAATTTTTACTTTTAATAATTTCAAAATCAAGTGAATTCATTAAGAAATTAATTATAAGGCTACAATAACAAGTTACTAGTACAGTCTCATACTTGGTCAAAGTAATATGTACTTGGACCACTACAAACTCAGGTGTTTGTCAACTTCAAGCCTTTGATTTCAGAGATTAGATTCTAACCTCTATTCCTTCCTTGAACAAATGCTCTTTTACAGACTGAATCGGCACCTGCAACCCACAGAATCACGAAAGATTTTAGATTGCATTCTAACTATGACAATGGCGAGCTTTTAGTATGTTATAAGCAGTAATGGACTTGATAAATTTGGGAAGACAATAGAAATACGACAACATCAATAGAGAGATCACTAAATCAGTTCATAGATATCACATTGGAAATGGGACTGTATAAGCGAAAAATACAATGAGAAAAAGTCGGGACAAAAATATGTTTATATTATGTTAAAAAAATAAAGTGTTTATTTTATATCATATAATCATGTAGTCTCACCTCCTTCCGATGAAAAATGCCTGCAGCAAGGGCAGCAGATGCATTTGATTTCATAAACACATCAGAGAAGTGTTCAACAGCACCTGCACCACTACTTGCGATCACAGGAATGCTCACAGCATCTGAGATCAACTTTATCAAATCTACATCAAATCCTTTTCCTTGACCTGAAAGAGTGACACAAAGGCATTATGATCAAACACAATGCTTGTTATTGAATGTGCTGGCCTTTAGATACAATCTTAGCTAGAAGAAGGTCGCAAAAACAGCAACAAAACTTGTAGATTAAGCGTTGAAAAAAAAAATGGACAGGATAATAGTTTCTGAAATCGCTTTGCCACACATGCTGCAATTTACAAGGAAAACATTAATGGGAACTTGTTCCGGAGAGAGAAGGTCATTCATACCATCACAATCAATGCAATTCAGCAGTATTTCTCCAGCTCCCAATTCTTCAACTGCCTTTGCAAGTTCATAAGCTCCAATTGGTCGACCTTCTCGCCCACCATTAACCTAATAAATGGACAATAGGAGGTCAGATAAAATAATCTGGCCAAGTGATGTTCAAACTACGACCTCTAAACATGCAGGTGATTGTGGCAGTATGTATGGCTTATCTTACTCATCTCATGTCTTAACGAGAAACTTAAATATAAAATTACTCTTTCATTACCCCATTGTTACAACATAAACCTCTCATATACAATGTGATGGCAAATTAAATTCATGTCTCTAATACAATGTCCAGCTTCTTAAGTTCTGACATTCTTGTTCTCGCTCTTCGTTTCATTCTTTACCATTTTAACAAAGAGGATCAGTTATTTTTAGTTGAATTAAAGAACAAAGCAAAATTGAGACATGTGACTGTAAGTATTGAATGAACAATTACAAAAAAAAGCATAGAAGGCCTACCGTACACTGGTACCATGCATATTCTTCTCCATTTGGACCTGCCCTTGACATCAGAATACTATTTGATTAACAATACAGATGAAATTTTAACAAGCTTTTTAAATTTCAATAGTTATACAGTGAACTTATTCATGTAGCTTTTATAGGGGACAGAATCAAAAGACTGCCCGTTGGGATGAGTAGAAGAGGTTCATTTCTTCTTTTACCCTTTACAGAAATCATTATATGAATATAGAATTACACTTAAGGATTCTATAACTATATTCAAATAAATAGAGAATGAAGAGGAATTTAATACGTCAAAGAAATAATAAGTCAAAATAAAAGCTTTACTTAGTACACATATGGATAAAATGGCAATATGAAGAATCAAATAATCAACCATTCAAAGTAATTCATAGGTGTGCTGCATCAGACTTGATATCTACGACTCTTTTAACAGTAACGTCTAACCGCAATAGATTTTTTCATGTCTAGTGTAATCATGCATCTAAATAATGAATCCAAGCCAAAAAGGGAAAAAAAGATAAAGAAGGGAAAAAATTAAAAAAAAAAAACTATTTTGTCACCTGAGTCTTTCACTTTTATAGCCTTGAACTCCACATCATTAGGACTTTTAAGGTACACTCTACAAGGATCAATACTAACAACCACAGCCTGCAAAACAAGTACCCAATTAGAATTATGGACAAAACTATCATGATTTCTATATCAGATTCAACTATCTGGTTTTGAACAATAAATAAATAAAAATAGAAAACATAAGACTACTCATTAACTAAAACATTTAATATCCCTAATATCAATTAACACACTTTCATCAACACGTCTACATACGAAATGAAAACCAAAGATATACTCAAACTAGCTTACTCAAAATTGTATCAATTTGTCTCTTACGCCACTATCTAAATCAAGTTTTTTGGTATATGCATATATCTTCCTCTATCAATATGTTCTCAATAGACTAGCTTGAAATTCAGGTTGTGCACTAAAGCAGTAACACTTTAAGAGACTGATTAGAACAACAAATAATGTATTAAAAAATGAATAAATTTATCAGAATATATCTGAACAGATTGATGAATTGTAGGGGCATGAAAATGTCAACAAATAGACAGGGAATTACCTGATTTCCGTAAACTCTAGATATTTGTTCTAAGCTGCTCTTTCCAGTCTTCACCTAAAATATATTACTACAACTATTAGTAGGGACACAAATTCAGATATTTATAATCATATGAGCCCCAGAACTGTCAAAGAGATGATGGGAAAGTGTTGCATACTCCGGTTTTTATATATTCTTCTGCTGCATAAACTGCATCACTTCCAATAGAAATCTTATCAGCTCCAGATCTGAAATATTCCGATGCTACTTCCAAACTTGAATAGTGCCTACAAAACAACAGCTCAATGGAATACGTCATTACACTTGATGGTAAAAATATCACATGAAGGTTTATTGGAAACTACAGAATCACAATATTATGACAAAAACCACTTACAGGAGATTAAACATCTATAGTAAACAACAATGTAAAAGACAAATCCAGACTATTACACCAAGAAGTATACCTGCCATTGGCATCTGTAAAATCTCTTATCCCACCTCCAACTGTTAATGGTACAAAAACATTCTCTGAAGTCAATCTCAACACCTAAAATACATAGCACATGGTCAAATAATTTATAAAACAATGAATTATAATTCTTGTGTAGCAAGAAATTGTTTTCATAGCAAAATTCTTTGCAATTTTCTTGTCACAAACCTGTAACATAGGCAAATCGCCTAATGGGAAGTCACGGAATCCAGTAATGTTGAGAAAACTAATCTAAAAATTAAACGATCAAAAGAAAGAAATGTTTAGATATTACAACAAAATCAGAAGCAGTATATCACTACTTTATATAACATATGAGCAATAAAAGATGTTGAAGTTAAGATGGCATACCTCGTCAGCCCCATCTTTGTAGTACTGTCCAGCAAGTTCTACTGGCTTGCCAAGGTTCCTCACCTGCAAAAGATTATCACAAACTATATCACAAATCTAACATAAATATGATTTTTTGCCTGAATAATCACAACTTAGGAACCAACTGGTACGAACGGAGGAGTAACGTCCAATCTCACACAATAAGTGACCATTGCACCAAATTACTAAATAGTAAATTCAACTACAATTATGCTTTTATTATAAGGAGAAAAGAAAAAATAAAACCATTAATACTAGCAATCACCTCCGGAAACACAGTTCCCATACATGTCTATGAGGAGATACTAATGCAAAAGAGAGTGACAGTATAAAACAAGAAGTAATCATCAAAGCTAAAGATTGAGAGAAAGATACACTAATGGGGGTCATCCCGTGAAGTCTTTAGGCTGAGTGGGGTTTCAGCAGCATCATCTCAAACTTTTGCCACCATCAATTTTGAAAAATTATATTGCAATGAAACTAATGCTAGTTAAGTTTAAGTAAGTATAATTTACCACCATCAATTTTGATTAGTTATATTGCATAATCTACCACCATCAATTTTGATTAGTTATATTGCAATGAGACCCTAGTTAAATTTATGTAAGTATAACCATCTTGACCCACAATCAGATTCTGATAACAATAAAAAATAATGTAAAGAGTAGTCCAGGCATATTTTATGATGTACCTCATTCTCTTCCGTATGCTCTCTTACATCATACTGGTCTCCTTTGGTTACAACAAGATCTCCTTTATCATTTGCTCTCACATCAAGGCAAGCAATCACCTGTTAGAAGTAATATAACACCAAAGAGGAATCACATTAGTAGTATGTATACAACAGGATGGAAATAATTGTTAAAGCCATGTTATCTATATACTGGCTGAAGAAGTACGCCAGTTTACAAATTCTTAAAGGACATAAAAGACTTGTAAGACAGTATAGGATCAACAATCATTACCCTCTTTGCAAGTCTCAAGGCCTTCCCTTCAGTTGGCTTCTGTCTTCAGTAAACCATTTGAATCATTAGATGAATTGATAGCAAAGCAAAATGTTGGATACACATAAGTAGATATACAAAAGATACCTTTATCATATTTGAATCAGGGTACAAGAATCTTCTCAATACAGAAAGACCAACATCTGAAACATATATTTTGTAGTATCAACATCAATGTTTCAGCCGGATAATTAAAACTATAAAAATCAGTTATAATTTCATAAAAAAATTTCTACAAAGAAAATAAAATAATAAATACTATTCTGTTGTCAAATAAATTTACAGCATTCTTTTCCAGGAAACACTCATCACCAAAAAGCAGAGAAATTATGTGAAGTTTTTTCATTAAAATCTCTCTCCATACCCATACGGTTATTCCAAAAGAATTTAAAGTTGATAACCGATAGAAACAGCAGTGACAACAGACAAGCGAAAATCTTAGCAAGAAATTATCTTTCCCAATATATTTAAACTACGAAGTTTGGGCACATGAGAACAATAAAACAAGACGACTGAGGGCAAAGATATCTTGCCTCCACTCTTCTCTGGATGGAACTGAACAGCATGCACATTCCCCCTTCTTATAGATGCTATAAAATTGTCACCATAATTGCACGTAGATGATATCCACTCTTTGTTGTCATTTGACTAAGAAAAAATAAATATAAATATCAGTGGAAGCGGATCACCAAAGAGCATGAAAATCAAGAATAGATACAGGCAATGTGGTCAACAGCCATATTGGCAAGACAAGGAAAACATACTGGCATGGCACGGTAAGAGTGGACGAAATAAACATGGCGGTTCCCCACATCATCCAAAATCTCAGAGTCTTTTGTAATTTGCAAAGCATTCCAACCAATATGTGGTACTCTGAAGCCCTTTGTTGAGTCAAAACGCCCAACCACACCAGGTATCAAGCCAAGACCATTCACTGCAACACAAGTAAACATGAATTTATTTATTCATTTTTTCTGGGACATACAATTTTTTAAATTAATTTAATCATACTATTTTTCAATTACTTTCATCTTATTGATGCTTGCCCATCAACATACTATGATATTCTTAATTCCAATATGCAATAACAAGGACTTATTCATTATCATTCTATAACATAGGATAACTTACACTTCAATTAATAAATCTACGGAGTGTCATCCAATACTAACCTGGTCCATTCTCCTCGCTAGACTCAAAAAGCAGTTGAAGTCCAAGACATATGCCTAAAAACGGCCTATCTTTCTCAATATACATACACAGTGCTTCTGCCATCCTGCAAACACGAAAACAACCAAAACCTTCCAAATTGATGCATCAAACACATAACCAAAGATACAATCACATTGCAAAAAGCCCAACAATTTAGCATAATTCAAATTCTAATATTTCTGCATTGCATTTACATGCAATTACCATATGTAAGCCAACAACAACTATCAAATAAAATACCGATATTACAACAAACAAAAACCACACTGAAATCACAAACCCGGTTTTATTAAGCACATCCATCGCAGCAGCAAACGCCCCAACGCCAGGAAATATAAGCCGGTTTGCATTCAAAATGTCTTCTGGAGTTTTCACCTGCATTTCGAATTTAAAATCACAATAAATAAAATAAAAATCAAAACTTTACAAACAATTTTCCAATTTTTATTATTCAAATAAATACAATGCTGCATCACATCTACACAAAATACACAAATTAAATAAACACAACAAGTCAACAACAACTACACTTTAAATTGACAACATAATTCAAAATTTTACATTAAAAACTTAAAAATTTTCTATAAATAAAATAGTAAAAAAATAAAAAACTCACATCTTGAATATCGAAACCGAGAAAACGAATTGCATTTCTCACACTACGAACATTTCCAGCTCCATAATCAAGAAGAGTCACAACTGCAAAATTAACAAAAACGAAAACAAGAACACAATTTCAATAAAAAAAAACAGATGCAGAGTGATATACAAGTAGAGAGACGGCGAGAGAGAGATAGAGAGGAGACCGTTATTGGAGGAAGAAGCGGAGGAGGCGCGAAGAGAGAGAGAAGAGTGCGATTTGAATTTGAGGCGGCTGCAGCGTTGTCTGTGGAAGTAGCTGCTGCGAAGAGAGAGGAGCGATGAGGTTGAAGATAGTGAGGAGAGTGATTGGCTGCTTGTGGTTGGTGAAGCGAACGGCGCCGCCTCCATTTTTGGCTTCTCTGTTTTGCTGCTGATACCGTCTCGCTGCTCTTTGCTGTTCAAGAAGAGACAAGTTTAGTGTAGCGTGTTGAGTCTGAACCGCTGCAGTCTTGGTTTTGCTTCAACAACCCTGTAAAACCAAAACGCACCGTTTAATTACGGTTGTAATAGAAAATTTCTGGTTTGTCCAGTGGCATTTTCGTCTTTTCACTGAATCAGTTATTTTCGCTCTTTTCAGTACACGAGACTTGAGAGACGTCCGACCTTCCCAGTCCCAACTCCCAACCTGAAAGACACACAGACACACACAACCATTGATAGTAAGATTTTTGTTATAATATATTATACTCAAAATCCAATTTTGTAAAGAAATAGTTTTTACAAGCTCATTAATTTTTTGGCAGGTAACTGATTTATTATGTATTTTATTGTTTTCGGGTTTGAAATTGATTAGAGGCTGCTCTAGGATGGCTTAGTGGTTTAAGACCACCCCTCACTCAAGCCAAATGTCGGGTTCAAAACGCATCCCTTCCGACAGTACTCTAATTAGATGTCAGTAAATAAAAAAAAATTAAAAATAAAAATTGATTAGAAGATTGAATTTTAGTCTAAATGAATGCAACATTTACTTGTTGTAGCATGTACATAGTACAAGTTTATTGTAAAAGTATAAAATGTTACGCGTGAATTTTTAGACTATAAATGAACGCAATTTTCGGGATGACGTTCCTCTTATTGCTCCTAGGTTCTCTATAAAGTCATAGTCGAAAATTGCGGTGTGTATGTGTGTGTTTTTTCAAACATGACTGCATGGCTTGCAATCGTAGCATTTGCAACATTATTTACATATTTAACTCATCTTGTCCTATTTCATTCAAGTGTAAATATTGCTGATTTTTCATGGTAATGCTTCAGGAGAGGATTATAGATGAATTGGGTACGGAATTGGACACTACATCAAACCGTCTTTGATTTTGTTCAGGTGATTTCACTTACTGCAATTTCCAATCAGTGGCATGGTTAGACAACTGATCTAGTGAAAGAGTGAAGTAACTTTTTTAATGTTCCCTTCTCAGGAAAAAATTGGCTATGGTCATGAAGAAAGATGGTGCCAATTAGGGTCAGATCATGATGATGTTATTTTTGGTAGTCTGTTCATCATCCTATTTGTTCTGGTCTTCCTTACCTAGTCTGGCTTTTACCCTCAAATCATTCCAGAAATTACTTGTTTGAATGTGATGCTTCAACTTCAACATGGTGATATTTAGCAGACAGTGGAACATTTGTGTGCATTTACAGGTAGAGGCTTGATCTAGATTCTTTGTTGATCTGAGTTTTTATTGATCATAAAGTAATATAATAGTACTAGGTTTTAGACCCGCACAATATACGGGATTTATGAAACACATAATGTGAATACTTTTAAATTTTTTATTGTTCGTTAATTGTAAATAAAAATATGTATTAGAGCTATGTTTATAGGTATTTTAATTTAGAGTGTAATATGAAATTATGAACGAAGTTGAAAGCATGATTGAGTTTAAGTTATGTTAAAAAGAATACTTATAGAAATTCAAATATGAAACCTAAGATGTTTTAATAGTATTATTTCAATTCAGAGTCGAAGTTTAAAATTAGATGTTGAATTCTTTATTTAACATTAGTATAACCCAACCAAAAGAAAACAAAACAAAAAGAATAATATGATTTTAGATTAGGTCTATATAGAAAAAGACAAAAAGCACTATATTTGTATACAAAACAAAATAAGTTACATGTAAGGTGTAGGAAGAATACAGATTTCACAAAGAAGAATTTTGAACATGTTGTACTATACCTATTTGTGATATCTAAAATACTTCATCATATACTACATTTTTTGTGTTTTTATTGTGGTCAGAGTTATCATTCTTGATATAGATTTTCAATCCGTTACGTGATCTAACCCTTGAAACAGCAACATAAAGTTGACCGTGACTAAAAACTGGTTTCGGCAAGTAAACACATACTTGCTCTAGAGTCTGACCTTGGCTTTTGTTTATAATCATTGAAAATGATGGACGAACTGAAAACTGCCTACGTCTAAGAACAAATAAAACTGTAATAGCAAATAAAAGGTATTTGAATTGCATACTTGATATCCTGAATTTGAAGAACTCGTTTCTGACATATTGAAGACGATCCTTTAACTTTTTGATTTTCGACACCAAACATCACTGCAAGGTGGCCTACAACATCTATGAGAAAAAAATATTAAATTTGTTGCAGAATATGTTTGCATGTATGTATGTAAGTGTGTGGACGAAATAGATAATAATATTATATTATCAGTGAGTTGTATGCATTTATCTACTCTCTTTTCCAAATCTTCAAAGTTTTGAAATTCAAATTGATGAGTAGGAATTGAACTATAATCTCCCCTTAATTCGTTGATGATTGTTGTAGGCAAAATAAGTAACTTAAATTGATGTGAAACTGGTCTGTAATTACCGTTGTTATCAACAACTTTGAAGTTCTTCATAGAATAAACCTTTCCTTCATCCAACAGTTTAGAAAATTTTGGTATTAAGAATTTTTGAATCGAAGCATGAATGTGATGTCCCTGGTAAAAAGTTTAATTAGTTTAAAATAAATTAAAATAAAGTATGAAATGACAATATATTAAGGAAAACGTACCAGTTCATCTAATAGTAACATGTCCAAAGAATACATGTCATTTGAGTAGAAGTTTTTTTATTCCCACTTTCTTGATACTCTTACCGTGATTTTCCAATCATCTCTCTCTTTATTTATATGAGACAAACTATTATTTGGGCTATTCATTGTTGAATTTGTAATCTACTAAAAATTGACAACACATGAAAATGAAAATTTAAGAACAATTTAGATTTGACAAATAAGGATTTTGAACATATTGTAGTATACCTATTTGTGAAGCCTAAAAACTTCATCATATATATACTTTATGAATTCATTAAATTCTATAAATTAATTCTAATTAATTCTAATAACATAATAATGGGTTCTAATGAAACGTGACATATAATATTAAATTTTTAACCAAAATACATTGTATTGTTTAATACTTTATAATGCTTCATAAATAATAGAATTATTAGTTGAATATGGATTAAAAATATAATCAATATACATTTTGTTCAATTAAAAATTTAATCAATATACATTGTATTTGTACTTAATTAATATACATTTATCTAAATTAAACTTTATTAATTAATTCTAATCTATATAATCATAGTTTTTAGTTAAATGTAACATGTTCATGAATTATTTTTTTTTAATTAAAAGTTTAATCAATATACATTGTACTTATACTTAATCAATATACATTTGTTTAAATTAAATTTTATTAATTAATTCTAATTATATAAATAAAGTAATTATTTGTTAAATCATACTTTTAAAATAAATTTTATTAATTAATTCTAATTATATAATAAAAGAATTATTTGTTAAATTATAACATGTACATTAATATTTTGTTGATCAATATATATTGTGATTAAAATTTTAATTAAATTATTTGTTGAATCAACAACTTAATTTGTTAATATTAATTCTAAATTAAAATTTATTAATTTTCTAATGTCTAATAATTAATTCTTATTATTTAAATAAAAGAATTATTTGTTAAATTAGAATTTTAATTTAATTATTATAAAAGAATTATTTGTTATAATTAATTCTAATTATATAAATAAAAGAATTTTTATTAATTTTTTAATATCTAATAATTAATTCTAATTATATAAATAAAAGAATTATTTGTTAAATTAAAATTTTAATTAGATTATTTATTGAATTAAAAAACTAATTATTAATAGATGATATTTCCATTTTACTATATTATATAGAACTAATTATATAAATTAAAGAATTATTTGTTAAATTAAAATTTTAATTAGATTATTTATTAAATTAAAAAACTAATTATTAATAGATGATATTAAATAGGAGAGAGATTTCTCAATCCTCCATTTTACTATATTATATAGATTAATATTTGTCTTTAATGCACATATTTTATTAGTTAAGAGCTTATACATGATCGATGGATATGTTATTATTCAAATTCAATTTAATAGAGGCGATACAGGAAAGCTTTGCATGTCTGTTCGACATTTAAGAGATGATTTTAGCCGAATTTTGGTAGTTTAAACATTTAATCATGTTGATGTGGAAAGGTGAATCACATTGACATTTTAAAGAATTTTTAATGTCAGGATTTTAAAAATATTTTACTCATAATTTGATGAGCCAATGTGGAAGTCTTCAGCTCTATAACATTAGAAAATTTAGTAAATATATTCAAATTATTCCTCATTATGAAACTATTCGTTTCAAACTTTATTGTTTCTTTCTTCCATCCCTTTAATTTTATTTAAAAATATCATAATCATGTTATATGAATTCATAGCATTATTGATACATAGGTCACAATATGATTTTTTTATTATTATTATCTTTTTACTTGGTAGGAATTAAAATTAATACCCATCAAATACTACAAAGTTCACTTTTATTACCATTTTTAGAAGGATTCCAAAAAGTCAACAATTTATATTAAAAAAAATAGTTATTTTGAAGAATGTGATGAATTTCAATATTTTTTAAATTATCTTCTTACATGGTAGGAATTAATACCCATTAAAAAAAAATTAAAAAAAAAAAAAGCTCACTTTTACTACAATTTTTAAAAGGATCCGAAAAAGTCAACAATTCATATTTTTAAAAAAATAGTCATTTTGAAGAATGTCATAAATTTCAATATATTTTTTTTATTATCTCTTTACTTGGTAAGAATTAATACCCATAAAAGGAATCACTTTTATTAAAATTTTTAAAAGGATTCGAAAAAGTCAACAATTTATATTAAAAAAAAAAAAAACTTGTCATAAATTTCAATATCATATATATATGTTCTACTGGCAAAGTCCCACTTAATTTACTCAAAAGTGACAGTCACTTGCACTATTTATTATCACAACGCATCGTAGATTCGAGTATCATCTATTAAGAGAAGACAATTTATATATAATCCTCCTATAAGAGCATCTCCAATGTTATTGTGAAAAAATGGAGTGCCACATAATAAATTGATAGAGAGTTAAAATTATCTTCTCCAATGCAAACTTCTTTAATCACTATCAAGATGACATGGCAAAATAAAAAATAGAGGCTATCAACCTCAATGTCCATTCCTAGATAGTCTTCTGGACGGCCATGTCAGCCATAAATTATTGAAATTTTCATTAAATAATATTTATGGTAATCAATAAAATAGCATTGGAGAGCTTCTTGAATGCCTATCAGATGTAGGATACACATTTATATATAATCCTCCTATAAATGTTCTAAATGGGTAAATTACACAATGATCTCTTTGGTTAGAAAACCAATTTCCCCTCTTAGTGCGGGGTCTCTCTCCCTACTAGTATAGATGATATAATTTAATAAAGTATTACGTTCTAGATTGTTCCATAAGAGCTAGTATCTAAAGAATCTAATAATTGTAATTTATATTTGTAATAACAGGGGAAAAAAAAAATCTCACTTAATTTTAACAGATTCAATGCCTTCCAAACCAAGTAATGAATCCATTCTATACTTGGCAAACTTGTTATTGTTGATCCCTCACACTAAAGAAAATCTGTAAGTCCACGGCCACAGAAAGTATAATTCTTTGATTAAACTACAAGCTCAAAAATGCAGTTGGAGTTTTAAGGAAGACACACCAAAATGTGTACCATGTACATTGTCCATCTTCAACGCATAAACTCACTGTCATTTCTCAAAGATCAATAACAAAAAATTTCTTGGAAACTTTTGTAGAGATGATTTACCTAAATCTTCTGTTCACAGTTGTATTTACAGAAATGGTTTTGATTCTGGCTCTTATGTTTAGGACCCCAATAAGGACATTTCTGATGTTGGGACTAGACCTACAGAAGCAGGGAAAAGGCCCCTTGATCGCGAAGACTGTTGCAGCAACTGTGATGGTCGTGTTCATCTCAGTCTTATATAGTGCATTAGATATCCAAAAACGTTCCAGGGAAGGAGGGATCAATCCCACAGATGAAGTTCTCATGGCAAATCTTCTGCTTGAAGCATGTCTTATGGGTAACTTGCTCTGTGTTCTTGTCCTTCCAAGTATAGGTCCTAAAATGTCTGCATTTTGTGATTTTGACTAATTATCAATATGTTTTGAATCTTTGTCTGTTGGTTTGCAAATACTAATTTCCAGTAGTGCTACAAGCATATGTTTTCTAATATCAACCTTTGTTATATTTGTTAAAGAGCTTACATACTATTATTGGACCTTTTTCTATCAGTTCAAATTTTTTGTCGAATGATTACTAATATAACATTAGAGCACATCAGAGCTTGGTCAGTACCAAAAGTCATGATTTTAGACCTATATGTGATAAAAAATAAAGTTATTATTTATTATATGAATTTGTTGTCTATTTCTATTTGGGTTTGAACCATGTAACAGACCTGTTGACCTTGCATATGAGGGGGTTGTGTTGGAGAGCTTGTATACCTATTGTTGACTGATGAGACATTTCTTATTAGCCTTTTGGTTCTAATATATGGTTACTAACAGTATTCAATGTAGCCATACTCATTTTTGGCTGTCAATTTAGAAATTTACTATCGTTACATTTGCATGTAAGTTTTAGCAGGTCCAAGGTCAGAAGTAATATAGTTTGCATGTAGAGACTTGAGTTCCCTTTAGTTGATGAGCCTTGGAGATTCATCAGAATTACCCTCTTTAATTCAGATTTATTCTGCTCGTGACTCCATTTTAAATAACGTTCAGAAATCCAAGTTAAATGTTATATATAATTTACAATTGGATGTGGTGCAGGATTTTCTTTATTTCTTGCAATAGTGATAGATAGACTACACTACTACATCAAAAAGCTCGATTCTGAGAATCGTCAGGACTACAAGAGAATTGGAGGAAACCAAAGAGACCAAAGATAAACCATTGAAATCTGAATACAAAAGAAAAGGAAAGGAAGCCTAGGATTTCATGATTCGCTGACAGATTAGAACATGATAAAGAGGCCCCAGAGCAGCCAATAATTCTAGAAGAATAAATGCCTCTCAGTATATTATTTTTCAATCATATTTTATCTGACTCTGTTCCATGTCTGTGATCAGTTTGTTGATGATAAAAAATGAATTTATTTGTACATATTAGGTTAAATTACGACTGTATAGAATACTCTAACTATCATGAATACTTGAATACTCTAACTATCTCTTAAATTTCAGATAAAACCTTACCGATTTCGAAGTTGAGAAAATAATTTGTGAAGCTAATGTAATATAAAACATCGTCATCTTCTAATTCAGATGAATTTTTATTTATCTAAATGTCAAAACTCAGTCATTGAATGCATTCAATAACCGAGATCTATTTTATAAAACTATCATCCAATGAACGAAAATATTTAGTTCATATGAATGTCAAAATCTTATCATCTAAACATAAGATTATCCACTAAGAGCACCAATTGTATAAGATAAAGTCAATCTTCCTGTATTTTATCTTGTAACATAAAAACATTATCATTTTTTAATTTAGAAGTGTAAAATTTTTATTTATCTAAACGTTAAACTTAATCATTAAATGCATTCAATAACTGAGATCTACTTTATCTAGCCAACTAAAATATTTAGTTCATATAAATATCAAAATCTGATCATCCAAACACAAGATTATCTATTAAGAGCACCCGTTTTACAAGGAAAAGTCAACTTTCCGTATTTTAGCTTGTAATTCTACGATGAGACTACATGATCATTGTATAACATCAGCAACCACATACCCAAGTTGAGCTTTCACCAAACGAATTCCAATTTCTTTCCAAGTGGCTTTTTCCCTCTCTGCAATCATATGACCTTATCAATCTACTTGTCTTTTACTTGTACTCATTCTTAATTCAACTACCAATTATAGAAGAGAACACAAAGAATGGATCATTGTAAACAGAATGGTTGACCCTCCACTTGCACCACATGCATATACAGACAGAGTCTTTGAGTCTCTTTTGTTCACACTAGAAAAGTAGTTGACTTGTTAAATTTGTTGAATTTCTTTACTTCATTATAATAATGGCCCCCTTATATCAAATTGAAGAGCCAAATTTCTTCACTGTTTTGCTGCCTCATTTGGTATAGACTAAGGCAACTTTGAGTGATTTTTAAACAAGCACTTGACAAATTGGTTTTAAGAATGCATTCCCCAGATAAGGAATATACCCCAAAGTGTTTTTCCACCAACTAATGCAATGGTTCTAACTGCTTCTGCGAAAAGTACTTTTACACGCAATGATGTTACTTTGAAAGTAACTTAAAAAAATAAAAATAATTAAAAAAAAAAAAAAACACTTTCAAATGCACCATTTGATTAATACTAACTTGCAATTTCACGCCAAATGCCAGTCTACACCAGCAGTTGATCTGTTTGCCATCTCAAGTGGACCGGCGTGGACTTGGAAAACACTTGATCATAAATTGGTCATGACTCATGACTCGTGAGTCACGTTTAAAATGATGTGAACAACTACATTGACTTGGTGCAATTTACCAAATTGAAGTCTCCTATGTTCACACCTAATAAAACTCCAAAACCCAACAGACAAAATTGACCGACTAGAATTCTCTAAAAAAAAAATAATAATTGACTGATTAGATGATGTCTGTTTCAAGTCTTCACCGGAACGGAGAAATCAATCTCCAGTCACTGCAAACATGAACCAAAAAGATTGAAATGAAGAAAAATATTTGCATTGAATTTGTTTTAATTGAGATTGAATTACACAAGAATTATCATTATTTGTCTCAAAATTGAGACTTTCTAACACAAAATCATCTCTACTAAAACTAACAACATTGCTACTACTACTACTACTAACATTTTCAACACAAAATTCCCAGATCAAATCTTCATCAAAAACTGAATCTTGAAGCTCTTCCTCATGAATCAAATCCGAAACCGCTTCGTTTTCCATTCTTGCCTCTTCACTTCCATTGCTTCTAACTGTGATCCAATCTTCATCCACACCCCAATTGGGTACACATGGACAAGAACAACTTCCAATCAGGTCTTGAATCCTTTTCAAAGCTGAATTCGAACATGAAACCTCCTGCTTCATACTCTCTTGATTCTCCAACACTTCTAAAGAATCCCAGACGCCACGATCCAGCACAGTGCATGGAGAATTTGTATTAAAATTCTTCACATCTTCAAAATCAAACACTTGCAAATTGGATAAAAACGGATGCTCAAGCAGTTCCTGAGCTGTCCATCTCTCCTCCGGATCTCTCCTCAAACACTTGTCCAAAAAGTCTTTACCTTCCTCGGACAACCACCCCGGAATCTCCGGTCTCTCACCGGAGAATCCGATCCAGTAAAGAGCAGAAACTGGGTGGCTCAGCTCCGGCCAAGGATTTGTCCCAGTAGCCATTTCAATAACAGTGCACCCAACTGCCCACACATCAGCTGCAAAGCCTTGCTCCTCTCTCCTTGCCACCTCCGGCGCCATGAACACCGGTGTACCGGAGAATTCTGACGTGGCAAATCCCCCCTTTTCCGCGATTTTGGCACACCCCAGATCAGCAATCTTGACTACTCCTTCGTCTATCATCAAAACGTTCTCGCTCTTCACATCACAATGCACCAAACCGTTCACGTGCATGTAATTCAAGCCTTGAACAATCTGGTTTGTATACAATCTAATCATCTGCTCGTCCAGTCTCCCTCCATGTCTAAAAATCTCATCGCGAAGAGTCCCACCTGATGCATACTCCATGCAGAGATTATACACGTACTTGTTGTTGTCTTCTCTCGTGACATTGAAGTCCAAGTACTTGACTATATGTGGACAACTCAGTTTGGACAAGAAACGTTGTTCTTTTTGCAAAAGGAATGACTCCGAGAGCTGTGTGGACTTCACCGCAATAATCTCACCGGAGGAAACCACCGTGGCTAGTGATACCGTCGCGGTGGAGCCACGGCCGATGACGGGGCCTCTTGTCCAGTCCATGATGCTTGAGAGAGCTTGTAGCACATGAAAATATAGGTGGAGAGAAAATTGAAGATAGGAGAGGAAATGGAGGTGGTGTCGCAAATTTATATATGTGGTGAAATTAATGTATCTACTTTGGGTTTAATGTCCGAATACAAAGTACTTTTATTGTTTATGACATTCGATGCAGTCGTAAGTTGTTGGCGAATGGGAGTGGGCCATGTCATGTGTTTTGCTTTTAAGGATTAGAATAGTCGACACCTCTAATTAGGCCATATATCCAGATGAATTATTATATGTATGTTTATATTATTATTATTATTATTATTGAGAGATATCTGAAAAAAAAAAAAAAAACCTCTAATATATAATTGTAAATATTTATGGTGGGATTCAAATTTCTGTTATGACTTTATAAGAAAAGTGCACTAACAAGATTTATCAAGATTAGCTCCAAAGTGAGTCGATAGAGTGACCATCAATCCATTTGTCCAACAGCATAAGATAGACTCAAACGTCTGCCATATAAAATGTGGTACTCGTCTCACAAAAAATATGGATTGATTTCTATCATCTTCTAGAAGCTATTTTTTAAGTTGCGCGATAGAATCATATTTCAATTAGATCTCGATAGTTGTTTAATATGGTGTTAGATGGTTAAAAAAAAAAAAAATATCTACCAATGATAATTATTATGATTGAAATTCTTTCTTATGTTATGCTAACCTAAAACATTTAATGATACTCCAATAAATATATAAAAGAAACACAAGCAAAAGAAATTAATTATTATGATTATATGGAAAAAATATCCTAATGACTTGAGTTAGAAGTGTGAACACAAATTAGGAAATTCATTTGAAGGGGTATTTGAGAGGCTTTACATACGTACACGTGGCAGGAGGAGGGAGGAGGATTGAATTGGCCTTCGATGAGCGGCGGTTACTTGGAGATGGAGAAAATGGAAAAGTAGGCACATGACGGCACGTGCCGGAGGTTGCGTTAATAGCGGGGGAGGCTTGTAATTGTGTTGTCAGTGGTGGATTGTGGGAATATGCTTTTGTTAATGAAGTTGATTTTTGCAGCGGCAATCACTAATACAATGTGAACCCGCGTTTCTCTTTTTCACATTTGCAAGCTGTTCTACTTTTCTTTCTTTTTGTTTTTAATAAATTATTATTTAAACTTAAACTTCAACGATTTACTCTTATTTATATATTAATTAAATTTTTTAATTACTATAAATTATGCATCACATCACATAACAAAAATCGAATAGAAGAGATATAATATAACACATGTATTATACACTTTTTTGTCTTGATATTATTAAAATCAACCAAAAAAAAAAAAAAAAAAGTCATTTGATTATATTGATTTGATGGTATATTCCAACTCAATCCCGTTCATTTATAGTAAACTTAAAATTATGAAATTTTTATAGAACGGTAAGAAGAGTTCTATAAATCTTTTAGGATTTGATAGAAATAATGAAAGAAATATATTTCAAAAACAGGTACAATTATAATGTTAATCATGCAATCAAAATGCTTTTTAGTAAGGTGAGATTGGTGCCTTTCACAAATCCACCATGAAGTTGTAGTTTCGAGCTACCTTCCTCTTTCCTAAAACCTGTCTTAATTGTAATGATTCAGAAAAAACTTTTTGTTGATGACGAAAGATATTTATATTATTCTCTAAACAAAAGATTAACAACTTGGTGGGTTATGAAATTTACCCTTTAAAGACACAAGTAAAAGATTGTCATAATCTTATCCAATTCCTGAATCAAATTAAAAGTTAACAAAAGTTTGAAAGTTTAAATTAAAGTCATGATTTTAGATTACTATACTCAACCCTTTTAAAAGCTTGTATCTTGATCATGATAGGCTTGCATGTGTATACATTGATGAACTTCAATGTTAAAGTATTCTTTAAACTGAATTAATATTGTTTTCTTGTGTGTGTATAGTTGTAGTAATTTGTACGGATTATAGCCTTTGTCTTCTTGGTACATAAAAAAATGCAAGAATAGTTAGGTTAGGTAAACTTACAAGAAATCAATGTGCATCTTAACCGATGAATTTCTCAGGTCAAGTCTTATTTTATTAAGTTGAACTTTGATGGGCTCTTAGTTGATATAATTACACGTTAAACTTGTGTTAATAATTGGTTTTATGCGTTGACAATTATCACTACTAGACTTTTTATCCCAACTCACTAATTGACACAACAAGCCTCAGTCTTAATATATCATTAATTCTATGACTTGCATCTTAAATGATTAAGTTGCATTCTCGCCAATGAACTTAGATTTTTTAAATTAGATTTATGACATAATATCAAAGTGAAGAGAATTTAAATTCAAGTCTATCTATCCTTTTATCTGAATTTCTTATTTAATGCATGTATTAGAGATATCTAACATGTGTTTTGTCTCTACCATTTGAAGACGTCTAATATATATCCAACATTTATCATTTATCTTTATACGATATCTTATATGTAAAAGATGTGTTAACATATCATAAATTACATCGACCTATATTTTAACCATAATTAGACTTTACCCTATTAATTTAAACTTTTAAATTTATCAATTTTGTGATTGTTATTAGGATTAAGATTGATGAAAATAAGATGTAGCATAAATATATAAGTAACATATTTCACTCAACTAACATATAGACTATCAAAAAGATGAATCAATAACATCGAAGAGAGTAACTCCCAAGTTATTTGACGTGATGACCAAATACATCCAATCTGTTTTTTATAAGCAACACATGATTCAAGTATTTATATCCATAAAAAGTTGACATTTAACTTTTGGCTCATTTGTGTGTGGATAAACTATTCATAATTCTCTCTCATTGAATGACAGTTTTTTTATTTAGTACGAGTTCTTCTCTCTCTACCATTAGAGAGTAGAGTATAAATAGTGTTATGTCACGGATTGTTCTATAAAATCTTTCTAAGGTCATCCCTTTAGATGTAAATTTAATGTAATTGTATTTGTTATATCAAAATAAATAAATAACATTGAAGAGAGAAACATTTTTATAATATTTTCATCGTGAAACACAACTAAATACTTTTCAGGTGAGGAATCAAAGCAAAGGTATACAAAGACAAGTAACTGGTGATCAATCTCTCTCCGTGTTTAAAAGCTGTTGGCGGTAGTGGGATTGGAAGAGCTTAGATTCAGAATCAGGCGTGATGTGCGTGTGAATGAGTAAGAGTAACTATCAAGTAATTAATGTCTTTTTCTTGTTGCAGTCATCCACTTATCCTTGGCTTGCCTTTGCATTGCTTAGCTTTGCTTTTCTTCTTTTGGTTTTGAGATAATGGTGGGTCCAAGTTACATCAAATCACCCGTCTCAAGACACACTTTGATCATCAGCTAGTCGGTGCCGATATTCTTCAGACATTTGCAGCAACTGTAACCAAAAAAAATTAACTTTATGATTCACTAAACTTTCCAGCTATACATACACAAACATCAGGTGGATGTGGATCATGCATCATCATCTGAATTTTTCATCTCAATTTGGGCAAACTTTAGGCCCCCCATATCCAGCTTTGGTAACATTGTCATAAATTTTAGTTCAATTAATACCATATATGGTGCAAAAATCAAAGCATTGAGCTGGATTTGATTGACAAGAAAAAGTAGCCTTAAAATATACAAATAAAAGAATCATATAGGAGGGAGAACTCAAATGAACATTGTTCATATACTCATGTACCAATAAGGAACAATTTAAAACACTATACCATATCTACAGCTAAAATCATGTTGTATGGTATTAAAAAAAATGCATTTGATTGATTATTTGTATCACTTAATACAATATCATTAGACAGAGTTTGGTCTTTAAAAAAATTTCTACAAATCCATAATGGTCAAATTCCAAAGAGAGGCAACGAGAAGATTCACTAATTTGGATTATAATTATTTCTTTTTTTCCTTTTAAAGCTGACATTAAATGGGTAAGACATTTGTAAGGTATACGACTCGAATATTTACTAATTAAACGAAAATAAATTATTTCTACAATAAAAAGAGAAAATTATCATCATATACAGTAATGTGTGGTTAGTCTAGATTCAATATCCAACTTTTAAAAGAATATACTGATGTACAAAACATTTGAACTAAGAGATGATATATCAATTAGAATGATTTGTTGATTCAAAGTTTTAAAAAAGACTTTAATTCTACATCTATCATCAATAGACAATTTTACACGAGATCAGAAAACTTTTTCTTTTTTTCTTCTTTTCACTAACATTGGTTCAACGGCACAAAAACCTGCATTAATAAAGAATCCAAATCACATTATCTTTATGAATTAAACTACTATTCATCTACATGACTAAGGTAACCAAAAGCCTCGACATTCTACAAACACATATAATACAAATGAAGGGCTGACTATATTTATGGGAAAACTCAAATGATGGCCATAGCTCATAAAGTGTGATCTTTCAAGCCAAATTAAGTCCCAAGACTTAAACAGGGTATATTTATGGGAAAACTCAAATGATGGTCTTGACTCATAAAGGGTGATCTTTCAAGCCAAATTAAGTCCCAAGACATAAACAGAGAGGAGAGAGAGAATCATCATTTTTTTGGTCAAAGACCAACACAACTTTCGGTTACGCAATTTCTGTGTTGAGCATGCACCCAACACAGACACCAGCAGTACCAGCACCCACTTTCGACTTGCACTCAGCGGTACCACCTTTTTGAGTCAAAGGCTATTATAAGCAGAGTTGAACATGTTAGTGGCAACCAATATTTAAGGATTAAAACTCGTCAAAATGACAAAATGTGAATATGCGCACTATCTTGTCGGCTGCCAAAATATACACGTCATTTGACTCGACAACACGATGTAAATGGAATTCAGATACAGATACTTTTTGAACAAATGTTCATAAATGGAATTCAGATACAAATACCTTTTTTGAACAAATATGAATGTATGAACATTACTGTTACAACAGACATGACCTGATAGTAACTAGGTTTTTTTTTTTAAAAAAAAAAATAGAGATCCTAAGATCAAATTCCCCTCCCCTAAGTAAAAAAAATTAAAAAATTAAAAAAAAAAATGAATAATACCAGCGACTGCCAAATGATTTTGTTAGTTTCAGGCTTTCAAAAGCAAGTCAATGATCCACACCCAATAATTTCCACATTTTACAAAAAGCATAATTTGAGGTAGATTCAATTCTTGATCTCGGTTGAGAAAGGGAAAAAACAGAGGGAAAACCGAAAAACCGAATACAAACAACCGATATCAAGAAAGTATCTACACTGATAATACGGACAAATGGAACACCAAGACATGCAATATTCTCGAGCGTGACTTGTGATGATCGAGATTCAGAACTCAACATCCGAAACAAACAATATTAAATAGGTTGCCACACCTTGATAGAAACCGTGTACCAACCTGGCAAATACCTATTCCCGAAATAATCTCGCAGTGTCGTAGATGATAATCATATAGTTGAAAAGCAGAAATCAAGCCGAAACTTCCTTGCAGACACAAAAATTTGACTTGGTAACATCACAAGATAACAAATGACATTTAAGGCAACATGAGATATGGTAGTTTGTAACAATTATCGACAAAGCCACAATAATCATGCAATTGAGTATAATCTAGCCTTTCAACATACCAATCAGTTACTAGTATCACCCAGAAACGAATCAGAGAGAGAGAGAAAGAGAAAAAGGAAGCAGAACTTGTTTCTAGTTCGATTATTAAATACCCTACTGCATAGCTATTTACATATGATAGTCATGGACATTTGCTTGCAATGTTTAGAAAGAAACAGTTGACATTATGTGGTGAAATGTTGATCAAACAGGTTTAACTAAAACAAAGACAACTTTGTTTACGCAGCTTCTGCGAATCCAACTCTCATATTGCCATAGTCGAATACTGTATGGAACTGGCCCATAAAAATGTCACCCAGGATCCTGCATTGCCACAAATATAGATAAATAAGTTTGTGTACAAACAAAATTACCTGCAAAATAATTGCTATCTCCATCAAGTATTGGCAGCCATTAACTGTGGATTTTACAACTGACAGATAAAGACAGAACAAAATGTCAACAGGGATGGACATACCAGAGAGGTCCACGTGGTGGGGGTACATCCAGAGCTGTAAATCCACTAATGCATTGAGCTGCATCTCCCTCGCCTACTTTCAGGACATACTGTGTGCCAACACCAAATAAAATTTTAAGATTTTTACAAGATAACATCCCCAACATGGACTTATGTCCAAGCTCGTTGGAAGAGTGTGCCGATGTGCAGATTTAATGCAGATTTCCCTTAATTGATAAACCATATAATTTCATATTAGCAGAGACTGTATATATATTATTAAATTCGGGATCCTGCATGTTTTTTTGTGCAACACAAAAAACGTCATTAACCTATTAATCTAAAAGCTGGTTACTATTTCTACCCACCTTATGCACACAAATGCAACTAAATTTGAAAAATGAAGTTTAATACCCTGTAGAATAAACCTAAACCTAAAACAACAACATTTTACTGAGTTGGGATGAAGAATGAAATAAGACACATCCAAAATCAAACAGAAGGAAAAAGAAGGATAAACAAATTCCAACATTTTATCATACCTGATCAGGAGTGAGCTCAAATAATTTTCCACCAATTGTAAAGGAAACATTAGGCATGGATGCCAAATTGTTACAATCAACAGCTGATTCTCCCATTGGACTAGGCAAGCGATCACAGAGCTGGATTTACGAATGAACGTATATAAGCAAGCAAAGCAGGAAACGTAAAATATACTTTATAAAAGTGAGGTTGTTTACCTGATTGAGATAGTCAAGTATGTGATCCTGTGTTTGGTTTTGCGTGAGCTGGTTCTGCACCCACACCACCGTCATCTCACAGGCTGAGCACATTCCATCACGCAAACCAGCAGCTGCTCTTTGAGGATTCTCATTAACTACACTCTCAATGCCCATACTGATAACCCCCACATTCACAAAATGATCCACAGAGTGAGAAACGTATATACTTCAGCATATAATAATATCATCCATGTTCAATATTAACATATTGACTAACATCATCATCGATGCATGAAACAAGAAACAGATTTGAGTCTCATACCTTACACCTCGGGTTCCATCAAATGTACACAAACCAATTTGTGAACAAATTTTACGTGGTTGATCCTGCCAGACATACCAATAAATTAAAAATAAGAATACAAAAATAATGGCTTAGCATAAACCATTCCTAGTGATGCTAGTAGCAATTTGGTAGATACCTTAGCTAACAGCATCTCAATAATGGTTTCTCCATATTGTGAAACTACAGCCCTGCATTCTTGACTAACAACCCCTGAAGCTCCAATAGCATGATTGACTTCAGTTATAATAGACTGCAAGTAAAATACAAAAAATCTTCCATCACGCATGTGGCGGCAGTGAGAAAGCATAGAGAAGTAAATCCAGCTAATGAATTTGCACTGGATCCAAAGCTCAATGCCATAACACCACCATAAGTACTGATAAATTCGATCTTTTTGATACACAAAATATTACTATACACTCAAAAGGAGGAAGACAATATGTTCCATGGTATGAGAATAATATATAAAAGCCACACAAGCTGAGAACATGCATAATCCCTTCAAATGAGCAATGATAACAACGATAAAGGAGGAAAAAGAGCTCTCTCAAATAGCCTAAGTCATGGCCTAATCAGCGGTTGGTTAGATAGAAAGGTAAAACTGTACAAGGACTAGAAAGCAGACATGAATAATCAAAAAATGAGAAGGACGTATGCATGTACAAAAAATAAACAGAACTAACTGTAAGTTTGTCAACTTAGATGGCCTTATCCTTTAATAGGCATGTTGACAACATCTAAGGCATACAAAACTGAACTATAGGTCCATTGATAGAAAAAACAAAAGATGCAAGCCTAGCTAACTACATTGTAGAATACAAACAGTATTGATACACACCGTAGGGCCAGCCAACAAAGAGGTTCCCGAATCAGCAATTGCAGCACAGCCATCAGCACAAAATCCTGAAAGACAATTTTAGAAGTCAGGACAAACAACATGACAGCAGCATAATTCTGTGACTCAATAATACAAAGTTGTAATAGAATTATTTATTTGCTTACCAGTTGTTTTCCCATCAATCAAGACATCGCCCATATTAAACTGCCAACAAACGAAAAGGGAGGACATATTCAAAATTCAGTGGATTAAAGTCAAATAACATATAGCCAAAGAAACATTTGCTACACCAACCTGCCAATACCCTTTCTGTGTCACTGGAACATATGTATGCTCACCCTTGTAGTGGTTAGGATCCACGCCACCAAATACAATTTCACCACCCTCTTCTTCATCAGCATTCCGGTTAAACCAAAATGAGAAAACTGGTTCGCTAACAAGACCTTGATTTACCATATTGTACCTGAAGCAAGCAATTCTAAGTTAGATATGTTGATACTATTACATCAACAGATTTCTAACTCATATAAACGATCTACAGCAGCACGTAACAAAAGGAATGTGCTGAAATATACCACACAGGCACAGCATTTCCAACAGAAATCTCTTGGAATCCAAGCCCAAGAATACCATCAAACTTGGCCATCACAAATGTAATGCTAGGCTCTTTGGTTGCTTCAATAAATTCCTGAAACAAACCACTACTATTGGCAAACACAAACTACCAAGCCATAACAAGGAAAATTTCAATTAAAACAGTTAAAAATAACCAAATATGGCCATGAAGTCACCTGGTCTTTGACACTGAGATCACCGACTTTGACATGGTCTTCACTAAGGAACCCAGAAATAGCTCCAGTTCCATAATGGATAGCAGCAGGTTTACCTGAGTAAAAATTGGGAAAAATTGAAACAAAAAGACAAAAAGACACTAAGGGGTATGCAGACAAGCACGTATCATGCACTAATGCATAAGGCTACAGGGATCCACCAGCAATGACACGCATCTATATATTGGAACATCACTAAAGAAGTATTATATGATAAATATTTTAAACATGTTTATGGGAAAAATCTAGGCACTGGATATCTTACATTGCAACATAAGTGCACAAATATATCAGCAAATTTGCAGGAAATTAAGAACTTACTTTTGCAATTAAGGTTAAACCCATCACCCATGTCAAGGAGAGGAAAGAGAAAAAAAAATAAGCAAGTCACCAAAGGATAGCAAAGAAAAATACCACCCTACATATGAGCTGCCACTCTACAAAAGACAAAAGGTCATGAAGGAAAATCTAGGCACTGGATATCTTAAATTGCAGCATAAGTGCACAAATACATCGGCAAATTTGTAGGAAATTAAGAACTTACTTTTGCAATTAAAACCCATCACCCATTTCAAGGAGAGGGAAAAGAAAAAATAAAATAAAAAGGCAAGTCACCAAAGGATATCAAAGAAAAATACCCACCCTACATATGAGCTGCCACTCTACAAAAGACAAAAGGTCATGAAGAAATTTAAGACTGGCCCACATATTATGAGGAATTTTGGGACATAATAAAAGAAAAGTGTTGTAACTTATGACACCTTTTGTGTCGTAATTTAAAAAGTTACCATGATTGCAATTATTAAATTTAACATATAAATTTAAATGCATACACAATAATAAAGAAGGCAAAAAATACATGATCTACTAATAAATAATAAGCAGAAACAAACCATTCTTCTTGTAAGTGCTTGAACTCTTTGACTTGTACTTGGGATGTAAAAAGCAAGCAATCTGCACCCAAAAGCAAGATCATGTCATTCATACGCAATAACATCCATGCACAATTTCACAGTAAATCCAATCTAACACATCAGTAATATAGAAACACAAAACAAACTTACCGAGAAATAACACTTAGAGGAGGGCACCCACAAATTTGAGCTACCAGTGTCAAATATCACAGTGAATTTTTGAGGGGGTGTACCAATACCAATCTCACCAAAATACTGAGCATCCATGTAGTTCCTCAGCGCAACAATATCAGTATCCCCTGAGTCTCCCAAGTTTCCACGAAGATGATATTTTCTGATAGCAGCTCTGTACCTTTCACCTTCCTTAGAATCAAGCTGTCCAGCCACCCGGTTGCTCTGATCAATCTTCCTCTTTTTAAGCCCAATTCGATAAAGCCCTCCATTGGAGGCTGAAAAAACCCCAGGAAACAGAAGCAAGCAAAGGAACACACTAGCCATAATGGATTTAGATGCCGTTCCCATGTTGACAGTTAACTGAGAATTTTATAGCAAAATAACAATAAATAAATTAATATTGATTCTCATGATATAGTTCACAAAGAATTGAGATGGGTACTATGAACTCAATATAGTTTACATGCTCAACCCAAACAAATATAAAAATATCATTCTGCAAATATACAATTGCGAAATTGAAGACAACATGACTGATATATACAAATTTGATTGTTTACTATGTCAATAACAGTAACGTAAATTTCATGACCAGAGGATCGAGTTCACACACATTTGATGATCAATATTAAAAGGAATCAAGAAAAACCAAACATTATATAAACTACATACTCAAAATTATTTTGTATACACTACATCAATAACATATTTTTTTAGAAATAACCACCAGCTAACAATTAAAATTAAGAGACTTAACAACTTCCTTCATTTCAGCTTCCAGAAAATCTAAAAAATTTGAAAAACTAAAGTAAAACACCAAACCATCCTATATACAGCAAAATTAAACTCAAACTCATCAAATCAAACTCAATACAGACAATACTTGTTTCCATCAAGTATTAGTAAATACCAATCATTTTACCATCACAAACTTTCTCTACAACCAAACAAAAACAATTTTTTTAAGAAAACAAAATCACATTCCTTTCTAAAAACCGTAAAGTCAAAGAATAAAAATTGGTTCAAACACACTCAATTGAGACAACACTTAGTTCCATCAAATATTTATAACTACCAATCATTTTACCATTTTACCTTCACAACTCCTCTCAGCAACCAAACAAACCACACTTTTAAAAAATTAAAAAACTGATACGTTCTAAAAACCGCAAAATTAGAGTTTAAAAAAATGGTTCAAACAGACTCAATAGAGTCAATACTTAGTTCTAACAGGCATCTACACCTACCAATCATTTTCCATTCACAATTTTCTTTCCAACCAAACAGCACATTATAACAAAAACCTGATCCATAATATAAATTATAATCAAAGTGATCAAAAACACACTCAATACAAGACAACAATCAGTCTCATCAGCTATCTACAACCACCAATCAATTCACTTTCTCAAACTTTCTCAGCAACCAAACCAAACATTATAACAAAAACCCAAACCTTTCTACATACCTATTAGAACCAAATAATCAGTTTCATGATTCATCAGCTATTTACAACAATCAATCACTTCACTCTCAAATTTTCTCGGCAACCAAACATCACATTATAACCCAGCAAAAACAAAAACAAAGAATAATATTTTATTTAAAAAAAAAAAAAAAAAAAAAGAATAATCTTTTATAAACATCAATAAATTAGAATCAAAATGATCAAAACACACTCAATACAGACAACAATCAGTTTCATCAGCTATCTACAGCCATCGCTCACTTCAGTTTCTCGAATTTTCTCAGTAACCAAACAATAGATTTTAACCAAAACTAAATCATCTCTAGACACCGAAAAAACTGATTCAAAATTATCAAAACACACTCAATACAGACAATAATCAGTTCTATTAGCTACTAACGATCATCGATCACTTCGCTTTCTCGAATTTTCTCGGCAACCAAATAACAAGTCAAACATACAAGAAATCACTGATAAAACCACAAAAAAATCCCAAAAAAAAAAAAAACTGATAATCAGAAACTAAACAGAGAATCAATTTATCAACAAAATTAAGGAAAAAAAAATACTCACAACAAACACGTCGACGATCGATACAGGAAAGAAAATGAAGAATCGGATACTCACTGCGGTTTGGTCTCTTTAAATGTGACAGTAGTGATGAGGTGGCTTAGCGGGTACTTGGAGGCACGAGAGCCGTACACGTGGACGAGATTAGATATTCTTTGCTTCGTCGTTAAGTCTTAGAAAAATATGGGAAGTTACCGTCATGTTTCGACTTTCGCATGCCTTTAAGGCCCGATGTTGACGCAGCGATCCACGTGATGTCATAACAGTTCGACCTTTTTTAGATTTTTCACGTAACTGACACTCGGGTTTTTGGTTGAGTCGGGTGATTCGGTTTGGTGAGAAAAACACGAGTTTGACCGCAAAAAAAGGTTTTCAAAACGCAGCGTTTTGGGCCTTCCACCCACAACCTTGGTTAATTGGGTTGGGTTTGGTGGTTTAGTGGGTTCCATCAGAATTTTAGTTAAAGGATGACAAATAAAATTTTATTTAATTCGAATTTATTAATGAGTATATACATAGGATTTTTTTTTTTTTTTTAACATGAAATTGTAATTTCATAATCATTAATTATAACCACACTTATTTGCAGCGGATCTCATCACATATTTACACGAAAAATTAAATGAAAATAAACGAGTAAGGCAATAGGTATTGGTGAATATTTGATAATAAATATTAGAATTAAATTATATTTTATTAGTTTATTGTATAAGAATGTGTTGACGTTCGGAAACGGTCAATCAGAGATTCTGGGGTCCAGACTGCGAGCTTGGTAATTAAAGGGTGATGATACTAACGAGAGTGTGATAAATGAGTAATTAATAAGGTTTAAGGTTGGTGGTGATTAATTTAGGTGAAGGAATGTCGGTCGTGGAGGTTGGTTGAATTTAATGAGATGATCAATGAAAGACAAGAGAGAAAGAGAGAGGAAATGCAAAACACAAGGATTTTTACGTGGTTCGGTGACTGCACCTACATCCACGGCCACTCTGAAGTAATTCCGGCAGAGTGACGATACTCTAGTATATTCAATTTGTTTGTACAGTAAATGTCTCCCATATTTATAGAGAGAGGGAGATGACCAAAAGAAAATACAAAAGAGTGTTATACACGCTACAAGCAACGGCTAGTTACAACTAATCCTGACATAACCATGCTGCATTAATTGTAAAGGTAATTATTGTTCTCTTCTTACACACGTCTGCATTTAATACACCAGGAGAGACTTCACTTCATTAATTGCATATTGCCGCATTGAATGTTTCTGGGTAATTGTGCAAGTAGTTTCCGGTGGGAAATCATGAGAGTTAGTGAATCTGATGACTTGCTGCATACGACATCCCCTAAATAAGCTCTCTGGTCAGTCAGGTGATGCATACTGGAGAGATATCGACGTAGCCAGGAGAGGAGATTTAGACGGTCTAGGGATTCCCGCGATCTCGCGACCTGGACGGTCTCGCGAGCTTGACGAGCTGGCGACGCGGGTAGGATGCCTGCTTGGGAGGTCTGGAAGCTGTTGCGAGCTCACGACCTGGACGACCTCACGAGCTGGGCTTCCAACCGCTGGTCCCGATCTTGGGCCTTTTGGGCCCCCGCTCTTGTCCAAGCATCTAGGGCTTATACTAACCCATTTAGACAAAGAACGAGAAAATGAGCATAACATAATGTAATAACCAAATAGTATCAGCTATTGACATAATTGTATGGATAAACTAGTAAACTTAACTTAATTTGATTTGTAATTTAGAGGTATATCATGTTTCATCACTGAAATTGATTGTTAAGGAAAAATAATTCAGTAAAATATTTTCCCAACTATATTTTAAAGTTCATATTAGAAAATTTATAAACACAAACTGTTTTTGGAGTATATTTTCACACTTTTTAAGCATAAACTGGTTTTTTAAATTCAATAGACAATGGTACCAAAACACGCTTTTAATACTAAATATTAATACAGCCTTTAATTTTGAAGTAGATCTAGATAAAGAAAATTTAATTTAATTAATTGTCTTTTCAAAACCAACCAAGCACTCAACGAGTTCTATTACAATCTTTTCAAGCTTTTTGTTTTTTTCTTATGATTTGGAGATTATGGCTAATGTTATACAAATAGATCTAAATCTAGATTTGAATTTAAAACTTGTCTTTTAGCCAGGAACATCACATTCTAATAGTCTAATTGTATCATACATTTAATGAATTTGACTTAAATTCATTCAAGTTTCGTGTTAGGATAAAACAGTTTATATATATAATGCAGTTAATGCAAACACATTCAAATTTGTACCTACTTGCATCATTTTATTATATACTTTTATTGGCATTATCTTTAAGTGTCAAGGGTGTACACCATGTATCTCCAAATTGTGATCACCTCTTGTTATTGCAAAATAATACTCTTGTGAACTAATTTTATGCTAATTATTAGTAAAGCAATGCTCAATAGTCAATATATAATCATAAATTATTTTAAATATCGTTTTGAATAAAAAATAAAAGATAGCTCCATCTAGATTGACATCTATACATATTTACAAACTAGAAGTCAATTAAGATCTCTAATTTCCCTTATTTTTGGTGACCAATGAATTCAAACGATTAAAGCATGAACTAGTTAATTCATATTCAATATCATCTGCCCAAAACTAAGGTTAATTAACTGTCTCCCAAATCTTCAAGTAGTTAGTTCGATTCTAAACACTTTTTCTTTTTAATCCTGCAAATTAGATTAATTAACTAGGTTAGGATACACTAGAAAATCAGGTCTTTATCTTTCTTAGAAGTTAGAAAATAATAATTATTAATTAGAAAATTAATCTTGACTTGGAGGCTAACACGCAACCCTTAATTCCGATAGGCCAGCCATTTCACCTAAGCTAGCTAGCCTAGTGGAATTAAATGTCATTCTCAGATTAATTGATTTTTTTTTAAGTGATTTGGACGCGCACATACGGTAGGTGCACTAAAAAGATTTTTGGATCGAATAATATACAGTGAAAATTATTTATATTGTTTTAATTTCATGAACACAATTTCATTAACTGTATCTTATACCTAAAAGATCATATAAATTAATTAACTAAACCTCGAAGACCAGAATGATATGTTTGGCGCGTGTATTTTCTATGTTTATTAATTTGCTCTCAAAAACCAGAATTAGTAACAGACATTGCATAGAAAACAATCATTGGAAAACTTTCTTTTACATGATTGTTTCTTTGAATACAATCCAATAGGCCAGCCATTTAACGTAATCTAGCTAGCCTAGTGGAATTAAATGTCATTCTCACATTAATTGATTTTTTTTTAAGTGATTTGGACATGCACATACGGTAGGTGCACTAAAAAGATTTTTGGATCCAATAATATATAGTGAAAATTATATATATTGTTTTAATTTCATGAACACAATTTCATTAACTGTATCTTATACCAAAAAGATCATATAAATTAACTAAACCTCGAAGACCAGAATGATATGTTTTGCGTGTAATTTCTATGTTTATTAATTTGCTCTCAAAAACCAGAATTAGTAACAGACATTGCATAGAAAACAATTATTGGAAAACTTTCTTTTACATGATTGTTTCTTTGAATGCAATCCAATAACTAATAACATTTCCAATAATCTTACAATGCCAGTGAGTTGTTAGCTAAATTCGATCGTACATTTGAAATAAAGTTTTAAATAGTTATATATAGTATTATGGCAACGGATAACCCAAATTTTTTCTTTTCACAATTATAATTAAACATCTGAATTAAGATCACAATTAATTTGTAGACAATACCTTTCCTATATCGTGTCGATATATATTCTCATTTAAAAAAAAAAAAAAAAACTAATTACGTCTTTTTTATTGAAGTGAAGAAGGGTTTTTTTTTAAAGGATATATCCAAGGTTCCTAATGAATTAGTTGTATGCTTTACGCACTACGCATGAATCTCAATACCTAGTTATTTACTCATGGAATCAAGATCACAAAGCCATAATATATATTATGAAGGAAAGGATTAGTATCTACATAAAATTAATATAGTACTGTTCATGTAATTTAGAGGTGATAAAATGGGTTACCATGTCGTATTTATATTAACCTGAATACAATCTGTTAATTTTTTGTTCAACCTAAACACAATCCATTAATTTTATTGTGTCACTCAATAAGACCTATTTAATTTGATAATTTTATATCATATCAATTACGAGAGAAAAATAATTTGACTAATCCATTAATTTATTTAGAACTTTGAAATAATTTAAGATATTTTAATTTAATTACATAATTCAGTTGACTAAACTCATTTAATAAATGAAATAATCAATTTCAATAAAACGTTGATTCAAAACAAAATTTAAAATAATATATTTAATATTTAATTATGTTAAATAAGTTAACAAATATGAAGGGTATAACCTAAACACAATCTGTTTATTTAAAAAGTTTAACGTGTTGATCGATTAGTGATTCAGACCCAATAAAATCTAACCCAAACCTGCTAAATTTGTATCAGTAATTGCCATCCCTATAGTAATTTCATGTTGGATCTAGATTTTGTGTCGTTGAAGAAATCAAATTTTTCGTGACAAAGATTGACGACACAAAACTGGGTCTTTACACAACAAAACAAATGGAATCCCAGATCAGAGAAGACATGTCCATATACATATGCACTTACACATTTACACGCCTAAAATAAATCAACATAAGATTACAATGTAAATCGAAAATGTCAACTTTTGTTTTTAACTAAATACAAATTAATCAGACATCAATATCAATGTTTGATGGTCTACTACTATCTATGAAGATTAAACATTACTAATAGGATCCGTATATCTATTTCTATAACATCAAGAGTTATGTTTACTCCAACAATAAGAAGAAATATTTTCTCCACACATGCTGATAAAAATTGTATGATAAGACTCAAATATCTATATTGAATATAAAAGAAAAATGCACTAATTCCTTAATTAAACTTACATTGAGCTGCTATTAGATTTGTATATTTAAAAGATTGGAATGACTAAAAATACATATATATTATTGGTCCAAAACTGGTTATAATATATAAAGAAAGGCAGTTAAATAAATTTTAAAAAATAAAAACTAAAAAAAGAGGAATATGATCATGTACATATATACAATATAATCTTGCTGTTTTAAGTCATATATATATATATATATATATATATGGCAAGTTTTATATATGTTATAACGGAAGTACATAGAAACCCTATGTCTATAATAAACACAAGCAGAACTATGATAATTAATTAAATATTAATAGTCATGAACTATAGCAACTGAAAATCATTGTCTCTCAACTTATTTGCACAGCCACATGAAGACAAATGAAACTACTGTTGGAAATTCTGTCTTCTTTGTATTCAACAATTATGATGAATTCCCCATTATCCTGATCATCTACATAATTAACATTACAAAAACAACTAAAACTTGTACCTATTTTTCATGTACCCTACTCGATAAAGGAAAGAGAAAAAAAAAAAATCTAAATGAAGATAAAAATTTCACTTCTGTATGTAAATTCCGACAAGTAGTGACGAATTCTCATGAGTTTTTATTGTCACTGATGTTTCTTGTACCGTCATTGTTGTTGTTGTGGCTTTCAACATGAGTGTTCCCAATTATATTAGTAATGGCTGCCACTAGAGCTGCCGTGAAGCTCGGATCCGTGGTGATGGCCGCCGTTGCTGCACTAATGGCGTCCGATGAGATGGAAGCAGCTGTGGCTGCCGCTTGTATAGGATGGTTTGATTGGTGGTTACTATAAGGATGGGGCGAGGTAAGAAAATTTGAAGGCAAAGATGAATTTGGTACAATGGCATGAAATTGGCCTAGAGGCCTTTGATGGAATTGATGATTGGGATTGTGGGTGAGGTCCAATGTGACAGTTGGAAATGGTGCTGAGGCAGAAAGTGAAGCCAAGGTTGGTGAGAAAGAAAGAGGAGTTTTGGATAGAAAATCAGTGTTGGAGTTGAGCATGAGCCCATGATGAGGATCTGTGCTAGGCATTGATCCCGAAAGCAGCATCGATGCGGCGGCGGAGGTGGTGGATGCCATTCCCATGGCGGCTGCCGGGAGTGGATGGTTGTGGGTGCCTTCATAGGTAGTCATGAGGATTGTTCTGTCTTGTGCACACCTTTGTACCTGTAATTCATTCATGAATTTAAAAACCACTTGATATATATATATATATATATATATATATATATGTTACGTTCTCAGATTTGTGTCTTCTTTTATAAATTTCGCTACACAATTGTACTATATTATGTTTGACAAAAAAATTGAAAAAAAAAAAAAAACACAAAATTCAATCTTAACAAGCTTTTTTAAATTGGAATTTGTAGATTTATCTTCATCTAGTTCTTCTACAAAATGGTATAAGATAAAATAATGATAAAATAATTCATATGATCATATTTATTTTCGTTATTTTACTTGTGAGAAACTAGATGTTATGTGTCAACATTTCAAATCCAATTTTATTTATTAATTTTACATATTTGTTTCTCAATAACCTTTTTTTTTTTTCCAAAAACAAGCCAATAAATTGCCAATATATTTTAGGGCATACTTAAATATAAATTCTCATAACCAATCACAACGAGTGATATAAGTAAAATAACTAAAAGAAACCACTACCACAAAAATGTTAAAAGATATCACTAGTACTAGCACAAGCATTGTTTTCTAAAATCATATTCAAATTCCATACTCTAACCCTAGATAGATATGCACATACGTTAATTCAAAGAAGTAGTAACGATATTTACTTGTTTGCGAACTGGACAACCTGAAGCCATGGTGCAACGATAATAAGCTCGAGGACATGGATTTCCTTTTGCCATTTTTTGTCCATATTTTCTCCATTGACAGCCATCAGAGATCTGGAAACAATAAATATTAATGAAGATTCGTAAATACTAAACAGTATACACTGATTACCAAATTTAATTAATTTGCATTTGCAGAGCACAAGCAACAAAATCATATAACAAATTAATAAAAATCATGATGATATTCTTGGATAGAATGGTACAAATAATTAAGCTGTAAAGAGAAAAAGGTACAAAAATTTAAAACAGATTTTGATTTCTCTTTTCGCTTGGTGCTCTTTGTCTTTTGACTTCCTTAATTTGTACTTCAACAAAAGCAGGCGCTACCACCTCATAATTGTGTGCGCTCACGTGTGGTTTGTTAAAATCTCTTTTCTAGCTACCTATCTTTAAAAGTCATTTGCTTGTAGCAATCAAATTAATATCTTGATTCTCAATAGTATACTGTCGGCCTCTAACTGTGTATACCATGTTCATATTTGAAACTTTTAAACTGGAAATTACCATCGGATCCTACATTCATAATCGAATTGATGTACATACATACCATGGCAGCATCGGACCGAGCACGAACCGAAACACGAGCTTTTCTGATCATGGACATGGTCTCCGAGGCCTGTTCAACATCTCTTGAAGAATTGAACCTCGGAACTTTATTGTCGTTAGAACCACTCAATATACCTGCAACTTGTGTTGATTGTGCTTGGCTGTTCTCTAATTCTCTCCCTACAATTCTCTGATGAAGATGGTCACCATCACTCTTCTTCTCCAAATCAATTGCAACAATTTCATTGTTAGCATTGTTAACATTGTTGCTTTTGATTTTTTGACTCTCCATTGATTCAACTATAGAGAAGTCTCTTGATCTAGTTTCCTCTGAAGAAGACTGAATCGAAACTTCATCTTTTGCAGTTATACCAACCTGACCCAGATCCATAAATTGCCTTACTTTTCCATTCAAAATCATCTAAAAGCCACAAAATAAATAAATAAATAAATTTCTTATTTAGTAAGTATGTATTAGCTTAGAAGAATATGTAGATGGTGTAATTACACCAAATTAAATAATTAACTAATTACCTCATGATTTTGTTTGTGATTTCCAGGTCTTCCAGTTTGTTGCCTTTGCATATAAGTAAAGATATGCATTTGTAAAGCATGATAGTTGTTGTTCACCTGATTTAACATGCCTTTTAAACGTTGATTTTCTACACTTATTTTCTCCAAATCAGCCTGAAGAACTGCCAACTGCAACATTTATAATCAATAAATATATTATTACTATAATCATATTTAAAATAAAATAAAATTTATCTCTAAAACCCCAGAAGCTAAATGATTCTCTCTAAACCTTATTTTTATGTGACTTATTTGGCATATTTTTTGATGTTCCATTGTTGATCAGGGAGCTTTCATTGTTGGGGTTAGTTGTTGAAAGATTTAAACCAGTCTGCAATAAAAATTACAAGAAAAAATAAATAAATCAAACACTATATATATTTTGATCACAACAAACAATAATAATAATATAACTAATAAACTTACATTTATATCGAGTTCATCTTTATTTTGGATGTTTGCTTTATTCACATCAAGAACTCTTATAATTTCTTTTGAAGCTGCTTGTTTTTCATCAGCAAAGAAGTCCATCTCACTAACCACTTTTTTACCAGATACAATTTGGCCAAGAAGAACATGTTCTTGATGATCACGATTAGAATCATCACTACCACTTCCACCACCACCACTGGTAGGGTTGTCCATGGCACGATTTCGATCGATGCTATAATCAATCTTGGAGAGGAAGAGAGACTTGGGTGAATCAGTATCGATGGAGAGTCCTCGTAATGGTTTGTTCATATATAAGTTGATGATGAGAGAAAGTGAAAAGAAATAAATAATTGAAAAGAGAGAGAGAGAGAGAGAGAGAGAGAGAGAGTTGAAAGAGAAAGTGAATAGATTGAGAGAAGTCTTGTTATTATAAAGAAGCAATGGACTCGGCAACAAAAATGGGGCTTGGACTATGACCAAAAATCAATTAAATAACAAGTTGTGAAAAAAAAAAAAAAAAAGTGGGCCTCGGACTTTATTAGAGAACATGGTTTTAATTAAGTGTGAAACAAGATTCTTGCTGAGTTTTGATACTAGTGAGGTAAGGTGCTGCGTCAACTGGACACGTGGCAGTTCAGTGGAGAGTTATAGGAGCGAGAAAGAGAGAGATGGAAGAGACAATTAATTAAATGGGTTTAAGAAAAGAAAAAAGATATTATTATTTGTGAATTTTATGTTTGAATTTGATGAAATGTGATGGAGTTTAAATTGGCAATTTTAATTGCAAGAAAAAAAATTATATATGAAATTGAATGTATACAAAGTTATATAATTTAGTGTTATTATTTTGAAAATGAAACAAGCTGGCTGTGATTGCTGATATGATGAACATAAAAAATTATTTGATTTAGAAATATATTAAGTTAATGAATTGGGAAAATTTTACTATGTATTTGTGTAGTAGGCATTCATAATATATTAGTGATAATCTATACAAGTTTTCCCTTGTTTTGTTATAAGAAATACAAATTCTAATCTTGTAAGAGTTAACATCAATTATTATCTCAAAAAAAAAAAAAAACACTTTTTATATTTTTTAAAATTTGTTTGAAAATAATAAAGTATTTTACAAAAATAATTAGAATATATAATTGCAAAAATTCTCTTTTTGAAATGTTCATTTTGTCTTTTATTTTTTAAATTGTTTCAAAATTTATTGAAGCTAGGATAATCCAATGAACAATTCATTGCCAAGTCAAGATTCAGATTATTTGTTGATTGTCCAAAATTATGGGCAGATTACCCAATAGATAAAGAATTTGAAGCCCTAAGTGAGTATAAAACCAAAGTCATGTAGTGCGAAGTTTTGACTGGTTCTACAAATGCACGATCCTGATTACTTAGAAAAATCGAGATCAAGTAAAAGTCAATGATATGGACGGCCAAGGCTCTCTTTGACGTTTGCAAGTATTTCAAAAGTCCACCTTTTTCATCATCAAATTGGTTTGCGCATCGCAGCAATCGTTTTCTTTTTTCTTTTTTTAATTTTTTAGGAGTAAAATCTAAGTTGTCAGAAAGGTATCTAAACAGAGTTTTTATGGTTAATACGTCGGATCTAAACAGAGTTTTTATGGTTAATATGTCATAACTTTTAAAGTATTAGAACCACCAACCTAATTCATTCATTTCATTATTGTTTCTAAAAATATTTTTCTATTCTCTTTAATTCAAATACAATAAATTAATAAAATTAATAGTTCTAACAACTTAAAAGTTGGACGTACTAAGGATAAAACTCTTGACATCTATATCTTATAATTATATGATTTATGATAATTATTTAATTTAATTTACATATATTTTCGAATTTAGATACACCACCATATATATATGTATTTTATATAAGATTGTATTACTATATAGTTAAATAGATGAATACAAGGTGCATACATGTTCTCATATTATTTGTAACATATGTATATTTACCATATACATGAACAATACCATCCATCACATTATTTGAATATTCTTGCATTGTGCACCTCCATTGAGTCTATTATCGCAGTGTATACAAAATAACTTACAATTCTTAATAACCACTTCCGAATCTTTGGCCACATATTATTGTCCTTCTTCTAAAGAATAATACTTATTGTATTTACTAATAAATATTTTTGTCTTCGTCTTTCAGTAAATTTCTTTGGCAATTCAAAATTTAATTAAAAGATAAATTATATTAATAATAGTAATACTCTAATTAGTCTCGATGATCACAGTAATAAATAAATATATTTATATATATATCGTGTACATAAAGTCAATTTGAAACTTCAAAAGAGGACATGGTTTTTGTAACCTTTATAACATTATCATCATCTATATCCAACCTTTTAACAGCGCTACTTTTTCTTTGTTAGCTAGCCCCCCATAAATGAAAAGGACATATATAAAAGAAATTTTCATGTGATCATTTTGTCTATGCATGTGTTGCATGCAGCAGACTATTATAAAGACTTGAATTCTACCCTTACCTGGGAAATATATGTATATATTTACTACAAATTAAAATGATGATAAATCATCACTTTTTTTGGACCCAATATTGGAAAAGTTTCTATGAAGAAACTTGAAGATACAATTTGAAAAATTAGTCATGATGAGAACTGGAGTACTACAACTAAAATTAAGGTTGGAAAATTGACCAGTAGATTGAAGAAGACTTGTGAAAAGCTAGCATGCATGTACAGAGAATGCATGTGAATAATTGTGATTTTTATTAATTTATTGGCTGCTGTGACCACAATTTAGGGTGTGAATTTGATTTCTCTATGACCACGAAGTCATATGCTAGTATTTCCACTTAGAGAATAATTAAGTTGATTAACATGCGTGACCTCTATAGTAACTTTGAATATGTTATCAAGATTTAATTAATTGCGACCTAGAGTGTGGATTTATATGAGCAATTTTACCTGAGTACAAGTAAAGTTTTTGCTATCTATAGTTCATAAAAGAATATTTGAAAAAATAAAAAATAAAAAACTGACCAAGCAATATTAGTTATTAAATGCTAAACGGTAGATTAAGACAGAAATAAAATAAGAAACCATAAATAGTTATGAAAAATCTTGAAACAAAAAATGCATATTGAGGTGCTAGATATGTAAATATAAAGTCATTTTCGGTTTTCTCAAGAAGTTTTTATGGGGTGAACTTTTAACCATAATCTAGCTCCGACTACCTCTGTTATAATTCATAAACTATTTCAAAGCAAAGATTGGTCAGGACTTGACGAAATGAAATTACACAAACCAAATGATGGTGGGTCTCCGACTCTCCACACACCATAATAATAAATGCATGTATACTAAAAATGTGGAAGGAAATATGCACACCGCTCAATCAAAGGTGAACGTGGTGTGCAATATATTAATAGTTAAATCACGTTTTATTTATTTAGTGTTTGGTCGGAATTAGATAAAAATATGATTACGATTAAAGAAATGTCTTGGTTTTTCATTTATACTTACCTAACTCTAGTACTACTAAATATGTCTATATACACTGGTCGTGACATAAAATTTTCTAATTGCATTCCAAACCTTGTAACAATATATCATTGAATTTCACATCATTTCTTTATTTACCTGGTTTTTTTCTTAAACAAGTGGTTAGTTCAATTATTAAAGGCATTATAATTATGATGAGCTTGATTAATTAATTTGAAATCTAAACACAATGAGGATTAATATTTGAATTTTTAGTATGTACTTAATTAGTTGGACCAATTAATTACATACACGAAAGGTTAATTGGGCTCTTGCTAGCTTGGCTGCGGCAATTAAAGTCAAAACTTGGGCTCTCTCTACAGTTGTTAGCTGGCACTTAGCTTTGGAATTCATTAAACAGCACATAGAAATTAAACTCAAAATGTCCCCAAATTAATGCCTTAATTTGGAATTTATTACTTGTATATAAATAAATATTCTGAAAATAAAATAAAATTTAAATAAGGACTTAATAAACTAATGGAGAATCACTTGACTAAAATTTCTTCATTAGATTGGTCTTAATGAGTAAAAATTCTTTGTCAATCTTTTGTTTGTATTAATTTTTTCATGAGAAAAATTTAAGTTTGAATAATATATGAGGGAAAAAAATGAAATAATCTTGGTCATATGTTTTATGTCGATATGCCATTAGATTATCAAAATATTAACAAAAAAAAAAAGACAAATAATCTTTGTTCAATCTTAATAGGGTTTTTCATAATTCTATTTGATTCTATCAATTCAAACTAATAGAGGTTTTTTTTTTTTTTTTTTTTTATGAGAGGAATTTAAATTTGAGTTATGTATAAGAGAGAAAACTGAAACAATCTTGATCATCTAATTTTTTTTTTATGTTTATATGTTATTAGATTATTAAAATATTAACAAAATAATAATAATAATAATAATAATAATAATAATAATAATGACAGAAATTTCTTACTCAATCTTAATAGAGTTTTTTCATAATTTTATTTGATTCCGTCAATTCAAACCAAGGGGGAGCTTTTTTACTAACACTCTTAATTCAATAAGTTTTGATATTGAAAATGTCCTGAGATTAATAATTTGAGTTTATATGATACTTATTTTAATGTTTCTAGATCTTAGTTTCTCCAACCACTTTCTCTCCTTTTCCAAATCAGTTACTATTAACATTTGAATTTGATTACAATCTCGGCTGCTTTTACTCTCTTACTTAGGTGATCTTTAATGGTTTTTGTTTTGAAAAATGGTGGCTATTTGGAATCTCTAGATGCTGCTGTTTGAAATCCTAAAGAACATGTTCATTAATAATTAGTTTCCTACCCTTGTTGTCTTTTTTCTTTCTCTCTGAAACTTGGTCATCTTTCGGCATTCAATGTCGATAATCCATACCAACCAAATGAATTAGAAAGAGACACATTGACATAAGATGATGCAATTCGAAAGAGGACACATGAGTTCCAACATCGCGAATACAACAACAAAATTGTAGTCCGAATTTCGATAACATGCCGGGTTTTTATTTATTTATTTGTTCTCATTATTACCATTACTACTTTTTTTTTTTTTTTTGAGATGTAGGATGCCAAATTTTGTCGGATTGAGTTTTCTTTAGAGAGAGAGAGAGAAAAAGCAAGCAAGACGGAAGAAACTGGGAAAAAAATGGAAAAAAAAAAAAAGTTAACAGGTCAAAAACTAAGGGTATTTTGGGTAATTCATGCTTTTAGACGACATTAAAATTCAAAGCATTAATCAAGTAACTTTTACATAATAGACAAAAACTTTGACGATAATTTCTCTCATTTCCACTTCAAACCGATTAGGTTGTTCAATATAATAATTTAGATGTTTCGAATTAGATTTATATATCGAATTGATAAGTTACTCAATTGTCATTTTTTTCCTTCTATAATAAATTGAAATTGAGTATAAATTAGATTTGTAGATTTCTATCAATTTAAAAATTGATCAATTTGGATCAATTTGGTTGTATTTTCATCCTAGGTTGGGATGTATTTTACAAATCAACAACAATTTAGGGAGCACACTTCTAATTGATTTTGTTTTGAATTCGTCGAGGACCACTCTCTCAAATAAGGTATTAAACAATTAATATTTATCTATTAAATTTCCTAATCACAACTGCATAGATACTGCGTCATGGCCTACTTTTTATGTAACCAACTTTGAATTCAAATCACATATATAAGAGTAAGTCAGGATCGTACCAATTGAACTAAATAATAGCCGCAACATCTTATAAATATAATACCATAATTTTCATATTCTCTTCTCTATTTTCATATGTAACTTGTCTCTACTTTTTTTATCTTCAAATTGACCTTGAGACTAGGTCCATTGGAATTTACTAGGATACATAGCTATGCCCATAATACAAACTTGTTACTTTATACCGAAAATAGAATTTAAACCTCATCATTAATATGAAAGGAAGATGTACAACCTTTAACTTAAAGTTAATTGAGTAGACCTTAATATATTATCTTCTAAATAATTAAACGGAAAACGAAAAATAGTAGTAGTACACATAACATCAGATATAGGGTATGAGCCAATGCCACACGAAAGTAATAAATTACTATATATAATGAGCTAGAAGAAAGGTGGTCGAAGTTAAAAAGTCTCATTGTATGGCACATGCACGCCATCATTTTTTTACTCTTTTTGTTAGGCGTGCATGGCTTTCGTGGCCTGCAACTAATCATCTCTCGGCTGTTTTTGTTAAAAATGTCTTCCCACTTCATATATATATATATATATGGATCCATCGCACCCCAACTTTCTGAATTAGTCATGTACCTCCATCTTATTAAGACAAAAAAAAAAACAAAACAAAACAAAAAAACCGAATTCATCTTACTTATAAAGATAATGTAATAAGTTTTCTTCTTGTTCAGTAAAGCAATTATTTTCTCTCATTTGTAGATCTTGAAACCACTCCTATCACTAAGGTACTTAATTTAGATAGATGTGATAGACAATCAAACAATATTTTCGCTTACAGATTTTATTTGTTAGGCGTGGTGTATTTCTTAAAAAATGTACTTATAATAACCATGTTATTCAAAATCACTTTTTACGATTACCACAGAAAAAAGCCCATAACACGCATTTCTCTATTGATTAACTTCTATTATTTACAATACTCCATCACCTTTGATTTTCAGGTTCCTGCATATATAAAATTGGAAGCTGTTTAAATCAATGAAAGCAAATAATTAAAAACAAATGATAATAAAAATTACGAAATCAAAAGCAGAAGTCAAACCATGGAAGTCACTCAAAAAAGTTCGTATCTAATTAAAGTCTGGTTGCACAATCTGTTTTTTCTATGAATTGCCTATTAACTGCTTAGTATATATGTTGGCTGTTGCGTATGAAAAACAAATCACAACTGCTTAGAATTTCATACTTCAAATCATAACGTTATATAATCGTGTGACTTTGACCAAGTAAGTTGATATAACTGTTTTGCTTTGTAATGGGACAAGACAAACATATTACGTTATCTGTATATTATCCATATATCCATCAAATTAATTAAAACATCTCCATTTGATTATAGTTTACCATGTATGATTATATCTAAACTTTTTTTCTCTCACCCATAATCGTCTGAAAAAATTATGGTTTCTTTTTTTATTTTTAAATTTTGAGACAAATATTTACATGACTGTATTTTATTGGAAAGGTAAACATAGATGATGTGAGACGCCCGTGATCTAGTGAAGACTTTCTCTTCCATTTACTTTCCCACAATCAACCTTAATCTAGTTTCGTTTTTAATTGAAAACAGTTAATAAATGTAATAAAAACTACAGTTCAATAATTAATAGAAAAAATACAGTATATAAGCATCAAAATTTGACTGAAACAAGAATATCGGCTTCTTTGAGTTGACATCTATAAATATAAAAAGCTAAAACCTTGAACGTGGCATGGCAAGTATTGAAAAATAGGATTAGGATTAGGTCGAATGTTAAAGAAGAAAGAAAATAATTTTGAAAAATTGACGGAAACAATAGATATATAGATGGGGCAACGAGCTATTTGAACAGGTACCTCACATAATTAATTAATAGTTAATTTGATGATTATGAACTAACCAGATGGGCCAATTATACATATAGCTATCAACTATGTGAAACCATCCTTTTAATAGTACTTAATATAAAGTGACTTGTGCAACTGTCACCAAATTAATAATTTGAGTTTTAATATCACCTATTACAGAGAGAAAGATAATGAGAAAGAGAAGACAATCATTAATGAACGATGGCGACGTGATGACCACCACCACCATGGTAATAGTGGTGGCGACAATATTGTGTGACTGTGATGGTGGAAGAGCCCTAAAAATCATCAATCCTAATGTTTTTCTCTTATTAAGTTTGATTGGAATTTTTCATTCTAATGGTTGTTTGTTATAGATTTATTAATTTGAAAGATAACTTTATGTAATTATGTTTTGATTTAGGTTTTAAATAAAATTTTTTGGGTGGTTTGTGAGGATTATTGTCTGAAAATGACGGAAACGAAATTTGGGATCATGTTGAAAGTGATTAATAGATCCCAATTTATGTAGTATTTGAGACTTATTTACCCTAATTTGGGACCTAACAAATTGACAAAAAATAAGGAACTCAATGGATTGTTGGAACAACGAACAAGATTTTTTGCATAGGTCTCAAGTTCAATATGATAAGTCCAAAATTATGTTGAATTTGGGATCTATTCAATACTACTAGTTCACTAGATTGAAAAATCATAATTCACTATTATGGTCCCATACATAAATCCCCAAATTCAATAGATACATCCTTAATTCAACAAGATATATCCCAAATTAAAAATAATTCGGGATCTATTTTCATCAATTCGATATTTATTCAGTAGTAGACACTCATTATCATAGTCTTATGCAGAGATCTTGAATTTGGGAAGATAAATCCTGAATTTGGAAAGATAGATCCCATATTAACAAGATAGGTTTCGAATTATGTTGAATTCGGAGACTTATTTTTGTCAATTCGAGATCATTCAACAATAGATACTAACTGTGATGGTCTAGTACATAAATCCTAAATTTGGGAAGATAGATACCAACTTATGTTGGATTCAAAATCTATTTCATTAATTCAGGGTTTATTTAGCAGTGTATGCTCACAAGCTCTACGATGAGCTCAACCATCATGAGCTTTGCAGGGAGCTCAACCCCCTACAAACTAATTAGGCAACTCAACCCCTTGATACATCTACGTTGTGCCACACTTCTAAGGGAAGATGAAATTAGTGTTTCTAGAGAGAGACAAATGCACAATGAAATATTGAGAGAAAATGAAAGAGAAAAAGTTAGAGAAAATGAAAGAGAAAAGGATAGAGAAGACAGAGAAAAGGAAAGCGAAAACAAGAAGAACAAGTCAAAAAACATTCATTAAGGACATTTTGGGAAGTTTCCAAGTTTAGGTGATAAATAATTAATTTATAATAGTAAAATAAACTGTAATTTCTAAATGCTCATGTTTGTAAAGTACATTTTAGTTCATTTTAAGATGAAATTTCAATTTCATCCCTATATCTTGAAAAATATTTATTTTTTTTAAATGTAAATTAGTTTTTGGATCCATCCTCCCTAAAGTTTTATAAAATTATGGTAATGAGTTCACCAAATTACATATCCACTTATGATTCAAGTGGTTAATGCAACCCCTCTTCACATTAAATTGTTGTGGTTCAGGTCTCATTCCCTCGGTGTTATGAAAAAACATTTCTAGATCATACATAGTATTTAATATCAATATGTCATGATAAATCTCTTACCATTAGTTTCAATTGATGTTCAAACACATTATAATTACATAAAACAAAAAATAGTTAACCGAATTTTTCTTTGATTTTTAAATAGTTTGTCCTCTTTAAAGAATTGAATTTCAGTCCCAAAAATATTAATGGCTAGCATTGTTAGTGGACCGCCGGCTCTATGGTATATTTAAAATTAGACGAGAGTTTAAAATTTATTTCGTCAGCTAAGATGCAAACTTTTATGGCATTCGGAAACGCACATAGCAAGCTATTAATAGCCATTAACAAAAATGAAAAATTGAACCTCTAAAATCTTAAAATATACCTAACTTGTAGCTTAGGTCCTCACTCTATATTTCAATTTTATGACCCAATTTTCTTGGACCATTGGGAAAAAGATTTTCTCTACTAGTTGCAAAGTTATTTTCCTCTCACACTTATTATTATGAAAATAATAAAATCACAAAATCATACCTTAATCAGACCACAATCTTAAATCATAATTTAAACATTAAATTTATACAAAATTTTCACGTTATATATGAAATCTGAATTATAACGTATAAATGAGTCAAAAAATATAAATAATTGAACGTAATTTTGAATAACAAACAAGTTTTAGATGGACAATTGTACAATATAATGATTATTTTTATTGTACAACAATAGTGAACAGGACTTATATAACCTTTTCTTCCAGGCTTCTTCATCTTCATTTTCTTCACTATATTACATAAGAATAAGTCAGTTCTAAGTTGGGTGGTCCAAGAACATGATATAAATGAATGGATACCTCTTATACAGTTGATCCCATGTACTAGAGGAAATATAACTTCAATGGTTTTTTTTTTTTTTTTTGTTGGACATTGTGTATACATTATTCTCAGAAATTCCCACATCAACTGATGTCATTTTTCATCAAAATGTTGCTTAGTTTCCCTTCTTGCACGGCATCACAAATGCAGCTTCAAGGCCAGTTTACGGCCCGGTAATGACTAATGAGGCAACTAGTTAGGTAGCATAGCAATGGGGAACCATGACCAAACAATATGATTTAAACCAAGTAAAATTGCTTGACAAAAATTGATCGTACAATTAGCATTAGCTTATAATAAATTGACTTGGTCCTCTCCCGGTAGCACTGCCCTTTCTATATAATATAGTCTCAAGATAGGTGATGGCAGCCCATTTGTGTTCAGCAAATAGGAATTAATAGAAAGTAGACTATGCTGTGTTCATACAAAGGTAGGCAAGGTTTATACTTGGTAGGTCTGCCATGTACAAGTGTAAACGCTACACTTTTTGTTGTTGAAGCTCAGGTCCCCCTATTCAACTTTTTGTTTGATACAGCCATTTTACATTTCTTTGGATGTACCAACCATCTTCACCTAACTTGGCCCTGTAACCTGTCCAACTTAGAATAGGGAAAAATGAAACTTATGTTGAAATGCCTCCACAACTAAGAGAATTTTGTTAATTAATCAAACTGCCAAGTTTACTAGGTGGAATGGAGAATATCTTCAATGCATATCATCGTATATGACATAAAGAAATATATGTAATTGATTATTCGTATCATATGATATGATACTAAGATTAAAGAAGATTTTCTTAAAAGAAATATGTTGCCCTGTTGTTCATTTCTTGACATCTCTACTTATGTTTATAGTAGTTTCCAGTGTCAAGGCAGGCGAAGTCTAAGATCAGAGTTCAGACAATTGAATTCTTGTGTAGTTGTGTGTGAATATACCATGAGAAGTTAGAATTAACATCAAAAGAGATACTAGAAACGACACTATCACAAACCCAAAAGACAAAACAAATACCGGTGGAGTGGGAATACATGCTGCCCACCCACTTTCTCATTTATAGGTTATGGATTCTACGCCGCTTCCCTCACAATTGTGGTTTCCCTCCCCCACACATATGAATTGCACCCCCATTCGATATGAATTACTCCCTACCATTTTAAGAGCTATTCTTTGGACCGCATCCCAAAGCCATATTTCTACTAGTCTCATTACCCCATGAACTAAGTACCAGTTATAAAAAAAAAGGACAAAACAGATAGATTGCTACTTTGGCCAGACAGATCTAATGAGAAGATGTAATTTCATTCGTACCCGAAACAAAATCAGTAGGGTTACATGTATTAATGAGTAAATTAATATGTTCTAATGCTAATTACAAAGTTGCCATTAACATCGCTCTAATTTTGGCTCTCAATTCATCAGAAACTTCACTAGTATTTGACGGCTGTGATGGAGCCCTTCCATCTTGATATGATTTTGATAAATCCACAGAAGCTTCTCCGCTAACTTGTTGCGATTTTGGCAAATCCACAGAAGCTTCTCTAACTAACAGCTTCTCTATAGCATTTTCGCTTGCTTTCGATTGGTCTGATTTAATTTCTCCTTCCTCCAAGTCCGCTTCTTTTTCTGAATGAGATCTCCTCCTATGCTTCGAAGATCTCCAAGCAAGATGCTCATCATCAGAGGAGCTGCCGTCGTTGCCGTCGTGCCTATGCCGTCGCCTAGAATGACTATGATGCTTGTATCGAGAATGTTGATGTTCATTGTCAGAGGAGCTATGTTGATCCCTTGACTGTCGACAATCATCATCATCATCATCATCATCGGACAAGCTGTCATGCTTATGGCGATGTCTGGAAGTGAGCCGATCCTCATGGTCTGAAGAATCATCATGCTTATGCCTACGTCGAGAATCACTTTCCTTAGAGGAGGAATGCCTTTTCCTGTCCCTACTTTCGTGTGACAATCGGTGAGATTTTCGCTTCCTTCTAGAGTGCTTGTGATTCCTTTCTTCTTCTGCTTCCTCTTCTTCCTCTTCTTGATTCCTTTTAGATCTTGACCGGTAACTCCTCTTTGATCTTCGTTCATAATCATCACCAAAATCTTTCTTTTCGGACTTTTCCTTTACATCAGATGTATCAACATCCAGGGGAACAGAACTACCTTCTCTTTCTTTATCCAAAAGATTTACAACGTCCACGCCTGAACCAGAAAACCCAGACTCTGGTAGTTCTACAGATAAGCCACACGATGGTTCAGTTTTTGAAGGGTCAGTTTTAGATTTTATCATGGCAGCGAACACCTTTGCTCGCTTTAACCTCTCAGCTTTCAACTTCTGCTCACTGGTTAAGTTTGCTTCAGAGGAGTCGGCCTCACTAGAAGCTGCAATAGCAGCTGACTTTGCGATAGCATTTGCGACAGGGACAGAAACACTTGGCTTCCCTTTCTGATCCAGCTTCTGGATGCAACTTTGAGACTGCGAAGAAAGGAGACTACCAATGCTTGAACCCTGTCCACCCTCACTGCTACCATTTAAAGACATCTTCGTTAGACCATCTAAATTGGGATTTCTAATACCTCTTGTGGCAGCCTGAAGAATAGCAGCAGCTGCAGCAGCATCAACAGTGACACCGGTATTCGTCTGTGGGGCTTTGGTAGGTGGATCCTGCCCATCTTTCTTTGACTTGCCTATTACCATCTTAAACTTCTCTTTCCTGTCAGAATCATATGGTATATCAGATCCTGATGAAAGGCTCTCTCTTTCTTTGGATGTAGCACGTTTCTTGTCCACCCCAAGTCCCATCGAATCATGTTTCTCGGAACTGAAGCCTTTACCAGATAATTTTGACTGTCAATGAAGGCAAAAACAAAAACATCAGCTAAAAGAAGAGAAACAAGACTACGATCATAGCTCAGTGTTTTAACCTGAAAGATCAGCGCTACTACAGAATGATTAAAAAAAAAAAAAAAAAACCCTTACCTCTTCTGCTTTCTGAAGAACTTTGAGATAATAAGGATAAAACAGATTGGATGGCAAAAGGAATGGAAACCTCCCATATTTACGATCCTGTTCAACAAGAACAGCCTCGAACTCTTTCCCATTCCTTAGAATAAACTCAACTATCTTATCAACCACTCTCTTTATGTCAGATGGAGGCTCCACAATAGGTGGTTCAACCTTGGACATGCTTGGTGAAACAGAAGCTTGTAACTTGTCCGCAGCAAGGCGAGCTGACCCCAAGGTATCATCATCATTTTTCGTCCGATTTGAAGTTCTGGTCTTCACTGTACTAATGGATTGATTTTTCTTTATCAAAGGCATTTTTTCTTTTAGAGGAAGTGAATGCTTGGAAACAGTCTCATCTTTCCCAGCTACAATTACAGGGGAATTTGTTCGTTCTGATCCATTTGAAACAGCTGCATTAGCAGCATCAACAGTGTTCTCAGAACCCATTCTTTTAAATTCAGGAGCATCCTCGTCTGCACCATCCTCATCCTCTCCAGATCCATAAACAGATCCAAGCAAAGACAAAGCACCGCCGCTTCCAGAACTACCAGTCTGATCAACCTCACCCTCAGTTCTGTTCTTTTCACTCAGAAGTTCTGGGTGATCAACGAGAAATCTAAAATATGCATGGAGATGATGATCAGGCATCAAGAACCCAAAAGTTGGGTTGTCTCCCTGTTTGACCCTCAAAACAATTTCCGATTGCCCACCATGCTTGCTTACAAACATCGCAGTCTTAGCAATGATCTGATGTACCTTCTCTGTAGGAGGCTGAAAAACACAAACAAAAAAATAGTTTGTCTCAATAATGCAAAATTTAACAAAATGAGATTTCCAATAGCAATAAAATCTTACTAAATATCCCCAAAAAACAGAAGAAAAAAAACAATTGAATCTCACTTATGTTAACCAAAAAGATCAAGAAACAGAACTCTACGAAGATATGTATCATCCGGTTTGCTCTCAAGAGTTAACATTCCTGAAAAGCAACAAATTTCTATCATCCTATTCCCCACCCGCACGGCCCCTTGTCATGACATCAAAAGGAAACAAGGAGCCCATGAAAGGCAACCTTCGGTCACAAGAACTTCCATCCCTGCTCCGAGCATCTGAAACTTAGACATGGTAAGCCTTAGAATAACAAATGCATCATACACAACCATCACTTGGCCACTGGTTAAGAATCAAACAAACAATTATAGGGTTGGTCAAGCAAGATATTTGAAAAAATCAGCCAGGCATATACTTACTAGGTTTTGAAGCAAATTTTGGGGCAGTGAAAATGGTGGCTGAAAAGCAGACTCAGCATCAGCATTCCTTTCCCCAGTAGGTTCATCAGTAGTTCCATACGAGAAGGGAACAGCACGATAGCTACCATCATTAACTGGTCCAGCTGCATCATCTAAAGCTGGAAAGAAAAGAAAAGAAAAATCCAATTAAAGATCATGCTCACATAGGTCAACATTACCTTTGACAGCATTAATAATACACAGCAGCAAAGAGGCTAAGCAATATAAGAAATGCCAGAGGTAAGAATCTTCTTACTTGTCTTTCTGAAAGATGAAACAGTTGGAAACAACAATTCTTCCTGCAACCTTGGAAAATTAATGCAAATAATAAAACAAGCATGCAACTAAAGTGCCCGTTATTGTATTGAAAAGTGAGAAAGAAACCCAGAGCTTCTTTCTTTATAACTATCAAACACTATACTCCAAATAAAGCATAGTGGTAGATAGTTATTAAATTTTCCTAGAAATTATCTAGTAAAGTCTAGCTCTAGCACACTACTTCATTTAGCTAAACATTGTCTCTTTTTAACTTACACACAGAATTGACACCCCCCCCCCCCCCTCCCCCCCTCCCTCCCCCCCATAAAAAAAAAAATATATATATATATATATATAAATATAAAATGAATACATCTAATTTACAGGAACAAAACCCTTCCTAATAGTTGACTTAATTGAGTTCACAAAAAACATAGAATTCAAACATTTCTTCTCTCTTCTAACATCGCATTTTGCAGCAGCCAACCAAATATAACTTGTATATCCAATAAGCTACACAAGGAAGGCTATAGAATTAAAATCCATTGTTTAAATGCAGAACAACATGAAACATAAAGCTTAGCATTTCCTCAGCAACAACAGAATGTCAAAACTCCAAATATAATTGTAATTTTAAATTAAAAATCAGTATAATTATATCCAATGAGCTAGACAAGAAAGGTTATAGACTTATAGTCCATTGTCTAAAATCGAAATGCAGAACAACATGAAACATAAAGCTTAGCATTTACTGAGCAACTACAGAACGTCAAAACTCCAAATATAATTATAATTTAAAATTAAAAATTGGTATGATTTCATCAGTGGACAAACACAAGCACTTTCAATTATGCATAAATCAAAATTCAGCATTTTCCTGTTTTTCCTTCATTTTCCCAATCATATAATATTCATTTCAATTAACAAATCTCACAAAACAAGACAGGTAGCCAACATGCCACGACAAAATAATCACAAAACACGTGCAACATCATCGTACCATACATGTCACACCAATGACACAGAGAAAGTCCAAGTTCAATACCCACCCTTCGTCTCAACCCAACTCCACATTCAAGAAAACCACACGACACACCACATATCGAAAAAACCTTGTATGGGACGTTCTCACCACGAGATTTCCATTCAAAAAAAGGACACTGGCATCTCGTATCGTACCACATGTCATATTCTAATTGAAAATTTCATAATGAGACCGTCCCACCCAAGATTTTCTCCTACCACATGTGCCAATATCCTCTCGTACACAACCTCTTTTAAAAAAAAAAAAAAAATCTAATTTCATAAATATATAACAAAAACAATAAACAAATAAATTTGAATTAATTATAAAATTGATACCTTGGTGGTGGTTGTCGTTATCGGTTGGGGAGGTGGAAGGCAAATCGAGGAAGCGCTCACGGTCGAGGTCAGATTGGGAAGGGGAATCGGGGCGACGAGGCGGGGAGTGGTGGTGGCGGCGCTTGGTGCGAGGCGGAGGGGAGGAGAGGAGGTGCCGGACGTCGTAGCGGTCGATGGAGAGGGAATTCCACTCCACCAAGGCGGCAGCGGAGTTGACGAAGGAGGCGTTTGAGTCGTCGTCGAAGAGTAGCGCGTGGCGCCCCACCACCTCCAGATCCATTTTCGCTTCTCGGCCCGATCGATTTCGAGAGAGAGAGAGAGATTGAATGAAACCCTAACAAGTATTCTGGCTTTTTGTTGTTTTAAACGAATAAATGAATAAATGGATGTTTGAGTTGATATTGCAGTGATGTCCTTCTATTATTTAATAATTGTAATTACTCTCTGTTTGTCGCACCGGTGATTTGGGCCTTGACAGGATTCGACTCTAATCTTTGTGAAGGCCTAATAGCCTCCATGGGTTAAACAATCCTGCTAATGCAGTGGACTTAAAAATTTTAAAACACCATTTCAAAAAAATATATAAAAAATAAAAATATAAAAACCACTGTGATATACTTAAATTTATATAAAAATAATATAGAAATGTTTTTAGATTTTTTTATATATTATTTTTTTAAATTAATATGTTTATTTCATAAAATATATCAACAAATATTTTAAGATGTAATATTTTTTAATGTCAGTTAGAAATAACTTAATATTTTAATTTTTTGAAAAATCATTAAAATACACTAATTAATTTAATCCGATATTTTAATGAGTAAGCTCACAATATCAAATATAAAATATAATTGTTTTCTAATCTCATACTGCACTAAACAATATTACTTTTAGCCCAATCCTAATTGCTCCAAGAATATCTTATTGAAGATAATTGCAGAGATTATCCCTTTTTTATGTTGAAGTTAAAAAATAACTTTTTTTAAAAAAAATCTCTTATTTAAACCAATTGTTTTTTTTATCCAAAAACAGATTTTATTGCAAGATTAAAAAAAAAAAAATTAGTATTCTACTTGAACTTTAAAAAATATTATTTAAAAAAAAAAAAAAAAAACCATCTTTTTTATTAATTTAATCAAATCTAATCCAATCAAATCATATCCATTACATAAAAATAGTCCAATTTGATCTCTCACACCAACTGCACTCTTAACATGTTAGGCTAGCTTGTATTAATTTACTTAAATCTAATCCAATCTTATCCAATCCAATCCCCTTAAAATAATTCAATTCAATTTCACAAAGCAAATATATCTTTAAAAATGTTTGGCTAGCTTTGTCTTACTATTATCCAATACATTTGATATTAATGGTAAAAATCGTATATTCAAACCAACAATATCTCACATATTCAATATACAAAAATCATAGCTTATGCTTAGACAAGTTATTTAGAAAGATGATATTGCTCTATAATAAATACTTGTAACTGGTTACTAAAAAATTAAAGATCAAACGTTCAAAAATAGACCGACATATCTTTAAGCTATCAACCGAGTAAGATCTCCATTGTTTTGCTTTATTAGAAGGCTGTAGCAGCTTGTGCTTCAGAAGTCGACAAGTGCTTATCCAAAAACTTGATGGTGGACTGCAGATACTTGTCTTTCGCGCTTAAACATGACTTCGCTGTTTCGATTAGTTTGGAGAAGACCGGTCGTATATCATGATTAATCTGCTCAATGTACAAAAATTAATATTGGTACCATATAAATACACATTTCTCAACTTTCTCTTATAATCAAATGATAAGTTTTTTGATTACCAAAGTAAACCAAGCAGCATAGAAGAAGGCCAGATCCTATACTTCTACTGGACAAAACTTTTTTAACTCCGGCAAATGATGTTTTATTAAAGCTATGACGGTAAAATCAACATTGCCGTTCCAAAAAACAAAGAAAAAACAAACCTCAAAAGATGATGCTATGCAGTTGCAAGCTTCCAGTGCCATGCTTCCGCGAGTAACCTTAGATGCAGAATTACAAAGTCAGTACATACGAAAACTGGTATATATATAGATTACTGTGTTTTAGTCTAAGCAACAGTTACCCGCGAAGGCTCTTGTTCAATGGCTTCAAGTAGATTCTGAAGTACTTGCTCAGACAAGGTGACAAGTTCTTGTACATAAGATGCATCGCCATAGAACAACACGTCATTGCTCAGAGACTGAAAAAAATAAAAGGTAAGAAGAAAACAATACCAGAAATGGAAATATAGTGTATAAATGATAAATTACCATATGCAGATAGTATTTATGTAACCATCAGGAATTCATGTTTAATGCATGTTAACCTATGACATTACATCATAAAAATGTAATTTAATTCTTAAAAGTTCTTTTGTTCTCCTCCCTTTTAGGAAGAGAGATTTGAGAACCAAGATTTTCTCCTTTTCATGATTTCAAAAATTGTAAAGTCTCCATTTCAAACCTAATCCAACAAGAACAATTATTAGAACAACAATAATGGTGAAAATACATCTTTGGAGTGCACAAGAGTACCTCCGATTTGCAAATTAGAGAATGTCATAATCTATTTTCAAAAGAAGATAATATAAGAAATAATATACAATTTTCAACAATTAGTTTTATTGCAAATTCAGGCCAATTCAAAGTTCAGGATTACGAGAACCTTTTTCAACTTCTACTGACCAAATTTATAAATTCTCTATTAAACTTGAAATTTTTAATAGAAAGGTGAGGAAATACCTCTAAATGTGCTTGGTATGGGAGCTTATTCTGTGAAAGAGTTGCTGACAATGAAACAATTGCACACAACATCCTTATCTTTATTCTTGACGTCATCCTAGAACAAAATCTCAAGACATCAGACAATTAACAAAATATGAAACATTTATTTGGAAATGGAACCGAAGGTTTGAACATTAAAGATCGCTTACCATAACTGTGAATTAATGAGAGAAAGTATGCACTTTAGAGTGTATGTAACCCCTAGTTCCGGATTACCTGCAAGTGGAAAATAATCAGATCTGATATATATTCAGTCTCACATATACACACATGCAAACCATATAGTTTGAATGGGAACTTGACAAACCAATAGACTAAATTGAATTAATGAAAAGTAGCATCAAAAACATTTCCAGAAGTACAAAGATTAGTGTATGAGAAAGGACTCAAGAGTAAAGTACTGCTAAAAAAATTACAGCAGCAGATCAAAAACACAATTAGATTTGGGATGACATAAATAAACAATTTTACAAAAAGCCTTTCTATCTCTTTATTAATTCAATTAGGAGTTACTAGGAAATCCAGTCAAATTTGACGAAACTGGAAAAACAAAACTCAAGAGTATCATAATTAAGGAATGATTCCTGTAATTCAGCCAAGAAATCTATTTTATGTTCCTTTACTTTTCGGATCACTTTGCTTATTCAAGGTTTTACGGAAATCAACAAGTACACAATCATTAATCAGATGACTGAAAAAAAAAAAGAATAATAATAATAATAATAAATAAAAATAAAAATAAAAATAATAAACTACATGATACCACCCTGGAGAAGATTAATAAACGATCTCCAAAGAAAACAAATAACAAAGGATGTAATATAAGCTTAGCTATTATAAATATGCTGCAGGATTTTTAAAACTGAAGAGGGGAAAATCTTAATGACCTGGAACCATTACTAAGAGGCAGCATAATTTTCGAATTGCAGATACGATCCCATCAACATCAATTTGCGTTTGGGAACCTACACAACATAGCAACAGATATAACACAAACAATAAATGACCATCACATCACTGATGAAATGAGCAAACACAGGTCGCATAAGCAATCTAACAAGACCAAGAACAATATAATCTAAATGGGGGAAAGAAAAGAACTATATTAGCATGTTAAAATGAGTATTGAAAACACCATCAAAGAATATTCTATCAAAATGTGAATGCTGCAAGTCTGTCACCATAGAGCCATTTGCATCTATTTCAAGAACTAAAAATACATCCATCAAGTAAAGAATTTGAAGAAAAAACTGTATAAGGGACCACTAACCACCAGAACATATAGTATTATTGATCCGATTTTGCCAGGTGAGTGAGTTTGAATATGACTTTCATTCTTCAATATTTATGGCAATCCTAATCCATCAAATTATACAGATTTTTCTAAATTAAAAATTTCTATTGCAATCATTTCAAGCTTTAAGAGTCTTTGACAAATAGCATTCCAGAACATCACAACTGAGAGAGCCTAACAGAGAAAAGCAGGAGTACAGAGATCACGAAGGCACGGCAATAAAATGTAAAATATCAGTATGATGAAAGATTTGTACGAAATTCCCGGTGCAACTACTTAATCACGTTACTTCACTGCAAAAAGTAATGAACTAACCATTTACCAGCTCCAAGTTTTGTAAACAGGCAAGTGCTGAATCTATCAGTCCATCTAAATGAGAAACCAAACCAGCTAACAAGGCAACCTGTTTTGCAGAAACGTGAATTAGTACAGTAATATAATTAAATTGAAATGATTAATACATCAAAAGAAAAATGCAGTACCTCAGCAGTCTCAATGTAAAGATTTAATTGCCTGATGTGAGCTGAAATTGAAGGTATGGTGACTTCGCTAAAAGCTATACAAGATTTGACAAAACTTATACGTTTTTGACTATCTTTCAAAGCTTTAGTTGCTAAACAATTGCTAGAATGAACAAGAGTTTCCTGCAAGTAATTCAAAATGCAGAGTTAAAAGCAAGAATAGAGACATTGATAAGACATCACTTCACAGGCAAATACTATTGATTTATAATTATTGACCATTACATTAAAGATATTATCTATCATAGTTTCCCATTTGATTCCAAGAAGCAAACTAGTTTGTAAATCTCGCCTGAAAACCCATACAGGATTAGCCCGCAAGAGAATGACTAATTTCTCCTATATCAGTTTTTATCAGGCAGGCAAATTTGTTGGTGAACTTGAAACGATTGGCTATTGCTTTATAAAAGAATTTAAAAGAAAAAGAAACGGGTTATTTTTATTAAATTATGACTATAAAATATAACATACTGTACATCATGAATTTGTTGTTCAATTTCTAAACAGGTTTGAAGCAGAGAAAAGATTACAAATAACTGCAAACCTTAAGTTCATTTATGCTACCAAAAGCTCCACGACATTCTACTAAAAATGTTAAATGTCGTTCTAACTCTGCTCCATAGTCAACCTAGCAGTAAAAAAGCAGGGAACTAATGTAAACAAATGAAAGAGATAGCAACTGTACATTCAAGAACAGAAGATAAAAATTTGAGGGTAGCAATTATCTTGTTAAATCTTATACCATATGAACAAATCGACAAATCAGGCGTGCTGGCTGCTGGTAACTATCGTCCTTCATGTTTGCAAAATCTACACCATCATGTAGAGACTGACAAATTTCAAAAAGTGACTTTATTGTAGTCTGATCATGAATACTACCATTTCTGCCCAACAAAATAAGGATACGAGATAACTATTACCAGGAAATATAATAAATTATTAAAATTATTTATACAAATATGTCAACCATGATAATAAAACTTCAGCAATTTTTTATTAAGAAAAGTTGTTTTTTGATGAAGCATCAGTACAAGGCAAGAATTCCAGAAGGGAACTGTGATAAAGACAAAATGATTGCAAAAGTAGCCCTAAGGCATTATTATAGTTAAATGCTTTGAAACTAGTTTCTTGGTCTTCATTGATGATGGGCAGTGATTAATTGAAATAGACAATTAACAGCTTATTAGTCAAATTTCAGGAAACTACACGGTGAATACAAGAAGGAGCAGGTAAGGTACTGACTACAGTAATCACTAGGACAAGAACACGTAACTAATGAAAGAATGGTACCTTGATGCCATATTAAGGATTTGCATATCAATAATATTCCTCGAGCTCCCATACATCACATCTAAAATCTCAAGAAAATGACACTACAAAAACATACAATACAATCAATCAATTACATATAAAACAAAATTTTTCCTCAATACTTTCAGCATGATGGGAGGAAAAAATCAAACAGAGAAGAACACGGAAGTCGAGTGAGAATAATACCAAAGCAAATAGATCTTCTAAGTCCTTGAAATGAGAAAGAAGTTTCATCAACATGGACTGCAAGCCTACCAATTCATCTTCAACAATCTCTTTATTGCATGCTCGCTCTGAAATGCCTTCTAAAATGGTTTTCAGATGATTATTCTGGCACAATCATTAAGTTCAGAAAAGATACAACTAATACGGTGGATATATGCTACTGCTATCATACCCCCAAGCTTGCATTAAAATTGGCATGCAACACGTGAAAAAAATTTAGTTAATAAGTTAACATTGTAAAAAGAATGCTGGAAAAATTTCAGGCTAGGAGCTAGTTAAAGGAAATAGTTTCCTAGCAGGTAACATACAATCAATAACAAAATGATCACTTAGAAATATTTGAGTGGAACAAGAACTAAAAAGATGTCAAAATACATTTTACTCAAACTTACCATTTCATTCTGAAGAACAATATCAAGAAAAGCATCCACAACCTTCACGTAGTCATCAAGTTCATCAAACAGAGTTACAACCTATTATGGAGCATATATAACCAATGAAAATAAATTAAACAAGAAATCAATTGAAGCAATGAATCATCATATACATAAACAACTATAAGGTTGAGAACATTAATGAAAATCATTCTTTAAATGTCATTAGGCAACCAAAAAAAAAAATTAGTCTCTCATGACAATCATGCTACTTGTCACATTTTAATTTATAATGACATGATTTATTATCGATCAGGATGCAACATCAAGCATTGATGAGATATCAAGCAAGTACAAGTCCCAACCATAAATACTTTTATCACTATAACCCCCACCCCAACCAACACACACACAAAGTATGAATTTCTAATTGTATGCATAAAAATCTCCAATAATTTTCATAAGAAGACTATTCCCACATGGCTTTTGAAAACGACAGACTGACAACCAACACTGAACAGAGACCAGCCTTAGAGAAATGAAATTAAGATCACAAAAACTTGAGAAAAACATTTAAAAGAAAAAATATTCGCAAAATTCCAAACAAGCAAATAGGAACAGAAAACTATAAGTACCTGAACGATTCTATCAATGACTGCATCGACAATATCCGTTCGAGGTCTATTCTCACACAGTCTGAATCCAAGTAACCTGTAATTCAAACACTGTTCAAAAAAGAATTTAAGTAAGCAACAAGTAATAATAGTAGTAAATAATAACAGTTATAATAGTAATCACATGGTAACAAAAGTAAATTTAAAGAATATGACAATTATTATGCATAAAGTGTACTGTCAGATAAAGATACCTGGTCGAGACTATTATCATGGCTGCACTCGATCAGATGAAGGATATCCACAGCATTGGTGCTGACTACTTCAGTTGGAAGTTCCTTAAGCAGATGATGAAGAACAATTGAGACACATGGGTTATTCCCAAACAACCCAACTTGATTCCTTCCAAACCCAAGCTCCACAAGTACATTGCCTACTTGCCTCTTTCAATAGATATTCGTCATCAAGTTAGTAAAATGCAAACATAAACAGATTCTAGAGAAAATATTCAAAGTCAGATGAATTTCAACAGCATCCTACTGCATAATAAAGAGATGAAATTAGACTTCAATGCAATCATTCATAAAGAGAGTTCTTGTCAACTTCACTGAACGGCTACCACTAGTGTGGTACACTTCACCACTCTTGTTTTAAGAGTCCTGAAGAAAATACTAATGCTCATTATTAATTAGTAGAACATGCACCAGGAATAGCACATAAATTTACTGCCTATATTTAACAGAAAAGAATTTCAGAACCATGCACCTCAACTTTCCAAAGATGGTTTAATGCAAATAAAATTACCGCAGGAAACTCCCATTACTGAGTACTGACCTGGGATACATCTTTAAAAATGCACTTCATAATATACTCAATCGTTGGCTCCATTAGGCTGACAAGCAATTTTCTGTCACTCATAGATTTTCCATCCACTATTTCATTTGTTGATAGAATCCGCATCAATACAATTTTAATGTCATTAACAGACGTAATTAAATGTCCTGTCACAACAAAAACAAACATGTAATTAAATGTCCTGTCACAACAAAAACAAACACGCTTCATATAAATTCCCGTTGTCAAAAGATACTAGCATAGATAATTTATCAGACCAGTTTTAGCAATGGAACAGTATTACAGTTAAGCTACACTAAATAACACAATAAAAAATACAGCATATATAGTTAAACCCATGCTCCAACTCTTGCCAGGGTCCATTGAAACTTGTCAAGTCAAGCCAAAATATAGTTACACACAGGGAATCTGGCTTGGATCAATTGGGTCCTATTCCTGAACAGACCCTTTAATTAACCATAATCCTATAACTTTTACACAATAAAAACTTGGCAAACATGAAACCTGATAGAGTGAAGGAAATAAATAAGAAAAGATATGAGTTTCAAAAAAATAATAATAACAATAAGAAAAGATATGTTCCACGAAAAATATATATATATATCAAAATCATGAGAAGCTCCAACAAAATCTTTTAATAGCTAAAACTGGCATTCAACCATGACCAAACAAATTCTAAACATGACTGTTTAAATTGTGTTCTTAGGAGAATCAATAACACTTAATCCAATTACATATGGCCACCGTAGCAAGAAACTATCTGAATCTTAGAGCGATAGAACGGTACCCACCACATTTTGTGCCCTAACTCAATCCAATAAGACACCAGCTAAATTTGTTTAGCATCTATATGAGAGCATAAATGTACAAGTAAATGTATGTTATTTGTAAAGAAAAGCACAGTTGTCTCTGTGAATACAAAAAGTCTAAAATAAAGGTACCTGCATTACACGAGGGTAACTTTCGGGCACAATGGGCCATAAATAAACAACAATAAGCATATGCCAATGGATCTCCTAACCCTCTTGTCATCTGTACCAGTCGCTGGAGACTGTCTGCAGGTTGGTCAAGCAAAAAACGCCAACAAGGCAATATTGCCAGCTCCAAATAACTGAAATATAACATCAAATAAGCAAATAGTAAATACCAACAAACAAAAGGGAGAAACGCAACAGGTAATTTCAAACTCACATGAATGAAATTACACAATAACTGAGAAATAGATATTAACCAATTTTGGGATTTAGCAGATTTGTAACAAGTGTTTATTTTGCTAATGTAAGTATGCAACAATAGAAATGCAAAGTTGACCCTGTATCAGGATGATTTTCCTATAGTCATAAAGAAATTCAACTAAAACTAATTATGAAACTAAGTCTTGTTTATTTTCTCTACAATTAAACTGGTGACAAGTAACTTATTACTTCCTGGATTCATTCTTGTCATCTAACCAAATTAGTTGTGCCTTTATTAATCTAAACGGTCTGTGAATGCTCAAGCATCTTTTATAGAGCCAAAATACATGAAATAAAATGGTATTATAGAGTTTAATATTAATTACATTTGGGCACTTCTTCAACTAACATTATTCTTACCACAATAAACATTGCATGATCAGAAACTAAAAAATTTGAAAGATCAAACATATGGTTCAGGTTGGCACTGATAATTTAGAACCAAAAATATACCAAGCACGAGATGACTCTGATAAGAAGTGAAACCTAAATCTCAAAAAGCTATTTGCACAAAAAAGTTGCAATTTGAATCCTAATGAAATTGAAACAAGAAAATAAACACTTTCTGTTCCAAGTTTCAAGATAAACAGTTTAAAACAAAAGCCAAAGGAAGAAGGTCCATTATAATCCGACAAACATGAAATTATTATATATATAAAATTAAATTAAAAAAAAAAATTCAGATCACTATCATCAGTAATATTATGAAACATTCGAATATAAGGAATTTGAGAAGATAAGGACCTCACATGCGAGGAAGAAGCTCCCGGATCGAACCAACTTTGCAAAACCAGTTGTAGCAAGTTTCTTTGGCATCAACGCAAATATTACTTGCTATAAAATTCTCTGCCATCAATCCCAAAAAGGTTTCAAGAAAACTTATTGGCTTCTAATAAAGAAAAATGAACATGCCTGTGGTTTATATAGCCTTTTACTTCGTTTAAGTAAACAACTAGTATTCTAATAAACCTTACACATTACTTACAGTAAATTGGCGCAGAACACAAACTAAAAGCATAGACACCACATACAAACAGAAACAGAAGAGAGAAAGAGAAACATCTGAACTATTAAAATGGACATGGACCTGGTAAAGAGCAGAGTCTAGTCCCATCTTCAGCAAATTCAGCTCTCTGCTTGATGCGATCCCATACCATATCCCCAAGCATGTCCAATACTTCTGTGGCTAGAACAAATAGTGTGGGATAAAACTGTAAAACCGAGGTATCCATCAGAAGCTTAGCAACCTGGACAACAGAAGAAGTGATTTGCTAGTCAGATATCCCAACTCACACTAGATACTCTTGAAAATACTGGCTTGACTAAAAATTACCATCAAATAGAGCAAAAGGAAAGAAAAACAAATCCCGTCAACTTCTTACATAAAATTGGAACAAGTGTAATGAAGTCAGTCGGGTCGGGTTTGTACAAAAGTGAAAATATTAAAGCTAGAATTACAATATAAAAACAACTAGTAACTTCACAAACTATCAAATGGCGATCGATCATCAAAAATAAAAATTTTAAAGAAAAACTGATAAATAGCACCAATATGTCTTTGCTTTACCTTCAAAACTGCTCAACCATTAGATAGATCTTGATGACAATATCAAAAAATTAAAAAGAAATTATGATACAAAAATCACCTTTATAGATAACTTCAGAGCTGTAACACGATCTTCAGCACACCAAGCATGCTTAATTTCATCCTTCAGCTCATGTAATCGCGAGACATACTCTTGCCCAGTTATCACCTTGACACCCTCTTCAGCAAACTTCTCTGGATCATCCAATTCCTCTAGATGCATACTTGTTGAAGATTTCACATGTGCTGCAATTCAATGTAACCATATAATTATTATAAGCAAATACAACAACCGTGATACATACATCTAAACAATTATGTAAATAAATCTTGCCACTGAAATAATATGATTCCAATTAAATAAAAAGAAACAGAGTAACAGAAAGAAAGGTGAGAAGGTCCCCGCACCCTTGCCAGTTGGAATTATTACATCAGACATCTGCAGAGAAAAAAAAAAAAAAGTCATATTATGACTTACAAGCAGTAAGATCAACACAAAAGGATTTATTCTAATTCTTTTGATACCGCGTACTTTTCAATTTGACATGCTTTATAAGAAAACTACCACATATCCCCATAAGCCTCAACAACTTTTGACAGATTTCAAAAACACACCACACATGAATTTAACTCAATATCACTGATTTTAATGGAATCTATTTATATATACACAAAGTGATACAGATGATTACCGCAGAAACTGAGACCATTTTGGAGATAGGAAACTTCTGCATTATGAATCTCTTAAAAGATGTCCATTCTTTTACTGGAACTTGAACAGCAGCTTCACTTAGAACTGTAGAACTACTCTCACCATATTGTATATCCTCAACAGACACCGCCAAATTAGTACCTATCACTCTTAGTGGATCAACAAAATCACTATTTTCATGATCCTCAACATCATCCACCTACAATAAAATTATATAATTATATAAATGTAAAACACAGTCAACCAACAAACATAAATTATATAACGATTCAATGACTACAGTGAACTATTAATGTGATTACACTATGTTTGATTGATAACAAAATCAATAAACAACCAAAAAATATTCTAAGCTATGAATTTTATGCTCAGTGACAGTTACAGAAAAACAAAACAAAACAAAAAATCAATTCAACTAACAGCAGGAATTGAAAATTTAAGCAATGTTTTCACAGGAACAAAACAGATAATATATATATATCAATGTGAATATACTATGTTTTGCTGTAAAGAAAATCAATGTAACAACAAAAAATTCTAAACTATGACTCTCATATTCACTGTAAGTTACTAAAAAAACAAATTAAAATAAAATTTAATCCAACTAACAGTCACATTCCGGATTTCAAAATTTAAGCAACATTTTCTCAGGAACCAAACAGAAACAAAATAAAAATTACTATTGTTAATATACTATGTTTGGTTACAGAGAAAATCAACAAAACAACAAAGAATTCTAAGCTATGATTTTCATGTTCACTAACAGCTACACAAAAACGAAAAGCTCAATTCAACTAACAGTCACATTCACATTTGAGCTTTCAAAATTTGAGCAACATTTTTCTCAGGAAAAAAAAAAAACAGAAAAATATACATATATATATTTTATTAATGTGAACACACTATGTTTGGCTGCGGAGAGAATCAACAACAAAGAACTCTAAGCTATGAATGTCATGTTCATTGACAGTCATAGAAAAATAAAAAATTACATTCTAAAATTGTTATTTATTATATATAACTATAACTAAATAAAACATATCACATTTATAATAATCGACAAACAGAATCACATTCACTAATTGTAATCAGATATATTTAGTTTATAATAAAAATATAATAAATTACCATTAACAATTTTAAAACGCAATCAAGTGTATGGAAACCTGCGTATAGTAGAATGTGCCTATATATATAAATATATATATGTATCATCAGTGTGAACACACTAAGTTTGGTTGCAGAGAAAATCGACAACAAAGAATTCTAAGCTATAAACTTCATGTTCACTGACAGTAACAGGAAAACGAAAAATTCAATTCAAGTAACAGTCACATCGAGAATTCAAATTTGAAGCGGAATTTTCTCAGGAACCGAACAGAAAACAAAAAGGGGAAACTGAAGTCAGTTTATCGGCTAATGAATTCAAAGTTTTGCGAAGCTGAAGAAGTCAAAGTTTGAAATTGAAGAGTGAGAATTTGCTAAACAGGTTCGAAGAGAAATTTTTAAGTGAAGTGAGACCTGGAGCTGGAGGTGGTTTAAAGACGGAGGAGGAGTGAAGAGAGGGTGGTGGTGGTCGGCGCGTGAGCGAGGAAGTGCGTGGGAGTCCTGTTCGGCTTTGTAATTTCGGGGCCTGAACTCCATCGGAGGTTCGGTTGTTGTTGTGTACCGAAATCAGACGATCGTTTTTTACCTTTTTCTCCCTCGTGATTTTTGATAGGGGATCGCATGACTAAAACGCACCGTTTTAGTCCTTTGTTGTGTAATAAAATTATTTTATTTGATTTCAAATTTTCAATTAAGAATTCTAAATTCTTACTATATTTTTGGTGAATATTATTAAAACTGTTCAAAAATTAAAATTCGTTTTCGGTCCGTTAAAAGGTTAATCGTTTTTTGGCCACAAAGAAATCCCAAGCGAAGTGTTAAACATCTATGTGAAATGTTTCACTGAATTCAAACGGATAAAAAACAATTGGAATTTCATTTAAAATAAAAAACAATTAACTTTTTTGGGTCATAATCACATTTTATTTTATTTTAGCCAAAATTGAATTCGTTCCCTATCTTTTTGTTATAATTATATTATAATTGAAAGAAAATCTACTGACCTATAACCAAGGGCCAAAAATCTATTAACAATAATGATTAGAAGTATGCTAATAGTAAGACTCAAATTATGATCATATACGTGAAGATGAATTGCACTAACCATTTAAATTATAAATACGTATGTAAAAATCCGTTAACTATTATTCATATACTTAGTTAAGAACAAATTTTCATCAAAAAATAAAATTGAACATATATGTATATTAGGAGATCACTATATTGGGAATAATTTAAATGCTTATTATTATGCCAAAACAACTATAATTTATTGAGAACCTTTGGTCTAGTTTGATGGTGAAACATGAGCCCATCCACATCTTATCCGTAAATATTGAGCGGCGTGGGATTAAACCTACGACCTTATATAATATGGAACGATATGAGATTGAACCCATGACTTTGAGACAAGACATGTATGGACCAAGGTTTCATTACTAAATCGAACCACGAATCTCAAAACAACCATGATTTATAAATTAAAAAAAAAAAATGCAACTGTGATTTATTTCCTTGTGTATTGCATACTTGCATTATCCGGAGATTATTGGGCTGGGGTAAATCTAAGGGCCTTTGTAGTGCCCACCTACACATGACAAAATGTCAATGGGGTAGCCTATGATTACTGACTAGTACTCTTATAAGGCCTCCATATTTCTTCCGTCAAACTATTTGAACTAAAATTTCTTTAGTTAAATTTATAATTTGGATAACTTTTTTTTTTTAGTACTGAATGGAACCCAGAAGATAAACAGGACCAGATTTATGATTTGGATACCTATATATTTGGTTTGTAATAGTTAAAAATAGATAATAGATTATAATCCTTTGATTGATTAGTAGATGGCTGTTGAAATTATAAGTTTAAATACAACTTTTTACATAGTCATGCTTTGAGACGTACTCCTGCCCAGCACTTAAATTAAAGTTGGGTTTAATTTACTTTAGTTTTGTAACACCAAAGGGATTACAAATCAAATAAGAATATGAGATATAATATTTTGGTGTTATAAATCAAATGAAATATCCTCCAAAATTAAATGAGACGTTGTCTTAAACAAACTTGACAATAACTCACAGAAATTTCATTTCCTGGATCCAAACCCATTTCTGGTCCTAAGAAGGAGAGTCCAAGAATGAGCAACAACATTAGCCTCATGAGTCATGATAAATAAAATGAAACTTAACATTGGAAAGCAAGGAATACAAATGAAACACATATGCTCTTACCACCACTCCAATCTCATATTGTGAAGAAGGATTAGAATATAATTTGACACCATTAATTTGTGATTTCAAGATGATATACCATTATTTAACGCAATATGGATATACACATAACCTTACAAACCCATAAGTCTCACACTCCATTTGCTAATCAGATCCAAATATTAACTAACAAAAACATCATCTTCTTGTATGTCTACCATGATTGTTGTGATTATAATTTATAAACCTAAAGCACGCAGCAACATCTTTTGTTAAACACCATATAAGTGGACATAAACAAATAGTTAAAAATAAATAAATTAAAGGAAAAAAAAAACAATAATTTTCATTCCTGCCAAATAAAAACTCATTGACATATTCATTTCTGTAAAAAATAAAAAAATAAATATAACAAAAATATTCCACCGAAGAAGCTGGTGGCGGCAGCCACCGAGGCATGGAGGAGGAGCTTTGCACCATCACCACCACCTCGAACAACAACAGACACAAGAGTGGATGAAAGATACAGCCAAATCTTATATATTAGTGAATGTATTGTTACAATACAAGATTTTGCTGCATCTTTCACCCACGTTTGTGTTGCAATTGAGACAACATGAGACTTGACAACATTAGTTGATCAGTAAGATGGTGTGTCCTATTTTGCAACTTGTATGAAAAAGCCTTACACAACCGCGGATGAAAAATACCATGAAATCTTACAAATCGAATTAGCTTGTTATGCTACCACAACATACGGTTTTGCGATATTATTCATCCACGTTTGTGTTGCAATTGAGGCATGAGATTGAGATCCAGATCGAGATGGACTAGGATATGAGATCGAGATCGAGGTGGAGGTGGAGATGAAATTGAGGAGCTACATTTATAATATAAAGTATGAAACTTAGGGTTTTGCATCTAACATTTTATAGTCCAGGAAAGTTGTCTGCTGTGCCCAAGGTGTACAACAAACACAAAAGAGACAACTGAGATCATGCCACGTGTTACGATCATAAAATTTGGATCTACATTGTTTATGACATTCGGTTGGGATTTTATTTTTAAATATCAACCAATAATAACATCATAATGACTTGTTAAATTTGACGGCAAATTTCAAATCCAATTATGAACCATATATTAATTATGATAAACAAGATCAAACATGTAAATGCAAAATCATAAAATCATACCTTTTCTCGTCCCTATCAAGAATCAAATGCAATGACGATAGATAAAATAGACCGTTATATCAATAATAGATAGGACTAAATGCTCCAAGTGGGGTGGTCGAGTGATAGCCACCCCTACCTTATCTATGATGTCAAAATTACGGGTTTGAGCGTAAAAACTCTTACATTGTATGGGTAATTTTTTCACCATTGTATGAATAGACCTCTCCCTCATTTTCGGATTTTTGAATCGGGCTTCAAAGTAAAATCTCAATCAGATCTTGATAGATGTAATATCTTTATGTTGATCGAGTACAACTATTGGTTTCCAAATGCCCAACGAGGGGGCAAAGAGCTGTCACATGATGGAGGGCCTTATATTTGAATTTTTCCTTCGGTTTGCTTTCCCACAGGGTGTTTTCATCATTTCCATGTCCCTTTTTTGGACAATTGGGCTGGGACCATTGCTTCCCTTTAGATTCATCCTTCCGGCTTGTTTTTGGGCCTCCTTCTTTGGGCTGATTGTTTGTTGCTAGACCTCAATTGGCCTAGTGGGATTCAATTTTTGGGAGCTAATTTCTCCCCCAAAACAGATAACCTAGGAAGCAATCTATATACATATGCAATCAAGAAATTCGATTTGATCATTTATACTAAATTAACATAGGAGACATCCTTTGAAAAAAATTAAAGGGGCAAAAAAAAAAAAAAAAAACATAGGAGACATATTTTTATAATTTTCTTTAAAGTTGCCTCCAATTTTATATATAGGACAGGAAATTCTAAGTCTCTTGGATCGAGATTAATTTCGGTCAACTATACACGCATTTAATTGAAAGATTTTGTCATTAAGAGCTTAAAGTGGTGCAAGTGAGTAATTAGATGAGTTGACCTTCGTATACTTACATTAAACAGGAAAGTACTCTCCCTCATAACATCGATTTACTATTGCTTAAAATTGATAACCATTGCATTCTCAAGATATAAGCGCTTATAAGCTATATCAATTTTTTATTTTTGTTCTTTCATGACAATCAATCTTATTTAAAACTTGCAGTATTTAATTCTTCCGAAATATTAAACACAACCACCTCACATAGTCACATTCCTAGACATTCAAATAATAATAATAATTATAATTAACAATACAAGTACATGTCTTCGATAAAAATATATATAGTCAAATCTACCTATTACGGCACACCATTTGGCACGCAGTAATCCAATGGCGTCCCATAATGTTCATACTAACTTGGTACACAATAGACGTGTGAACGTGTGATTGATTCTTGATTGCTAGTTAACTTGCAATGCTTGAATCACAACAAATAATAACAATAAATTTTTTTGAGATCAATTGTACAACGACCCATCTTTGATCTAAAGTTTTGTTTCAAGAAGCTATCAAGTAAGATTTTTGTTAAAAAATTCAAGTCATGTAAGGAGGATGTTTAGGGCTCTGCTTGTTTGAATAGGATTGCAATATTTTTCTTGAATGACAAATTAATTGAGAGCTAATTAATTCTTCCACTTTGCTTCTCCTCACAGAATGCCTAAATTTCCTCAGGTCGGCCATTTGGGGCACCCATTGTTTTGGTTAGTCAGTGTAGCACCCTCTTGACGACTCTTGATCACAAGTCAAAGATTGTGAAAAGCCTTAAGTACCCTTTTCAATTTTCAAGTGTTCAGACAACTTGAAGACATTGTAATTACATATCAAATTGATCTACCACAAGTAGTCTAAATCGGATCACAATTTAGTCACAAATTCAATTTAGAGGACCACTTCCTATATTTTCTTTGATTGCTTTTGGATATTCGAAATTTTAATAAAGATTTTGACTAAATTACGTGTGAAAACTGTTTCCAATAATTAAGATGATAATTCCAATTTTAAGTATCAATCTATGTAGTTTCATTATCTGATTTAACATAACTTTACACAAGTTTCATAAGAATATCTATACAACTTAACAATTATTTCTAATAAAAGGAGTTGTTTCATTCATATTAATCTAGTTAATGACCATACCAAACAAAATGTTCATATCAATCTAATTAATGACCATATAAAAGCAAAACAAATGAATAAATAATATTGAACGAAACTCAAAATACAAAATATCTTATTAGATAGTATGGTCTTTTCACAACTCTAGCATGATTAAGTAGTGTGCCAAATTTAATATATAATTCAACTTTCTTAAGAACTAAACCCTATAAAATTCGAACACACTCTACTTCAAAAAACTTGAAAAAAAAAAAAAAAGAATTCAAACACACTCTTTGCATCACATCCCAAAGAGCTTCCACCCTTTACCAATTTTCCCGCGTCAACTCCCTCCCACTTTAGTCCTGCTATAAACCCTAAGTCTTCCCTCCCCATTTCCTCTACAACTCTCTCCACAAATCCAACTCTCACACACCATTTCTCTCTCTCTCCCTCTCTCTCTCTCTCTCTCTCTCTCTCTCCAAACTAAAAACACTAACCCTAACCATAGCATACGATAGCCACTTGTCTCATTGAAGCAATGACAATAACGAAAATCATCTTCACCCTAGCCATAACACTGGCTATAACCCTCACTCTCACCATGCAAGGCATCCGCGACCCGGAGGAAAAGAAGCCTCCTTTAGAGCACATATCAACAGAGGATCTAACAACACATGCGAACAGTTACAACCTAGCTTTCCCATCTAGAAGTAGTACTAGCCGGTTCCTCGCGCAGGTGAAGAAGAACCCTAGAGCTGCTGACCATTGCCACAAGGACAATGAGGTTTGCTACCACCAAAACCGCAACTCCACTTGCTGTAACAACAAGTGCATGGACTTGTCGACTGATCAAAACAACTGCGGTGCTTGCAAGCGCAAGTGCAAATTCACGGAGGCTTGCTGCCGCGGAGAGTGCGTGAATTTGGCGTTCGATAAGAGGCATTGCGGGCACTGCAACAACCGGTGCGAGCCTGGCCAATATTGTGTGTATGGAATGTGTGATTACGCCTAGTTAATTAATTATTAATTGATTAATTAACTGATTATACGGCGCATGTTGAGTCTTTGAGATTCGAGATGATTTATATTCTTTAATACAATAAAAAGCCAAAATTAAATTTGGTGGGTTATCATAAAATATTATAGTTATAATTAATTACATTCTGAAAAACATTTACAAATATATACTCAAGTGTTATGTCTAAATGTATTATTACAAAATGGAATTACTTCAAGAAATATGTCTTATGTATTGATTACTCGTTATTGTTACAAATTTTTTGTTGGAGAGGGAGATTATTAAGAATCTATATAAATGAGACAATTTAATTGTTCTGTAGTTATCATTGTTATTTGACAGATATATTTATATCCTTCCAGGTCTTAATGTTAAATAATTGTATATATTATTAATTAGAATTATCATATATTTTAACTAAGAATTGATCTGATCATATTACACTTGAGCTGTTTTCTTGGGAAGTTGCTGATCATTGATGATACACGTAACATGTATGATCAAAAGAATAGATGTATTCTTAATCATTTTTAGTGTTTGTGTAATTACATTGACTGATTAAAGGCAAAAAAATTAACGAGCTTATTATATAATTAATTAAAAATTTGAATTGGAGGTTGCATTGATGTCAAGTTTAATAGAAGAACTAAACTGGGTTACCAGGTGTGTCAAAAAACATATTTTATCTGGGAATTTTTTCCCCTTTTTTTGTTATCCTTTGTTAATCAATTAATTCGTTCAACTTCGTTTGTGTACAATGTTGTTGTTAAAAAAAAAAAAAAATCGATTAGTTTTCAATTATTCTTCATTGTAACAAATTAAAGAAAAACCAATACCAAAAAACTTAAACGAATTCAAAAAGATAGAATTTTATATATAAGATCAATTATTTATTAATGTATATAGTATCTATTGTGCATGCATGGAGGAGGATGGGAACTTAAAAGGAAGGGAACGAATGTGTGTGTGTATACATATATATATATTTGACTACCTTACCTAATCATAAACCTTACTCCTCAATTGGAGCTTTGGATTAGATATAATGATAGTAACTAAAACCAATTCAAAGACTCTAATTAAAGGGTAAGATTAATAGGTGAATAATATAATTAAATTTCTATATATATACATATATATAAGTAGAATAAGTGGGTTTTTTTTTAAACAATATTAATTATAGGGGTTTTATGGTCAAAGGCCTGAAGTCTGCTCCCAAAAGTTGTTCAAGTAAACGGCTACACATCAGCATACATGCATGATCGTGACAAGCAAAAGCTAGCTTTCATTTTGTTGATTCTCAATGATGTCCATAAAAGAGGTTACTTAACTGATACAATATAAAAGTTGGCCCCTAAATTGATGCTTAATCGCCGTAAAATTGTCCATTAATTTCGCTATATGCCACATGCATATATGCTCTTTAATTCTAAAACTTACCCGTAAAAAATGCCTTCTTCACATGTACTTAGTCTCACAATATGTGTAGCTAGGTTACGTTTCAACAAGACCAAAAGAAAACCAAAAAATTTGCACAATCATCACAACCCAAAACTCACTACTACGAAAATAAAGTTTTAATGAGATGGATATGTACATAGTGATCTGTGATACTATAAAATAACACGAAATTAATTTTGAATTTGAAAAATGATACTTAACTATTAAAAAGAGTTTTGTTTGAAAAAATTATTAAAAAGAGTTTTAATTTGCACCAAAAGCATGAATTACTAAATTTATCATTTATTATTATAATGTCTTTATTCTCTTTTCTCCTCTCTGAGTAGATTTCTCCTTCTCTTAGAGATTTCTTCAGATCAAATCACTTTTCTTCACTCGACATCACTCTCGCCCGTTCATTGTTGCTCTTGCTCACTCAAGTCTCATCTCTTCTCAAAGCTTGTCAAACTAAAAACATAATTTTTGGATTGTTCGCCTTGTCGCATAAACTGTCATGCAAACACTGGTAGTTTTTTTTTTTTTGAAAAAAATGAATAGTATTATAGTACCATGATAACTCATTTTAATTATATTAAGATAATTGGTCATACATATGTATATTAATTATTTTCAAATTTTTATCCCAACCGTTATCATGGTTTAGTATAAATTTATAAAATGGTATGCATATGTGACAATTTTTAATTGGATATGAACCTAGAGTTTGGGAATTGCAAGTGTTAGCTAGCGTGACAAGGAAAAGTGATTCCTTTATATAGTTGGTCATTGGGATAAGAATTTTCTATCAATGTTGATATGATGCTATTTTTTTTATGAGAGCAATCGAAGTTTGTGTGATGTATGAGAGAGAAAAAATCTATCAATCTTGATTATTTATGTTTTCAAATGCTGAAGTGTTACTAGATTATCAAAAGATTAATAAAAAAATGGATGGTAGAGAATTCTTACTCTGATCATTAATGTTAAGATAACTATAGTGTCTTTTGAGAGATAAAAGAGAGAGACAGAGAGAGAAATAGTCAACTTTTTTCTTTAATGGATGTCTTATTGAGAAAGTATCTGTTAAAAGAAAATTTCTATACCATATATACTCAAATTTTCCTCAATTTTGGCCATGAGTTTAAAGACAAAAAAGAGACATTATTATTCTCATAGACATTATCAATATACATGTTTTAAGGGTGTTTAACTTTATATGATTTCACTTGAAATAATGAAAAAAAAAAACTTAAATATTAGATGTTATAAATGCAAGTTCACTCATATCATTCCATATAATTTTGAGTATCCAGTTATCTAGGATGCCACTTCTAGAACCGAAAACACTCAGGCTTTTTTAAGAAGCTGAGTTGGCGACAATTTATAAGTAGTTTATTTAGTTAGCTAGGTTGTATAATTATCGACATACTCATTAAGCATGCTCAAATATGGAATAACACAAAGGTTTAAAAAGAAAAAGAAGAGACTATGTGCAGAGAATCTTTTCTTGGTTTTCTGATTGTGTGTTATTGAAGCAAATTAAAGGTATAAGGAATTGCTTAGTTTGTTGGGTAAAGCATATATAAGCTACGACACATGAAACACGATTTTTCATCTTTTTTGATCCCATCAGAGATAAGCAAAGCATTCTATAACCTACGGTTACAATTGTGCTCTAAAAACATGGCCTCGTATATGTAGTTTTCTTGTTAACTTTAAAAAGGAAAAACTATACATATTTTAAGCCAAGTCTAATCAATTTCATTAAAATATCACTTGTTGATAAAAAATTTATAGATATCTTAAGAATTCTAAAACCCCGCCCTTTTTTTTAACTGATACCTTAACTGAATGATCAAATGGTGAGATTAATCAAGGCCTATATAGATAGATCAGACTTAAAATTTGGCTTAATTAGATGTCTACTTTCACATGTAGAGGAAATTAATATTCGCCCCATTAATTTTTTTTTTTATGAAAGAGGTGAAACTTAAAGACTGCTAAAAAAAAAAAAAAGTTATACAATCAATTTAACTAAAAATTAATTAATATCCATACTTCAAATATACCTTAAATTTTATATATGAAAATATATGCAAAATTAACTCTATATATTGAAGTTCAACCATCAAATCTTTTTACACAATTGGCCGATACATTATAAAGGCGAAAAGTAAACACCAGCTATATGACATACGTGATCAATAAATTGCATTGAATTAATAAAATATACCATATAACCTATTGTTAATTGTTATAAAGTCCGATTGTATTGGATTTCTTCTTTCGTTAAAGAATATCTTTGTCAGAGACTCAGAGTTAGTGCAGAACTAGCTTTCTTAGCTGTTCGGTCCAATCATACATAAATTAATGTAACCCAAGCTTATTGTAATTTATTCTACACTGAAGAAGCTGCACGGTGACTACAGTAAGATTCTAAGGCTTCTTTTTCCTTCTTTTTTCCACTTTTACGAAGTGTCTGCAGATGTAACTAAAACGACAAGAGAATAGGAACTAATTATCCATAACTTGTTCACAGAGATTGTACAAATTTCTTTCACTTTTTCATATATATATATAAAATCTCTTTTTATAGAAACTTGTGATGAATTTTTAAAATTTATGAGCAGCAGATTCATGCAATAAAGAGTTCAATTCTCAATTATTTAATTAACATCATGATCAGCCTGACATGACAATAAAAAATTGCTAGAGTCTGATCATGCGCTGCGCAATCACAACAACCATGTACATTTTCAAAGGGCCCGTAACATTGCTCTTCATTTTGGCCTTGTTTTCTCTTCTCTCCACCACTTCTCAACAGTACTCCACATGCAGTGAAACCTTCACCGAATTGAAAGAACAAAAACAAATAAAACACTGCAAGAAATTACCGACTCTTGCAGCTGAATTAGGCTGGAACTTCACTGAAGATGCTCACAACAAGGCTGCCCCTAGTCGAATCGACATTCTCTTCGGGACCAGGCTGCATGCCGAGATGGGGTGGCTAGCTTGGGGTGTCAACCCTACAATCAGGCCTAATATGGTCGGTACTCGGGCCATCATTGGCATGAGGCTAGAAAATGGTTCCTTGGCCATTGCTACATACAATGTAACGCGTAACACCAAGCTAGGCTGCGGGCTACAACCTTCCAAGATCGATGTTTTGGTGGAGAATATGAAGATCGAATACAATGATAATAATGGTTACTTCACTATTTCCGCGACATTTCATCTTCCTCAACCGGAGTACAATATTTCGAGGCTGAACCATGTATGGCAAGTGGGGTACTACACCATTGACATGGAGCCTTTGATGCACCCCACATCTCTTCAAAATGTTGACAGTGGAGAGACTACAAATTTGAGGACTGAGGAGAGTCACAGTGTTGGAAAGCACAGGCATCATCTAAGAGTGGTAAGAGTTTAATTAACCAAACTTTTAAATTTCTCTTTATAATTAAGGTCTATCATATATGGCTTCATATGTTTTTTACAGTGAAAAAGTTAGCTCGAGAGACTATATATATTTTGTTTCTACAATAGCTCCTAATCTATCTCGATTCAATTCGATCTAACCTTGTGATTCTAATATTTAATCATTAACAATTGAGATGTTTATATGTCTCAATTGTTAACCTGTACAGTTAAAGAGTTAATTTAGAGTTTTAAGTCACAATAGTCATGATATATATGATCAAAATAAGTGGTTTCATTTTACAGGTGCATGGGATATTGAACATTGTGGGGTGGGGGACACTTTTGCCAATTGGTGTGATGCAAGCAAGATACCTTAGAGTGCATCCAAAGCCAACAGAGTGGTGGTTTGTTCTTCATGTTTCTTGCCAAACTATTGGCTACACACTGGGCACCATTGGCTGGATCATTGGACTTTGGCTTGGACATGTTTCCAGATACTACACATTTCACAAACACCGCACTCTCTCCATTTTCATCTTCACTTTCGCAACTTTACAGGTAAGTCATTTTTCAGTTCTCTGTATATATAGAAGTGTTTTTGGTATATATCCTCAAAAGTGCTTTTGAGCAAGCAAATCTGGTTTTTCGTATATGTTTATATATGTAGTGTTTGGTATTGTATTTTTAATTTTTATATTGAAATGAGAAGGCATTTAAGTGATAATTTAAGCAAAGTATGTGTTTATAAAGCATGCTTCTCTAGAATAAATTACTTGAATTAAATTAAAAACCAACAAATTTAATTTAAATATTTCTGTAAAAGAATATTTAAGATATAGTGAATATTTGAATAGTTTTTATATAGAAGTCTTGTTTCATGTAAAAGTACAAAGTAATTACATATATCTTCATATTTTAATTAAAAGTATACTAATTAAATTGCTTCTCTAAAAGCACCGCAAGTGCCTTTTGTTTTCCAATAATTGTTCTTTTTTTTTTTAAAAAAAAAAAGAGGTTTTTGATCAAGTTTATATCTAGCAATATTTATTTCCAAAAGAAAAATCATTGTCAGTGTAACACTATAAATTGAATAAACACAATAACATTTTCAACAATTTAACATGGCTTTTGGTCGCACATTTGACATTAAAATCACTACTAAACATATGATCCATATATATATTTATAACAAACATCTTCTACTATCAAAGCACTTGTTGGAGATATGTCACATAACACCCTAAATCATGTACAGTATTTTTTTTGGAAGTATTTTTCCTACCTATATAATTAGTAGTAAAAATTACTATAAATGATCCAAAGCAAGTAAAATTTCATTTTTATCTAAAAATATTATTCGTATCTAACCTTAATATATTTATTGTTTTTAACCTTATTAAGTCCTTAAAACATTTTATGTGCGACAATACATACGACCTATTTTAAAACGAAAACATTTCGCAAACAATTTGCACCTAATTAATATGATTGATGTCTCCTCTATATGATATATATTATCCATGCACACATGCAGATGTTGGCACTGCGGTTGAAGCCAAAGAGAAAAGATGAGTACAGGAAATTCTGGAACTTGTATCACCATTTTCTGGGGTATGCATTGCTTGCTGCAATCTCCGTTAACATATTTTTTGGAATTGGAATTCTCAAGCCGGCACATCGCATTTGGAAGTGGTTTTACATTGGAATTCTTGGTAATTTGGGTGTCATTGTTCTTGCATTTGAGATTTGTAGTTGGTCCAAATTCCTTGACGAAAAGAAAAATAAGGAAAAAAAGCTACCTGGATCAGACACTTCAACACCAGTGAAACAATAATATTGATTGGTAGTGATAGCTATATAAACTTGAGTTTTCTGTTTTTGTTGTAAATAAAATAAATTTGTAGTTTATTTATTTATTTTTTTTTTGGTTTGGGTGGTTGAAGATTTGAAAGAATTTGTGAGTGTAGGAATTTGGACTACATTATCATCTTTGGTTGGAAATAAAATTTGAACTTAAATTAGTAATGAAGATTTGGGAAATGAGATTGTTCCTTTTAATGACTTAATTTTGTTGATGTTAATGAGATTCGCTCTAAATAAAGCCAAATTCAACTTTTGCTTCTTCCCTAATGAACTTCTAAATTTTGGTCATCATATTGAAATTTTCCTTTTACAATAAATTATTGTCAAACCACCTGTCCTCATTCTATTTTATCAACAAATATTTAAGATTCAAAGTACACCCATCAAATTTTCACATGTTTCTCATAAAAATTACCAAATTCTATTTATATATATATGTGTGTGAATAAATTAAACTATATTTGACCTCTTTGATATAATTTGATGGTAAAAACGGAACTTGCATCTTTTTTTTTTTTTTTTTTCGGAATATTGGATATTATGAAATAATAAATCCAAATTTGGGAACTACAATAATATAACCCTAAAATCAGTCAAATTTGGGGTTATAAGAAAACTTAACAACACCAGAACTTGTCCCAATCAATATATATAGAAATGACTAGGCAACATAGGATTTAGCCAACCATAAATATATCTAAACACAAGATTAAATAAACAACATTAACATGAATGAAAATCAATAGCACCAAAAATAAACTATGCAATATAACCTCCAGAACCCAAGTACCGTAATAAAAGATGATGACACATCAAATGGAGAACCCTTACAACAATCAAATCTTCTGTCTCAACTTGAAAAGCTTCCTTGAATCACTAGAAGATCTAAGATTGTAGTGTTTAACTCTAGATACATCATCGCCTTGAATTATCAAGGAGACACGCTACCATTGATTTTCACCTACCAATTGAAAGAGATACAAACAAAACAAAAAATAAGGTTTTTTAGAGTCGAATCTAGTTATCCATTGGATCTAGTACTAAAAAACCTCCAACACCAAAGGAAACAAGAAGAAACCTGAGCAACAAGAAATCAACAAAAAGCAAAGAGGGGGAGGAACAAAAAAACAGTAAAAAATTATCTGGTTCTTATTGAGAAAATAATCTGAATCACACCGAGAAGAGCCTTTACGAAAGCTAACTCTCTCTGAGGACAAGAGGTTTTTTCTCTCTCTAGAATGAGAGCTTTCGAGCATACTAATTGAAACGGATAATGTATCTGAGTTATCAAGCTTGCTTTACCGAATGCATTTAATATAAAAATGTTAAACTATATTTTAATTAATAATTTTTTTTGAAACCATAATTACTTTAATCATCTTAATATTTTTCTTCTAAAAATTATTTATATAATAAAAAATCGGATCCTAATTTTTGTTTTTGTTTTTTTTTTTTAACAAAATATCCGAATAATAAAATCTCTCTCGAAAAAAAAAAATCAACAAGTGAAAAACGCACGAGCCACCACATATCGACACGTACGAGACACCAACAGCAACAATGGCAGCGCCGCCCGTCGAGGGTGCCGCCGTGACAGCGCTCCGCTCCGTCCTGCTCCGAGTCCGCCAAGCTGCTGAGCGGTCGGGTCGGCAACCTGAACACGTACGGGTCGTCGGCGTGTCCAAAACCAAACCCGTCTCTCTCATCCGCCAAGTCTACGACGCCGGTCACCGTTGCTTCGGCGAGAACTATGTCCAAGAAATCATCGACAAAGCTCCTCAGGTATTGTAGACCAAGTAAATGAACAATTTTTGAACATTTTTGTGGTGTTTTTTCAACTGGGTTGGTGTTAAAACTTTGTGTGGTTGAAATTTGGTTGCAGCTACCAGAGGACATAAAATGGCATTTTATTGGGCATTTGCAGAGCAACAAAGTGAAAGCGCTTCTGGGTATGTTCAAGTTTGGATTTTTATTGGTACTTGTAGTGTTAAAAGTTGAAAATTTTTTGCATGGATAATGTAGATGTTCTGGTCATTGAATTATTGTTGAAATTTTATGGATGCGAGTTGTTTTGTATTTTTTACATGTTTTAAGTTCATTTAAGTGGAGGTTAAAGGTAGTTGAAAATTGTTGTTGAATTGTTTGATATGTTAGTAATGAGAGTGGTGATACGTACTTTTGGTGTTTAAGTTTGGTTTTTTTAATCTTGACATGGTGTGTTTAAGTTTGGTTATTTGTGGATCCTTGTATTGTTAAAAGTTGAAACTTTTTGCATGGATAATGTAGATGTTATGGTCATTGAATTATTGGTGGAATTTCATGAATTTGAGTTTTGTATTTTGTTTTAAACTCATTTGAGTGGAGATTAAAGATAGTTTGTGTGTTGAGTAGTTTTTGAATATTGATATGTTGGTAATGAGAGTGGTCATGTTTTTATGTACGTTTGGTGTTCATTGTTTTTATGTTTTTGGATGGATTATGGATCTTTGATGGCCATTCGATGAATTGTGCATTGTTTGTTTCAAAGCGGCTTATGTTTTATGGTGCGTGGGAGAGGTTATGGTGGATTTTTTGGGCTTTATTACTTATGTGCAGGTGTGGAGTGCCAAATCTTGACATGGTATGTTAAAGTTTGGTTTTTATTGATACTTGTATTGTTAAAAGTTGAAACTTTTTGCTTGAATATTGTAGATGTTATGGTCATTGAATTATTGGTGGAATTTCATGAAAATGAGAAACTTTTGTACTTTGTTCTAAGCTCATTTAAGTGGAGGTTAAAGATAGTTTCTGTGCTGAATAGTTCTTGAATTTCTAATGTGTTATAATATGTTTATAATGAGATCGGTGATGTTTTTTATTTACTTCCGGTGTTTTTATTTTTATGTTTTTGATGGATTATGGATCTTTGATGGTCATTTGTTGAATCGTACGTTGTTTGTTTCGAAGTGGCTTATGTTTTACGGCATGTGGGAGAGGTTATGTTGGATTTTTAAGGCTTTCTTTCTTCTGTGCAGGTGGAGTGCCAAATCTTGACGTGGTTGAGGGTGTTGATAATGAGAAGGTAAAGACTTTTATGCAAATATCTGTCATAGACATGGAGTAATATTGTTACATGAAGAAATGTTAGATAATTGGATTTTAGCTGTGCTAAGTTGAGGTGTGTCTTAACTCTCAATGGCACTTGGATAATGCTTCTTTGTTGACGTCAAATAAATTTTTCTTGTTTATACATGATATGTTCTCTGAATCTTCCACAGATAGCTTGAGTTTCAGTTAACAATTTTAGTGGCATGTATAAAACAATTGTAAATGATCCCCATGGAATTTAGCAGTAGCTCACAAAGATATCTTGAATTATATCTTGTTATCTACAGATTGCAAATCATCTCGACCGAGCAGTTTCAAACCTTGGTCGAAATCCTTTGAAGGTTCTTGTTCAAGTGAATACCAGTGGAGAAGGATGTGAGTAGATAATGCTAATTCTCATTATAGTCTTAATTAGTTTGTGCACTGCCATTGGAAGCATTTTCATTTTGAAGGCGATCAGCTAATTTTTTCCTATAGATCCTAATTCAGGAAGCAAAATATCATAGTAACTCTGCTTCTATGTATCACTTTGTTGTACAAGTCATTGTATTAAATTTCTGTGCCTTCCAAATCTTGATTTACATAGCATTGTAACTGTACCAAAAATAATTGAAATTCTCTTTTTTAGTGGATCACTTATTCCCTCTGACCTTGTAGCAGTCAGTCTGGTGCTATACATCTCTAGTTTCTTCCATTCGTTATAATTAATTCCTCTTCACGCTACAGATTTAAAATTTGTTTTCTGGGGCAACCTAAATGTTGAACTTTCAGGATGTGTGTGGTCACATGTCATTTTCTTAAAGCTATTATCCCTTAAAAGAATTGTTAGATTGACCGTTTGATTTGTTATTACTATCATTGCAGCAAAATCAGGCATAGATCCATCAGCTTGTGTGGGGCTTGTGCAACATGTTAAACAGCGGTGTCCAAATTTGGAATTTTCAGGGTTAATGACAATAGGGATGCCAGACTATACATCAACACCAGAGAACTTCAGGGTAATTTTTCAGGGCCCAACATATGGATGATAATTTATGGCTTTCTTGGAACTAATTTACTTCAGGTCATCATTATCATATAGAAGATACATGGCTGCATGTCTTAAGTTACTTTTTGAATTATTTCTTCATATTGTTGTCATCTGTTTGTTGCATTGTTGTTTCCTCCGTTTAGTATGAACATTCAGGTCAGAAAATGAAATTCAATTGATAAATTCCAATTATGCAGGAATATCATTTAACTTTATAATGAGTTTTCTTTTGATGCATTGCCCTTTGTCTCTGATTTTTATTTGTTAGCTAATTTTCTGGGGAATCACTTTGTGTTTTGACCGAACAACAGACCTTATTAAATTGTAGACTTGAGGTTTGCAAGGCACTTGGATTGGGAGAGGATCAGTGTGAGCTGTCAATGGGCATGTCTAATGACTTTGAGCAAGCGGTATGTGATAACTGATGGCTTCGAACTTACGCTTAAAGGGTAGTGATGAACTTCCATTTTCTTAGTGCATGGTTTATCTCTTTTAAGTTTAACTTGTTGCACCTCAAATTACCATGAGTTCTCGAATTGAAATCCTTCGTAAGATCATGATTTGATTAGTAGTCACTCATATATCTTGGTTTTGGTTGGTATTGCGAAATGCGTTTCCCAAGCCATTTTCTAGTCTGAAGTGAAACAAAATTTCACCAGAAACATTTCCAAAATACCAGGACAGTACGGTATTTTAGAAATTCCTATAATAGTTTTTAGAAATGCTCAACTTCAGTCGAAAGCCGGGTATTATTTCTAGAACTATGAGAACTGTATCTTTGCATTGAATAAATTTCTTCCTTTCATTTCATTAATGGTAGATTTGTGGTTGAGAGGCTTGTTCCTGAAAGAACCAGCGTGTGTACCCAAGATTTCCTCACCATGTTTGAAGCTTAATCTCGTCGAACCTTTGGAAACATAAGATGTGTAGTTTGTATCATCAAAGTGTCTGTTTCTCGCTCCAAAATTTAGTGTTCGTGCAGTTCACTGATGGTTTTGCAATCTGATATATGCAGATTGAAATGGGAAGTACCAATGTCAGAATTGGATCAACCATATTTGGACCGAGGGAATATGCAAAGAAGCAAACCTAGTTAGTCCTTAACATCACCTGTCCCCTGCTTGACGGTTATAAAATGTACTTTACGTTGCACATGTAATCTTTTCTCGATATCACTTTTTTAGAGAATATAGGAAAATTCTTTAATAAGACCATCATCACACTTCCACTTCTCATTCCAACAGATTAGAGGTCGCGTAGCTGGATGTGTCAAGTGTATTGAAGGCCAAATGTTGAGAAGTACTACTGAATTTCTGTTGTATATGATTGTCATTGAATGAGTTTCTGAAATGGTGCTATGTAAATCATATAGACTAATGATTCTTGGCATTGCTGTTTAATTATATTTTTTTTCTTCTACTTCAAGAGCAAATGAAGTATGGTTTTATATAATTCCTTGCATCTCCTGAAAACATGCATTTGTCCTTCGAAAGAGCTATTGTCAGGCAGAGTTTTCTCTCCATCCAAACAACCATTTTATTCTCTTTCAATCCCGAAACACAAAGAGAAGATGAGCATTACCTTTTTATTATCTATATAACACATGAGACACGTCTTCCTAGATAAAATCATTGGAATAAACTACAGTTTTACTCAATAGAATGTTGCAAACCCGCAATATATGCATTCTTGTTCATGCAGTATGGTACTATTGCATAGACATACAAATATCCCCTGAAACTTTCCTAAACCAATATAGTCGAATCCGGTACTTTATTTGATTGACATACTTTCATCCAAGTGGAGGCTTAAGTCAATTGCCATGTAAGTGTTCCAAACAAAATGTTTAGGATAAATTCAAACGTGACTAAAATTAAAATTAAAAATTCCTTTTTGGTTTAAAAAATTAAAACAAAGTTATTCTTACTTTTACCCCAAACGAAACTTCAATTACCTGAACCTCCTTTTATCAATCTCTTGAAACATTTCTTCCTTTACTTTTCTTTTCTTTTTTCTTTTTTTTTTTTTTTTAAATTGTCTTTCGAACCATTTCATGTATAGCATCACATGTGAAATGATTTTAAGGATTGAAACAGAAATAAAATAATTACAAATTAAAATCGAATAATTTTTGCTTGCACGAAAAACAAATTTTTGTCATTTCTAATAATACAAATATCTTCCACTAATTTTTTTTATCTGATGCCTTTTATGAGTTAAACTATTTTTGAAACCGGTCTAAATAGGATTTTAGTAGTATAGCTTGAATTATTGTTCTCAAATACAGAGAGCTGCTCATGTAAATTATGAGAGTGTTGAAAATTGAGCCTGTCATTTGGGGGTAGATTGAAGGTGGTTTACCATGCAGCCGCCTCACTTTTCTCTCAATATCTTCCACTACTGTGGGAATGGATTTTGTACTGCATATATAATATTTAATCCCAAAAATCAGAGCACACAATCAGATTAGCCTCTAATTATTTCTTATAATGAATAAAGAGAACCGAGTCAACTCAAAAACGCCTCAGCTTTGTAATGAAAAAATCTCTGTACGCGCCTCTTTTGTTTACAGTTTTTATATAACAAAGTCTTATCTATAAACCCCCCAAAAACCCACCATAAAAATGTCTTCACTTTCTCTCAAATCCAGAATTTCTCTCCATCCAAATACCTCCACACTCCACTTCCTCTCACAAAACAGGCTTCAGGCCATTGAATTCTCCAACAAACTCAAACCAAAAACCAAACTAGCTTGCTCAGCGAGTGATCGCCAACCCCCCCAACAAAAGCAGCTAAAACACTCAAAAAAGAAGAGAACTTCAAGTGAGGAAGACAAAGGCGTCGACCCAGTTGGGTTCCTCACAAAACTAGACATTTCCCACAAAGCTTTTTCTCAGTTTCTTCGAGAAAGGTACAAGTTTGGTTGAAAAATCAAGGAAGAAGTGAAAAAAAAATGTGGGGTTGTGTTTGTTTGGCGAGAAAGTGTGGGAAAATGAGAAAAGACAAGAACTTTATGTGGTTATGTGTATGGTTTTGTTGTTTGTTTTTTTATAGTTGAGGCCAAGAGTAATGGAGGGTTCTGAATTTTCGTTTTTTGGCAGGCACAAGTTGTTGAAAGACTTGAAAGCTGAGATTTTTAAACGGTTCCTGAATTTGAAGGAGCTTTCTACTGGGTTAGTTTGATAGAACAATTCCCATTTTTTTTTGTTTTTTGTTTTCACTTGATTTATCTTGTGTTGAAGTTTGTTGGTTGGTATGAGTCGGTATTGAAATAATGGTGTTTGATATGTTTGTTATATTGGCAATGTGGTTTGGATGGTTTGGTCTCCAAATGTTGCAAGTGTTTTTTGTATATGATATGGTTGAGCTAATGAGATTTTGTGTTGGTGAGCTATGTTATGCATGTGTTTGAGGTTATGTTGAGTTATGGTGGTTCTTGGTGTGTTCTTTTTTGTAGATATGAGATAGTAGGTGTGCATCGAAATCCTGAGCATTGTGTGGACTTTTTGGACTGGGCTCCAGGTTTGATATGCTTATTTTTTTGCTTGGGTCACATTTTTATTGAAATTGTTATTTGTATTGGATTGGGGGTGAAGGTTGAGAATGTTGAATACAGGAGCTCGTTATTGTGCATTGGTTGGTGAATTCAATGGCTGGTCACCGACGGAAAATTGTGCGCGAGAGGGTCATTTTGGTCGTGATGACTACGGTTACTGGATTATTAAGCTTGAGGATAAATTGAGGGAAGGAGAGAAACCGGATGAACTTTATTTTCAGCAGTATAACTATGTTGATGACTATGATAAAGGTGACAGTGGCATTACCATTGAAGAGATTTTCAAGAAAGCAAATGATGAATACTGGGAACCTGGAGAGGAGCTAAAACCCCGTTTAGAACTGCCAGCAAAGTTGTATGAGCAACTATTTGGGCCTAATGGTCCGCAGACATTAGAGGAATTGGGGGACATCCCCGATGCAGAAACAAGATATAAGGCATGGAAAGAACAACATAAAGATGATCCACCGAGTAATCTACCTTCACTTGATATAATCGATAATGGAAAAGAATATGATATCTTCAATATCCCGTATGATCCTGTGTGGAAAGAGAAATTTCGTTCTAAGGCCCCTCCCATTCCTTACTGGTTAGAGACACGTAAAGGAAGGAAGGCATGGTTGAAGAAGTACATTCCAGGACTTCCTCATGGAACCAAATACAGGGTTTATTTCAACACTCCTGATGGGCCATTGGAACGTGTGCCTGCGTGGGCTACTTATGTACAACCAGGTAAATACACTTGGCATCTGTTTGAAGTCATTTCTTTGTTTGTCATGATACTTTTGTCAAGGAGCTGCTTTTGTATCTTGTTCACTTCAGGTCTACTCCATGAAGAATTCAAAGAGTGGATGAGAGATTTATTTTATTTTTATTTTGTTATTATTATTATTTTTTAATAATTTCTCTGAACTTGTTTATTTATCTTTATCACTTAGCATTTTAATCAATATTAATTTTTTTTTTAAAATTTGAATCTTTCACTGTGTATGGCTTGCATTTCTTGATCTGAGTTTTGTTTATCAAATTCAGGTGCAGATGGAAACCAAGCTTATGCTATCCACTGGGAGCCACCCCCTGAGTATGCATACAAGTGGAGAAACACAAGTCCAAAAGCACCAAATTCATTGCGAATATATGAATGTCATGTTGGAATTAGTGGGAAAGAGCCAAAAATATCTTCGTTTAATGATTGCACTGAGAAAGTAACTTCATGGCTCATGCTTTATGATAATATGGTAATCTTCTTCTTCATTTTGCACTAATGTTTTTCCTTTGTAGGTCCTTCCTCATGTTAAGGAAGCTGGATACAACGCAATCCAATTATTTGGAGTTGTTGAGCACAAAGATTACTTCACTGTTGGTTATAGAGTGCGTTGATCTAACACCTTCTGGTTTGTTTAAGTTCAATTATCTATCATAATTGGCATAAACAATGCATGTCACTAGCATAATGTCTATATATCTACATATATTACTAGAGGATATGAATACATAATTACTTAAGGGTTCTATTTTTTTAGTAATGATTACAATGCACATCAGCACATTTCGTATCATTTTTTGTTGGTTTGCTACCTTTTGAATTTTTTGTTTTTGCTATAGTTCTATGAATGTTATCAACATCTTTATGGTAATTCAGGTCACCAATTTATATGCTGTTAGCAGCAGATATGGGACTCCTGATGACTTCAAGCGCTTGGTTGATGAAGCACACGGTTATCATTTTCATCTAATTTTATTCACTTTATATTCCATTAATAAACCTAATAATTTCCTTTTGCAAATGTCTGAGCGACTTCGATCGGCTTTTATAGGGTTCTATGTTAACTATGTTCTTGCACTTTTGGAGTGCTATCATGTATTGTAGTTGTTTTCAAGGAAAGATAATAACTCATGGCAGTGTAGTAAGATGCTGCTGATTAAAAGAGGTTTTGATACTGAACATAATTTTTTCATCTTTCAGGATCAGGACTACTAGTCTTCTTAGACATTGTTCATTCCTACTCTGCTGCAGACCAGATGGTTGGACTATCACAATTTGATGGATCAAATGATTGCTACTTCCACACTGGTAATAGTTGTCCATTCATTTGCTTTTTCATATGACATATAACAAATGGTCTATGAACTTTTGGTATTTTATTTGAAGCTTCAAGTACTGTTTTCACTGCTGTTTATGTAGTTTGAAGCTTCATGAACTCATATGCCGTATATTTTAATTTTTATGGTACTAAAAGCCATTCTTTTCATCTTGAATAGTCTGTGGCCATTGATTCCCTATATGTGATTCTGTAGTACCATTGAAAGAGTTAAAAGTAATTTAATGGCTTGAAGTTTTAAAAGTGATTTAATGGCTTGAAGTTTTACTCATCTTTTCGGTGCCAATTTTCATACTTGGATAGGAAAACGAGGTCATCATAAATTCTGGGGAACCAGGATGTTCAAATATGGAGATATTGATGTGCTACATTTACTCCTTTCAAATTTGAACTGGTAAATATAAAGAATGCCAATCTTTTATTTTCTGAAGTGTAATGTTAGCTGTTGATTGCTTGTTTTTCTTTTTGGTGGAGATAAGCTTGTCCTCTTAGGGTAGGCAATATTGGCATCACTTATGAGATGATACTTGAGCAGGTGGATTACGGAGTATCAAATTGATGGTTTTCAGTTTCATTCTCTCTCATCAATGATATATACGCACAATGGTTTTGCTTCCTTTACTGGTGATTTGGAGGAGTAAGGCATCTATTTAATGTTTTTTCATAAGGCATCTATTTAATGTCTTTTCATATTGTATTTGTAACTAAATGTCTTCTTTTTTATCCTCAGAGTAGCTTTGGTTAACTTCTTTGGGCATTGTCCATCATTTGAACTTTATTGGTTTTTGTTCTTGCATCCATGATCTGCCCATAAGAAGAACTTCAATTGATTTGTTATCATATAAAATGACTGACCTTCATTAATCAAGACCATACAAGTAACTAAATTGATGACTGATTGGACTGGAAATTAAAAATGGCCCCTGAGTCATGACGGCTCAGCTGCTCAGGTTATATCGATGTAGAATGAAGTGGATAGCCTCTAATTCAAATTTCATATGAGAAGAAAAAAAAAGGGAATTTATTAAAGGAGAAAAGGATGACTTTGAAACTTGTATGCTGGAGCTTGGAATGCTACTTATAGATCCTGGATACAATGCTTTGATTATTCTGGAAAGTTGCTCTGTATACATGTTATGGGCCAGTTTAAACTTTGAAATGTAAATTTGTTTTGTTGGCAGGTATTGCAATCAATATGTTGACAAAGATGCATTACTATACCTCATTTTGGCAAATGAGATCTTACATTATTTTCATCCTAATGTTATAACAATTGCAGAAGATGTAAGTGTTTGCTTCCCTCATCACCATTGCAATCAGCATTCTGTTTTTTTACTTTAGGCCTTCTTGTTATTATTCACATAAGATGTATAACTAGCTTTACTGAACAAATTATTATTTTCATTTAGGCAACATATTATCCTGGATTATGTGAGTCAACTTCGCAAGGTGGATTAGGATTTGATTATTTTGTTAACCTCTCTGCCTCAGAGATGTGGTTGTCTTTGCTGGAGAGTACTCCTGATCAAGAATGGAGCATGAGCAAGGTTTGATAATTGGATAATTGTCATCTAAGCATTAACTGAGACATTCTTGTTATCTAAGAATATTTTTATGTTATTCACATTTGTTCTAATTTTAACATTATTATACTACAATCGCAGATTGTCAGCACATTGAAGGGCAGTGGACAATATGCAGATAAGATGCTTATGTATGCTGAAAATCATAACCAAGTAATCAACTACTTTAGTCTCTCATTTAATGTTAAAAGTTTCTGTTTTTTTTTTTTTTGGAACTATTATAACAAAATTATTAATAGATATTGATTTACATCTTTTTGTATGATGGTTGCTACTTGATGTTGCAATCTTGCATGTTAGTCCATATCGGGAGGGAAGTCATTTGCAGAGATATTGTTTGGTGAAGTCACAGGACATTCTCCTGGCTCAAATGATGCCTTGCTTAGAGGTTGTTCACTACACAAAGTACGCCATTCACCCTTTTTTTTGGGCTTTTCCTCCTTTTTTTTTTTAATTTTAAATATCTATTTTTAAATCAGATTTAATGTTTATGTTTCATTCTGCATTGTAAATTTGTAATAACTAAATTGTATGTTTAAAACTATTTTAATTTGATTTGCTCACTAACAGGGTTCCATATGTCCTTCATTTAAACAGCTCCTTTGTTTCAGTAGCTTTGAAATGTAAAAAACAGTTTTACACTGAGTGTTACATCTGCATCGCATTCTCTTTTGATCACCAGTGTGTATTCATGCTTTTGTGTGCTTTATTTATAGTTAACTAGTTTTATTTTGATAGATGATCAGATTGATTACATTTACAATTGGTGGTCGTGCTTACCTTAACTTCATGGGCAATGAGTTTGGGCATCCGAGTGTGAGCTTACCTTCCCTGCACTAACCTTGAATTCTTAAACTATTTTTTTTATGGTGATTGATGATTTTACATGGGCCAGAGAGTTGAGTTCCCTATGCCAAGCAACAACTTTTCGTTTTCGCTTGCTAACCGTCGCTGGGATTTGCTGGAAAATGGAGGAGTATATAGCAACTTATATAACTTCGACAAGGTGTGTCAGTTCAAAACTTGTATAAATATGAACGGAGTATGCTGCATGTGTGTTACTACCAGCCATCTGTGCTTTTTATCAACTTTTTTCTTGCTTTGGTTATTAAACAGCATACAGGTTGATGCGCCAGTACTAAGTTATAACACACTATCCTCTTTTCTAGGAATTGATGAAGTTAGATGAAAATGAAAGGGTGCTTTCAAGGCGCATGCCTAACATCCATCACGTGAATGATGCCAAGATGGTAGAGATAAACCTCTTTCCTTTCGATTACTTAGTTTGTGCATCATGTGTGGTGGTGTGTGTATGTGTGCATCTAGATAGACCTTCAGCTTGATTAACTAGTCAACGATTTTCAGTAACTATTTGTGGTTCATGTTACACCTATATGCTTGTCTGTTAAGAGTTGCTGTGGACTGCGGTATGGATTTTTCCAAGGACTGAGGTAAACCAACAGAAGAAGTCTTAAGCTTTGCTGTTGGTTCTGTATTTTCTGTGTGGCTTTCCGTTTTTCTTCCTTCTCTCTCTACATTGTTGATTGGCAATTCTTTATAAACATGCCTTTCTTTGAAGTAATTATGCAGATTCTGGCTCTAGTGTTCTTTATGCTTTATTATACCGGGGGTTACCATCGGTCAGAGGTTTACAGCTAGTTTAGCATTAATCTTTCATGTGAGTTTTGGGAGGGCGGTAAGCCATATAATTTTGTTACTAAATGTGGGCAGCTTTTCCTCTTTACAGGTAATATCTTATTTAAGAGGTCCTTTTCTCTTCATATTCAACTTTCATCCGACAGATTCTTACAAAAAATACAGTGTTGGTGTGGAAGAAGCTGGAGAATATCAAGTAAGAAGTAGTTTAATGCAGTTATGATAACGTTATCAGTTATGTTCAAAAGTTCTAATTCTTACATATCATCTCTGAATGTAATAATTGCATATTTACATAATTACAACGCTACAAACACATTCTCCAAAAAAAAAAAAAAAAGGAAACCACTACAAACACATCTCGACAAAATACAGACTATGTGTACATAAAACTTAAGCTGCAAGTAGTGTAGAATTGTTAAAACACTGATGGACTTTATAAAGAATGACACTATTTCGTAATTGCACAGATTATGCTAAATACCGATGAAAACAAGTATGGTGGTCAAGGGATTATAAAGGAGCACCAATATATTCAAAGGACCATCAGCAAAAGGTATTAACCAATAAACTTCCTTTCTCAGCCAGTCAGCCTTCTTTTTTTTGTAGTTTCTTTTCTTTCATTAATCTAGCACCTCTGTTGTTGCAGAGTTGATGGCCTTGTGAACTGCTTAGAGGTGCCTCTTCCTAGTAGGACTGCCCAAGTGAGTAAAGTTTGCTACAATTGCTTGTTTTGTTCTTTGTCACATGTCCAGTTTGAGCATCACTTTATCACTTGCCTTCACTGCAGGTTTACAAATTAAGTCGAATCTTAAGAATTTGACTCGTCAGCATCCTCACTGACATTGCAGTGCAGAATTTTAAGAACAGAGTAAATTTTTGTTACTCCTTCATTACTGCTGTATCATTATAAAATTACTTCCAATGAAATGTGTGTCATTGATGGAGGAGTTCCTTGATTCAGAAACCAAAGCAGTGTAATGACAACAAACTGCATTTGCCGCCACGTCAATATTCTCTACGTTTTGGTCCTCTATATAACCAACTTGGAACTGTCCAATGACTATCGTCTCAAAAGCTTCATTACACCAACATTAAACAGCCAACTGATCTCTTCCGAGTCTACATACAGTATGGTAAATTAATCAGATGATGGTGCTTGAAGAAACGACCTCTCGCTATCAACTGGCTGGGACATTTAGTAGACACCAACTTTTCACAGCTCTACTTGTCACTGATTTCTCCTCGCTTGGTAAAGTTAGGTTTCTTATACAAATCTTATCCTATTTATTAGGAGTGTATTTGTTTGTAAATAGAGACATGGTTGGCAGGTGAATTTATACATTCTTGCACAAAACTGAACAAGTTATATTAAGTTGAATGTTTCAATTGTTTTCCAGCCACCTTTTAATGCTCTCATGTTTAAACAATGGAAGAAACCGTTTAGCATGGAAGAAGTTAATTTAGTCCAACTTTTGGAAATGAGTTGTGGTTTGTAGATGTCACATTAGATTGATATATGTTAAAGGGTTTGTTAGTATTTGCAGAGATCAATCATTTTTTGTATAATCTAAATATCTACTCCTATAATGGTAGGTAATTACTTTCATAATAAAAAGAGAAAATTATCTGTACATATTTGTAAAATGTATTTTCTTATTTCGCCTTTTAGATATAGAAAATTTCTTTATCTTCACTATTGGTTCAAATAAATTAAATTTAGTTTGGTTTCAAAAAATGAGTATTTAATTGGTTCAAAAACATTAATTTGGTTGAACCTTGTTGTTATAAAAAAATATAATATCGATTATAATGCAGTAACTTAAATCTAAAATGCAATATCAATTATAATGCAATAACTTAAATCTGAAATATTATCCGATTGAATAAATGTTTTGTTAGCATCCAATCGCATTGAATGATAAAAACTATATAAGGTTTTACTCTTATATATATTAGTTACGATATAATATCTTGTTAGACTAGGGGCTATTTATTTATTTATTTTTCCCTATTTAGTCTTATTTGAACAAATAACTAAAATTAAGATACATCTTTCCCAACTCAAGTCTTAAATTAAGATATATATGTATGTCTAAAAAAGAAGTTAAAAATTTTGACTTTCGTCTTAGATAAAAAGTGATGGTTGCATTATTACCAAAATACCTCTAACCAAAAAATTCTCAAATTTACACAAACCTAACCTCAACCTTTATCTTAAATTTAACTTCTTTAGGACTGACGGTCGTCGTAGTCGATCACTGACTGATCATCAAAAGAGGTTGACCAACCTTCTTTCATTTGAATGTGAGGAGGTGTCGCCCACCTCCATTCCTAATGACTAAAATCAACCTCAATCATCGTTCAAGAGGAGACAAATAACCTCCTCTTACCATGTGACAGAGGAGCCCCTCCTCCTTCATCATGGTCCATGCAAAAGAAGACCACATCACTAGTGAACCTCCTTCTTCCTCTATTTTTTAAATTTCATTTTTAAAAATAAAATATTAAAATATTATTTCATTTATATAAAATAAAATAATTAAAATATAAAAAATTATAATATCTAAAAATGATAATAATCTATTTATAATATCTAAAAATGATAATAATCTATCTTAAAAAATAGTATAAATTAGTATTTAAGAAAAACGGTATAATGGTAATAGTTCAATCACCTAAATAATAAATATAGGAATCCTAAATGGAAAAACAAACAAAAATCAGTATCTTAATTATAAAATTTTATTAAATAATAACTTAAAATTTGATATTATAGGACTTGAGATAAAAAGACAAACCCAGAGTTGTACATCACAGAACAAAAGTTGAAATGGCTGAGGAGTCCAGAGGGATTTGGGTCGGTTCTGTTGTGGGTGGGTTAAAAACAGGTGGGTCGGGCCTTCAAATCTAATGAGTGTATTGTTTAGCATTGACTATTTATCAATATGTATCGTGTATTGAAATTAAATATTATATGAATAATTTGGATAAATATTGAAAAAATTGGGTGATAAGCCTACTCTCACAAACAATGATAACTCCGTACTTTCAAATTTTTTCTTTCAAACTTTTCAAAAAAAAAAAAATCTTTCAAAAAAAGACAAGACTGTTTTATATTGATTAGTTAGATGTATAGAGTTTATCTAATATGAACAATATTCTTGATTAAATAGATATCAAATTTATCTTGATTACTTATAGGTATAGAGTTTATCTAATAGTAACAATACACTTGATTAATAGATATACAATTTATCTATTTAGAGTCTCTATTAACATTCAACCAAGAAAATTAGTCTCCCTACAATTGATTGTAAATTTCCTTAAAAATAAGAGAAGTGTTTAATAAAAGATAAAAACATTAAACCAACCATATCATTTTATACATTAGCCACATCCATTAAGTAAACAAAAATGAAACAATGTTCTCTCAAAATAAAAAGAAACTATAACCAATAAGGTATATTTTCTAAATTTGAAACAAAAGATATTTAAAAATAGAAACGAAATGTCTGTTTTTGTGAATTTAAAAATATATATATATCTATATATATATATTTGTAACAATCAAATGACAACATGTCATTATAACCACGCTCATGTGGAGCATGTATCAAGAGCTCTCTAGCATCCCAAACCATTAAAGAAAAATAATATAAATTGCACAAATTAAAGAGGTTATTAATAGAGAAATCAAACACAATAATTTTTACGTGGTAGAACTAGTTTGCTTACACTTCTGTTTTCAAACCCACCAAGCTTGAGTAGTGAACCAAGCTTGAGAATTCTTTACTATTCAAGCTCTTCAAGCCTGTATTTCTTATTTTCTTATATAATATAGTATTAGTGATACCACATACGAATCTTCACCAAGTGATTATCCACACTTAAATTTCAACCCTTAAATTTGCTTCCCATGAGAAACTAGTATTTTCTACATTCGAAAGCAAATATGAAAGATTAAGGGAACTTTTTCCTCTAGAGTAAATAAGAAGATTTAAGCATGAGTAACTCGTTGATGTGTATAAATAGCTTAAATACGCTTAAAATTATGTAGCAACCTTCAGAATCTTGATAGAAAAGCTGTAGGGCTCTTAGAAGGCTCAAAATAGGGAAAAATATACGAGTTTATAGGCAAAACCCATTGTCATGGTAAATTGTAATGTAGTCCCTTTAACTTTTAAATTTATACACTAAGCTTTTATTACAATTACAATATAGTCTTTATATATGTAGAACCTATCACTTATACTCCCGACAAGCTATTATGCATTCCAAGTTAAGTTTTCATATTTATATGAAAATTCTAAATTCCTGCTACTCTAGATGAAGTCTAAGAGCACTTAGAATAATATGAAAAGCAGAATCAGTGGTTCTTAAGGTCTAATCGAAGTCACTTGAGATAAGTCATCACAAATGCATGCAAATATCATATAGTTTATAAAATATTAAATAACAAGCCTATAACTAGTCTTGTTTGCTTCACGTTTTAATAAAATTTTCTTTGATGTCCAAAACTTGATGTGTTGCCTCTCCATGTATATAGAGTGATATCAAAGGTTTAGATCATTATATGATGTCTTCGCTCTTTTTTTTTTTTTTTTAAAAAAAAAGCTTGAAACATTTGTGTATCATGAAGAAATCAAACAAATAACCATGCCAAAACATTATATTAGCTAAATATGAGAAAAAAAGTACATAAGAAAAACAAAACGCACCTCTCCTCGTGAACTCAAAAAGAAACTATACCGTAATAGCTTAACTATATTCAAAAGAAAAGATACGTTAAATAGCAAAACCGAAACCTCTCACCCTAGTTATTTAAAATTCATGAAAATTCATTACAAACAAAAATGAAATCGTCCACTCTTGGAATAAAATAAATCATATACCGATTATGATATATTAACAATCAATATGGAAATTACAGTATGTCAAGCACATATCAAGAACTCTTTAGAATCTTAAACGTCCAAGAAAAAAAAAAAATTGCTAAAAAGTAATGTCTAGCTTTGAGAAAATATATATATTTAATAAGGATATTAACTAAATTTGAGAAAAAAATTAGTAAAAACTAAAACTCGAACCATTCGGCCTAGTAAATCCAAAAAGTACCTATACCAAATACGACATATTAGCTAAATTCAAGAAAATGAATAATTTAGAAACCAAAACCAAAACCACTCGCCCCCAATAAATCAAAAAGTAACTCTACAAAATATGATACATTCGATTAAATTCAAGATAAATAATCCATTAAAAATCAAAACCATTCGCCCCTAGTAACTCAAAAAGACGCTATACTAAAAACGGCTTAGTAACTTAGCTATATTCAAAAGAAAAGATACATTAAACAACAAAATCAAAACCATTCGCTCCAATTATTCAAACGAATAACTATATAACATAGATTACATTAGTTAAATTTATATAAAAATTTATTACAAGCAAAAATGAAAGCATCCACTCTCATAATGAAATAAATCATACACCAAATACGATATATTAACTAAATTCGAGAGAAAAATATTAAGACAACCGTGAAATTGAAGAAAGGCAACAATCAAACTACAAGAAGTGTCACCCTAACCAAGAGCATGTCGAGCACCTATAACAAATCTCACTTATAATACAAAAACCACCACCAATTCAACAGTTTTTCAGACTCTTGCACACGCACGCCCCTCTATTTATACGCCTCTCCACATCTCCATTACTCTCCCCTCAAGAAATCAAACCCCACCGAGCAACGCAGTGAGTGAATCAGTGAGTCAAGGCGTGGGTGGAGTAAATGGCTAATCTACCCCAGTCGTTGAACGCACCCTTCAGCAGCGGCGGCGGAGGGGTTGGCGGAGGCGGGCCCAACCCGCCTCCCAGCCCTAACAACAACAACGCGGCCGCTGCCGCCGCTGGAGGTGGAGCTAACAAGGACAGGAAGATGGCGTCGGCCGAGCACCTGGTACTCGATCTCAGCAACCCCGATTTGAGAGAGAACGCTTTGCTTGAGCTGTCGAAGGTGATTTCGTTATCAGCTCTGTTTTTACTTTTGTTGTTGTTTTAGTCTTTGCAATGTGATTTGACTTCAAATTTCAAACCCTAGAAAGTTTTGGTCTTTAGGTTTTGATGTGTTTGTAGCTTGTTTGTGTGTTTGTTTTGATGGGGTTTGGATATTTCGATGTGAGTTTGTGATTAGGATTGTGAAGTGTGGTTTCATGTTACTTGTTTTGAGTGTGTAGGGGAATTGTTTGAACTTGAATTTGTATTCGAATTCGTCTGGTTCGATAGGTTGTAAAGCGGTTTTCAGTTGTTTGGAGGGCTGATTGAGAGTTTGTTTGTTGTAGTAGCGATTTCTAGTGTTGTAAGGAGAATGAACCATTGGTGGTTGGTTAGAACGATGCGATCTTGGCGTAGAAGTAGAATGCTAAGTTTGCTTCCGTTATGTTGTTGTGAGCTTATCTGTGGGTTGAAGTATAGCGAAAGGGAAGTGAATGTTGATTTTATTGTCTGAATTTCAGTGATGCGTTTTGAATTTGGTGTATTGATGTCGAAAATATTGTCGAAATTCGGATGTTGGAATAGTGGAATTCTGAATATATTTTCGGTACTTTTGTTCATGTGTCCTTGGGTCTAGAACTTGGATGTGTCCATTGAAACTAAAAGTTACTTCCTTGAAAAACGGTGAATGGTAACTGAAACTGCTATAGTTATCTCATACCTGTGAAGTTATACATCTCTCTAAGGAAAAATAAAAAAAAAAAGGAAAGTGATCGAGAATACTGTAGATGTACTGTTGTACAAGTTAGTGGTAACTGATACAGTTGTATGATAGCAATGAGATATTATTATGTGGTTATGTCGAGTAGATTTTTTCTTGGTTGTTGTTCTGATAAAGAAAATTTTGGAACCTCAAATCTTTGATCTTTTTAAAGAATTAGATGAGTCAATTTAATAGGATTTCATCCGTGCGGTGAGTAGGCATTAGTTGACATCCAATGAATACGTATTGGCTATGCCTCTTTTCTTTCTGTGGTTATGCAGTTTAGCTGTTTGACATTTGTGTGCTATAATCATAAACTAGTGTCCGCCTTTGGTTTCATTTTAGCACAAGGAATTATTTCAAGATTTGGCTCCTTACGTGTGGAATTCTTTTGGTACTATAGCTGCACTCATACAGGTATGCCTAATAAACTTGTGTTTTTGTCTTTGTTTTTATCTTTAGAAGAGAGAATTATTTCAAGATTTGGCTCCATTGTTGTGGAATTCTTTTGGTACTATTGCTGCATTGTTACAGGTATGCTCTTTACGTTTGTATTGTCCTATTATTTTCCTTGATCTATTTTCATCTCATTGAATACCCCACTTCACTATCCTTTTTCGCTTGCAGGAGATTGTATCAATATACCCTGTTCTGTCTCCACCAAACCTGACACCTGCTCAGTCAAACCGAGTTTGCAATGCTCTTGCTCTTCTTCAGGTCAGATATTCTTGCCTTTTAGTTTTTCTCCAATTCGTTAGTTAGTTTGATTAGTTGCTTTACAATTCTATATTTACCATTTGGAGGCATTACTAATGCTTTGTATTCCTTTTATCTTGTCCTGCAGTGTGTTGCCTCTCATCCGGACACAAGGATGTTATTTCTCAATGGTAAAATATATCTTACACTTTTGCAGTGTATCTCAAACATATCAACTAAAGAGAGAAAGAGAGGAGGAAGAAGGCTGTCAATGGTCATAACTCTTTTTTTTTTGCAGCTCATATACCATTGTATCTGTACCCTTTCCTGAATACAACAAGCAAGTCAAGGCCATTTGAGTATTTGAGGCTTACTAGCTTAGGTGTCATTGGTGCCCTGGTCAAGGTACTACAATCCTTGCTGACATTTAATTTCACGAGTCTAATAATTTTGTCCCTCTTTACCAATTTGATAGGCTGTTTTTCTTTTTTTAAGCTTTGTACTTCATAAATTCTGTTACACTTTGATTCCAAAATTTGGAGATTATGTTCTCATTACTTTTCCACCATAGGTTGATGATACAGAGGTCATTAGCTTCCTTCTTTCAACAGAAATCATTCCTCTCTGCCTGCGCACTATGGAGATGGGTAGTGAACTGTCAAAAACGGTCAGTCTGCTTATTTCATAGTCTTCTTGATCTTCTCCTTCCATTTTTTAAAATTTCTAATCTTTTCTGTTTCATCTCTTATTCCATGTGAAAAGGCAATGTGTCTTCGACTGTACCATTTCTGCCCAGAATTTTTGTTGTAAACTGTATATCATCAGTTGAAAACTATAGGATGATCAGATTTAAGGGTCATTTGTGCTTGACAATATTTTGTGAAAGCAGGTGGCTACATTCATTGTTCAAAAAATCTTGCTGGATGATGTGGGCCTGGACTATATTTGTACTACAGCAGAGAGGTTTTTTGCTGTGGGGCGTGTTCTGGGAAACATGGTTGCAGCACTTGCTGAGCAACCCTCTTCTCGGCTGCTGAAGCACATCATTCGCTGCTATCTCCGATTGTCTGACAATCCAAGGTAGGTTGCATTTTTACATTTTCATTATTTCTCTATATTGTCCCATAAATGTTGCCTTTAGTAATCCTACCTTCCACTCTTCTTTCCCCTCATAATGGTTTTCTGGTTCATTCTCTTGAAAAATCTGTTCGTTGGCACCTTTATGTTGCAGGGCTTGTGATGCACTAAGGAGCTGCCTTCCAGACATGCTAAGGGACGCCACCTTCAGCAGCTGCCTTCGTGTAAGTCTAATTTGCAAAATGCATATTCGCAAATGTTATTTTACTGGCATGATCTCCCGTGGAGATGGATAAACTTAAGCCGGTTTTTGTGTTGCCAATTTATTTTGTCCATTCCCATGCCATTTTCTTTATCAATGGTCACAGGAGGATCCAACCACCAGGCGATGGCTGCAGCAGTTACTTCACAATGTTCGAGTTCCTGGAATTCAAGCCAATGCTACCTTTGACCATATGATGGTGAACTGAACCAAAACAATGCAAATTTCATCCTATTGATGTCTATTCTCTCAGCCTCAAACTGGGCATCATTGACCGAGGTTTGTTCATTTAGAAGCTTTTACCTTGTCATTATAGGAGCTTCCGTAGAATAGGTTTTTGTAAGTAGTCTCTTCAGGAGAAGTGGGCGTGTAAGAGAAAATCCAGTCTGGCACGCAAAATAGGAATGGGGATTTGGTGTTATCGACTTGTTCATAGGTCATAGGGCAAATGTGTAGTTCATCAAGTTCTCATATGTAAATGATCTAATTGTTTGTCTTACAATAAAATTCTTACGTGCTCTCAAACTCTTGTATGGAACGATCTCCTTTGTTGGGATTGGTCTTTTTTATTTTATAATAGTTGTGTTGTTTTCTTCAGATAATTTTCTCTCTTATCATTTAGACGTCGCATGTTTGACCATATCTTTACAAGTTCATGTTCTTGAATTGAGAACAGGTGCTCTGATTCTTGATTTTTTTTTCTTTTTAAACCACTCAGAAGTGGTTGACGTTATTTCTTACATGTGTGCAGCTACTTTCAATTACACATTAGATGTTCCTAGGGGTTATTAGGGTGTGTAGGAACAAGCAAATAGTTGTGTGACGGAAACATACAAAGAGTTGCATTCCTCGTCTTGTAATATAATATGGACAAAGATTGGGTGGGGTGGATGAAGATGTGATTCACACCACATCATGTGACATTAGAGTGATTTACAAAACACTATGTAATGTTAATGTGCTGTGAAACGCGGCATTAGAGTGATTTACAGAATATCGTGGGTATCGATGTGCTATCACAACACATCGTGTGGTGTCAAGTGTAGATTAGGTAGTTTGCCCGGAGTTATCATCAACTCATATCATGAAACATGAAAAGAAAGTAAATATTATTTGTATATAATCTTTGCCTTCTGTAGTGGGCTAATTCTACAGTTGCTGATGTAGTAGCCTGACTGTATTTTAGCTTCTTGAGATCTAGCAAACGGTAAAAATTCAAATAAAACAAATGAATTACCTTGACATTAGGTTGGTCTGGTTGAAAATACTCTGATACTTGAGTTATTGTTGTAATCGGATTTAAATAATAGTACAAAGAATTGGCATATGACAAATAATGACAATACTTAAAATTAGAGCATATTACAATTGATGATTATGGTGGTTTAGATGAGAGAAGGATGTCAAGTGACAGTGAAAGAGAGTTAGCTGAGTATTAGTAGAGAATTTGCTTAAGTGATAGTAAGATGGTCAAGATGTTCCCCTCCTCACTTATTATTCCCTTTTTATAAGTAAGGAATAAACCGTTATCGAGCTGTAACAACTATTGTAATCAAGAGATTTGTTTTTTTGATCCTTGCCTCGACATTTAATTAGCTAATCTTCCCATTTAATTGGTCAATCCACATTAAGTTAGTCGGATTTGACTAGATGTTACAACTTGACATAGACTTCTAGGCTTCAATTGGGCTGGATTGGATATTGGTGCAAAATGTTGGATGTTATATTGGACCTTACCAATAATCCATAATTCATATTCCTCGTTTTCATTCTTTAATCTCTCAAGTCAACGTACCACTATATCGAAGGTAAATAAAAATTTGCTCCCTATAATTTACGGATGGACTCACGTAATTTGATTCGTTACAATTTTTGGTAAATGCTCAAATTATAAATTGAGAATTAATTTTCCTTTTTTTCCAAAATATTCCCGATTTGTAAACCTCATAGTTTTCTATGGAAAGTAAAATAAATAAATAAATTTCCATTTAAATATAAGTATATATATAAAATTTCTTCCCAACTAATTTTTTTAACTATATTTAATAGCAAGTACAAAAATAACAAAAATAACATTTTTTTTTTAAATCAAGTACAAAAATAACATATACAAAATTTCTTCCCAAACAAGAATTTCCATTTTCTTTTAAACTTCATTTAATTGCAAGCACGAAAATAACACATGTACACCACCCCTAGTACAAAAATAACATATACACTACACAAGTCACTCCTCCCAAGTGTAAAAACTCGACCAAATTTCCAAGTACAAACCACTCCCCCACACGTGCATCCCCCACCTCGCACGTGCCTCCACTTTACGTCATCTATAAAAGCCCCCTTCACAGTTTCTCACTGTGTCTCTCTAAAGTCTAAACAGATCAAAACACAGAGATGGACCCGGAGTTCTGCGACGCCTCCACTAACAGCAGCGGCAGCCCCACCGCCACCGTCAACAGCCACCAAATCCCTCCCCTCTCGCCGCCGTCGGCCGACATGGAGGCGGCGGTGTTCTACGTGGAGACGATCCTCAACTACAGCTTCAAGAACAAGCGGCTACTGGAGGAGGCGCTTACTCACTCGTCGTACACGGACTCGGCGTCGTACCAGCGGCTGGAGTTCATTGGCGACGCGGCGCTGGGGCTGGCGCTGAGTAACTACGTGTTTTTGGCGTACCCTCAGCTGGATCCGGGACAGCTGTCGCTGCTACGCGCCGCCAACATCAGCACTGAGAAACTGGCGCGGGTGGCCATCAAACATGGGTTTTATAGATTCGTCAGACACAATGCTGTCTCTCTTGATGACAAGGTACTTCATTGTTTTTGTTTTGTAGTAGTGTTTTTGAAATTAAATTAGAAATTAAAATAATAAAAAAATAAAAACTTAAAAAAAGAAATAAAATTATTTGTTAGTTTTTTCCCCAATGGTTATAAGTTGTTAGTGGTTTGTGAAAGCAAAATTGGAATATATATATTTTTTGGATAGAAGAGTTCTTGTATGGTAAAAAAGTGTTTCTTTTTGGTAATATAAAGTTTTGAATGTGTCTTAAAGTGTGTATTTATTGTCTTCAAAATTAGAATTATGGATATTTAATTTGTACTTGGCAATGAGAAAAAAAAAAATTTATTTTGAATTATAAATGTGATGTTAGCTCTAAAAATGTTTTGAATGTGTCTTAAAAGTGTTGATTTATTGTTTTCAAAAGTGGAATTATGGGTATTTAATTTGTACTGGGCAATGAGAAAAAAATGTTTATTTATTTTTTATTATTCAGAATTGCTGTGGCGTGATGACCACACCAACTGCACTGCTTTATTCAAAGTATTGTAGGTTCGAATAAGTCTACCGGCGGTGCACAATTTACATGTAAGCCCACTTGTGAGGTTTGAGTATCAAGTTTACCGGTGGTGCACAATTTACATGTAAGCTCACTTGTGAGGGGGCAAAAATTACATATAAGTTCCTCTAGTATGGAGGGCAAGGTGTCTCCACACAAACCCCAACCAACCCCCACAACACCGCCGCGCAGCACCCCCACCCAACTATGGCTCTCTCTCTCCCTCTCCCCCAACTAATAATGGAGTAGATTATAATAAAATATCTCTAGTATAGAGGGCAAGGTGTCCCCACCGCACACAAACCCAAACCCAAACCCAAACCCCCACCCCTCCCTTCTTCTGATAATGGAGTAGAATATTGCAATTTGGACCATTCCTTAAAGTCAGTATCTAGAGGTCCCGGTAATGGTATTTGTAAGTTTGTAATATCAATTATTTATTTATTTAATTTAAATTTAAGAACTCCTTCAGAAAGTAAGAGCATCTCTAAACGAACTCTCTAAATTTTAGCTAAATTTTATGAAAACTCATGCATTTTTCTTTTTTTAAAAAAAGAAAATTGTATCGTTCGTTACAAATTAAATATTAAAATAATAGGTGAGAGAGTTTGGCTAGAATCTTTTTTCTCTATATTTGGCTAATGCGATTCAATTTTATTAAAATATATTAAAATATTCAATCATATAGAAAGTAGTTGGTGTTAATAAAATGTCACTTTATTAGCCATTTTAGGTAAGGAAAATGGATAGCTAATATGATTGTAGATGTTCTAACCTTTGGCTCTAAAAGTTATTACAGCCGGTCAGTTTTAGGATAAAGGTTACTTCTCTTTGTGTAAAGTGTAACCTTTTGTAAAGTTGCATAACCTTATGTAATTGGGTGTTTTTCTTGTTTGGATCGGTTAATTTTAGGATAACAGGTAAAGAATTTTGTGTATAGTGTTACCTCATGTAAGGTTGTATAACTTTGTGTGATCAGGTGCTTTTCTAGTTAGGATCCGACAGTTTGAGGACATTGGTTACATAACTTTATGCAAAGTGTAACCTTGTGTAAAGTTGCATAATGTTATAGTCAGAATTTATATATATAAATGAGAGAACTGTAAGGTAGTAGTAGAATATAAATTTTGACCTTTTGTTTTCTTTTGTGTTATTGTTTTATCACTTTTTTTGGGGTTATAATTTTTCTTGGTCCTTGTGTAATATCAAAGTAATTTCTTTTAATGAAGCTTGAGTTGGCAAATTTGACTTAGTTTTTATAGCTTTTTATGAGCTTGTGTAAAATTGCATAATGTTTTAGTCAGAATTATATATATAAATGAGAAAACTGTAAGGTACTAGTAGAATATAAATTTTGACCTTTTGTTTTGTTTTGTGTTATTTTTTTATCATGTTTGTCGGGTTTATAATTTTTGTTGGTCTTTGTGTAATATCAAAGTAATTTCATGTGATTTAATGAAGCTTAAGTTGGCGAATTTGACTTAGTTTTTATAGCTCTTTTGACTGCAAAAAGTGTCCTGAAATGTATTATAAACTGGCTAGACAAATACTTGCAAAAGCTATCATCAAAATTGTACCTTTTTTAGCATATAGTTGTTTATAGGTTTAGGACTTATTGCTTCCTGTGAAAGTGCTTTTTTCTTCTGATGGGATTTGTGGTATGTTTATAAGGTTAGGGAATTTGCACAGGCTGTGAGTCAAGAAGATGATGCTGCTGTGTATGGTGGATCAGTGAAAGCTCCTAAGATTCTTGCTGACATTGTAGAATCCGTAGCAGCTGCGATTTACGTAGATGTTAATTTTGATCTTCAAAGATTATGGGTGGTCTGTTGTTAGTTATCCTTCAACTTCACTATATAGTAATAATGATGATAATCTCTTTAACGTTTTTAGTAAAAGTTCATTGAAGTTGGGATATAAGGCGATTATATTTTTGAATGTGTTTAGATCTTTAGGGGTATTTTGGAGCCAATTATAACTCTTGATGACTTGAAGCAACAGCCCCAACCGGTTACACTGTTGTTTGAGCTATGCCAGAAGCAAGGAAAACAAGTTGATATCAAGCATTGGAGGGCGAAGACGAAAACTATTGCTAGTGTGTTTGTTGATGGCGAGTTTGTTGCCTCTGGTTCTTCCGATCAAAAGGAAATTGCCAAGCTTAATGCTGCTAAGGAAGCTTTACATAAGTTATCACAATCTATGCCCATCAATGTTGGGATGTTTGAATTGTTTAACGATATCGATGGAAAGTTCGAGATTGAAGGAGCGAAACAGAAGTTACATGAGCTTTGTTGCAAGAAGAAGTGGCCAAAACCAACTTACAGGTAAGAACTTTTATTTCTTTTGCAATTGATTTTCTTTAATCTCATATTTTTCTGCTATTTGTGTGTGTGTTCTTTGAGATATATTTTTTCATTCTCTATAAACTTGAATGTTCTGTTCTATCTATGATGAAAGTATTTACTATGATTGTGGATAGAATAGTTGTTGTACGTAGCATCATATCACATGGATCAGTTCGTTAAATTTGATTGACATTGTAACTTTGTGCTAAATATCATGTTAAGAAGTTTCTGAAGTTTGATACATTCTGTCAATTAGTTGTTAACACAATGTATTAGCTTGGTTTGATTCTTTGAATCCGTTACTGATCTTATGTTACACTTTATATGTTGTATAATTAGAATAAGATATCAGAAAAGAAAAGTTATATGTTGTATAATTAGAATAAGATATCAGAGAAGAAAAGATAACACAGGAGAAAGGAATTCAGTTTTAGGAGCTTGATCCGGTCAACCTTGTGTCATTCATGTTATATGAGACACAAGGAAGGCACCACATACTGCTTCATTGGTTGATCTAGCCTATTCTACATGTGTCAGGATTGAATTTCTGGCATTTTGTAGGCTAACTCTTTATCTTCTTATGAACTTAGTTATTAATGTTACCTCGCTAGCTCTCATTGATCATGTGTCTTTAGGTCTGACTGACTCTGAGTCAGAGTTTGCAACTTGGAAGCATAATCACTTGATAAAGAAGGTGACAATAGGTCTTATGAGTTTATACACTTGTTCTTTTTGAGGTTCTACATTGGTGTAAAACAAACATATTTTTAAGGCTACAGTTAGTAAGCAAGTTATTACAATCCAAGTTTACTAAGGTGGAAGTTAGAGTTTGTGTATATAACCTATTTCTTCCTTTGGCTACTGATGCATGTCCAACACTTAGCTGGAGGTAATACTAAGCAATATTTTGCTACTTTTTGCTACTTGAGTTTGTGTACATAACTTATTTCTTCCTTTGGCGATTGATCCGTGTCCAACACTTAGCTGGATGTAATACTAAGCAACATTTTGCTACTTACAAGTTAACATCTAGTTCATTTTTTGATGTGTAATTTTATGCCATGCACCTTTAGATATATACTGATCTTAGTCTTCCCACTCTTTCTTCCTCAAACTTGCAGAATTGAGAAGGATGAGGGTCCTGCACACGACAAGAAATTTGTGGCTTCGGTTCAAATCTCAACTCCAGAAGGTTTGCTTTTCATGATGGGAGAAGAAAAATCAAGAGTAAAGGATGCAGAGAATTGTGCCGCTTCCTTGATGATTCGTGCCTTACAAGATTCTGCTTATCTATAGATTCTGTAGCTTCTCTGTTAACATTATCAACAGTAAATAGCATCTTTTTCCGAGGCTGTATCATTGGCCCAAACTATCATCTGCTCTTACAATCCATTGAATATAGCCATGCCCCCAGCTCTTGGAATATACTGGACGGCCCTGTAATGTCATTGTTACACTGTCTGATCTTTGGTTAGATTGCCCCATTTGACAACTTGATGTGGCCACAAGAAATGGCATTCTCAACAACAATGTATATCCAAGCTGTCATAACCAGCTTGTGATCCAACTATCTTGTATTCTGTGTGTCCTATCTCTAACTTACCTTCTTATAGATTATAGATGTTTTATTACAAATGTTGTGGAGAGTTTCTTATCTCTGTCAACTTAGAACACAAGAAAACTCATTTTATTATATATATGAAAATCTTCAAGGTAACTTTGTCTTTACCTCTTTGGTTGCTCAATTCCAGCCCAATAAAATGTGAGATCTTCTTTGTTCTAGTTTTTAAAAAAGCATGAGTTTTTGAACTTGCTCTAAAGAATTGAAAGGAGTCTACTTTTAGGCTCATTAAGGATAAAAAAATTGTAACTAGCGTCTATTGGTCGTGAACTATAGTTTGTAAATATTGTTAGTGATAAAAAATGCATTTCAATTCGTTGGTGCTTAAAAAATTCATGCTTGTGATAATGCTATTCAACATTATTTTCTCATAAAATGCTCTCTGAATTTCATATTTTCGTGGACTGACGCAAAGTTCATATTCAGTATAGAGGATTCGAATGACTGATAAGTTCCGTTGCTTGAACAAGGGTTTCCCTAAACCTGCCTTGACTGACTTTCAAATTCTGCCCGTCTACGTACACAGCTCTGAAAGTAAAGTATCCCTTGGCTGACAGAGATCCAGGGTCAGTAATGATGGGGTGATCTCTAGCATATTTCTCCAGGAGAGAGCTCTCCTCTGGTTTAATCTTGTACTCCAAGTAATGCACACCCATCTCAGTTGCTGGTTCACCAAACAAGTTGATGCCCACTCCAGCCCCAGAGGCACCAACTGCACCACCACAGCACCAGCTGGCAAGAACAGCTCGTTTGTCAGGCCAGCACCATGCGCGCCAACCATAACACTACATGAGTTCACCTCCTCCGCAAACTTGCCCAAATTCGACATGCTGCTAGGCCTTGGCCGAACAACTTCGAATCCCAACTGCTCCATCATAACCACCATTTCATCTTCGTTGAGAAACACTCTTGAATTCTGACGAGATATGAGCATTAAACGTGGCTTTTTACTCTCTATTTCGGATACATTGTTGATTTTTAGATTGTAGGTTCTTCTCAGGAAATGCCTGAAGTCAAACATCGAGTACCCTCCTGGAATATCAGTGCTGTTGAGTGCTAAAAGGCCATGAAACTTGAGCCCCAGGAAAGCAGTGAACACTACCATTTGTTAGAGGATTTATAACCTCATAATCAGACAAACGGTTCAGGATTCTGCTGTATTTGTTCACCCACCAGGCCTTGTAATCAGTGATGACAAACTTCACACGTGATCTAAAATGGCAATTGGTGATGAACAAAGGGATGATAATTTCATCCATTTCATGGAAAAGGTTTCCAACAAATCCACCAGAGGAAAAAACCACAACTGGAACATCATGAGTGAACTTACAAGCCGGTGAGTTAGAGTCTCCAGCAACTATCAGAACAGATGAAACTAGACTAAGAGCATTTTGATCTGCATATGGCTTGATCACTCTCTCAACTTTGGATTCTGACGTGGGAATGTAAATTGTTAATGCATTGTTATCAATCCTGACAGGTTTGCTTGTAACACAAATTTCAGAGTGGCAAGAATATCCTGTGGTATCAAGCTGGATGCTGTCATCACCTATATGCAGCAAACCATTACAACATTAATTCTACAAACCCAAAAAACATAGAGTTACAAGTATATACTTGTAATTGAATTATAACTTAAAACACCTCTCGCAAGTCTGCCAAGCAGAAATTTCGAAGTCTCATCATTTACTTCATCTGTGCCTTTGTCACCTTTTTTGCTGCTGAAACCAAACTGGTCCTTCCCTTTAAAAAAAGATAAAAAAAACACCCCTTCAAACACTAAATTTTGGTAATATTTCGTCACACTAATGCAATGAAAATGACACAATAATTACATGATTCAAGTGGCTTCACGTCAAAAAATGAAGCATAAAGCCAAGCAAGTAGAATCAAGAAAGCTACTGATGATGTTGCACCGAGCAGCAGCCCTCCCTTTTGCTGCTTGCCCATTCAATGATAACATCAAAATAAAAATTAGTTCAAAATTATTTTGCGTTATTGAGAAGATCATATACGTATAAAAAGTTTACATTAATCAGGCAAAAAATCTTCAGTTGATATATCTTAATCAAATTAATTTGACAAAAAAAAGAGAGAGTTGGTGAATCTTATTTGTAATGCATTGTTTATTAAACTTTATTTTAATATTATTATAATTTACAATTTATTCACTGATTTGACAGGAGACTAAGCTGTACTTGCTTTTAATCATCTTCTTGGGATTCTTCTATAGCAATAATTTATAAGAATTCTTCTCTTGTGGCTGCATATTATTATTATTATGATCAGTATGATCACTTTTTCTTATTTATTTGATTAATCAAATAATTAACTACCAGCAGCCATGTTGTACTTCTCTTATTGGCGACAAAGACCTTATTTTTAATTATTTCATTTTTGGCTCTAAGCTCACAAGGGCTTTAATCAACCGTTGTTACTGTTTTATTGGCTTGTTCTTATGTCTTGTAGTGTGGTTCATGAGACATGTTATTGTTTAATTATTAACATTTGTAGTTTGTTAAAGAGTCTAAACATAATAATGTGTCCACTTCTATGCAGTTGGTGGGTGGGTCAGTTTAGGTTTCTTGGCTCTCAAAGAATTTGCATATTATTTGTGTTTTTGCAGGTTCATTACAGTTTTGAACCGCTAGTGTCGGTGCATTTTAGAACCTATTCGTACAAGTGATTTCAATGATTTTTTTTTTCCTTAGAAACGCTCGAAAATTTGTATTGAAAAAGCAATGTTGTAAGAGAAGTGTTTCGGTATATTCTTTCAGTCGAAATTAGCAGCCTTGTAAAACATTATATCTTAAAATGTTTTTCATTATGTTGTTTCTCAAATAAACATCAGGCTGTCAAGAAAATTTTATGAGGGATGTATACGACTAACTAATAACATGAGAGACGATAAAAATGTAATATGTGATTAGATGCTACATTATATCTCCATTGCATGATATATGCTTTGAATAGACTAGTGCACGTGCTCAAGTGAGATAGTGCAGTGCTAACCATTCTGACATGTCTCTGCCCAAAATCACAGGTTCAAATATAAAAAAATCTCACCTTTTATGTTGTATTATTCACAAAATGTGTGGATAGCCCTCTCCCACTACTCGGGAGTGGTCATCCAAGTTGTGTGACTAAAGTCTTATTCAGGTTAGTCTCGATAGTTCTCTGATCCTGACAATGTGTCAAAAAATTAAAAAAATAAAAAATAAAAAAAAGAATAGACTAGTGCACCATGTGCATTGAAGTGTATTAGGTAGATTAGACCTAAAATTTTAAGGCCCAGGTAGCTTAAGCTTGTTTAGGCCTAACCCAGCCCATAAGCGATGTCTAAAGGCGCGTTTTTCCAACCCAACCTGTGTGGGCTTGGTTGGTCCACTGGGCTATACTTTTTTCATACGTTTTTGTTTTTTTCAAATATTTAAGCTCGATCACACCTTCAAAGTTCGGCCGTCCGAACTCACACGTTTTTAAAGTCAAGACTGACCCTCACAACTTAAGGGCTTGAATGCGAACTTGGCCTGAGGCCCTGATGCGATCCCGACTAGGCCGTCAAGCCGGATTGATACTTCTACGTGTGAGCCACCCACGTAACTTTTTCTTTGGATTGACATGGTATTTGCATTTGCATTATTTGAAGGTTAGGCAATGTGGCAAGTCGGTGATTTCTGACCTGTATTGTGTTTTCATTCTCATGCTTATAAAAACTTTCAAGACTTTTTTACGGGCCAAAAAGCCCATTAAAATTTTCTACTTTTCTTTCCTCGAATTTATGTTTGAGTACCGTTACACCTGGCCATTCTACATCTACTTGGTGCAAATTAATTAAGTGGAATGTGTCGGAAAATCCACCTGTTTTGGCTGCAAGAACCAGAAATGGAGGCTGCCAGGTACAGCTTCTGTTATGTTATCCTTATCTTGAACCATTTACATATAACTAGGAAGAAAGAAAATGTTCATATATCATTCCCAACATCCACTACAAGAAGCTTTCATGCTCTCGTGTATTGTCATTGTTTAATAAATTATTTTGTACACTTATCATTTTCTTTGAATCAAACACATAAAACGGTTTCATATCATAACTTGGTGTCACAAGCAATATCATACATATGAACATTGGAAACACAAAAAGTTGAAGAAAAAGAGGCACATTCTACCACTTACAAAACAAATTTTTAACCACTCTTTGAAGTCTATATTTTTTCGTTCTCGCTGAGAATAACTTTCCTAAAGAAAAGCAAGAGTCAACCAACAACATAAAGTAGCGAAGCCCAATTATCTAAATACCATGACCATAAATATAAGTTGCAACATTAACATTATTTCATCGTACCAAAATAGATAAGATATATTGAAATTCTATAAAGCACAAAGAATGAAAATAATTCACATTCTCATTCCCTAACATTTTTAAACGTAAAATATTCCATATATAAATTAGTAGAGACTTATAAAATTCAAAATAACTTAATATAATTTCTAATCATAAAATTCAACGCTGGCATTCAATCAATAGAGACCCATTTGAATTATCTACTTTTCTTTCCTTGAATTTACGTTTGTGTACCGTTACTCCTAGCCCTTCTTCATCTACTCGGTACAATTTAATTAAGTGGAATGTGACAGAAAATCCGCCTCTTTTGGCTACAAGAACCAGAAATGAAGGCTACTACCAAATACCAACACAAGGAATTGGAGTCACAGCTAAAACATATATATATTGATTACTCTCTCAACGTTGGATAGAGACAAGGGAGAAACTGTTAATGCATAGCTGTAAATCCTGATTGGTTTGCTTGCAACACAAACTTCAGGGTGACAAGAAAATATCGTTTTATCAAGCTGTATCTTGTCATCACCTGTATGCATGCAAAGCAATATTGAACCATTAATTGTACAGAACTACGAAACATAAAGCTAAAAGTATACTTGTAAATTTGAATTGAATTATAACTTGATTGAAATTCAAGAAAACCACCTCTCACAAGTCTCCATAGCAGAAGACAAGATGCGGGTGGCCCAATTTAGTGATAAACCTTTTACACTTGTACTTTGAGTCGTAAGTTCGAGTCATGCATCCATCATCCAAACCTCAAATTAATTGTAATATATATATATATATATGTATAAATACATGTATATCAGAAACTTTGAAGGTTCAATTATCGAATTTTTTTGACATAAGGCTTCATTATCATTTACTTCTTCTATGTCTTGATCATTACTCTTTCAATTAACTTGCTGCTGAAACCACCTCTCTAGTATGACAACTGGTCCTTCCCTTCAAAAGAAAACAAAAATAATAATAATAAAAACCATCAGAACAATAAAATTTGGCCATTTTTTTCTCATTCTAATGCATGAAAATAACGTACAATGACATTATTCAAGTGGGTTCACGTCACAAATGAAGCCTAGCTAGAGCCAAGGAAGCGGAAGTACGAAAGCTACTGATGCTGCACCAAGCACCACGTGGCCGCCCTCCCTTTTGCTTCTATATGTATAATATAAAAATGAATTCGATTTTGTGTGATTGAGAAGAGATATATATAAAGAGGTTATAGTCATCAAGCAAAAATCTTCTGCTGGTAGGTCTTAGGCAAATCAATCTTTTCCATGTCCTTTTCATCAAGTTGGCAAATTGTGTTTATTTTTTATTTTTTGGCATTGTTTGTCTTACTATATAATTTTAAATTTAATTTAAGGAGAATTAGCTTTACTTGCTTTTAATCATATTCGGGGGATTCTTCTATAGCAATAATTTATAAGATTTCTCTTCTCTCTCGTGGCTGCTATATTTATATTTTTCTTATTTGATAAATTAATCAAATAATTAATTCATCGGCAGCCATGTTGTACTTCTCTTGTTGCCTGCAAATACCTTATTTTTAATTATTTTTATTTCGGCTCTGAGCTCATAAAGGCTGAGTCAATTGTCTTGTGTCTTATTGTGTGGTTGATGAGGCGGTTTATTCTTTAATTATTAATATTTTCTGTTCATTAAAGAGTCTAAACATAACTTTTCTTGTGTCATCTTTTATTTAGTCGGTGGGTGGATCATTTTCAATTTCATGTCTCTAAAAAGAACGTGCATATTATTTGTGTTTTTGCAGTTTCAATGCAGTTTTGAGCCATCATATCACTGTGGGCGTATATTAGTACATTTTCATGTAAGTGAATTGAAAGATTTTTTTTTTCCTTAGAAACACTCGAAAATGTATTGTGAGGAAAAATAATATTGCAATAAAAGTGTTACTATATATTCTTTCAGTCAAAAGAACCTGCCTTGCAAAACAATATATCTCAAGATGTTTCTTAATGTATTTTTCTAAAAAAAATACATGTTTTTTTGGATAAACATTGGGCTGTGGAGAAAAATCTGTGTCCGGACTAGATAGATTAATGATATATTCTCCGTATCAATTATATCCAATTTAGTCAATGAAATTTCCTTATAGTAATTATTTTGTTAAAAGTTTTCAAACTTAATTATTACTTAGGATTTATTAATTTCCTCTTTTATATTGATTAGATTTTATTTATTTCCTATTCAGTTGTAAATATGGGTGTATAAATACACCAATTAATAGCATGATATATGATAAGAAATGTGAAATGTGATTGGATATCACACTTTATTCAAACCAAGTGGCGCGTGCTCTGAATTGACCTGCCCATGCGCGCGTCCCACATAGCTTTTTCTTTGGATTGACATGATTCGCATTCACATTATTTCAGAAAGTTAAACAAAGTTGCAAGTGGGTATTCCTGTATTGCATTGTTAAGTCACGTTTATCTAGCTTTGTTGTTTGCTTTTTTTTTTTTGGCATATTTGTTGTTTGTTTGATTGAATAACATACATTTTATTTTATTTTATTTTGTGAAATCGTCCAAAAACACAATAATATATATAGTGACACAATAGCATCTAGCATTGGTTTCAATATTTATGGTCTAGCAAATGTGCAAAATGTTGGCTTCTAAAATATTTTCAATCAAACATTTTTGTTAGTTACCACAAGATCTAAAAACTTAAGTTGACAAGGATATCAAATATATGTTAAACGCCTCTTATCATTATAATATGTGTAATAAAAATTCGAGATAAAGATGAGAGAGAGGGTTTAAATTAAAAATCGCTAAGTTTTAATACCAAGTTAGTTACAACTAAATTCAAAAGTTTAAGTTGATTGAAATAACTCAATTATAGTATTTATGACTTAAGATTGACGCATAATAATTCTCATTGGACTCAAGCGATATCAACCTCTTTGTATCTCCATTTTGTGGTCAAAAAATAAATCTCACAATACATATTTACATTAAATATTGACTATTGAGAAAACATTTGTAAAATTTAATATTTGAACCACGCAAATAATTTTTTTAATCTCTATAAATTTTAATAAATCTATGATCCATTCAATATCAATTTTAAATTATTATTGTAATTAAAAAAAAAAAACTCCTTAGGGGTTTCCTCCATTTTCAAGCCCGTTTTATAAGTATAATTTCATGGTTTTTCTTAGACGTCAAGCAACAAGTTGCCTGTAATAAATTGAATTCTGAAATCAACCTTGAATATGAAAAATATGTTTTTTTTTTTTTTTTTTTCACTTATTTGAAAATCTAATCTAAAGTTAAGTTGATTTTTTTTTTCAATAAAAAAATCTTTTAGATGCAGCGGTCATTGGATTTGAAGAATTTCTAGATGAGTCAATAAATAATCTGGAAAAGTCACATGGAATCAACTTGACTCGGTAGCCCATCACCTATTGACTCGTCCTGATATTATTATGTGTTATTGATAAACAAGTAACTCCACTCTAGAGCTATATACTTTTGGAAAAAAGAGAGAGAGAGAGAGAGAGAGAGAGAGAGAGAGAGAGAGAGGGAAAAACTTGGAAATTATATATGTTCCAATAAAGCAAATGAAGTTTGTATGCTATACTATAATTGTGTGCATTGTTGAGTAACAAATTCAAGTTTTCATATATGTAAAATTGTATTTATAAATATGTATATATCTTTGAAGTTGAAATTCTAGACATTAAATTTATGATTTTATTTTGAGATATACGGAAATAATATGTTAACATATAAGACACCAAGAAGCATCATTCGGTAAGGTTAAAATTTGGTGATGTGTAGAGGTTTTCGGTTTGGTTTACTTGACTAAGAAGAAAATGAAGAGTCATATGTACATGGTCACCATAACAATTAATGCATGTTATTTTCTTTGCTTTGAAAAATTCCAAACATTGTACACTTCCTCGATTGTTGAAATAAAAAAACTTAAAACAATCAAAAAATTGCATCTCCAAACTTGAATTACCAACCTCATGGTTGATGATTACAAGACTTGATGATCAAGACTTCACAAATCAACAAGTTCCATTGCTTGAACAATTGTCTCCCTAAACCTAGTCAAATTGACCCTAACATTTTGTGCATTAATATACACATCTCTAAATTCAAAGTATCCCTTGGTACCTATAGACTCAGGATCCGTAATTACAGGATGGTCCCTACCAAACTTTTTCGATAGAGTGCTTTCTTCAAATTCTATCTTGTACTCCAAGTAATGCAACCCCATGTCACTTGCTGGTGCACCATAGTAGGCATTTGAGCCCCAATCCAGCCCCAGTAGCACCACCTGCACCATCACTGCTCCACTTGGCAGGAAAATTTCGTTCGTCAGACCTGCCCCGTGTGCCCCAATCATGACGCTACACGTGTTCACCACCTTCGCAAACTTGTCCAAATCCGACATACCACTAGGCCAAACCACAACAACTTCAAAGCCTACTTCTTCCATCATGGCCACCATTTCGCGTTCATTTAAAAAAATTCTTGAATTTTTCCTGGAAATTAGCAACAGGACCGGCCTCTTTCTCTTTATCTGAAAAATGTTTTCGTGTTTCAAACTAAAGGACTCCCTCAAGAATTTCCTGAAATCAACCATAGAGTATTCTCCTGGAAATTCAGTACTGTTTGGAGTTACAAGACCATGATATTTAAGCCCTATAACACCCCCTGGAAAGCAGTGAACAGTACCATTTTCGGCTGGATTGATCAGCTCATAACCCGACAAACGTTTTAGGACAGAAGTGTATTTTTTCACCCACTTAGGGTTAAAATCAGTGAGGACAAACTTAACCTGAGACCGAAAATGGCGAGTGGTGATGAACAGAGGGATGATCATTTCACTGATTTCATGGTAAATGTTTCCGGCGAAGCCATGACCGGAGAAAACCACAGCTGGGACGTGGTGAGTTACATGACAAGTCGATGAGTTGGAATCTTCTCCGGCAATTATATGTACAGGTGAGACTCGATGGTGAGCATTCTTCTCTGCATAAGGCTTTATCGACCTTTTAAATTGTTGTTGTGAAGAGGGAACGTTAATCGTTTGGTTGTCAATTATAATAGGTCTATCTGTAACACAGGATTCATAAGAAAATTGTTTTTGGCAAATAAATCCTGTGTTTTCAAGCTGAATTTTGTCTCGATCACCTGCACATGAAGATCACTGAACCATTAAAATTAATTTCACATATCTTGGAATATTTGAAAAGGCACTATAATAACATGTACACATATGCGCTGTATATGTGTGTACCTCTCACAAGTCTCCTCAATTGAAACTTCAAAGGGTCTTCTTTAATTTCTTCAATTACTTCTTTTATGGCTATGTCATCATTTTTTATGCTGGCCATATCATCTCTCCAATATGTTAACCGGTGCTTACCTTCAAAAGATCAACCAAAGAAAAGAAAAACATCAAATAACAATATTGATCAATTTTGTACATACCAAATGCATGAAAAATAAACTACGGAATAGTTACATGATCCAAGTGGCTTCACATAATAAAAAAAAAGTAAAAATAAAAATAAAAAGGTGCAAAAAGCCAAGTAAGAAGAAGCAAGAAGGCTACTGGATAATTAGTTGAACCAAACACTAATTCAATTTTCAGCTTCTTCCTCATCACTTATTGTAAAATGCATGAAAATTAAAAGATAGGAATTGTTACATGATCCAAGTGGGTTCACATAAAAAAGAGCAGCTGCGAAAAGCCAAGCAAGAAGAAGCAAGAAGGCTATTGAATAATTAGTTGAAGCAAACACTAATTGAATTTTCGGCTTCTTCCCCATCACTGAAAAATATTGTAAGAAAGTTACAAGTTTTTGTGTGCAAGTGTGATAGAGAAGAAATATACATGAGGAAGATATATTGACTAAGCAACTTAAAAAAGACTTCTCAAATAATTATTGCATTTTTTATTTTCCAAGTTGTCAACATTGCTTATCTCAATTATAAATTTTAATATATTCAATGATTTGAATGGATCAGCTGTATTTTCTTGAATTCTTCTGGGGTGACATTTAAATTACAAAAAAAAAATCATTTTCTCGTGGACCATGGTCATTAGATTTTTAAAACAAATCATTGAGCAACCTTGGTTTTACCCTCCTTGTTTGAAGATCTTATTGGCTATTGACATTCTTCTTATTGTTTTTTTGTTTTTATCAAGTCTTGATATATATTATATAATTTTATTATATATATATATATATATTATTAAGACTTATGGTTCTATCCATGCTTTCTTGCGTCATGTTATTTTTTATAGAGCTTAAATCATGTTATTAAATAATTATTAATGTAATATTGCTTGTTAATGAGTCTAAAATTTAACTTTTTATGTGTCCATTTCTGTTTAACTGGTAGTTTCATTATCGATTGTTTTGGCTTTCATGCAAAGAAATTACAAATTGTTTAAGCTTTCGCATGTTCAGTGTAATCTATTGGAGCACTTCGAGTGTTATTTTATTATATTTTTTTTTATGTTTTTTCTGATCTTGAAATTAATTTATTAACTAACAAAGAAAAAAACATACATTAATTAAATAGAAATATAAGAATTTTATCTCTTAAAATAGTTATGAAACAAATGGCCAATATGATTTTCATTTGTGGTTGAACCAATTTTGTCTTCGCTAGGTACGTATTTACTAATTAGAAATCATTAATGGGGAAAGTGAACTCAATTTCTATTGTGTAATTTCAATATTTATTAAAAATTATTATGAATTAAGTTACGTAGACTCTACACAAAAACAAAATATCTTTATTGTTATCCAAGAAATCAAGTTATCTTTCTTGATTTTCATTCTAATGAAACTTGATTTCATTTGTGTCGACGTTGATTTCTGGTCAGTCCATTTACATAGCCCAAATTATACCCACGACAATTTGATTTTTATTTCTAATTGATAAAGGAAGCATATGTTTTTAGAGTCATTATTTTATAATAATAAACAATTGATTTATCTTTCATTACTTTCCAGTTTTGTACATGTTGAGATCTACTAAATAGGGATACCAAAATTGGATACTTTCCAGTTTTGCACATGTTGAGATCTTATAGAAATACTAAAAAAATTGAATAAATTAATGATCCATTTCTTGGTTTCTTCGTAAACCTATTTGATTACTTCTAATTTAAACTTAAATAAATCGATTGTTCAAACCAATGCAAATTAGTAGATGTCCACATTCATCGTGGATGAGATATTCCAAGTTGTAACGAAGTCAAATTACTATATATACAAAATACAGAGGTACGCGCGCACACACACAAGTTGATGAATTTTTTTAGAAAACTTCACACACACACACACAAGTAAATGAATTTTTTGGAAAACTTCACACACACACACAAGCAAGTGGATGAATTTTTTTAGAAAACTTTATTTTAATTCCTGAAGTTTTGAAAAATATCACACACAAGTAAATGACTTTTTTAGAAAACTTCATTTTAGTTCATAAAATTTAAAAAAATATCAGATTTTTAATTTTTTTTAAAACAACTATTTTCATCCACAATTTTTCCAAAACTCCTCAAAAAAATTCAAACCGTCAGCCAACTAATGACTAACATTAACAAAATGCATAGAAAAGCATTTTTGCCCTTGGTGATTGATAATGGCATGCAAATTACTGGATTATCCTCATAAAATAATGAATTTATAAGTTAAATTTTTAAAATGTTTTTGAATTTAAGTTGTTAAATTATAACTTAAATTATCTAAAATCACTATTGACCGTTAGTTGACTGATAATTTAAATTTAATTTTTTTTTTATTTTTTATGGATAATCTGGGTATGTATTTGTATATTTTCTTTAAATGTGATAAATTAGCGTTCTAAATTTTACTACTAATTATTTATTTAGGTCACGATTGATGTGAAGGACTTGAATATGATAGAATTTAATTTGTTTGAGTGGTCCTCATCATTAGAAAGTAACTAAAAACTAAAAATTGAAAATCTTTAAACTTTAATATATATATATATATATATATATATATTGAAGTCAATGATTTTTTTTTTTTTTTTTTGGCTCGGGATGGGGGGGGGGGGGGGGGGGGGGGGGGGCGGGGGGGAGGGGAGTGTTTGGTGGGGGGATGATCTTGATCTTGGTATGTATTTGTATCTTTTCTTTAAATGTGATCAATTAGCATCCTTAAAATATAATAATAATAATAATAATAATAAAATTAAAGAGATTAAAATTCGAAAAACTTCGTACGCTTGTTTTTCTACCCAAGCCATGGCTCGTATAAGATCCAAATTAAATGATCTTGCAATTCCATGAAGGTTACCATCTACATAGTTCAACTTCATGATTCGCAATCTATTACTAAATCCATCCATTGTTTTCTAGGCGATTGTGAATCCAAGGTAATTGATCTTCCTTCTTTTGTCATCCACAATGCAATCTTGATCAAATAGCTTCCATATTTATAAGAAGACATAAAAATTTCACGCCATCAACCATTATTGAGGCTAGGTTTTGATGTAACCTTGGGTAAATGACTTTATAATATATATTTGAGATAATTAAATTGTAGATTAGATTGTTGAAGGCCACAAGGTTACGATATGTTTTTTGTGACTATCAACAAAAGTCACATCATGATTATTATATCATCACATGATGACCTTAGAATCACAACCACTTTAACTTAGCATCTTTGAAGAAAAAGTAAATAATTAATTAATGTTTGAATAGGATGTTCCTCTTTTTATTATTAAATAAAACACATGTTGAAAACATTTTCATGGTTCCACAAATAATCGGATAGAAATTTTGCATGGTTCAGATCTCTTTTAGCTGAAATCAAAATTCCTCTATTTCTAGCTCCAATTGTGTGGCGTGACAACAAGAGTGGAGGAGCTTTTACAGCAGATCCTATTTATCATGCACGTACAAAACATATTGAAGTAGATGTTCACTTCATCAGAGGCATGGTTTTGCCTGGTACATTCGCTATGTTTCTTTCTGTGGCCAGATTACTGATTATTTGACAAAAGCTTTGCCCTTTAGTAATTTTAGGAATCTAACTTAAATTATTTTAAATTATAGATTTTCTTATTTCATCCACTTATGTGTCTGTTGCGCTTATTTTTTAAACTTGAACAAACAATTGTGTCCTTATCATCATCTGTAATCTGCTATATCTATTTTCATTTATGAATAAAATAGAGATGGGTTAAAGTTTCCTATTTACATACAAACTCTTGAATCTTTTCTTCCCACCAGGCCTAACCATAGGTCCTCAACAACTTCAATCCTACTTTCTCAATCAAGGCCACCATTTCGAATTCCTTTAAAAACTACCTTGAATTTTTCGTCCACCAGGCCTCACCACTTGTTTATTGAGGCCAAAAAGCCATGAAACATGAGCCCTACAACACTCTCCAGCAACGCAGTGAACAGTGTGTACCATTTATCATAGGATTTATAACCTTATATAATCCGACCAAACGGCTCAGAAGTCTACAATATGTATCCATAAACCCATTCAGGCCTATGCAATCAGTGATTGGAAATGGCAATTAGTGATAAACAAAGAGATGATAATTTCATAGAAAAGATTTCGAGAAAAAATTTCAAGCCGACGAGTTAGAATCTCCAGCAACTATATATGTATGTGTGTATGTATGTATATATATAATTGCTGGAGATTCTAATCACCGGCTTGTAATCAAGCCATATATCGTTATCAAGCTATATATATATATATATATATATATTACTCTCTGAACTTTAGATTGAGACAAGGGAATGTAAACTGTTAATTCATCGTCAATCCTGATTCGTTTGTTTGCAACACAAACTTCAGAGTGGCGGGAAAATCTTGTTGTATGAAGATGTATCATCCGTACGCATGCAAAGCAATATTGAACCATTAATTATACAAAACTACGAAATATAAAGCTACAAGTACCGCTGTAAATTCTAATTGAATTACAACTTGGTTGAAATACAAGAAAACCACCTCTCACAAGTCTTCGTATATAGCAACCAAGTGGCAAGCCTTTACTCTTAAGTTCGAATCTTATACATCTCCTCCCAAGTCACATTTAATTGTGGCAGTTAAAAAAAAAAAAAAAACAAAGCTTAGTTAGTAGAATCTTTAAAGGCTTAATTATCATTTACTTCTTCTCTGCGTTTATCACTCTTTCAATTAACTTGCTACTGAAACCACCTCTCCGGCATGACAACTGGTCCTCCCCATCAAAAGAAAACAAAAATAATAATAATAAATAAAACCATGAAAACAATAAATTTTGGCCCTTTTTTTCTCATTTTATGCATTGAAAATGATATACAATTACATCATTCTCGTGGGTTCACATTAAAAATGAAGCTTAGCTAGAGCCAAGAAAGCAGAAGTGATCAGAAAGCTACTGATGGTCCACCAAGCGCGTACACACACATTATACATATGTGTGTGATATATATATATGTGTGTGTGTGTGAGAGATTGAGAATAGATATGCATAGAGGTTATAATAATCAAGCAAAATATCTTCTGTTGGTGTGTCTTAGTCAAATTAATCCATGATTCCATTCTGTATCCTTTTCATCAAGTCGGTAAATCTTGTTTTTTATGCATTGTTTGTCTTAATATATAATTTTAAATTTCATTCCGTGATTTGACAGGAGAATTAGCTGTCCTTGCTTTTAATCATCTTCGGGGGATTTTTTTCTTCCATAGCAACAATTTATAAGAATTTTCTTCTCTCTATGATGGCTATTTTTATTTATGAATATATCCTAAAAAATTACCTGACTTTTAGTAGGTTATTCATTTTCTCTCATACAGTTTTGTTTTTATACAAAAAAAATCTCATTTTATCATTCTTATGACAGAAAAATGCAACTAATATATACTAAAGGTAAAAAGATCAAACTGTTCCTATGATATTTTAAAAAAATAAAAACAAACTAAATTAAAAAATTAAAGAAAAAAAGGAGATCCAATCTAGATCTCTACAACCATGAACTCCATTTCAACTTCATCCTCTCATACTTCTAGATCCCCTCTCTCCATCTTTCTTCTCTCTCCCTATTTCTAGATTTCCTGGAAACCATATTTTTCATCATCGACCTCCTAATACAATCAATCTCCCATAATCATCAACAAACACCGTAAAACCAAAAAACCCAAACAACATAATAGAAAAAAAGAAAAGAAAAAACCACTGATCTCTACTGTTCTGGGTCTCCAAATGGTGGCGACCATGGTCTCCACGATGAAGGAGATCTAGACGGTCTCCACCCAAACAACATAAAAGAAAAAAAAAAAAAAAAGCCCACTGGTTTCCATCGTTGGAGACTGGGTCTGCGATATTGAAGACGATTCTAATCTTAATGGTGAAGACCCAACTTGGATCTTCCAATTGGAGCTCCAAACGATCTCCATGATTGGAGATCCAAAGGTTATGTTTTACTAACACCAACGAATATAAATGAATTTTTATAGCATAATTTTACTATTTATAAATTTTAATGATAAATTTACTCTTATTTTAAAAAGATCAGTTTTGGGGCTGAAAATCGGAGAAGCAAATGATTCGCTGTAGAGGCCACTCTCACACGCCACGTATTCTCTCCCCAATCGCGGATTGAACAACTTATAATGATTCTCACTTTTTCTTCTAAAACCATCCAACACTCTCCGTGTGTTACCACTCTCGCACCACGTGTCACCCTCCTTCTTTTGAATGTAAGACTGAGCTTGCGCAGTTGTTCTTTGAAAAAGATGAGCTCTATTTTATCTCATTTGCATGCTCTATTTTTTTGTTAAAAAACAAAGCAATTACATTCAAAAGCAAACCGCGTGTAAGCTTCCACGACTTTCGCGGTTTGCTTTCGAATGTAATTGCTTTGTTTTTTAACACACAAACAAAGCATGCAAATGAGAAAAAATAGAGCACATCTTCTTCAGAGAACAACTGTGCAAGTTCAGTCTCATACAGTTCTTCATCTCCTTCTTCCATTGATGTGCTCTTCACCTGTAACAACAAAATGATGATTGCTCAACAACCTCTTTCTCCCAGATATCATCTCCTTCTTCCTTTCATCGAATTTTTTGTTTCTATTTTTGGGTAGCAAGTCATGTTGGTTTCGTGATAATATATTAACAATGCTCTGAAACTGTTTCTCTTTTTCATTTTCATGAGAAAATGAGAGAGTTTTAACAGAAAAAATAAAGCAAAACAGCACTAAAATGCTAAAAAAAAAACCTCACCATAATCTTGAAATAGAACTGCTTTATGGTTATGTAATTGATGATTACGGAGGCAAATAACAATTTTAACAACTCTGGATAGTGGGTTGTTTGACTTTGATCACGTTGTGGAACATGAGAAAGTGAGAGAGTTTTAACATATTAACCATGATGTGGAACAAAATGAACATATAGATTCTCGAAAGTTACCACGAAAAATCTAAAATCCTGCTTACAGAAAATTTAAAGTCCCCCTTTTTATGACGAAGGGTATTATTATCTTTTACTCAAATAATTACTATTAAATTTAACTCAATTCATTGATACTAGTGAAACAAAGCCTCAGTTATTTGATGCTACTTGACATTGCGTGTTTACTTTTGCTGAAATAAAAAAACTTAAAACAATCAAAAAATTATATCTCCAAACCTGATTTACATACCTTATATTTGATGATTACAAGACTTGATGATCAAGATCACAAATCAACAAGTTCCATTGCTTTAACAATCGTCTCCCTAAACCTAGTCAAATTGACTCTAATATTTTGTAAATTATAATACACCTCTCTAGAAGCTAAGTATCCCTTGGTGGTACCTATAGATTCAGGATCGGTAATTACAGGATGGTTCCTACCAAATTTCTTGAATAGGGTGCTCTCTTCAGGTTCTATCTTGTACTCCAAATAATGCAACCCCATGTTAGTTGCTGGTGCACCATAGCAGGCAATTGAGGCCCAATCTACCCCAAGTATCACCAACTGCACCATCACTGCTCCCCTTGGCAGGAAAATCTCGTTCGTCAGGCCTGCGCCGTGTGCCCCAACCATGACGCTACACTCGTTCACCACCTTCGTAAACTTGTCCAAATTCGACATATCACTAGGCCTAACCAAAACAACTTCAAACCCCACTTCTTCCATCACGGCCACCATTTCGAATTCATTTAAAAAAAATCTTGTATTCGTCCTTGAAATCAGCAATAGAACTGGCCTCTTTCTCTTTATCTGAAAAATGTTTTCATGTTTCAAACTGAACGATTCCCTCAGAAATTTCCTGAAATCAACCATAGAGTATTCTCCTGGAAAATCAGTAGTGTTTGTAGTTATATAACCATGATATTTAAGCCCTATGACACCCCCTGGAAAGCAGTGTACGGTACCATTTTCGGCTGGATTGATCAGCTCATATCCTGACAAACGTTTTAGCACAGAAGTGTATTTTTTCACCCACTTAGGGTTAAAATCAGTGATGACAAACTTAAGCTGAGACTGAAAATGGTGGGTGGTGACGAACAAAGGTATGATCATTTCACTGACTTCATGGTAAATATTTCCGACAAAGCCTTGACCACCAGAGAAAACCACAGCTGGGACAAGGTGAGTTACATGACAAGCTGGTGAGTTCGAATCTTCTCCGGCAATTATCTGGATAGGTGAGACTTGATCGTGAGCGTTTTGTAATACCTTCTCTGCATAAGGCTTTATCATCCTTTTAAATTGTGGTTGTGAAGAGGGAATGTTAATCGTTTGGTTGTCAATTATAATAGGTCTATCTGTAACACAAAATTCAGCAGAATATTGTTTTTGGCAAATAAATCCTGTGTTTTCAAGCTGAATTTTGTCTTGATCACCTGCACATGAAGATCACTGAAACATTACAATTAATTTCACATATCTTGGAATATTTGACAAGGAACTATAATAACATGTGCACACACTCCTGTGTATATTAATTCATGTGTGTGTGTAAGTAGGTACCTCTCACAAGTCTCCTCAATTGAAACTTCAAATGGTCTTCTTTAATTACTTCAATTACTTCTTTGATGGCTATATCATCATTTTTTATGCTGGCCATACCATTTCTCCAATGTGTTAACTGGTGCTTACCTTCAAAAAAAAAAAAAAAAAATCAAATAACTGAATATTGATCAATTTTTTACATAGTAAATACATGAAAATTTATCTAAAAAAAAAAGCAGGAAAAATAAAAGATAGATTAGTTACATGATCGCAGTGGGTTCACATAAAAAAAAGCAGCTGCACAAAGCCAAGCAAGAAGAAGCAAGAAGGCTATTGAATAATTAGTTGAACCAAACACTAACTCAATTTTCAGCTTCTTCCTCATCACTGAAAAATATTGTAAGAAAGATACTTGCAAGTTTTTATGTGTGTGATAGAGAAGAAAGATAAATAAGAGGAAGATACACTGACTAGGCAACTTAAAAAGTGTCCTCAAATATTAATTATTGCATTTTTTATTTTGCTAAGTTGTCAACATTGGTTATATCAATTATAAATTTTAATATATTTAATGATTTGGATGGATCGGCTGCATTTGCTTGAATTCTTTTGGGGTGACGTTTAATTGTAAGTATGTATGTATGTATGTATGTATGTATGTATACATTATAACATGTTTCAAGTTCTTAATCTCCTTGTTTGAAGATCTTATTGGCTATTGAGATTTTTCTTATTGTTTTTTTGTTTAACCTTGTGATTATCAAGTCTTGATATATATTATATTATACAATTATTTTTTATAATACCTTTTTTTTTAATCAAGACTTATAGTTCGATCTATTCTTTCTTACGTCGTATTATTTTTTCTTAAAGCTTACATCATGTTATTAAATAATTATTAATGTAATATTGCTTGTTAATGAGTCTAAAATTTAACTTTTTATGTGTCTATTTCTGTTCAACTGGTTGTTTCATTATTGATTGTTTTGGCACTATTGGGGTTGCCCATAATCTTCCCAAGATTTTGCACGTATATGTATAATTTTTTTTCCAAGCTGTTATACATAGAGTGTATTAATTACTCTTCTAATTTGTAAGGGAAACTAATATAAATATATATATAATAATAATAATTAAAGAAATTAAATTTCGAAAAACATCGTATGCTTGTTTTTCTACCCGAGCCATGGCTCGTATAAGGTCCAAATTGAATGGTCTTGCAATTCCATGCTAGTTACCAACTTACCATCTACGGATCTACCTAGTTCAACTTCATGATTCACAATCTAATACTCAATCCATCCATTGTTTTCTAGTCGATTGTGAATCTAAGGTAATTAGTTTTCTTTCTTTTGTTATCCATAATGTGATCTTGACCAAATAACTTCCAAATCTATAATAAAAATATTAAAATTTCACACCATCAACCATTATTGAGGCTAGATTTTGATATATAGATTAATGATATAACCTTGGGTAAATGAGCTTATAATGTATATTTGAGATTATTAAATCGTAAACTAGATTGTTGAAGCCCACAAGGTTATGATATGTTTTTTGTGACTATCAACAAAAGTTACATGATGATTATTATATCATCAAGTGATGACTTTAAAATTACAACTACTTTAACTTAACATCATTAAAGAAAAAGTAAATAATTAATTAATATTTGAAAGGATGTTTTTTTTTTTTAATAAAACACATGTTGAAAACATTTTCATGGATCCGCAAATGATCGGATTGATAATTTGCATGGTTCAAATCTCTTTTAGTCGAAATCAAAATTCCTCTATCTCGAGCTCCAATTGCGTGGTGTGACAATATGAGTGCAGGAACTCTTGCAGCAAATCTCTATTATCATGCACGTATTAGACATATTGAGGTAAATGTTCATATCGACAGAGACATGGTTTTGCCGGGTACCTTAATTATATTTCTTCTTATGATCAGACTACTGATTATTTGACAAAAGTCTTACCCTTCTCACATCTTGACTGCCCGAAGACCAAATTAATTTGGATTGACACTTTCACCCCGCCGTTTGAGGGGCTGATAAAAATGAGAGAAAGGTCAAGTAATTTTAGGAATCTAACTTAAATTATTTTAAATTATAGATTTTTTTTTTTTTAATATCCCATCCACGTATATATCTATTGTGTTCATCTTTTAAACTTGAACAAACAGTTATCATTATAAATATTTTCATTTATAAATAAAATAGAGATGGGTTGAACTTTCCTATTTACATACAAATTCTTGAATCTTTTCCCCCCACCAGGCCTAACAATAGATCCTCAACAACTTCAATCCTACATTCTCAATGCGCCACCGTTTCGAATTCCTTTAAAGTCTGCCTTGAATTTTTCGTCCACCAGGCCTCGCCACTTGTTTATTGAGGCGCCAGAAAGCCATGAAACTTGAGCCCTACAACACCTTCCAGCAAAGCAGTCAACAGTACGTACCATTTGTTATAGGATTTATAACCTTATATAATCCGACCAAACGGCTCAGAAGTCTACAATTTTTACTCACATACCCATTCAGAACTATGCAATCAGTGATTGGAAATGGCAATTAGTGATTTAAAAAAGAGATGATAATTTCATATATAGAAAAGATTTCGAGAACAGATTTCAAGTCGGTGAGTTAGAATCTACAAGTACACTGGTTAATTCTAATTGAATCAAAACTTGGTTGAAATACAAGAAAACCACCACTCGTAAGTCTTCATAGCATGCACAAGACGAGGATAGCCTAACCAAGTGGCAAGCCCTTCACTCTCAAGTTCGAATCTATATACCTCTCCTCCAAACCATATTTAATTGTACTGGTTAAAAAAATAATAATAATAGTTTCAAAAAAATATCATTATAATAATAATAATAATAATAATAAAGTATAGTTAGTAGAACCTTTAATGGCTTAATGATCATTTACTTCTTCTTTGCCTTTTTCACTCTTTCAATTAACCTGCTACTGAAACCACCTCTCCAGTATGACAACTGGTCCTTCCCTTCAAAAGAAGATAAAAAATAATAATAATAAATAAAACCATGTAAACAATAAATTTGGGCCCTTTTTTTCTCCTTCCAGTGCAATGAAAATGATATACAATTACATCATTCAAGTGGGTTCACATAGAAAATAAGCCTAGCTAGAGCCAAGAAAGCAGAAGTGATCAGAAAGCAACTGATGCTGCAATGAAAATGATATACAATTACAGCATTCAAGTGGGTTCACATAAAAAATGAAGCGTAGCTAGAGCCAAGAAAGCAGAAGAGATCAGAAAGCTACTGATGCTGCACCAGGCGCACGCTACTGATGCTGCACCAAGCGCACGCTAGTAATGCTGCACCAAAAAAGCGCGCACCCATATAAGTATATATATATTTATATATTCATATACTCAATTTTGTGTGACTGAGAATAGATATGTACAAAGAGGTTATAATGATAAAAAAACTTCTGTTGGTATGTCTTAGTCAAATCAGTCCATTCTATATCCTTTTCATCAAGTTCGTCAATTTTGTTTTTTATGCGTTGTTTAATTTAATATATAATTTTAAATTTCATTCAGTGATTTTATAGGAGAATTAGTTGTACTTGTTTTAAGCATCTTCGGGGAATTCTTATCTTCCATACCAATAAATTATAAGAATTCTCTTCTCTCTTATGGCTGCTATTATTATATTTTATCTTATTTGATTAAGTAATCAAATAATTAATTTATCAGCAGCCATGTTTTACTTCTCTTGTTGGCTGGAAATACCTTATTTTTAATTATTTTATTTTGGCTCTGAGCTCATAAAGGCTTAATCAATTATGTCTTATTGTGTGGTTGATGATACCTGTTATTGTTTAATTATTAACATTTGTTGTTCGTTAAAAAGTCTAAACATAATTTTTTTTGCGTCCATTTTTATTTAGTTAGTGGGTGGATCATTTTTAGTTTCTTGTCTCTAAAATGACTCTTGCAAATTATTTGTGTTTTTGCAGGTTCAATACAGTTTGAGCCACCACTGTCGGCACATATTATTAGTACGTTTTCAAACAATGAACCTTTTTTTTTTCCTTAGAAATAATTGAAAATATATTGTGGAAAAAAATTACATAGTAAGGAAAGTGTTATTATATGTTCTTTTAGTAAAAAGCAGCAGCCTTTTAGCTTAAAAAAAAAAAAAGCAGCAGCCTTTTAAAACAGTATGTCTCCAGATGTTTCTTAAAATGTTGTTGAGTAGATAAACGTTGGGCTGCCGAGAAAAAATTTGTGAGGGATGTGTGTCCGACTTAATAAATCATGATGTACTCTCTATAAAATCAATTATATTAATTAATTTAGTTAATGATTTTTTTTTGTAATTATTTTTTAATAATTTTTCTTAATCAGTTATAATTTATTAATTTTCTATTTTGTATTGATTAGATTTTATTTATTTCCTATTCAATTATAAACATTAATGATGTATAAAAACATAAATTAATAACATGATATATGATAAAAATATGAAATGTGATTGAATATTACACTATATTTAAACCAAGCGGCATATGCTTTGAATTGACCTGCACATGCGCGCACCCCAAATAACTTTTTCTTTGGATTATTCGCATTCACATTAATATAACTTTGTTGTTTGTTTGCTTGAATAATACTCATATTTTTTACTTTATTTTGTGAAATCGGCCAAACCTCAACAATTTATATAGTGATACAACTGTATCTAGCATTGGTTTCATTTATGGTCTAGCAGAGGTGCAAAATGTCAGCTTTTAAAATATTTTCAATTAAACGTTCCTTTTGGACTCAAGCAATGTAAACTTCTTTGTATCTTCGTATGTGGTAAAGACATAAGTTTCACAATACATATTTACATTATATTAAATATCGACTATTAGTTAAGAGACCACTTGTGAAATTTAATATTCGAACCATGCGTATAATTTTTTTTTATTATTATTTCAATAAATTTTAATAAACAAGTGATCCGTCCAATATCAATTTTGAATCAATATTGTAAATAAATAATACTCCTAAGGGATTTCTTCCATTTTCAAGCCCATTGTATAAGTATAATTTCACGGTATATATGTCTTAGAGGTCAAGCAACAAGTTTCTTGTATATAAATTGAATTCTAAAATCAACGTTGAATATTCACTTATTTGAAATTCTAATCTAAAACTAGTTGGATTTTTTTTTCTCAATAAAAAGGTCTTTTAGATGCATCATTGGATTTGGAGAATAATTTAGATGTGTCAATAATAGTCCGGAATAATCGCATGGAATCGGCAGCCGCGTCACCTATTGACTCGACCTTGTATTAGATGTGTTATTGATAAACTAGTCACTCTATTATGCAGTTATATACTCTTTGAAAAAAAAAGACGCTTTAGTTACATATGTTCCAATAAAGTGAACGAACTTTTATATGCTATAAGTGTATAATTGTGTGCATTGTTAAGTTATGAATATAAGTTCTCATACATACAAAATTGTATTTATAAATATGTATTTTTGAAGTTGAAATTCTAAACATTAAATTTATGGTTTTATTTTGAGATATACCGAAATAAGATGTCAGCATAAAACACCAACAAGCATCATTCGGTTAGATTAAAATTTAATTTGGTGATGTGTAGAGGTTTTTGGTTTGCTTTGCTTTACTCGGAAGAAAATGAATAGTCATATGCATATGTTTATCATAACATTAATGCACGTTATTTTCATTGCTTTGAAAAATTCCAAACATTGTACACTTGATTGTTGAAATCAAAAAACTTAAAACAATAAAAAAATTATATCTCCAAACCTGAATTACATACCTCATATTTGATGGCTACAAGACTTGATGATCAAGACTTCACAAATCAACAAGCTCCATTGCTTGAACAATTGTCTCCCTAAACCTAGTCAAATTGACTCTAACATTTTGTAAATTAAAATATACCTCTCTAGAAGCTAAGTATCCCTTAGTGGTAACTATAGAGTCAGGATCAGTAATTATAGGATGGTCCCTACCAAATTTCTTCAATAGGGTGCTCTCTTCAGGTTCTATCTTGTACTCCAAATAATGCAACCCCATGTCAGTTGCTGGTGCACCATAGTAGGCATTTGAAGGCCAATCCAGCCCCAGTAGCACCACCTGCACCATCACTGCTCCATTTGGCAGGAAAATCTCGTTCGTCAGGCCTGCCCCGTGTGCCCCAACCATGACGCTACACTCGTTCACCACCTTCGTAAACTTGTCCAATTTCGACATATCACTAGGCCTAACCACAACAACTTCAAACCCCACATCTTCCATCAGAGCCACCATTTCGTATTCATTTAAAAAAAATCTTGTATTCTTCCTGGAAATTAGCAATAGGATTGGCCTCTCTCTTTTTATCTGAAAAATGTTTTCATGTTTCAAACTGAAGGATTCCCTCAGGAATTTCCTTAAATCAGCCATAGAGTATTCTCCTGGAAAATCAGTAGTGTTTGTAGTTATAAAACCATGATATTTAAGCCCCATAACACCCCCTGGAAAACAGTGAACGGTACCATTTTCAGCGGGATTGATCAGCTCAAAACCTGACAAATGTTTTAGAACAGAAGTGTATTTTTTCACCCACTTAGGGTTAAAATCAGTGATGACAAACTTAACCAGAGACCGAAAATGGCGGGTGGTGATGAACAAAGGGATGATCATTTCACTGACTTCATGGTAAATGTTTCCGGCAAAGCCACGACCACCAGAGAAAACCACAGCTGGGACATGATGAGTTACATGACAAGCCGGTGAGTTGGAATCTTCACCGGCAATTATCTGGAGAGGTGAGACTCGATCGTGAGCGTTTTGTAATATCTTCTCTGCATAAGGCTTTATCATCCTTTTAAATTGTGGTTGTGAAGAGGGAATGTTAATCGTTTGGTTGTCAATTATAATAGGTCTATCTGTAACACAGGATTCATAAGAAAATTGTCTTTGGCAAATAAATCCTGTGTTTTCAAGCTGAATTTTGTCTTCATCACCTGCACATGAAGATCACTGAAACATTAGTATTAATTTCACATATCTTGGAATATTTGAAAAGGAACTATAATAACATATACACACACTAGTGTGTGTATATGTGCGTACCTCTCACAAGTCTACTCAGTTGAAACTTCAAAGGGTCTTCTTTAATTACTTCACTTACTTCTTTTATGGCTACATCATCACTTTTTATCCTGGCCATACCATTTCTCCGATGTGCTAACCGGTGCTTGCCTTCAAAAGATCAAAAAAAAAAAAAAAAAACCCACTGAATATTGAACAATTTTGCACGTACTAAATGAATGAAAATTTATCTAATAAAAATGTATGAAAAATAAAAGATAGAATAATTACATAATCCCAGTGGGTTCACACAAAAAAAAAAAAAAAATGCAGCTGGGAAAAGCCAAGCAAGAAGAGGCAAGAAGGCTATTGAATAATTAGTTGAACCAAACACACCAAGTCAATTTTCAGCTTCTTCCCCATCACTGAAAATTATGCAAGTTTTTCTGAAAAAAAAAGCTTGAAAATTAAAAGATGGAATAGTTACATGATCCAAGTGGGCTCACATAAAAAAAGACAGCCGCAAAAAGCCAAGCAAGAAGAAGCAAGAAGCCTATTGAATAATAAGTTGAACCAAACACTAATTCAATTTTCAGCTTCTTCCCCATCACTAAAAAATATTGTAAGAAAGCTACTTGCAAGTTTTAGATGTGTGATAGAGAAGAAAGAAATGTATGAGGAAGATACATTGAGTAAGCAACTTAAAAAGTATCCTCAAGTAATTATCGCATTTTTCATTTTGCCAAGTTGTCAACATTGGTTATATCAAACATAAATTTTAATATATTCAATAATTTGAATGGACCCTTAGGAGTCTGATAAACTGAACGTAGTCAACATGTGTAATGGAGCCTTAGTTGTCAGAGAAGATGTGGATAATATCATCCATGATATAAAAATCCCCCTTAATAGTTCATGTATCAAGTCTCTGCAGTATGTTTCAAGAAATACCAACTCAGTTGCACATGGTTTGGCAAAGTGGGCTGTTTCTCATTTTACTTCCATGGTTTGGGAAGATTGTTTTGCAATCTGGTTGTTGTCTTTGATTCAAGCTGATGTGATGTGTTCTAACTCTGTTTCTTCTTAATAAATGTATGTTTTAATTTCAGAAATAAAATAATTTGAATGGATCAGCTGTATTTGCTTGAATTCTTCTGGGGTGACATTTTTAAGTTACTATATATATATATATATTAGCATACACTTGGATATGTATATACTTGACAAAAAAAAAAGGCATGACTATATTATAAAATATATTATATATATGATTACAACTAAACATGTGTAATTATAATAAATAAATGTGATCACATTTATAAATTATAGTTAGTAAATGTGATTATATTTATGGATTATAATTAAATATGCTTAGTTGTAATCACATGTAATAAATTATAATCATACATTTTAGAATACAATCACATTTTTCTTTTTTTTGGTCAAGTTTATGTATATCCAAATGTATCCAATAAGACCTATCAATCTATATTATAATAATAATAATAATAATAATAATAATAATAATATTCTTCAAGATCTTACTCTACTTGTTTCAAGATTTATGGCTATTGACATTTTTTTTTTTTACCTTGTGGTTATCAAGTACTCTTGATACATATATATTATATTATACAATTATTTTTATAATATATATATTTATCAAGACTTATAGTTTGATCCATTCTTTCCCATGTCATGTTATTTTTTCGTAAAGCTTACATCATGTTATTAAATAATTATTAATGTAATATTGCTTGTTAATGAGTCTAAAATTTAACTTTTTATGTGTCTATTTCTGTTCAACTGGTTGTTTCATTATTGATTGTTGTGGCTTTCATGCAAAGAAATTACAAATTGTTTAAGCTTTTGCATGTTCAGTGTAATTGATGTAAGACAAGATTAGAATTCCTTATTCATTTGGGAATCATTATTCTATATGATTTCCTATTAGGTTAGGATTTCCATTACTTTAGCATTGTTAGGACTTATAGTTTACGATTCCTAATTCTATAAAGATTAAAATTAGAACTATTATAAACAGGTTTAAGTTGTTTATGTTTAGCATATTGTTCAATATTATTTTTTCAATAATAAAATTTTTGAGTTTTAGTTCTATCGTAATTTGAGTTTATTCATTTCGTTTTTGAAATAAATCGTCTGCAGCACCAGTAATCTATTGGAGCACTTTGAGTGTTTATTTTTTGTTTTTTAATTTTTTCTTCTTATCTTGAAATTAATTTATTAACTTACAAAGAAAAAAAAAGCCCATTAATTAAATAGAAATATAATGAATTTTACCTCTCAAAATAGTTATGAAACAAAGGATGAATGCCATTTGTGTTTGAACCAATTTTGTCTTCACTAGACTTATTTACTAATTAGAAATCATTAAGGGGTAAAGCGAACTCAATTTTTATTGTGTAATTCTAATGTTTACTAAAAATTATTAGGAATCAAATTATGTGGATTTCACACAAAATCAAATGGTCCCACTTGTCATCCGAAGAATTGCAAACTTTTTCTTGATTTTCATTCTAATGAAACTTGATTTCCTTAAATTTTTCTTTCTGATGGATAAACAAGGTACCATACAGTTTTAGAGTCATTAATTTATAATAATAAACGATAGATTTATTTTTCATTACTTTCCAGTTTCGTACATGTTGAGATCTAATATATAGAGATGTCAAAATCGGATTGCTTTGTAGTTTAATTTGTACATGTTGAGATCTTATAGAGATACTCAAAAAATTGAATAAATTAATGATCAATTCTGGGTTTCTTCATAAACCTAATTAATTAATTACTTCTAAAATAGCTCGAACTAGGGGTGGACATTTTCAGGTTTGGGTTAGGTTGGATTAAAAATCTCTCAACCCAATCCAACCTAACCCAATAATAGTCAGGTTGGGTTGGGTTGATTGATTGAGTTAAATTTAATTTACCATAAAGGTACAAATGGCTAACTTTTTTAATCTTATTAATTTGATTATAGATAAAATGAATATAAATAAAGATCCAATTATTATAAATAAAATAGTAAATTCGACATAAAGGTTGTCCTTAATCTTTATCCTGAATAAATGTTCTTATAGAGAGGGGAGAAAATCTTGGATTTAAAATTAGGGATATGCATTTGTCGGGTTCGGATTGGGTTGAGTTGAAAATTTTTTAACCCAACCCAACCTAACCCATCCAATTTTTTTTAAGATGTAATCCAACCCAATCCAACCCGGTAAAAAATGGTCAGATTGGGTTGTGACTGTCGGGTTGGGTTGGAGATGTCCACCCCTAGCTCGAACCATATAACGAACGAAAAACAAATTAATTGTGGATGAGATATAGTAACGAAGTCAAATTACTACGTATACACATCAGCAAATTCCAATTCTAAGAGAATATGGCAACCTCCACCTTGTCAACTAGAAAAGGTGAACCAATGCAATATATATACACACACACACATATATATATATAAATAAATTGAAGTGATTTCATATATAAACCTCTTTAAAATAGAAATATTTTCGTAAAACTATTAATCATTTCCAAAAAACATTCATCTAATATTTTTAAAATAGTTAATTGGATAGATATTGATTTTAAAAAGTCAATGATTTTTTTTAATGGACAATCTTGGTATGTAATTGTATCTTTTCTTTAAAGGTGATAGATTAGCATCCTAAGTTTTACTCCTAATTATTTATATAGATCACGATTGATGTGAAAGACTTGAATTTGACATAATTTAAATTGTTTGAGTGGTCCATCATTACAGAAAGTAGCTAAAAATTGGAAATATATATTTTTATTACTAAAAATTATATATATATATGTATATATATATGCATTGAAATGATTTCATACGTAAAGCTCTTTAAAATAGAAATATTTTCTATAAAACTATTAATCGTTTCGAAAAAACGTTCATCCAATATTTTTAAAATACTTAATTTGATGAATATTGATTTTAAAAAGTCAATGAATTGTTAGTTTTTTTTTAATGGATAATCTTGGTATGTAATTGTATTTTTTTTTCAAAGTAAATTGTATCTTTTCTTTAAATGTGATAAATTGGCATCCTAAGTTTTACTCCTAATTATTTAATTATATAGATCACGATTGATGTGAAAGACTTGAATATGACATAATTTAATTTGTTTGAGTGGTCCATTATTATAGAAAGTAACTAAAAATTGAAAATATCTTTTATATTACTAAAAATTATATATATTGAAGTGATTTCATACATAAAGCTCTTTAAAATAGAAATATTTTCTATAAAACTATTAATCGTTTCGAAAAAACATTCATCCAATATTTTTAAAATACTTAATTTGATGAATATTGATTTTAAAAAGTCAATGAATTGTTAGTTTTTTTTTAATGGATAATCTTGGTATGTAATTGTATTTTTTTTTCAAAGTAAATTGTATCTTTTCTTTAAATGTGATAAATTAGCATCCTAAGTTTTACTCCTAATTATTTATTATATAGATCACGATTGATGTGAAAGACTTGAATATGACATAATTTAATTTGTTTGAGTGGTCCATTATTATAGAAAGTAACTAAAAATTGAAAATATCTTTTATATTACTAAAAATTATATATATTGAACTGATTTCATACATAAAGCTCTTTAAAATAGAAATATTTTCTATAAAACTATTAATCGTTTCGAAAAAACATCCATCCAATATTTTTAAAATACTTAGTTTGATGAATATTGATTTGAAAGAGTCAATGAATTGTTATTTTTTTTAATGGATAATCTTGGTATGTAATTGTATTTTTTTTAAGTAAATTGTATCATTTCTTTAAATGCGATAAATTAGCATCCTAAGTTTTACTCCTAATTATTTATTTTAGATCGTGATTGATATGAAAGACTTGAATATGACAGAATTTAATTTGTTTGACTGGTTCATCATTACAGAAAGTAACTAAAAATTGAAAAAATATATATTTTTTATTACTAAAAATTGAAAATCTTTAATATATATATATATATAGAGAGAGAGGTCTATTACCATCCAAAAAGGTTCTCACCACAATTATAAATTTTATAAAACTGTTAATTACTAAATTATCCTTACATTAAATTATTTAAAAAGACATAAATGTGCAATTAAAGAAACTATTGTTTTTCACCCTACCCACCCTAATATACCTTTCAAAGTCTAAACAAATTTTCATTCCTTATATACTACTTTGACATTCTTTGAGATTGAAATACTTTGACATACTTCGAGATTAAAATTAAATAAGAGAAATTAAAAAAACAAAAAAAAAAAAAAACAAAGCAAAATAAAATCAGCGACTTGATTGAAATTGCAAATACAGTAACATTATTTAGAAAAACAAACAACATTCTGACACTAGCAATTCAATATTAACTACAAACTATGATTTGCAATTTTTAACAACAATTGCTCTATGCGTCAAACCTTCATGGGATTTAAATGTCGGTGTAAGCTGAAAGCCTGAAACTTTACCATTTAAATACATGCTTTTCGTCTATATATACCATTGTATGACTTAATGTATTGGTTTTTCATTTGAATTTAACAAAATGAATAAATAAATAAAACTATATATATTCTTTAAACTTTTGGAGAATTTGATGATTCTTGTTGATCAATAAGGAGAGAAGGGAGAGTTTGTGTTCTCTTTATGATTTGGGTTTTCAATACTACTAAATTAAGTTTAGAGAAATTATTTTAATTGAAGAGATTTTTAATAATTAAGGTTAATATGGTATTTAAAAGGTGTAGAGAGAAAATTAACAAATTTTCAATTAATAAACTGAGTGTAGAAAGCAAATGGATTTGTGGAGACATTTTTGGATATATATATATATATATATATATATATATTGAATTATCAGGGAAGAACCTCTAACGAGTCTCAGAAGGTCCTTATCTCCAGTATTGTAACCGCTGTACAGCTTCATGGGGGGAAAAAATTAAATTACTAGATCCCTCGAGCAGTTTGTTTTTTATATAATAAATGCAATGAGAGTTAAAAAAAATTACATACACCAAAATTCTCCAATGTAGAATCATGCGCCATCAATAAATAGATTTAAACCGCTTTAAATATATTAATTTATTTAAATTCTGAAATTTATTTCTTTATTTTTTTCATGCAAAGACGTGCGTTATCCAAACAATACATGATCAAATTAAGTGGGCTCAAGTAAAAGAAAAATGCTGCACAAAGCTAAGCGAGAAGGCCACTGAATTCGCTGCACCCAACACCACTACTACTTTCTGCTTGTTCTTTGTCATCACTGCTGATAACTGTTCAAGCTTTTGTTATATATATATATATATATATATATATATATATCATATAAGAAGTTTTCTTTTGGGTTGAATTCTAAATAGTACATCTCCACCGAATAACTAAAAATAAAAATAAATAATGCACTTAATTAAGTACATAAATAATCTTACAATTTAAAAATTGTTTATAAAGCATAGTTTTTTATTTATGCTCATAATATAATGTTTGGTAATCAAATTATGTGAACTTTATATTTAAATTAGAAATTAAGTTTATACTAGAAATAAAACTTAAGCAAACATAACATAACATATTTTTCATGTAAGAGTATTTTAATATCATTTTATTGGTTACAAACACACACATAAAGATATATATATATATATATATATATATATATATAAGGTGTAGAAGGGGGGGATTAAATTCATATAAAATCACTCATATCTTCAATAAGAATGAAATTTAAACCCTTGATCTCTTAGGATTAAAAAAGGTACTCAATCATTCCTACTAAGAAGTGGTGTGCAAAACATAACTTTTTGGCTACAAACAGATATAAATTACAAGAATAATTGAAAAATGAGAAATAAAAATTAAAGCATATATGATTATATTTTAAGAAATTAGATGTAACGAATTAGAGTTTACACTTTATAATTTTAGGATTCATTAATTTAATTTTCAAGTCCAGTTAGAGATATTAATATTTTACCTAAAATGTCTAAGAAGATATTAATATTTTCATAAAAAAATGTAATACATTTAAATTTTTGTTCACATAAATATATTTAAATTTACTTTTTATGATATATATTATTATAATAATAGAGATTCTAATAAATGATAAATAAATGTTTGAATAAAAATCAATAAAATAATAAAATTAAATATTAATAAAGATAAAATCTAGAAAATTAAAATTAATAACAAGAATCTATAATTTACTTTTGTAACCAATACATTTAGGGATATATATAAAAAATAATAATAATAATAATAAAAGTATGGTAAAAAAAATGAAATTTTTAAAAAATTCAGAGAGGGCACGTGTCACCTCTAGTGAAACACTGGGTCTGCCAGTTGATGCTACAATCATTGTGGGCAACCCCACAGCCTCGTCATCAACCTTTGTTGGCAACCCCATAGCCTCGTCATTGTATTTGTGTGTGCGCGTGCACGGCACACGCGTGCACATGTGTGCACATGTTTGCGTGTGCGTGGAAGGGAACATGCGTGATTTGAGAAGACAAAATGGAGAAGACACATGCATATATAATTATTCTCAAAATTATGTGTGCCCGTATGCCCATGTTGATCTTCTCCAAGTTGTTATGCATTTCAAATTTAATTAATTAAATGATCATTTGATAAGAAAACTTAGCAGAAAAGTATGCTTGAAAGTACAAAGATCAACTGAAAATTAATTGCACTTGGGGTGTCAACTGAACGGAAAAACTCCGCTCCTTTAAAGTCCAATCATGAATTCGATCAAATACATCACCCTCATATTAAAAAATAAAAATAAAATACATGAATTTTTTTCTTTTTTTTTCTATATGAAAGTAATCCCCTGATTATATGTGGATTATTTCCTCTCATTTGAGAGCTTTTTTTTAGATCAGACGTTCAGTATATAATAATTTTTGTTTTATCCCAACTATTTTCTGGATCAATCTTGGTTACATAATGTAGGTAAAAAAAAAATGCAAATTAAGTATAAAGATCAGTTCATATCTCATGATAATTGAGTCTAATCAAACAACAAGATCAAGAGATAAGCACCTTGGGCTCTTGGCTTGTAATGGCAAGAATATTTGGTGAGAACTAAATACATGAATTTTTGGACAAATGTTGGTGCGCTGGAAGATACTAACAAAAGCAAATTGACACTTCTTCCCAAACAAGAATAAGCAAGTTGACACTTGTCATGTTGTGAATCGGTGATGTTCATATAATATATATAGAATTTAAAATAAAAGCATTGTGGTCGTCGGTTGATAATTTTGAGTGAAAAAACAACTTCACTAATTTCTATAATTATTTGGGTACTTCTTTGTGATTCCCAATTTTTATTTGTATTTTCCCAATAATTTCAAGCCCAAAAAAAAAAAAACTGTATTTTCAAGAAAATCTTATGGGTATTGGCTATGGAGTCGATTTTTTTAATTATCATTCCATTTTTGTTTGATCATGTGCTTATTAATATTTAATATATATATATTTTTTTGGGCCAAGGCTTTATTGGCTCTGTGCATGCATGAAAGGTTATTATATCTTTATGTATGGCTAGTTAAAGAATATAAATTCAATCATTTTTGTCTATTAATATTGGTTTCATTATTGATTTAATTTGGGTTTTCTACGCATACGAAAAGAAACATATTATTTAAGCTTCTAATTTGGGTTTTATATGCGTGAAAATTAAGACTTAATTAACTAAGCACCAACGACCACCCCAACTTTTTGCCTCAGCTTTCTCATCACTGATAATGTAATGGAACTATTTCATGCTTTTTTGCTTGATATGAGCAGACATATCATGATTCTTGTATATGATCATATATGGAAGATCACTTGCATGCACATTAATCTTTTCAAATTTATATTCTTTTCAAACTTAATTTAATTATTTGATGACTCAATAGGATCACTTAATTAGTATTCACTTGAAAGTTTTCTCATTAATTAGTTTTTTTTTTTTTTTTTTTCCATTTTAAGTAGCATTTCGAATTTTGATAACTCTTACTAAAAAAATTCGATTTTCAACACGATTTGTTTTGCAGCCTTTTTTTGGGATGTGACAATAAATCAAATTTACAATTTTCGAAAATTTTAACATTTCTTATTTTAGTTGTTTTATAAATGCTAAATCATAGTCAGAATAGGTTTATTTTTCTAGTTAAGCAAAAATCTGAATTTTATTTATTTAATTTTTTTTATGATTAATAAAATCCTCGCTTTCTTAGAAAGTAAGTTTTTTTAGTTGATTAGACTATTTATCGCTTTTACTTCGTCACAGGTTGGCGCCATGAGCTCCGACCATGACATCACATAGTACGCTTGATGTCCACCACCTTCGCGAACTAATCAAAATTCACCGTTCCACCAGGCCTAGCCACAGGTCCTCAACAACTTCAATCCCACTTTCTCAATCAAGGCCACCATTTATTTCCAATTCTTTTAAAAACAGTCTTGAATTTTTGTCACCAGGCCTTACCACTTGTCTATTGAGGCCACAACGCCATGAAACTAGAGCCTACAACAGCCTCCGGCAAAGCAGTACTGAACAGTGTGTACCATTTGTTATAGGATTTATAACCTTATAATCAAATCAAATTAACAGCTCAGAAGTCTACAATATTCACTCAAATGCCCATTCAGGCCTATGCAGTCAAGTGATTGGGAATGGCAATTAGTGATAAGCAAAGAGATGATAGGTACAGAGACAAGATTTCAAGCCGGTGAGTTTTTTTTTTTTTTAGTACAACAATTATATCTGGGATAAATTCAGGGGACATCCGAGATCTTGAACTGAGATATGACACTGGTGGCACGGTCCGGTGGACTACTCCCATTGGAAAGGGAACTACCCACACGGAGGTGGGGGAGAGACTCACACTGGGATGGGGGAGCGACCCACACAATTGATGAGAAATGAAATATCAATAGTATTATATTATTATATTATTATAGTATTATATTAATATTATATAATATATACACCATGTTGGACCCAGGTGTCGACCCACACAAGCCGGTGAGTTAGAATCTCCAGCATACATACATATACATATATATATATATATATATAAGAGGATTAGAAAATAGAAGTTTTGATATAGTTTTTCAACTGTTGGATAGAAAAACATTTAATGGTAAAAAAATTGTGTCAAATCAGCACAAAATTAAATCAACATCATTCAATGTTTTTCAATCCAATAGTTCAAAACTTGTGTCATTCGATCCAGCCCATATATATAGTGATTTTATCTATTAGTACCTTCTAAAACAATCAAATTCATTATTATATTCTCTCTCTTAAAATAATTTCTTTATCATATTTAATCCAAATGTAATGAATAAATTTGATTAATTCGTCCGAAGTTTTTAAAGTTAGGAAGAATTAATTGGTACAATTAGATATATCAATCAGATATATATAGTGATTTTACCAATCAATGTCTTGTAAAATAATTAAATTTATCATTGTATTCTCTCTCCTAAAATAATTTCCTCTCATATTTAATCCAAATACAATGAATGAATTTAATTAATCCGTCATGAAAGCCTTGATGATAAAATATATATGTGTGTGTATATATATATATATATAGCTTGATTACTCTCTCAACGCTGGATAAAGACGAGGGAGAGTAAACTGTAAATGCATCGCTGTAAATCCTGCCTGGTTTACTTGCAACACAAACTTCAGACTGGCAAGAAAATATGGTTGTATCAAGCTGTATCTTGTCATCACCTGTATGCATGCAAAGCAATATAGAAACATTAATTGTACAAAACTACGAAACATAAAGCTAAAGTTATACTTGTAAATTTTAATTGAATTACAACTTGATTGATATACATACAAGAAAACCTCCTCTCACTAGTCTCCATTACATCAGACAAGATGAGGTTGGTCCGATTCCGTGACAATCTCTTTGCACTTACATTTTAAAAGTCATAAGTTTGGGTAATATTTTTTTCCTCAATTTAATTATAATAATTGAAAAAAAAGTATAGTTAGCAGAAATTAAACTTTAAGGGCTTAATTATTATATATTATTCTCTTCAATGTCTTTATCACTCTTTCAGGTAACTTGCTGCTGAAACGACCTCTCGAGTACTGGTCGTCCCCCTTAAAAGAAAACAAAATTAATGATAGTAACAAAAACCATCAAAACAATAAATTTTGGCCATTTTTTTCTCATTCTAATGCAATGAAAATGATATAGGATTACATCACATGAAGCCCAGCTAGAGCCAAGGAAAGCAGAAGTCAGTTGCAAGCTACTGATGCTGCACCAAGCACCACGTAGCCGCCCTCCCTTTTGCTCATATATATATATATATTCAATTTGTTATGATTGAGAATAGATATGTATAAAGAGGTTATTGTAATCAAGCAAAAAATCTTCTGTCGGTATGTCTTAGCCAAATCAATCTATTCTATGTCCTTTTCATCAAGTTGGTAAATCTTGTTTTATATGCATTGTTAATCTTAATATATAATTTTAATTTTCATTCAATGATTGTTTTTTGAATGCAAATTTCATTCAGTGATTTGATAGGAGAATTAGCTGCACTTGCTTTTAATCATCTTCGGGAATTTCTTCTATGGCAATAATTTATAAGAATTCTCTTCTCCCTATGGCGGCTATTTTTATATTTTTTCTTATTTGATTAATTAATCAAATAATTAATTTATCAGCAGCCATGTTGTACTTCTCTTATTGGCTGCAAAGACCTTATCTTTAATTATTTTTATTTTGGCTCTGAGGCTTAATCAATTGTCTAATGTCTTATTGTGTGGTTGATGAGACCTGTTTTTTTTTTTTAAAAAAAATAATATTTGTTGTTCAATAAAGACTCCAAACATAACTTTTTTTTTTTTTTTTGTGTCCATTTATATTTAGTTAGTGGCCGGTGGATCATTTTTAGTTTCTTGTCTGTAAAAAGAATCTGCATATTATCGGTGTTTTTGCAGGTTCAGTACAGTTTTAAGCCATCACTGTGGGCGCATATTAGTACTTTTTCATACAAGTGAATTCAAAGTTTACTACATATTAATTCTTTCAGTCAAAAGAAGCTGCCTTGTAAAACAATATATCTCGAGATGTTTCTTAAAATGTTGTTTATTAGATAAACGTTGGGCTGCGGAGAAAAATCTGTGAGAGACTTGCGTGCAGACTTGATAAATTCATGATATGTTCTCTATATCAATTATATCTAATTTAGTCAATGATATTTCCTTATTGTAATTATTCTGTTAATTGTTTTCAAACTTAATTATTTAGGATTTATTAATTTCCGCTTTTATATTGATTGGATTTTATTTATTTCCTATTCAGTTGTACATATGGCTGTATACATGCACTAATTAATAGCATGACATATGATAAGAATGTGAAATGTGATTGGATATCACACTTTATTCAAACCAAGTGGCGTGTGCTTTGAATTGACCTGCACATGCGCGCGTCCCACCACATAACTTTTTCTTTGGATTGATATGATTCGCATTTACGTTATTTCAGAAAGTTACTGCAAAGTGGCAAGTGGGTATTCCTGTATTTCAATGTCATGTCATGTTTACATAGCCTTTTTTTTTTAAAAAAAAAATATATATTTTGTGGGGGGCCGGGGTGCTGGTGCGTGCGGGGCGCATTTTTGTTGTTTGATTGATTGAATAACATACATATTTTCTTTTTATTTTATTTTGCGAAATCGTCCAAAACACAATAATATATATGGTGACACAATTGTATCTAGCATTGGTTTCATTTATGGTCTGGCACAAAATATTCGCTTTTAAAATATTTTCAATTAAACATTCTCTTTGGACTCAAGCGATGTAAACCTCTTTGTATCTCCATTTTGTGGTCAGAAAAATAAATCTCACAGTCACAATACATATTTAATTACATTAAGTATTGATTATTGAGAGACCGCTAGTAAAATTTAATATTTGAACCACATATAATTTTTCTTTTATTTTTATAAATTTTAATAAACTTTTGATCTATTCAATATCAATTTTAAATAAATATTGTAAAAGAATGATACTCCTTAGGGGTTTGTTTCCTCCATCCCCAAGCCTGATGTATAGGTATATATACTTTCATGGTTTTTCTTAGAGCTCAAGCAACAAGTTGCTTGTACATAATTGAATTCTGAAATCAAGCTTCACTATGAAAAATATGTTTTGACTTCACTTGTTTGAAAATATAATCTAAAATTAGTTGGATTTTTTTTTTTTTTTAAATAAAAAAGTCTTTTAGATGCATCGATCATTAGATTTGAGGAATAAATTAGATGAGTCAATAAATAATCCGGAATGGTCGCATGGAATCATCTTGACTCGGCAGCCGCGTCGCCTATTGACTCAACCTGGTATTGATATGTGTTATTGATAAACAAATAACTTCAATCTGGAGCTATATTCTCCTCAAGGAAAAAAAAAATCTGAAATCATAAATGTTCCAATGAAGCGAATGGAGTTTTGTATGCAATAAGTTCATAATTGTGTGCACTGTTGAGTTACAAATTTAAGTTTTCATTTATGTAAAATTATATTTATAAATATTTATTTTTAAAGTTGAAATTTTAAACATTAAATTTATGATTTTATTTTGAGATATACAGAAATAATATGTTAACATAAGACGCCAAGAAGCATCATTCAGTTAGGTTAAAATTTTGTGATGTACAGGGGTTTTTGGTTCGGTTTACTTGAGTCGGAAGAAAATGAAGAGTCATATGTATATGATGATCATAACAATTAATGCATATTATTTTCATTGCTTCGAAAAATTCCAAACATTGTACACTTCCTTGATTGTTGAAATAAAAAAACTTAAACAATCAAAAAATAATGTCTCCAAACCTGAAAAATACATACCTCATATTTGATGATTACTGGACTTGATGATCAAGACGTCACAAATCAACAAGTTCCATTGCCTGAACAATTGTCTCCCTAAACCTAGTCAAATTGACTCTAACATTTTGTAAATTAAAATACACCTCTCTAGAAGCAAAGTATCTCTTGGGGGTACCTATAGAGTCAGGATCGGTAATTACAGGGTGGTCCCTACCAAGTTTCTTCAATAGAGTGCTCTCTTCAGGTTCTATCTTGTACTCCAAGTAATGCAACCCCATGTCAGTTGCTGGTGCACCATAGTAGGCATTTGAAGGCCAATCCAGCCCCAGTAGCACCACCTGCACCATCACTGCTCCATTTGGCAGGAAAATCTCGTTCGTCAGGCCTGCCCCGTGTGCCCCAACCATGACGCTACACTCGTTCACCACCTTCGTAAACTTGTCCAAATTCGACATATCACTAGGCCTAACCACAACAACTTCAAATCCCACTTCTTCCATCACAGCCACCATTTCGTATTCATTTAAAAAAAATCTTGTATTCTTCCTGGAAATTAGCAATAGGATTGGCCTCTCTCTCTTGATCTGAAAAATGTTTGCATGCTTCAAACGGAAGGATTCCCTCAGGAATTTCCTTAAATCAGCCATAGAGTATTCTCCTGGAAATTCAGTACTGTTTGGAGTAATAAGACCATGATATTTAAGCCCTATAACACCCCCTGGAAAGCAGTGAACCGTACCATTTTCGGCTGGATTGATCGGCTCATAACCTGACAAGCGTTTTAGAACAGAATTGTATTTTTTCACCCACTTGGGGTTAAAATCAGTGATAACAAACTTAACCTGAGACCGAAAATGGCGGGTGGTGATGAACAAAGGGATGATCATTTCACTGATTTCATGGTAAATGTTTCCGGCGAAGCCATGACCGGAGAAAACCACAGCTGGGACGTGGTGAGTTACATGACAAGTCGATGAGTTGGAATCTTCTCCGGCAATTATCTGGATAGGTGAGACTAGATGGTGAGCAATCTCCTCTGCATAAGGCTTTATCGTCCTTTTAAATTGTGGTTGTGAAGAGGGAACGTTAATTGTTGGGTTGTCAATTATAATAGGTCTATCTGTTACACAGGATTCAGAAGAAAATTGTTTTTGGCAAATAAATCCTGTGTTTTCAAGCTGAATTTTGTCTTGATCACCTGCACATGTAGATCATTGAAACATTAAAATTAATTTCACATATCTTGGAATATTTGAAAAGGAGTTATAATAACATATGTACACACTTGTGTGTGTACAGTGTACCTCTCACAAGTCTTCTCAATTGAAGCTTCAAAGGGTCTTCTTTAATTGCTTCAATTACTTCGTTTATGGCTATATCATCACTTTTTATGCTGGCCATACCATTTCTCCAATGTGTTAACCGGTGCTTACCTTCAAAAGATCAACCCAAAAGAAAAAAAAAAAATCAAATAACTGATTATTGATCGATCTTGTACATACTAAATGCATGAAAATTAAAATATAGAATGGTTACATGATCCCAGTTCGTTCACCCAAAAAAAAAAGACGCAGCTGCATAAAGCCATGCAAGAAGACTATTGAATAATTAGTTGAAACAAACACTAATTCAATTTTTAGCTTCTTCCCCATCACTGAAAACTTTTGTAAGAAAGCTACTTGCAAGCTTATCTGAAAAAGAATGCATGAAAATTTAAGAGATAGAATAGTTACATGATCCAAGTGGGTTCACACAAAAAAAAGCAGCTGCAAAAAGCCAAGCAAGAAGAAGCAAGAAGGCTATTGAATAATTAGTTGAACCAAACAGTAATTCAATTTTCAACTTCTTCCCCATCACTGAAAAATATTGTAAGAAAGCCACCTGCAAGTTTTTGTGTGTGTGTGATAGAGAAGAAAGATATATTTGAGGAAGATATATTGATTAAGCAACTTAATTAAAAAGTCTTCTCAAATAATTATTGCTTTTTTTTTTTTTGCCAAGTTGTCAACATTGCTTATATCAATTATAAATTTTAATATATTCAATGATTTGAATGGATCAGCTGTATTTGCTTGAATTCTTCTGGGGTGACATTTAATTTACTCAAAAAAAATAAAAAAAGAAAAAAGAAAAAATTTCTCATGGTCGTTGGATTTTTAAAACGACTCATTGGAATTGGGAGCCATTTTTCCACTCTCCTTGTTTCAAGATCTTATTGCCTACTGACATTTTTCTTGTTGTTTTTTAGGTTTGACCATGTGATAATCAAGTCTTGAAATATATAATATATATATATATATATTTTTTATATAATAATTGTTTATTTTTTATTTTTTTATTTTTTATTTTTTATCAAGACTTATGGTTCTATCCATGCTTTCTTGCATCATGTTATTTTTTTTAGAGCTTACATCATGTTATTAAATAATTATTAATGTAATATTGCTTGTTAATGAGTCTAAAATTTAACTTTTTATGTGTCTATTTCTATTCAACTGGTAGTTTCATTATCGATTGTTTTGGCTTTCATGCAAAGAAATTATAAATTGTTTAAGTTGTTGCATGTTCAACGTAGTCACTTCGAGTGTGTTTGTTTTTATCTTTTATCTTTTTTATTTTTTTAATTTTTATCTTGAAATTATTTTTTAACTAATAAAGAAAAAGTGTATTAATTAAGTAGAAATATAATGAATTTTATTTTCCCAAGGCTTATTACTAAATGGAAATAATTATGGGGAAAAGCAAAATTAATTTCTATTTTACAATTCCAATATTTACTAAAACGGAATAAGTTTATCTATCAATAATAACTCTTAGATATTCTTTAATAATCAACTTTACAATCAATTTAAGAATTATTATTGATGGATAACTTTATCCAATTAATAAGGTAGCCAAATCATTTACTAAAAGTTAAAAATTAAATTATGTAGACCCAACACTATCAAAAGGTCTCTCTTGTCATCCAAGGAATCAATTTTTTTTCTTGATTCTCATTCTAATAGAACTTAATTTCCTTTGATTTTCATTCATGATCGATAAATGAGGTATTATATATTTCTAGAGTTATTATTTTATATAAGAAACAATTGATTTATGTTTCATTACTTTCCAGTTTTGTACATGTTGAGATCTTATACAAATACTCAAAAAATTGGATTAATTAATGACATATAAATATATATTCATCGAATACTTTTAAAATAGTTAATTTGATGGATATTGATTTTGAAAAGTCAATGAATGTTTTTTCTCCGCTGAATAATCTTGGTATATATTTGTATTTTTTCTTTAAATGTAAAAAATTAATTAGCATATAAAGTTTTACCCTAATATTTATTTAGATCACGATGGATGTGAAGGACCTGAATATGATGTTTAGATCATGATGGATGTGAAGGACCTGAATATGATACAATTGAATTTGTTTGAGCGGTCCTCAGTATAGAAATAACTAAAAAGTGAAATATATATATATATATATATATTTATATATATGTGGTCGTCCAGTGTACACCCAAACAAGTTCCCAGCACACTTATAATTTTAATAAAATTGTTAATTGCTACCCTTACATTAAATTATTTAAAAAGACATAAATGTGCAACTATAAATGGTTGTTTTTCACCCTACCCACCTCATAAACCCTAATATACTTTTCAAAATCTAAACAATTTTTCATTTGTTTTATACAACTTTGACATACTTCGAGATTGAAATTAAATAAGAGAAATTCAAAAACAAAGCAACATAAAATCTGCAACTTGACTGCAGGGGCAAATACAGTAACATTATTTACAAAACCAAACAAGTACATTCTGAGACTAGCAAATCATCAATATTAACTAGAAATTATGATTTGCAATTTTTAAGAACCATGTCTCTGTTTATGTGTCAAGCCGTCCTGGTGTTTCAACCCTGGTGTAAGCTAAAAGCCTGAAACTTTACCATTTAAATGTATGCTTTTCACCTAGGGTTAAAAACAAAGATGACTTGAATAAGAAGAGATACATCATTTATGTTCTAAAAAACTTAAAAAGATTATTTGTGTTCTAATATTATAATTTTGGTCTAAAGTAACCTTGAAAAAATAGCTAATTTATTCTTCTCTTCCATCTCCGATCATTTTCTCCTACGTCTAGTGCCTTATTCGATGGAATCTCTTCTTCTTCATCTTACATCTCTCATCTCCCACTTTTTCTTCTTCTTTCTTTTTTCTCTTTCCTTCTCCTCTTTTTTTCTTTCTTGTCCTTTCTTCTTCTTCTTTTTCTTTCTTCTCCTTAATTTCCTTTCATTCTTCCTTCTTCAATAAAGAGTATGAAGCTCTTGGCTGGAAAAGTAAACCTGCAAGTTTACAAATTCATGTCTATGACTCACGACAATGAAAGTTGTTGTTAGTCACTGCTTAATATATCGTCATTTCTCATGGCACATTGTCATTTTTTATGGCACTTCGCCGTTAGTCACAACATACTTGTATTGTTGTGACTCATGTTATATTGCCTAAGGATACAGGGCTGTTTGGGCTAAGGTGGGCTCAAGCCCATCATTTTTGTTAAAATAAAATTTAAAACTCAATATTTTACTCCTTAAAATCATGATTTTCTACTTCTTGCCTTTGCCCCTCTATCCTTACTTTTCTTCTCTTTTTTGTAGGCCCCACACTTTTGTCTTTATTTATCTGGCTTCTTGCTTTTGCCCCTCGGTCCTTACTTTTCTTCTCTTTTTCATAGGCCCCACGCTTTTGTCTTTATTCATCTGGCTTCTTGCTTTGTTGCCCCTAACAATCTTTGATTCATGGATTGGTTTATTACTTTCAACCGATTTCATTTTTTTTTTTTTAACTTGATTTCTTTCTTTTTTTTTTTTTTGTGCTTGAGCATTAAGTGGAAACAAATAAAAGATAACTTTTGTTGACTTCATTCTCTATATTACATATGTATTTTAAGAATTTTACATATTTAATTATTTTATTTAATATTAAAATTTGTACTAATTTTGATTATAGATTTATATTTTAAGACTCGATTCTATTTTATTGTTATGTTAGCATCAATAATTAGTCTCATTTTTTGTCTATATGAACAATTGGTCTCTAAATTAGGTATGTTATTATGTGAAATTTATGAATTTGAATGATTATTTTGTTTTAAAATTTAGGGTTATTATAATTTTTTAATTAAGAAAAAGTTAGATATTGTCATTATTAGTTTATTTTATTATGAATTTGAATAGTTTATAAATTGACTATATTGATTAAAAATTCTAGGGTAACTATAATTTTTAGTTATAGAAAATGTAGGGATAAACTAATTAATTTAATTTTGTTTATCTAATTAATTTATAGGCAATTGATTAAATTATATTTGTGATATTTGAAATAGTATATAGTCATTTTGTGAAGAGATAGAGTCTTTTTTTGTATAGATATTATTTGTTGTATTTAAATGTTATTAATGTAGGTATATTGAATTTTTGGGAGCTATAAAAAAAGCAAAATCTCTGTTGAAATTTTTATAAAATTTCTAAGCCACCCTGCTAATAATTTATGGCCACATCCTTGATATTGTTGTTAATCACGACATAATATCATCATAGTCATAGACTTATAAATCTATAGGTTGGCTTTTCAACTTTTCCAGTAAATCTTCAAATTTGTAAGAAGAAGAAGAAGAAGAAAAAGAAGAAAGAAGAAAGGAGGAGGATAGGAAGAGGAAGAAGAAGAAGGTCATCCTTCTCGACATCTGACATCTTCTCCATGCAGTACCTCCTTTTTAAGGCACTTTCTTGGTATTTTTACTTTCGTCTGTATATGTCAATGACTTAATACACTGGGTTTTCGTTTGAATTAAAAAAAAAAAAAACTCTATATTCATTCGATTTGTGGAGAATTTGTTGGTTCTAGTTGAATAATGTGAAAATGATAAGTTTGTGTTCTTTATAAGATTTGGGTTTTAAAGACTAATAGACTGAGTTTAGAGAAACTATTATAATTTAAGATATTCTTAATAGTTAAGATCAGTTATGGTATTTAAAAGGATGTAGAAAGAAAATTATCAAATTTTCAATTGTTAAACTAAGAGTAGAAAGTAAATGGTTTTATGATATATTTATTTATTTTGGGTGACAATCACACACCCTGACCACCACCCCACGCACCACCATTGTGACCCCACCCCACCTTCTCCTACCCAATATACACATGCAGTATATTGAATTTAGGGCTGGCAATTTGAAATCCGACACGACGGATCGACATGAAACCGACACGATTATTACGGGTTAGGATTGAGTATTAACGAGTTGGATAAATAAACGGGTCAACCCGTCTAATCCGTTTAATTATCGTGTCGGGTTCGAATTCTATTTAACGGGTTATGGGTTGACTCGTTAAATAAGGGTAAAAAAGTTATTTTATTTTAGAGAGGTAGTCATGTAATTTTAGTGGTAGATATATATACCCTTCAAAGTTCAAACCCTAACCTAAACACAAGTCTCCAAACTTCATCTCATCACAAATTACCATGTAGTGGTAAAATTTTATTGGTTTTGATAAAATATTTGTTATAACTATTTTTTTCATATATAATTGTATAATTTCTTAATTAGTTAACTTTTAATTATTATTTTTTGACAAGTTTAGTTTGACGAATGTGATCAATGCTTGATGTTGTTTTTCCATTATAAAAGACTACATCAAAGAAATTTTTATGTTTTTTTTTTTTTTAATATGAAGGACTATATTTACAAAGATATTTTTATAATAAACTTTGTAAACATTTATATTTTTATAGTTTGGATTATATTTGTAGATGATTGTATTTTTTAGATCTTATGTGTCTTTATTTTAATTTTGTTTTTTTATTATATCTATATTAAAAGTTAAATGTCTTAACTACCATTAAATGAGTCATAAACAGGTTATTATTTGTGTCGGTTAAACAGGTCATTTTATGTCGACCCGTTAGTAACCGTGTCATGTTCGGGTTGAGGGGGTTCAACCCGTTTCCTTATCATGTCGTGCTCGGGTTGTGTCCAACCCGATCCGTCAACCCGGATTGCCACCCCTAATTGAATTATAAGAAAGGAAGGAAGGAGGAAAAAAAAAAAAAAAAAACCTCTAACAAGTCTCCAGAAGGGTCCTCATCACCTACTTCTATGCCTTTATAACTCTTTTAGCTGCTGTCCAGTTTTGTGATTGGTGTTTACCTACAAACAGAAGAGTGATAAAGGCATAGAAGTAGATGATGAGAACCCTTTTGAAGACTTGTCGGAGTTTTTTTTCCCCCTTTACAATTCAATATAAACACACAGTAGATTGAACTATAAGAGGAAAAAAAAAAATCCCTCTAAGAAGTCTCCAAAGGCGTCCTTATCACTTACTTATATGCCTTTATCACTCTTTTGGCTACTGTGCAGTATTGTAATTGGTGTTTACCTACAAACAAATATATATATACGCATATATATTTGTTTGGAGACTTGTTACAGGTTTTTTCTTTTCCTTATAATTCAACTGACTATATATATATATACATATATTAAATAACTAAATTTTGAGCAGTTTGTTTTTCATATAATAAATGTAATGAAAAAAATACACGCATCAAAATTCTCTAGCGTAGAATCATCAACGTCCATTCATCAAGAAAGTAGATTTAGATTGTTTCAAATTTCTTTTTTTTTAAAAAAAAAAAAAATGCAAAAACGTGCATTATTCAAACAATGTACATGATTGAAGTGGGTTCACATAAAGAAAGATGTTGCACAAAGCTAAGCAAGAAGAAGCAAGAAGGCCATTGCATGCGTTGCACCAAACACCACCACTACTTTCAGCTTATATTCTTTGTCATTACTGGTAATTGTTCAAGCCAGCTTTATATATATATATATATGTAAATATATATATATATGTAAATATATATAGGCACGTAGTCGGAAATTATTAGCAGGACAGACTAGAACTTTTATAAAAATTTCAGAAGAGTTTTCGCTATTTTTATAGTTTCCAAAAAATTAGATGCACCTGCATTAATAATATTTAAATATAAAAAATAATTTTCATAAAAATAAAGACTCTATCTCTCCGCAAAACAATTATATATTATTTCAAATATCACAAATATAGATTAATCAATTGTCTATAAATCAATTAAATGTACAAAATTAAATGAATTAGTTTATCCCTAAATTTTCTATAACTAAAAATTATAGTTACCCTAAAATTTTAATCGATATAATCAATTTATAAACCATTCAAATTCATAACAAAATAAACTAATAATGACAATATCTAAATTTTTCTTAGTTAAAAATTATAATAACCCTAAATTTTTAAATAAAATAACAATTCAAATTCATAAATTTCACAGAATAACATACCTAATTTAGAGATGAATTATTTATATAGATAAAAAGATGAGACCAATTGTTGATTTGACACAAAAATGGAATGGAACCAAGTATAATAATGTAAGTTAATAAATCAAAATTAATATAAATTTTAACATTAAATAAAATAATTAACTATATAAAATTCTTAAAATACATACCTAATATGGAGAATGGAGTCAACAAAAGTTGTATTTTGTTTGTTTCTATTTTATGCTCAAGTAAAACAATAATAATAAAATTGGTTGCAAGTAAGGAGCCCATCCATGAATCAAAGAGAGTTAGGGGCAAAAAAGCAAGAAGCCAGATGAATAAAGACAAAAGCATGGGGCCTACAAGAAAGATAAAAAAAGGTAAGGGCAGAGGGGCAAAAGGGAGATGCAAAAAACCATGATTTTAAAGAGCAAAATATTAAAGTTTTAATATTTAAAAAAAATTTTGAGATGGGCCACGGTAGGCTTGAGCCCACCCCAACCCAAACTACTCTCGGTCCATATATATATATACACTTGTACATGTGTCTGCATGCGAAAGGAAGACATGAATAATTAGAGAGACAATATAGAGAAGACACATTGCATATCTAATTGAATAAACTCCTTTCGTCAAATTTAATTTATTTAATGATCATTTGATAAGAGAACTTAACAGAAAAATAGGTTTCTAAGCATTCTGCGCCTATCAATTGCAAATTAATTATAAAGATCAATTCATTTCTCATGATCATTGAATCTAATCAAACAACTTGAAGATCAAGAGATCAACATCTTGGGCTCTTGGCTTGTAATGGCAAGAATATTTGGAGTGACATATACAAGAAGTCGGTAATAACTCGGTCGTCGCTGTTGTTGTTGTTGTTGTTTTTTTTTTTTTTTTTAAATATTAATTTAGCCCATAAGCAATTTTTTTATATATGTTGCTGTACGGGAAGATGTGAACAAAAGCAAGTTGATGCTACGTCCTCAAAAAGAATAAGCAAGTTGACACTTGTCATGTTGTGAATCGGTCATGTTCATGTGGTATAGAATTTAAAATAAGAGCATTATGGTCCTTTCTTGATAATTTTGAGTGAAAAACGACTTCACTAATTTTCTATAATTATGTGGGTACTTTTTTGTGATCGCTGATTTTAATTTGTATTTTCCCAATGATTTCAAGTTTTTTTTTTTTTAAAAAAAATCTGTATTTGCACGAAAGTCTTCTGGGCATCGGGTCATTGGCTATGGAGTCAAATTTTTTATTATTATTCTATTTTTGTTTGATCATGTGGTGCTTATTAAGATTTAACTATAATAGTTTAAAAAAGATTTAATTATAATACTTTATATTAAATTGTTTTTTTTTTTCTGGACAAGGCTTATCGGCTTTATGCATGCATGAAAGGTTATTAGATTATTATGTATTGCTAGTTAAAGAACATAAATTCACTCATTTTTGTCTATTAATGTTGGTTTCGTTTTTGGTTTCATTATTGATTTAATCTGGGTTCTAAACTTCTATACGTATATGCAAAGAAATTACATGTTATTTAAGCTTCTAATTTAGGTTTGCTGAAAGTTATGACTTAATTTACTAAGCACCAACCACAAACCCAACTTTTTGCTTCTGCTTTTTCATCACTGATAATGTAATATTGAGCCTATTTCAAGCTTTTTTGCTTGATAAAAGGAGACAAATCACAAATATGATCATACAAGGAAGATCACTTGCGTGCATATTAATCTTTTCAAGTTTATATTCTTTTCAAACTTAAAATTTAATTATTTGATGATTCAATAGGATCACTTAATTAGATACAGTATTCGCTAGAAAGTCTTCTAATTAGTTTTGTTCTATTAATTGCTATTTAATTTACATGATCAATTCATTTCTCATGATCATTAAATTTAATTGATAAAAGAACTTATTTAGTTTCAGCTTTATAGACCTTCTATTTCTAGCTTATTGGCTTCGGAAACCATTTTTTCTATCACTTAATTTATATATATTTTTTGAAAATGCGCTTATTAAGGTTTTTTTTTTTTTTTTTTTTAAATTGTTGATTTGTCCATAGTTGGTTCTATGAAACTTGACAGCTTGAGATGTTATTAAAGTACTCTGCATTGGGGTTGTCCATAATCTTCCCAATATTTTGAAAAAAAAAGCATATATATAATTTTTTCCAAATTTGTATACATAGAATTGCTCTTTTAATTTGTAGGGAAAACAAAAAATATATATCATAAAAATAATAATATAATTATATAGATTAAAATTTGAAAACTTCGTACATTTGTTTTTTCTATCCAAGTCATGGCTCGTATAAGGTCCAAATTAAACGATCTTATTTGAACTTCACAATTCCATGAAAGTTACCATCTATACAATATAACTTCATGATTCACAATCTAATACTCAACCCATCCATCATTTTCTAGTCGATTGTAAATCTTAGGTAAATGATCTTCCTTCTTTGATCACCCACAATGCGATCTTGACCAAAGAACTTTCAAATTTATAAGAGAATAAAAAAATTTCACGCCATGAACCATTATTGATGATATGTTTTGATATATAGATTAATGATGTAACCTTGGGTAAAGGATCTTGTCATGTATTTTTTGAGATAATTAAATCATAAACTAGATTGCTAAAGACCACAAGATTATGATATGTTTTTCTGTGAATCACATCATGATTATTAGATCATCACATGATGACCTTAAAATCACAACCACTTTAATTTATTATTTAAATAAATAATTAATTAATTAAAATTTGAATAGGACATTCTTTTTTCTAATAAAAACATTTTTATGGATCCACAAATAATCAGCTAGAAACTTTTGCAGGCTTCTGATTAAAATAAGTAATATGTTAAGAGTTATAATGATATGTGTCATATGCAATCAACATCTTGACAATTGTAATGGCAAAAATATAGAGAGAGACATATATACAATGTGTCAATAACTAATATTTTAAATGAGCTGATAAGTATTTGTCGGATTTATGTTGCTACATGAAAAGATATAAACAAAAGCACGTTATTAACACTGTCATGTTGTGAATCAGTCATTTTCATGTAACTGAATTTAAAATTAATAAGAGCATTGTGGTGCTCTCACAATTCTTAAACTCAATAAATTTGGGTTAAAAAAACAAATTTAAGTAATTGTTCTACACTAATTTGAGAATTTTCTCTCGTATCCCAAATTTTTATTTTATTCCAATAAAATTCATAGGAGAAACTTAGCTTAATTTGCATGAAAGTGATCTTCAAGGTAATTCAATAATTTATTTATTTATTTTTTAAAAAGAACATTTCTAATTAATTAATGGTTATTAGATTAATTGGTTAGCGGATGTTGTAATTAGTCTTCTTTCAAGCCCAATGGCTATAAAGTCATTATTTAATTTGGTTTCATGACCATGTGATTATTAAGACTTTATTGGTCTATATTTTTTTTAATTGGTTTTCGGTCAATGATTATTGGCTCTATGCATGCTAAAAAGGTTATTATATTATCATGCATAATGTATTGCTTAAAAAATCCAAACTCATTCATTTTTGTCCACTTCTATTCAAATTGTAGATTTATTATTGATTAATTTGAGTTTCACATGCATGCGCAGAAATTACATATTATTTAAGCTTGTATATGTTCAATACAATCTTTGAGAGAATGCGTACTTTTAGAAAATCTAGAAATTGATGGAATGAGAATTTTTTTTTTCTCAAAATTTGGAAAAGCAAACATAATTTCAAAAATGGAAAACAATCAAACTAGTAAATGAGTAATGCAACGTTACCTAAAAGTTTGCCTAATTGATTTGGCAAGTGTGATTATCACATCATTAATATCTTATCCTAAAATTAATGCGGTAGCTACAAATTAGTTTGTTACATCATTTGAGTAAATTTTTTAAACAAAATTTTGGGAAACCTAACATTATTCTTTTGATTTTTTTTCCTAGTATAACTGTACACTATGCCTTCTTGTACAAGCATGAAAATATAAGAGATTGTTTGTCTTTTCGTTTGAAAGTAGACAAAAGATTGAATAGTAACTGAAATTTAAAATTTGAATAATATATATATATTTTTTCCTTACCTCTAAATATATTGTAAATTTGTTAATTTTTTAAAGTTAAAATCTTTTGACAATTAGTAATTTGATATTTATACTTTTTTATTATTTGTTATTATATAATTTTTAATTAATTTAATACAAACATTTACAAATAAATAATTAAATAAATTCTAAAATATTTTTATGTGCATATTAATAATATTTTATTCATAATTAAACTATGGTTAAAAATATAATAGTATTAACCACATTTATATATTTAAATATATTAATATATTTAAGTAAAAAACTAGAAAAATGAATGTTTAAATTATAAATTAAAATTTATTAGTTTAATTCCAAGTCAATTTAAGATGATATATATTTAGGTTTTTCTTTTCAAATATATTTTTTGTAAGTATTAAGGAGACAAAAAAAAAAAAGAAAATTTGAGTAATATAAAATTATGATAAATTTGAAATTATGTTATTTTTGGGAGAACAGAGTTGGAATAAAAACTTTCAAATATCATTAAGTAATTTGCAATTAAGTGAAAAATTAAATATTCTTACTTAACTTTTTCAGTTGTTTTTAGGTAGTTTTAAATGACTTGATCGCTTAAAAAAAAAAAAAAAAATTCAATGTGTGCAATTTAGCACTATTAAATTTAAGTGGAAAAACACAAACGATCCCTAAGTGCTTGGCATCAGATGAGGCACTTTTCATAAACCTTCTAGACGTGTTAATCCGCCGGCATGGGTCCTCAAATTAGGGGCCAAACTCACATTTAAATCTTTAGGCATTGTTTATCACACAAGATTAAATTGCAATATTTTTATAGGAGTAAATTGAATATGATAAGATTGGATTTGATAAATTAATATTGTGATATACTTGATATTGTATAAGATCAGATTAAAAATAATACTATCCATTGTTTGGTCTATCATGAGATTTGACAAAAAATAATTAACATAATGTTATTTTTATAAAATAAAATTAAAAATATTTTAATATTATTTTGAAAAGTAAAATCTAAATCTTTAAAATTAATTTTTTTTTAAAAAAATTAATATATCCCACTAACATGAGACACCTTTTTTTTTTTTCGTACAATTTTTTAAAAATAGTACCGTCACATTCCAACAACCTTTAAAAGTTTAATTTCAGCTGTCTGTAATTTTTTTTTTCAGTTAATACAATTAAATTGACGTTCAGCAAAGAAGAACATGACATTATTGACTATCAAAGAATAAATGTGAAACGCTTGCCAGTGAATCGGGCTAATCTCATCCTGTCTTCAGCTATGGAGACTCGTGAGAGGTGGTTTTCATGTATTTCAACCAAGTTGTAATTGAATCAAAATTTACTAGTATACTTTTAGCTTTATGTTTCGTAGTTTTGTACAATTAATGGTTCAATATTGCTTTGCATGGATACAGGTGATGACAAGATACAGCTTGATACATCCATATTTTCTTGTCACTCTGAAGTTTGTGTTGCAAGCAAACCAGTCAGGATTTACAGCGATGTATTTACAGTTTACACTCCCTTGTCTCTATCCAACTTTGACAGAGTAATCAAGATAAATAAATATATATATATATTTTAGCTGTGACTCCAATTCCTTGTGTTAACATTTGGATTTCGTAGGCCGTCAATTTGGTATTCCATTGTGAAATCAACAACCCTGAATATTATGATTAGAAATTAAGTTGCATTGAAATTTATGAGCCTTTATTGATCGATATATGGAATATTTTAAAAATGTTAAGGAAGGAGAATGTGCATTGTTTTCGTTCTTTGTGCTTTATAGAATTTGAGTATCTTATCTATTTTGATGCGATGAAATAATGTTATTGCTGCAACTTATATTTATGGTTATGGTATTTAGATAATTAGGTTTGGCTGTCTATTAATCTTGCTGTTTTAAGTTTTGACTCATGCTTCTTTTTATTTATCTGACAATGACGTGGGAAAATCATTCTCAGTGAGAACAAGATATATAGACTTAAAAGAGAGGTTGAAATTTTGTTTTGTAAGTTGTAGAATCCGCCTCTTCTTCTTCCTTTTTTTTTTTTTTTGGTTTCCAATGATCATATGCATGATATTGCTTGTGACACCAACTTATGATATGAAACTGTTTTATGTGTTTGATTCAAAGAAAATGCTATATGTACAAAATAATTTATTGAACAATGACAATACACAAGAGCATGAAAGCTTCTCCTAGTGAATGTTGAGAATGATATATGAACATTTTTTTCCTTCTAAGTTATATGTAAATGGTTCAAAATAAGATGACATAACTGAAGTTGTACCTAGCAGCCTCCATTTCTGGTTCTTGTAGCCAAATAAAGTGGATTTTCTGTCACATTCCACTTAATTAATTTATACCAATGCAGAATGGCCAGGAGTAACGGTACAAAAACATAAATTGGAGGAAAGAAAAGTAGATAATTTTAATGGGCAGTTTGGCCCATAAAAACTTAGGAAGTTTTTGTTCTATGGATACTATCACATTCTCATAGGCAGTCCAAGTTTTTTTCACTTTCCTCGGGCCCCAAAACGAATAATGAATAGTCAATCACTTCTAGCTCTAAGAAGGGCAAGTCTCATTCGTTATAGGTACTTTAGCATCATAATGTAAGCATTGTGCTGGATTCGAAAGAATAATTACATTTTTTTAAGTATGTTAACGAATTCGGTCCAGAATCCGAGTCCTTCACATGCTTCTTGTAAACCACTATGAAAACTGAAGCTGCAATCCAAAGGACCTCAATTTATGATTTCGAGGAACAAAGGCAGTTCTATTTCACATATGAAGGAATAAATATCCTCTTTTATGTTGATTTTTTGCTGATTTATATTGATTCAGTGCAATATATATCTATTGATGAAATTTATTAATTTTGTCTTTTTTGTACTTTTTTTCTCGTTTTTTAATTTATTATATTATTATTGACTATTTTTAATCTGAAAAAAATGAAAGTCCAAGAGGACTATGAAAAGGTAGGAGAAGAAGAGTTTTTCTTTCTTTCTTTTTTTTTAATTAATTGTACATCATGCTTTTCTTGCATAAGCGTGGAAAGTAAGTGCGTGATGATTACTTAACAGTTGAGACATTTTTCATAGGCCCTTTAGAGATGCCAATGGATCAAGGAGCTCAAATTGAGGGTACATTCAATCTTTTAAGTTATAAGATCGAACTTGACTTTTAAGATTCGTGAGTTTGAAGACCCAACTTGAGGAGTGTAGGGCTAGAAACTATGAAATTTAAAAACGTTATAAGGGTAAAAAAACTAAAAGTGGATCCAGATATCTTATAATGTATTTTTAAGATAATTAAATCATAAACTAGATTATTTCAGACCATAAGATTATGATATGTGAGTTATTACTTTCAACAAAGCTACATCATCACTTGATATTGACGTTCGGAAACGGTCAACCAGAGATTCTGGGGCCTAGACGACGAGCTTGGTAATTAAAGGTTATGGTCGTACTGATGGAAAGATAGTAAATGGGCAATTAATAAAGTTCGAGGTTGGTGGTGTTTAATTCAGATGAAGGAATGTCGGTCTTGGAGGTTGGTTGGATTTAATGAGGTAATCAATGAGGAATTAAAGAGAAAGAGAGAGAGAGAAGAGTGAAGAAACACAAGGATTTTTACGTGGTTCGGTGACTGCACCTACGTCCACGATCACTCTGGAGTAATTCCGGCAGAGTGACAGTTCTCTAGTATGTTCAACCTGTTGGTACAGTAAAATGTCTCCCATCTTTATAGAGGAGGGGAGATGACAATAAAAAATATAAAAGAAAGTTATACACGTTACTGGCAACGGCTAGTTTCAACTAATCCTGACATTGTCATGCTGCATTAATTGTAAAGGTAATCACTATTTTCTTCTTGCATACGTCTGCATTTAATGTACCTGGAGAGGTCTTCACTTCATTAAATGCTTCTGGGTAATTGTGCAGGCAGTTTTCGGCGGGAAATCATGAGAGTTGGTAATTCTGACAACTCGCTGTACAAGATATCCCCTAAGTAAGCTTTTTCGGCTAGTCAGATAATGCGCGCTGGGGGTAGACCGACAAGGCCAGGAGAGGAGGTTCAGACGATTTGGAGGCTTCCGCGACCTCGCGACCTGGGTGGACTCACGAGCTCGACAGACTACGATGTGGACAGGATGCATGCTTGGAAGGTCTGGTAGTTGCTGTGAGCTCGCGGCCTGGGCGGCCTCACGAGCTAGGCATCAAGCTGCTGTTCACGATCATTGGCCTTCTGGGCCTTTACTCCTGTTCAAACGTTTGGAGCCTATACTGGCCCACTTAGGCGGAGGACGAGGAAATGGGTGTAACATCAAGCCCTCTAGCTCTCAGTGCGTTCTGCGAATTGGGAGCTGATTTAAACGCACGATTGGCGCCCATTTTCGAACCTTCTGGTGTCGTTTCAACCTCCGCACTGTAACCGTTGACACGCGGCGTCCATCCAAGCGTTGGATCCAAAAACGTGCCTCGAAACCGTACGCATTTAATGCGCACGTCTTGTAACTAACATGCATGACGGCACATGACCGAGATTGGTGCTGGGCCGTTGGATTTTTTGACGGTTATGCCTCGGTGTCAAATTGGACGGTTGGGGATGGGCGTCCTAGCCTATATAACTCAGAGGTCTTTTCCATTCCCCCTTTTTGCTTTCCTGATACGACCCCAGTACTCCTCTTTCCATCATTTATTCTTCTTTGCTTCTTCTGGCTCGCTGTTTGCCGTTGGGCAACCTCTTCAGACTCCACCACTATAGGAATCAGCCGCCGTTCTCAGCAAGCCATACACAGCTCGAACAAGGTAATTCTTCTCTCGCTCTGATTTTTATGTTATTTCAGGGTTTGCTTCTGGTTTGTGTTGCTAGTTTCTGCTTTAGTATCACACATGTGGGTTCCTGTGTGCCTGTTTGGGCTTTAGAGATTTATTGTGTTGGCCGTTCGAGTGCCTGTTATTCACCAGGGGCGGCCTGGCTGTCAGCCTGTGTGTCCCATATCATTGAAGTCCGTTTCTGGGCTTCTCCTGCCATTTGTTGATGTTGCTTAGGCATTTCGATGAAAATATCCCTACGCTGCCCGATAGGGTATCTGTAAATATAAGGTTAGCAACACACATATTTAGGGTGATATAGTACCTGACGGGCCCATGTCCATGGTCCTTCCATTGCCTTTGGCGGCCAAGTGTTCGACCTGACGTATAAGGCAATAGCTTCAGGAATTTTTTTTCTGTGTCTTGCTAGGCTCAGCATGCTGTAAGCGTTCTGATGTCGTTCCTTCTGTGCTGTAGATGTCAAGTCGCTCACGTACTGGTCGAGGCAGGGCTTTTGCTTCTAGGAGGCAGGCAGGGCGCCAGACTAGCGAAGCTGAGGCTACGACCTCACGAGCTAGCGTGTCCACCGAGGAGGTCGCAGGAGGGGACGAGGTCGCCGAGAGGGCAGACCCCCATCCTTTTAAACACACGCCTTCACTCATTACTCTTTCGAAGCTGGAGGCTTGGGCTCGGGAATTCAGTTTCCCCTTGGGGTGTCGAGCTAACGTCCCCGCGGCCAGTGATCGAGCCGCTTATCCTCCCGCGGGCTTTGTGGCGATCAGCCGCGAGCATATGAAGCTCGGCTTTAGGTTCCCCGTTCCTGGCTATCTTAAAAACCTCCTGAACGACCTGAAGCTCGCCCCGTTCTAATTAACCTCGAATTCGTATGCCTACATAACCACCCTAGCTGCGGGGTTCATTAAGCACGAGCTCGGGCCCCCGACACCTCGCATCCTCCGCAGCTTCCTCAGCTTCAAAGGGATCTCGGGGAAGGACGGACTTTATTACGCCACGCCTCGCCAATATTCCCTTTACAGGGCATATTTGCCCCAGAGTTGCACTAAGTCCAACGTGGGAGAGTACAAGTCCAATTGGGCTCTGGTCACGTGCACTTCACTCGCCGGGTTGAACAATAGGAGCTTCGTACTGGCACCTAGTAGTGATACAAACACTTGAATAATAGTTTTTTTTTTTTTTTTTTTAATAGGCTGGCTTTTGCTTTGCAGGTGTCGCTGCTCCTAAGTACAAGCTTAGAGAGGACGAGCTCGCTATCCTGGATGCTTATGCAGCGGCCAAGAGACCAAACGAGGATTTCTTCCCCTCCGACAGCGAGCTGGTAGAGCGGGGTCTCGCACCATCTGCCACAGGTCCTCTTTTGAACATAGTCCAGCACCTGGGAATAATGAGGGAAAGGAGGGAAAGGTGCGAGGTTGCTTCCGCCCTTGCTGCGCCTGCACAGTCTGAGCCAGATCCGCAACCCCTGCAACGAAGGTCCCCGAGCACGAGCTTCTCCACCAGCACATCTTCGGGCAACATGGGAAGACTTACGATGTCTGTTCCTCCTCTCAGGTCAGTTCCACCTGCCGAACCGACCGAGGTCGTCGAGGTGGATGACACTTCATCAGATCGCTCACAAAGAGCGCCCTCTCAACCTGCTACAGCTGCTCCTTCTCCGACTAGGTCATCCGTGACTCCTCAAAAGCGAGCTGCCCCATCTGGAGGGCAAAGTCCTTCCCAACAAAGAGGGCCGAGGTCTCTGTCGAGGGGGACTTACCTGTGGAGCCGGAGTCTGAGGCCCTGATCAGGAAAAGGAAAGGGAAGGCCGTAGCTGAGCCCCCGGCCCCAAAGCAGAAGGGCGTCATTGAGGTCCGCAAGCCCGGGGCAGTTGTTATTGGTAGGGAGCCGGGCACTGAAACACCAAGACGACCCGCGAGGCCTGTGATGGGGGAATAGGCAGACTCCGAACTCCACTCTGAGGCGGCAAAGGAGATGGAGTACCTAAACAACTTCATGGAGCTCGTGCCCGAAGTAATGGGAAGGCGCAACCCGAAGCTGCAGAAAACTGAGCTTACAGGCCGACACCTCGTAGGCTATGTAGCTCGTCATGCTGCGCTGGTAAGGTTCAAACCCCTCTATACTTTGATTTTCTTCTTTTCAAAAGATCTTTTACCACCTCTTCTGCTCTTTCAGCTCGGTATGGCGTCGGTGAAGTTGATGAGGGAGGTAGATTATCAGCTTGGTGAGAGGGAGGCCTTTAGGGTGTCCCAGGTACAGTTCGAGGAGAAGAGGAGAATACTGCAGGACGAAATCAATCTCCTTCAAAAGGAACATGGAGAGATTTCCGTCAAGCTTTGAGATGCTGACGCGGCCCTGTCACAAGAGACTGCTCGTAGGGAGGCTGCTACCTCTGAAGTCAGCAAGGTCCATAGCGAACTGAAACAGGTGAAGGGCGAGTTAAGTGCTGCAAGGAAAAAGGCAGAGATTGTTGAGAATAAAATAAGTCAGCAACAGCAGGACTTAGCTTCAGCCACAGAGAAGCTCGCGGGGGCCGAGGAGAAGCTCGCTAAGGTAGAAAGGAAGCTGGCCCAAGCAGAGGGGAAGTTGGCTCAGACCGAGGCGGGCATTGAGGCCAAGTTAGCTCGGGAGCGGGACAGGGTCGAGGAAGAGGTCGAGAGGGCGTTCCTGTTCAGCATGTGGGAGCGCTACCCGGACTTGGACTACTCCTTCTTTAGGTCAACCGGGGTCCAAATGATCTGGGAGTTCGCAGAGCTCGCTGAAGTTGCTCAGGGCGCGCAACATGCGGATACTTCCTTTGCTCCCCCAGTTGATCTGTCTACTATCCCAATCCCACTGCCAGAACAGGTCCTCGAGGTACCTCCAGCTTCCGAGGGTCCTCCAATGCCTGAGCCCTCAATAGAGGCCCTTCCTGATTTACCAGCTCCTGAACACGTCCCTGCGGCAGAGCCCCCAGTAGAAGCCCCTGTTGATCTTGCTCCCTCGGACGAACCAGCTGGTGTCTAGGGCGTTTTAATTTCATTTGTTTGTTTTATTCCTTGTAATCTTTTATTTGTTTGAACGCGAGCAGCGAGCTTGAAGCTCGAATTTATAATATTGGATTCTCTGCATAATTCCGATACTTTGTCCAAGTGTAGATATGCATATTTTACTTATATGATGGGCAACTAGCAGACAATAAACATATCATTATAAATGTTAAAATTTGTTGAGTAAATCACAATCGTGAAAATCATGCTATCTTACAAACCTGCTGACTGCGGCCAGTGATAATAATAATGTGTTAGCTCGTAAGAATTTGAATTCGGCAAATAGCTCAATCGAGCAAAGTATTTGACCCTGTAGGTAATATAGTTGGACAAACCTTAAAGGATTGGCAGGAGCTTATAGTTAGTGAGGGGCTCGGAATTTTCTTAACCCATATGTTTCAATGACGTTGAGTGCGCTTGACAGCAGCATTTTCCCGAACTTTGAGATTCTAGCCCGTGGCAGCACTCGCAGTTCGAGGGTAAGCCCTTTTCGCGAGTCCGCGGGTAGCTTTATATTTAAGAGGCGTGGCCTTACCCCCTCCCGCGAGGTCACGGGGCAATGATTCGCGAGTCCGCGGGAAGCTTATATTTGAGAGGCGTGGCCTTACCCCCTCCCGCGAGATCGCGGGGCAATGATTCGCGAGTCCGCGGGCAGCTTTATATTTGAGAGGCGTGGCCTTACCCCCTCCCGCGAGGTCGCGGGGCAATGATTCGCGAGTCTGCGGGCATAGCGGCTGCGAACTGAGGAATGAGCTTAACGCTTGCTGATATAAACCTTCTTAGTGAGGGTAATATGGATAAGTCGAGCATCAATTGATGAGGCATCCTCGATTGAGGCTTTTTTATGGACACTTATTGCCGGAACATGCTCGTAACTTTGGCCAGCGATTTTATGCGAGCATTTTAGTTGCAAACGATCCCTTGGATTTTTGCACAGATATCTTCAAGGAATAATATATATATATAGGCATATATGATGATAGATTGCAGCTCGTTTTCTTGAGAAAGAGATTTCATTAACTTTGCTCTTTTTAGTATGTACATTTGCTGGTTCAACCATTTTGCTTTCTGTATCAAGTATGACACATACAACAGGAAAACAAGTGAAAACATGTTTATAGACAATTGTCAAAAGAATCATGTACAAAGTTAGAGCAGGCTGACAGTTCTCATGTGTAGTATGGCCGCAGGTATTCATCATTCCAGGCTTGGGGTAGCTCCGATCCATCCATACTGGCCAAGTGATAGGCTCCATTCTTTAGATTCTACTTGATGAGGTACGGCCCCTCCCAGTTGGGTCTAAGTACCACATCGCTTGCCTTGCGAGCCCCAGGAAGGACTAACCTGAGAACGAGGTCCCCGGCTTTGTAGCTTCGAGCTCGCACATTCTTGTTATAATACCTGGCAACTCTCTGCTGGTACACCGCTACCCTCAGGCGAGCTGTCTCCCTTGCTTCCTCGGCTAAGTCTAAACTGGCCGCGAGCAGCTGATCATTGTCCTCAGGTCGGAACGAGGCCCTTCGTTGGCTGGTGACTTCAAATTCTGCTGGTATCATAGCCTCCGTTCCATAGACCATGGAAAATGGGGTTTCACCCGTCGAGTTACGGGCTGTGGTCCTGTATGCCCAGAGGACTTTCTGCAGTTCGTCAGCCCAAGCCCCCTTTCTTGCCTCTAACCTGGTCTTCAAAGTCTGCTTGATGATTTTGTTCACAGCCTCGACTTGGCCATTGGCCTGAGGGTGATTCACAGCCGAGAAGCTCTTCACGATTCCGAGCTCGTTGCAGAAGTCTACGAATTGCTCGCTAGTGAAGCTGAGTCCCATTGTCCTTGACGAGCTACTGAGGGATTCCGAACCTGCAGATGATGTTGTCCCACACAAACTTCTCTATCTTCGTGGTGGAGATTTCTGCTAGCTCCTTAGCTTCAACCCATTTGGTGAAGTAATCCACAGCGACTACAGCATGTCTGCAACTTCCTCGAGCTGAGGGCAAGGGTCCGATTAGGTCCATCCCCCAGATCGCGAACGGCCATGGACTCACCATCTGCTGGAGGTAGGCTGGTGGAGCTTGCGGGACCTTAGCAAATCTCTGGCACTTATCACACTTCTTCACCAGATTCACGGCATCCTGCTTCATAGTTGGCCAGTAGAACCCCTGTCTGAGGGCCTTCTGTGCCAAGGATAATGCTCCTGCATGGTTCCCACAGTGACTCGCGTGAATATCGTTCAGCACCGCCTCACAGTCCTCATCATCTATACATCGTAGTAGCGGGGTTGAGAATCTCTTCTTATACAATCTGTTATCATAAATGCAGTATCGGGCTGCTCTAGCTCGTATGCGGCGAGCTTCCAGCTTGTCCTCTAGCAGCTTTCCTTCCTGCAAGTAGTCCAATAACGAGCTCATCCAGGAGTTAGGTCGAACCTGTATGAACATCGTTGCATCTTTGTCCTCGATGCTCGGATGCGATAGGAATTCCACAGGGATAGACTCAAGGAGATCTGCATCTTGGGAGGTCGCTAAGCGGGCCAGGGCGTCTGCGTTAAAGTTCTGTGCCCTGGGGATCTGGTTCACTTCGAAACCCTTGAAAGCCCCCAACAACTCCTTAACGTTTTGGAAGTATTTCGACATCCTCCTTCCCTTGGTCTGATATTCTCCCCTGACATGGCAAACAATAAGCTGAGAATCACTGAAGACCTTTATCTGCTCAGCTCGTACCTCCTTTGCTAGGCGAAGTCCGGCAAGTAATGCCTCGTACTCGGCCTCATTGTTGGTAGCTCGGAATCCAAACCTTAAGGCACTCAGGATCTTGTGGCCTTCTGGACTGATCAGCATTAGTCCAGCTCCTGAGCTTTGCTCGTTAGAGGATCCATCCACATAAAGTTCCCAAGTCTGATCACCAGCTAGTTCCCCCTGCTCCGGTACTGGCCCTGTGAATTCCACAATAAAATCTGCGAGTGTCTGGGCCTTGAATGCCGTCATAGGCCTAAACTCTATGTCGAACTGAGCAAGCTCGATGGCCCACTTAAGGAGCCTGCCTGAAGTGTCTGCTTTCTGGAGGACTTGCCTGAGAGGGTACTGCGTGAGAACCTCTATCTGATGAGCTTGGAAGTAGGGACGTAGCTTCCTGGAGGCGGTTACCAGGCAGTATGCGAGCTTCTCCATTTATGAATATCGGGTCTCCGCATCAACCAGCCTTTTACTGATGTAATATACGGGCAGCTGCATCTTCCCTTCCTCTCTCACCAATGCCGCGCTCAAAGCATGTTCAGAAACACCCAAGTACAGGAATAGTTTCTCCCCGTCCTTTGGCTTGGATAGAAGGGGGGCCTGGCCTATATACTCCTTCAGCCTCTGAAATGCTTCTTCACAATGCTCATTCCATTCAAAGTTCTTGGTCTTCTTTATAGCTTCGAAGAATGGTACGCATTTGTCAGTAGCTTTCGAGATTAACCGACTGAGAGCCGCGACCTGGCTGTTAAGGCTTTGCACCTCCTTGATTTTAGAGGGGGACCTCATTCCCACAAGTGCCCTAATCTTCTCCGGATTGGCCTCTATCCCTCTGCTATTTACCATAAATCCGAAGAACTTACCAGATGCTACCCCAAAGGCACACTTCAGGGGGTTTAGCTTCATCCGATAATTTCTGAGGACTTTGAACGTCTCATCCAGGTCACGAACGTGATCTGCTGCTTTCTGGGACTTTACTAGCATGTCATCTACATACACCTCCATGGTCTTCCCAATCTGGTTCTGGAACATGGCGTTGACCAGTCGCTGGTAGGTCGCTCCTGCGTTCTTCAGCCCGAATGGCATCACCCTGTAACAGTATAACCCCCTATCAGTGACAAAAGAGGTGTGTTCTTCGTCCTGCGGGCTCATGGGGATTTGGTTGTATCATGAGTAGGCGTTCATGAAACTCAAGAGCTGGTGCCCGGCTGTCGCATCTACAGCTGATCAATCCTGGGTAATGGGAAGCTGTCTTTCGGGCAAGCCTTGTTCAAGTCGGTGAAGTCAATGCAAGTCCTCCACTTTCCGTTCTTCTTCTTCACGAGGATCGGATTTGCGACCCAAACAGGATAACGGGCTTCCCTGATGAACCTGTTAGCTAGCAGCTTCTCGACCTCCTCCTTCAGAGCTGTATAACGTTCTGGGGTCATCGGTCTCCTCTTCTGGTGGACTGGCCTGTGCTGGGGATCTATGTTTAATCTGTGACACATAACATCAGGATCTATCCCCACCATGTCTTCGTGGTTCCAGGCGAAGACGTCAAGGTTCAGCTTTAGGAATTCTATGAGCTTAGTCTTCACTTCTGGTAGCAGGTCTCTTCCTACCTTCACACATCTTTCCGAGTCTACTTCGCTGACCTGCACATCCTCTAGCTCTTCAATCGGTCCCGTGGCCCTGTTGCATCCACCTCGCGAGGATCGAGGTCGTCGCTCACCCTGGCTTCAGAGATAACTCGTGGTTGGCCACCTGAAACCACGTTTACCTTCTTTCCTCGAACTCCCATCTTTACTGCGTCTTCATAGCATCGCCTGACCAACTGCTGTTCTCCCTTGACACAGCCTATTCCATTGGGGGTCGGGAACTTGACCGTCAGTGTCCTGGTGGAGGTGACCATGTCTAGCTCGTTCATCGAAGGTCGCCCCAAAACCACGTTGTACGCTGAAGGACTGTTGATAATTAGGAAGTCCGTAAGAGCTGTAGCTTGTCGGCCTGGTTCTCCGAGGGTGAGAGGTAATTTGATCTGACCTATCGGTATCACCGCATCCCCCGTGAATTCGTAGAGGGGCTCTGGTGAGGGTGTTAGCTGTTCAGTCCCTAACCCCATCAGGTCATAGCAGTCCTTATACATGACATTGACTGAGCTATCAGTGTCAATCATTATCCTTCGTACTTCGACGTTACTGATCTGGGCCAGGATTACAATCGCGTCGTTGTGGGGCCAGCGTACTCCTCTCTCGTCCTCCTCCGTGAATACAATGCTGTCTGAAGACGCCTTTGCCCTTTTGGTGGGCCCCTCGACTCCTCCATATTCTGTCAGCAGGGTATGGTTGGCTTCTCGCACGTACCTCTAGTGCGATCTGTTTGATGTACCTGCCATATGGGGTCCACCATAAATAGTAAAGATTGTTCTTACAGCGAGCTCGCGCTCGGGTTCCTGAGCTCGCTGAGGCTGCTGCTGCTCGGGCTGCTGGTCTCGTCCCTGAGGTCGTTGGTGCTGAGGTCGCCTGCCAGCGGGCTGTACTACGTATTCTCTTAGGCGACCTCGTCTTATGAGTTCCTCAATGGCATCTTTCAACTGCCAGCAGTCTGACGTATTGTGCCCGTTTTCATTATGGTAGGCACAGTATTTCCTAGGGTCCCGGCGTCGATTAGGAGGTCCAGTCGGGGGTGGCTTCCCGAAATTCTCCCTGTTTCTTTCTACGGTAAAGATCCTGTCTTGCCTGTCCGATAACACATTGTAGCTTTCATATCGGCTCGGACGCCAGGGTCGCTCCACCCTCGGTCTTGGTCTAGCTCGCTTCGCCACAACGTTGGAGGTCTGGTGTCTCGGTTCCCCTAGCCTATCACTACCATAGTTCTTCCTCTTCTTGCGGTGGGAGCCACTCACTTCACCCCGCTGACCGCTGGGCTTCTTAACTCCGAAGGCTTCTTCCCATCTGATCTCTTTGGCAACCCTTTCATAAAACTCCCCCAGATCCTTCACTGGGGATTTATAAATGCTCTCGTATAGCTTCCTATCCTTCCTGAGCCCTGCTGAAATAGCTGTCAAAATACTCTCGTCAAAGGGCGTTTCCACATTACTCACCTCCTCTCTGAACCGAGTGATGTAATCCTTTAGGGACTCGTTTTGCCTCTGGAAGATAGTAGCGAGGTGACATGCTGGCGCGAGCTGCCTCCTCAAGGCCTTATATTGGTCTAGGAACCTCTTCTGACATTCTCTCCAGCTTCCGATGCTGCGGACTGGAAGGCCTTTGAACCAAGCTCGCGGAGCGTCCCCTAAAGTAGTTGGGAATACTTGGCACTTTACCAGCGGGTCATCTGTCTGAAGATCCATCTGTACATTGAAAGCGTTTAGATGGTCATAAGGATCTGTCCTGCCGCCGTATGGAGGGATATTGGGGAGTTTAAACTTCGCTGGCAAGGGTATTGTCTCAATCTCCCGGGTGAATGGTACCTTGTGATTCTCCCGCTCTTCCCCGGTCTGGCCTCCAGGTCGAGCTTCCAATTGCTGGACCCTCTGTAACAACTCTTCTACTACTGGGTCCTGGGTCAGAGATCGCCGACTGGGGTTCCATCTACTGGTACTCTCCTGCTCCCCGAAGTGACGATTCTGCGACCTGCCCTCTTCGCCAAAAGCTTCTTGGTGTCTAACAGCCATCCGTGGCCCGGGCTCACAACCTGCGCGGTCTCCGCGGACTCGTCCTGGCCTACGACTACCGTCTTAGTGCCTGGAGCCCCCGGTGCTCGCTTTTGCCCTTATCTCGTTTGGGCGAGGTGAGATCTCCCACTCTCGGTTCCGCCCCCTGGCTCTTCTTAGGTGCAAGTTCGAGGAGCGAGCAGATCCTTCGGTCAGCGACCTTTCCCTAGCGGCTACCCCCTCTGGAGTTGGGATTTCTTCCGAAGGTCGACGGTGAGCTCTGCCTGGTGGTGCGACCTCCACCTGTCTTTGCACTGCATGGGCTTGGACTTCCATCAACGCCCTGACTGTCGTCGTTAACTCCCTTATTGTATCTTCTAGAGCTCGCTGGCGCTGCTGCCATTCCTGAGCGACCTCGTTTCCTGAAGGTGAGGCGCTCTGTTCTTCTCGAATTTCATGTCGCTCTTCTGCCACTCCGACACTCCTTGTTGCCTTGATCCTAGCCATGACAGACAAATGTAAATGAATGTGAAATAGTAATTAGATGGAGATTACCAGGTCGCTATTGGGCCCTCCTTCTAGCGCCAAAAAGATGTTGACGTTCGGAAACGGTCAACCAGAGATTCTGGGGCCCAGACGGCAAGCTTGGTAATTAAAGGTTATGGTCGTACTGATGGAAAGATAGTAAATGAGCAATTAATAAAGTTTGAGGTTGGTGGTGTTTAATTCAGATGAAGGAATGTCGGTCTTGGAGGTTGGTTGGATTTAATGAGGTGATCAATGAGGAATTAAAGAGAAAGAGAGAGAGAAGAGTGAAGAAACACAAGGATTTTTACGTGGTTCGGTGACTGCACCTACATCCACGGTCACTCTGGAGTAATTCCGACAGAGTGACAGTTCTCTAGTATGTTCAACCTGTTGGTACAGTAAAATGTCTCCCATCTTTATAGAGGAAGGGAGATGACAATAAAAAATACAAAAGAAAGTTATACACATTACTGGTAACGGCTAGTTTCAGCTAATCCTGACATTGTCATGCTGCATTAATTATAAAGGTAATCACTATTTTCTTCTTGCATACGTCTGCATTTAATATACCTGGAGAGATCTTCACTTCATTAAATGCTTCTGGGTAATTGTGCAGACAGTTTTCGACGGGAAATCATGAGAGTTGGTAATTCTGACAACTCGCTATACAAGATATCCCCTAAGTAAGCTTTTTCGGCTAGTCAGATAATGTGCGCTGGGGGTAGACCGACAAGGCCAGGAGAGAAGGTTCAGACGATTTGGAGGCTTCCGCGACCTCGTGACCTGGGCGGACTCACGAGCTCGACAGATTACGATGTGGACAGGATGCATGCTTGGAAGGTCTGGTAGTTGCTGTGAGCTCGCGGCCTGGGCGGCCTCACGAGCTAGGCGTCAAGCTGCTGTTCACGATCATGAGCCTTCTGGGCCTTTACTCCTGTTCAAACGTTTGGGGCCTATACTGGCCCACTTAGACGGAGGACGAGGAAATGAGTGTAACACCTGATAACTTTAAAATTAGAATCACTTTAACTTATTATTTACAAGAACTTAATTATTTAATTAAAATTTGAATATGATCGTTCTTTTTTCAAAAACAAAAAAGGAAATACATGTTGAAAATATTATCATGGATCCACAAATAATTGGCTAGAAACGTCTTGCAAGTTTGTGATTAAAGCAGGTAATATGACAAGACTTGGAATGATATATCATATATCAGTCAACATCTTGACAATTGTACAGACAAGAATATTTATAGAGAGAGATAAATACAATCAATCCATAATTTTATTTATTCATTTAAAAAAAAAGGAAAAAATTAGCCAATAAGTATTTGTTAGATTTACATAGTTGCAATGAAAATATGTTAAAATAAGCAAGTTGACACTGTCATGTTCGATCTTATTGAATTTAACTTGTGGTCCTCGCACTTTTGACAATTTGGGGTTCAAAACCAAGTTCACTAATTGTTCAACAATTAATGGAGAATTTTCTCTATTATCCTTGTAAATCAACGTATATTTATTGTACATTTGAAAATAGTAAACAAATACACAAAAAGGAATAATGACAAACTCAGATTGATGCTAAAGTCTTAAAAATATGTCGTTCAATCAGTCAAAATTTGACCACCATAGTTTAGAATCAAATCTTCTATCCATAGTGTTTAAAGCCTTGCCAAAAAAATGTCTCTATTTCTTTGTTTGTTCTTTCTTTTTCCGTTGTACATTAGAACTAGAAAAAATCAAGTATCCCACACATTCCACTTACTCTTGTTTAAATGTAAGTGGAATAATTGTCTGATAACTTCTCAATAACAGCTTATGCCCTTAATTGAATTTATTCAAAATATTTTTGAATCCTGGGTTTTGGTCATCTTGTGTAAACCTGATGCATGAACCAAATAACTCAACAATCCCTAATTTTTATTTTATTTTATTTTTCCAAATGATTTCATAGGACAAAACTTAACTGAATCTGTGTGGAAGTCTTCTAGGTGATTCAACATTTTTTTAAAAAAATCTCATTTCTGCTGGTTATTAAATTAATTTGTTAGCATGCATGTTGTGCTTTTATTTTTTATTATTATTTTTTTTTGAAATGATGCATGTTGTTTTTTTTTTTTTTGAAAGGATGAATCTTGTGCTTAATCTTCTTAATTTCAAGCTTGTTGGCTAGGAAGTCATTATTTAATTTTGTATAAACATGTGCTTATTAAGACTTCATTTTGGTATATACTTTTTTAATTGGTTTTTGGTTGAGTATTATTGGCTCTATGCATCCATAAAAGGTTATTAAATTATTATGCATTGCTTGTTAGAATAAACTTATTCATTTTTATCAATTTCAGTTGCATGATTATGCTCTATTTCTCTTATTAGTCCTTCATGAAGGAGTTATCTTGATAGTCAATTGCTCTACTCTTGCTTCTACGTCTATATTTTCTGTCAAAATTGTCTGGTTTTCTGTTTTAGGGGAAATTGCACAAACCTCTTCTGAGGTTTGATGAAATTACATAAATATGACAATGTTTAAAAAACTCATACTGACCTCCCCTAAGGTTCCAAAAACTCATCATAAACCTCCTCTGTCGTCAGTTAACAGACGTCAAATTGTTAAGGTTAACGGTCAAAATTATAAAAAGACTAAAATACCCTTCAATAAATTCTTAAAATTAATATAATATATATTTTTAATTTAATTAAAAATATAAAAATTAAAATATAAAAAATATATATTTTTTTGAAAAAAAAATATATTTTTTGGTCTCCATGGGAGACCATATCAGGTCTCCTATGGAGACCAAAACTCGTCTCCATGGTCGACGACAGCATCTCCAGCGATGGAGACAAAGGTCTCCATCACTGGATGGAGACCTCTCGTCTCCATGGCCGGAGATACCGTATCCGAAGACGGTTTCGGCTCCAATGATGGAGACATTCTCTATCACTAGAGATAGGCGTCTCTATCGCCGGAGACTAGATCTGGTTTCCGACGATAGAGACCAAATTGCTTTTTTTTTTTTTTTTTTGAAATTTTCATATGGTTTTTTAATTTTTAGAAAATTTTGATTTGATTAGGTTTATGTTTGGTTTGATTATGATGTTTTATTTGGATGATGTTGGTTTAATGAAAATGATGGAGATGATGATTTTGATGAATGTAGAAGATGATGAGAAGTAGAAGATGAGTAGAAGATGAGAGGTAGATGATGAAAATGAAGATGAGGGGATGATGAGAGGTAGGAGATGATGATTTTTGAAAAAAAAAAATTATATTATTATTTTATTAATTAAAAATATTTTTTTAATTAAATATTTATTAGTTTGAATTGACCCTTTTACCCTTCAAAATTTTGATTTAACGGTGGTTGACTAATGGTTAACTAACGATAGGGGAGATTGGAGATAAGTTTTTAAAACCTAAAGGGAGGTCAATGCGAGTGTTCCAAACATTGTAATATTTGTACAATTTCGCCAAACCTCAGGGGAGGTTTGTGCAATTTCCCCTCTGTTTTAAGTTGTTAGAGCTTCTCCATGTAGTTGTTCATTTGATTCATCAAGGCGACAACCTGAGCTTAAAGTGTTTTCTGATTTTGTTTTGTCATTTTGTCTTGGAGGTATATTCAATCGAGTTCTTAGACCCTGATTGCTAGCTCTTCACGGACAATGCCAAACCGTAATGAGTGCTTTCCTACAATTACTGACGTAGAGGTTCAATTCTATGATAAGTTTTCTAGGATCTAGCAACCAATAAAAAGTCGAACGACAAGAACGGGTTACCTTGACACTAGGGTGATGTCGGCCAATGTATTTCGATACTTAAGTTAGAACAATAGACGTATAAAGATTAAATAAGGTAAAATGAAGCTTATGACTAATAGTTGTAACAATGGTGTATGATAAGTGAGGAAGATGATTGTTGAGATTTGATTAGGATAAAAGTTTATTGTTCTATGATGGTATAGTCAGTTATGTTAGTTGAGTGACTAGAGAGATTTTGGTAGAGTGACAATACAGAGAAAAAAATCACCTTACCATTTTGATTGCTTCTCTTCTGTAAGTGGAAAGAGAGCCGTTGTAGAACTACAATATTGATTGAGATCTAGGGGTCCGTTCTTTTGATCTACCTCTCTACACTTAATCAGCAAATCTAGCATTCAAGTTTGCCAACCTTTATTATTACAGTATCATGAGTTATGACTCTTGAATTTTGGACTTCAATTGGACTAGACTAAACCAATACCTAACATTTGGGGCACAATTTTGGGCCTTACTAACAACCTGTTGATTGAGCTATAAATGCGCTAACTTTTACTATTACAAACATTAAACAAAAAAGGATTGTGCAGTAGCCCTCACTTTTTTTTTTTTTTCCTCTAAAGGCTGCTACATCTTTTCGTCTTTCCAATTAGTAGCATAACTAGGTTACAATAAAGGTAATGGATAAAGTGTTTGTCATTTTACTTATTTCTGATAGAGATGAAGTCATAGTCTGTAACACCCTCCACCCGATTCCCATTCGGATGAAAACTCGAGTTAGATGATGCTACCTTAATCGGTTTATTCGCTATTATTTTACATATATGCACTATAATTTTTTTTTTCTCGAAAATCCGGCAGAGTTTCCGCTGTTTTTCTGAAAAAACCCAAAATTATAAAAACCTGCAATTTCAAACACAAACACTTCTAAAATACATTTATTTTCTCATCTTCCATTTCGGATCCTCCGTCCGACTCCAAAATCACTTCACCACACAAATATTTATAAACACAAATTTTAATAAAAATTATCCTGATTGAAATTAAACACTAATTAAACGATAAATAAGAGTTTCTTTACAAAATTACCTTACAAACCCAAAAACTTTTTCTACAAATTATACATCATCATTTATAAAATATCGTAAATCCATATACATGTATATGCATTTCTAGATACTTTAACATCACTATACACTACTAAACGAAGAACTATCGACTATGGAGGGAATGTGACTCGTGAAAAACGCAGCAGATGTCTTCTTGTCAACCCTTATCTACTGCGCCCAGAATTTCAACCTACGCGTGGAAAATCCAACGCGCTAAATATTTCTACTTAGTGGGTGTACACTAAATTTAAAAGCCATAAAATTTTCTCACACATTCATACAAACTCAAAATCCCAACATTTCCAGAATTCGTAATATAACACGATTAAAATTTAAATACATTTTCGTTAAAAGTCACTGTATTGTCAAATAAAATTCCACAAGTCTCAAACTTTTATTATTTCATAAAAATTATGTCATTGTAACACAAAATTTCACAATTGTCAAGTTTTTTTTATCAAAATTCATAAATAACTTCATTCATCAATAATTGTACGTATAAAGCACATGAAATTTGTTTTCATGCATATTAAGAATCAAACTTTTAAAATGCTCAAACTTTTATTAACGTTCACCAATAAGTCATTTTATCAATAATTGCACATATAAAACAAATATTTTAAATTCCTCATTTCACAAAAATATATCATAGTGTAACATAATCTGTTTTTACGTTTTTCTCAAAATACTAAAATAATACGTAAGGAATTTACTTTATTAATAAAAGCACATATAAATCACATAAAAGACTCTTCCAAACATATCAACACGATACCTTCGAACTTGTATGTTAAATCACAACAAAAGCCCATTATTAACAAATACATACACATAAACACATAAAAATTATTTTCGAACATAATCACACGATTTTCATTCAATAGTTTTCTCAATACCCTTCGTAAACTCTGACACGATACCATGGACTGGAAATCCGGTTTCACGTTTCCCCCGGTATCGGACACTCGATGACTACCCGCCGGAGCACGTTTCATATAATACACAAATCCTGGAACCGGACACTCGGTGCCTCGCAAGGTCCATGAATTTCGTATCACATATATAAGCAAATCGGTGCAGTACTGCTATAATCATCTTATTGGCATGCCAACTACCAATCCCCACCTACCAATGTTCAGGTTTACTCGGGCTCTTATAATTTCATTTATTATAAAAATTTCATGTTTTCACAATTTTCCTTTCTCAATAAAAATTCTCATTTATGCAAAACATCATAACACATCATTTCTCATTCAAAAGTGACTCATCAATCTCATCAAAATCGTTGTGCCCTTCTTCCGATATACATTCGGTCAAGGCACTAACATGTTCATTTCCTTCCGTTTCTTTTTTGTTTTCATTCGAAAGTTATTAAAAATCACAATCCAATACCATTTGATAATAAATAGTCAAAATAATTTCACAACTCCTTTTAATTCCATATTCGGTCAATACTTTTTCTTTCACAAAATTTTCCAAATTTTTCATTATTCAATGCCACAAAATCATTCATGCTAAAATTCACACGTAATCAGGAAATCAATTTAATTAAAAATTGAACATAACACACTTTTTCACAAACTTTTCAAAATTTAAATATCAAATATTACAAAAATCATTCATAACATAATTCGCACATTTTCATGGAATCAATTTAATTAAAAAGCAATAAACTCATATACTAAATTAAATCAAAATCTCTATTAATAAAATAAGTTTTTAAGATAAGTGTACACCAACCTTTTGTACGCTTTCTATAGCTTATCCACTCACATAATTCCTTTGATTTTTTCTTATCAACCTCTCCAAATTTTGATCCAAACTCTTTAATCCTCTTCCTTCACTTCCATTCTTAGATTGATGATGATAACCTTCACTTTTTCTTGATGAAGATAGATGGAATTGAGAGGCTACAAGGGATGGATCATCTCCTCCTCTTCTTCTTCTTCTCCTCCTTCTTCACGGCTGCAGCTTCCTCTTCTTTCCTCACGGTTAGCTCTCCTTTTTCTTTCTTTTTCGGTTCTGTTTTGCTCTCCAGATTTCAGCTTGTCTCTCACGATTTCTCTCCTCTCAACCGACTTATATCTCTTCCAATCATCTCTCAAGCCTTCACTTATATACCCACACTTAATCCATGCCAAAATTGCCTCTAAAGTATCCTTAAATTCACCTAAATGCCACTAGCTATGCATGAAGACATTTAATTGGCCAATACTCTCATCCTTTTTAATCACCAACAACTCATCCCATTTCCTTAATTACATCTCAACTAATCACTTGCTTTTTGACTTAAAGATGTCACAACCTTATTGGCCTTCATCCAAGCACATGGATTGTGCTTCTTTAATACATATTATCTCCTACACATTTAATGTTACAATTAACTTAAATTTTAATCCTCACTTAACACCAATAAATTTCAAAAATATTCTATGATCATCCTATCATGAAATTGACCATGCAATATTCTAATTGGATGTCTTAACTTCCAATTTCATGCTTTGAAAAAAAAAATTCAATTGGGCTTAAACTCACTAAATTCCCAACGTTTCTTACGAGGGTATTTTTTATTAATAAATAATCGGAACATTTAAAATCCAATCAAACGAACTCATTTTTACTCTGTTTCAGTTTCTAATAACTCTAATTCATATTCTGAAGCTTATGATGTTCGGGGTCCATTTTCTAAAAATCACTATTCACGTGGATACTATTCACTAAAAACACTATTCATCGAAAAAATTTTATTTCACGAAACTTGAGGGAATTTTCCTTTTCCCGAAAATCACTATTCACTCAAAAATACTATTCATCCTGATATATTTTTATTTCTTTTAAATGGAGAAAATTTGGGATGTTACATAGTCTATGCTATCTAACAGATCATCTTGGGGTCAAGAGTTGTCATCTAATCCTAAAAGCAAAGTTATAGTATTAAATCACTTTGAAGTTTTTATAAAATAGAACTCAATCTAGAAAAAAAAAAAAAAAATCACTCCAAATAGAAAAGTAGAAACATTCATTCACTTGTCATGTCGATTGTATGGAGACTACTCCTCCTTCAATTCTCTTATCTTAGGAAACTTCTTGGTCTACCCCTCAGGCTTCCACCACTAAATCTAGCATTTTGTTTTTACATATTTATCTTAACCCACTTTTTAAATTTTAATTTAATTTGTAAAAATTTAAAACATAAGTAGTTAAAAATAATGATAATATCTTTTGAATAGTGAAAGATCTCAATTCAAGTAGACCCAAGAAATTAATAAAAATCAAGTTTATTATTATTAATTTGGTTTGACTTAAGTTTAGAAATACATGGATACATGGATAAATATTAATTCGGTAGATATTTTTAAAAGAACTCAAAACAAGGGGTGTAAAAGGAAAAAGGTTATAGCAAAATGTTGGGTATAAAATGTAAATTTACAAATTGATAAATGTGGTGGGTCATGTCCATGGAAAATTGGAAAAAAAAAATGTTAAATAGAAGTGGGTGGCCGATTGAAATAAGAACAATTGAAAAAAAAATAAATAAGGATTTAAGGAGTGTGTGGGTATGTGTATGTTAACTACATTGATTGTTTGTATATATATTAATGTTCAATTAAAACACACACCACTCACATACACATAACTGACCCATGTAGCAAACAAAAGGTAAAAACGAAAAGAAGAAGAAGAAGGCCATGAGCAAGAAAAGTTATTTATTTATTTTCAATTGATTATTTATGATTATATTTCAAATTTTATTAATTATGGATCATTAGAAATGAATTATTTGCTAGTTAATTAATTTCTTGAATTATTAATTTTGCTATATATTTGAAATTAAAATTTAATTGTATACATATATATGTATACGTATAAGAAATTCCAATTAAAAATTATGTTTTTAGCTTGAATTTATTATAAGAAATGTTTAGAATATTTATAGTAACATTATGTTATCTTTTGAGAAAGAATATTTGTTTATGATTTTGATCATGCATATTCAGAAAAAGAATTACGTATATTTGCATATGAAAATTGTTTGAAATTTGAGATTGAAAATAATGATGTTTTCAGCACATTAAGATTGTACCCTCCCCTCTAACGATCAAGTAGACTTCGCGTGTGTAAGTTCGAGACATTTGCCATACACATGACTTATACATGTGTGTAAGTCCCAAGTTTCACGAGGTTTTAATATTTTCAATTTTCAATATTTACCTTCGGTTTATTTTCTTTTCAAATAAAGTATTATTAATTTGATCTCAAGATAATATTGAAATATTGAAAATTTATAAGCCAAAGGTAAATATCACCCCTTTAAAATGTTTTATATGGACCCAACAGTAATAGTCTGGTCGACCACCCAAGTCCATGTGGGCTTAGACAGATAAGCCTACTTTAAATAAGGCTTGTAGGCAGGGTTGGGCTTAAAAAAAAATGACCTAACTCGCCCAATTGATATCTCTACCTCTGCTAGTTATGTGTTGAGTCGAGCATACTTATTAACTCACATCGCGGCCAACCCAAAGGCCAACAATTGCAAAAAGGCAATTCAATGCAATTCAAAAAAGCATATAAGGTAATCATCTCTTAGTACAAACATTAAGGCAGTAAAGAATTCGAATGTAATCAAGAGTATTAACAAACTTTATGTGGATAATATTCTTCTGTTATTATAAAAGTAGAGATATTCCAATTATGAAAATAAATATCTAAGTTACGTAAGTAGTAATTGATATTGTTAAGTTAACTTGACTAAAATACGAAGTTATTTTGACTCAATAATTGGTGTATATTCAATCTAATGTTTAATAGAGTTTAATAGAATTTTTTTTCCCCTTACATGATAAATTTTAACAGAATTCACAATATCGATAGTCTCCATATAAATTTTGTTAGAATTCTTAATAAAATCAAACGAAATCTACGGAAGAATAATAAAATTTGTTATAATTTTTTTTTATTTATAGATTTTATTTTAAAATTCATCAAAATCCATTGAATTCCATCAAGTAAGTAATATTCGTAAAATCAATGACTTTTTAAATACACCTAAATTTTAATTGAAAGCATACAAATATGGATTAATTCAATGGATTTCATACAAATCCAGATTGAATATATATAAACTTCAATGGAATCCATACAAATTTGAATTAAATATACTCAAATTTCTATATTATTTTAAATTCCAATGAACATTAGCTTCAATCCATCCCCTATATTTGAAAAACCAAATTTCGAATTTAGAATTCATTTTTTAATCTTTGTCATGTGTTAGTGGTCTGGTAAATCTGTGAGTCTTTGATTCCATTTGTTTAGACAATAGGAATTGCCAGGAAATGTGGCATTTGCAACAACTATGTAAACGTTCTTATTTAATTTTCAATAAAACATATATATGTATATAGACATTTGATGCAGTCGCAAACAAGTCTGCCATTTTATTTACTAGCCAAATCTTGCAAATGAATATGGTGATCATTAGGAACTTACCTCACATCTAAGTTCTACTGAGTTTCTCCTTGACTACACACAATTTTGACACGACATCGGTCATCTCCATTCGCTCAGCTGGAGATTCCATTGAGCAAAGAACTCCAATTCTCATCACATCAATCAAGCACTCTTCAATTCTAGCTCTTACTTTTCCATGTAGTCTCTCATAATTTTCAACATTGTCATCAAAAGCGCTTACCTCCAATAGCAGTGAAGGTTCAACAATCTCCTTCACTCGTTTTGGTAAAGACACCTTGACAAAATCATGGAGAGATAGGCCATCATTAAATATGCCATCAGTAGGGCATTTTCCAATGAACATCTCTAGCAAGAGAACTCCAAAACTATACACATCTCCTAGCATGGTCACTTCATTGCCCATACCATACTCTAAAGAAACATGTCAATTCATCACCATAAATATAGTAATATAACACATAAGAGAGTTATTAAAGTATTTATATCAAAATATAACACAGAGGAGAGTTACCTGGGGCAACATAACCCACTGTTCCTTTTATCCCGATTGAACTAGATTGAGCTTGAGGACTAAATGAGTTATTTGGTAGAAATTTCGCCAACCCGAAGTCACCTACATGAGCAACCATGTCTTGATCGAGTAAAACATTGTTCGGCTTTAGATCACCATGAACAATTGGTGGTTGGCAGTGATGGTGAAGATATTCTACGGCAGAAGCCACATCTATGGCTATGTTTATCCTTTGAATAACACTTAAATTACTTGTATCAAGTTTATCCACTTTATGGTGCAGCCAATCAGCCAAACTTCCATTTTGCATGTACTCATAAACCACAGCCTTGAACTCAGCACCCTTATAATCCATGCTTGAGCAAACAGTGATAATTTTGATAAGATTTCGATGGCGAATCATTTTGAAAGCTTCACATTCAACTATAAAACTCTTAAAAGCACCTTTTTGTTGAAGGTTGATGACTTTCACTGCAACTAACATTCCATATTCACTCAAAAGTCCTTTGTACACAGAGCCAAAGCTTCCTTGACCAATTAGATTGGATGATGAAAATTCATTTGTTGCCTTGTTGAGCTCTGCATAAGAGATCGTGGGAAACTGTTCTTCCATGTGCAACATTCTTGACGAATTATTGGCAGTTTTTCTTCTTCGATCAATGGTTATAATGAAGCACAATGATAAGATCAAACACGAAACAATCACCGGAATTACAACTTTGAGGGCAATGAACTTATCTTTCTTCGATTTTTTGAAGTGGCATGATGGCAAGTGCATTTCTGTTGAACCCCCACAAAGCTTCTCATTCCCACGAAGTGAAATCTTTGTTGCATTACTGAAAACCCCTTTCGTTGGTACATTTCCCTCAAAGTGGTTGTAAGACAAATTTAAGTATTCCAAGAATGGCAAGTCCTCAAAGTATTTTGGAATTTGGCCAGAAAAATTATTAGAAGATAGATCTAATTTTTTAAGGCTTCTCAAGGATCTAAGAGAATTTGGAATGTTTCCACTAAAAGAATTGCCCTGCATGAGAACATACTCTATGCTCGAGCAACCACCAAGAGTAGCAGGCATTTCACCAGAAAACTGGTTCTCTGAGATATTTAATGAAACTAAATTCTTCAAGTTGCCTACTTCTGAGGGAAAGGGACCACTAAGAAGGTTATTAGATATGTCTAGGCCTAGTGATAGGGTTACTATATCAAAAATTTGTCGAGGAAAAGAACCAATGAACCTATTTCGAGACACATCAAACTCAATCAAACTCTGACAGTTTCCAAGGGCAGAGGGTATGTTACCTTGCAGATTATTGCCTCCCAACTCTAGTATGGTTACCAATGTTAAATTGCCTAGAGAGGTTGGGATATTCCCTTGTAAACTATTTTCGGACAAGCCTAGAAATTGTAATTCCTTAAGCTCACCAATAGTGGGAGGAATACTGCCAGTTAAGTGGTTATGACCCACATCTAAAGCAATCAGTTTGACAAAATTCTTTATTTCTAGAGGTATAGTGCCTGATATTTGATTTGCTCCCATCCCTAGCCAGGTCATTGTTATGGAGAGATTAGCAATAGAGTGTGGTAATACTCCTCCAAACTGATTTGATGCGAAACTTAGCAAAACCAATCTACTACAGTTTATTAGAGAGGTTATGAATTCAAGGTCATTGGATTTGTTGGTTCCCAAATAATTTACTCCCAAGGCTACATGATTTATATTCTTAAGGCCACCAAAATTAATTGACACCATTCCACTAAAACGATTGAACGAAAGACTTAGACTTTCTAGATTTGAACAATTCGACAAGGAACGTGGGAGAGGACCAACAAAATCATTTACAGAAAGACCCAAAAATTTCAAGTTCGGGAGATCATAGCCAATATTGGATGGCAGACCACCACCAAGTCTATTGTCTGGAAGAACTAGATCCAAAAGGGAAGAGATATTATAAATTGAAGGAGGAAGCATGCCAAAGAAATTATTAGCTGCAAGATTGAGATGAATTAAGCTTCTCAGTTTGCCAAGGGTATTAGGAAGACTCCCACTTAAGTTATTCGTTGATAAATAAATAAACTTGAGTGCTGAGAGATTTCCTATGATAGCTGGTAAAGGTCCTGTGAGATGATTCTTACCAATGGTCAGAATTTCAAGCTTTGACAAGTAGCCGAACTGTACTGGGATTTCTCCCACAAGGTTGTTATAGGTGGCCCTAAACGCGATGAGATTGAAGCAGCGAGACAAATTGGTTGGTATAGTACCTGAAAAGGAATTATTGCGCAAAAGCAAATGTTGAAGCCTGAATAAACGACCAATTTCGTTGGGAATTTCACCATAAAAACTGTTGTTTTCAAGGTCGATGGATTTGAGGAAGCTGAGGTTCCCTATAAATGGTGATAGGCGACCTCCTATGCCTTGGCTTCTTAGGTCTAACTCAGTGACTCTTTGGTGTCGACGACCACAAATAACACCTCTCCACAAGCACAAGGGTACAGAATTGTTCCATGAGCTTGTCACACCTGATGGATCATGAAGTTGTGACTTTATGGCCAATAATGCTAGACGGTCTGACTCTAGTGTTTTGATTGTGGCAGTGGAGGGGGTAGAGAAGCTAAAGATTAGCAACAAACTGAATAACCATGGAAAGAAGGCATGGAATTTAGTGGAACTAAGCATGTTGTGAGGCCTGTATTAGACAAGGTAGAATGTGTCAGTTCAAGCTGGAATGATGAGACTTATAGGCTCCAAGCATGGAGGTTGCTTTTGACAAACAGCAGTAATCATACAAATTTACAGAGGCATCATTAATGGCTTTGAAAATTTGTACAACTAAAAACCAATAAGTGACCCTGAAGTTGGCTCATAGATAATCGCTACCGAGTAAGAAATATAAATTATTTGGAGAAAATGAATCCAACAATGCTAAATATGCATACCTACGTAATTTAATTACAAGGATTGGTTGCAAATTGGTGACAGGTGGCATTGCACTACTTTAGACTCCAGTAGTCTTTGTTCTACTCATGATCTTAAGAAATAGCACTCCGATGTCCACCCAAACACATCTAACATGATGATCTGCTTGAATCGGATTATCACATAATGGTAAGGCAAATACAAGGTTGCTCAGGATCCAAAAAGTCAAAAGTTGAATGTGCTCAACGTGACAATCATTTATTTCATAAGTTACAACAATTTTAAACGCACGTCTCTTTGAGAAGTGTATGTAGCATTCATGACATTATAGACGAAGCAAACCGGCCTGAAGAAAAACGAGCATGATACCCATGTAAATTTAATCTTCAATGCAAGCCTTCTGTTCTTGAGAATTAATTAAAGGAAGACAGCAAGGTCTGTGAACCCATTTTAATCTTGGAGATCACAGACAGCAAGGTCTGTGACCAATTTTTATGACTTGGGTATACCTACATATATCTTAAATTAATTTTAATTTTAAAGTTGGTATGTAATGCAGTGACGGACACAGAAATCTGTGAATCACATCATGATTATTAGATCATCACGCGATGACCTTAAAATCACAGCCACTTAATTAATTAAAATTTGAATAGGACATTCTTTTTTTCTAATAAAAACATGTGAAAACATTTTTATGGATCCACAAATAATCAGCTAGAAACTTTTTGCAAGCTTCTGATTAAAAAAAGTAATATGTTAAGAGTTATGATATGTGTCATATGCAATCAACACCTTGACAATTTTAATGGCAAAAATATAGAGAGAGATATATATACAATGTGTCAATAACTAATGTTTTAAATGAGCTGATAAGTATTTGTTGGATTTATGTTGCTGCATGAAAAGATACAAACAAAAGCAAGTTATTAACACTCTCATGTTGTGGATCAGTCATTTTCATGTAATTGAATTTAAAATTAATAAGAGCATTGAGGTCCTCTCACAATTCTTAAACTCAATAAATTTGGGTTAAAAAACAAATTTAAGTAATTGTTCTACAATAATTTGAGAATTTTCTCTCATATCCCAAATTTTTATTTTATTCCAATAAAATTCATAGGAGATACTTAGCTTAATTTGCATGAAAGTGATCTTCAACGTAATTCAATAATTTATTTATTTATTTTTTAAAATAACACATTTCTAATTAATGGTTAGTAGATTAATTGGTTAGCATGGATGTTGTACTTAGTCTTCTTTCAAGCTCAATGGCTATAAAGTCATTATTTAATTTGGTTTCATGACCATGTGATTATTAAGATTTTATTAGTCTATATATATTTTTTAATTGGTTTTTGGTCAATGATTATTGGCTCTATGCATGCTAAAAAAGTTATTATATTATCATGCATAATGTATTGCTTGTTAAAAAATCCAAACTTATTCATTTTTGTCCACTTCTATTCAAATTGTAGATTTATTATTGATTAATTTGAGTTTCACAAATTACATATTATTTAAGCTTCTATATGTTCAATACAATCTTTGAGAGAATGCATGTTTTAGAAAATCTAGAAATTGATGGAATGAGAATATTTTTTTTCTCAAAATTTGGAAAAGCGAACATAATTTCAAAAAGGGAAAACAATCAAACTAGTAAATGAGTAATGCAACATTACCTAAAAGTTTGTCTAATTGATTTAACAAGTGTGATTATCATATCATTGATACATCATCCTAAAATTAATATGGTAGTTATAAATTAGTTCGTTACATTATTTGAGCAAATTTTTTAAACAAAATTTTGAAAAATGTAACATTATTCTTTTGATTTTTTTCCTAATATAACCGTAGACTATGCTTCTTGTATAAGCATGGAAAAGTAAGATATCATTTGTTTTTTTTTTTTTATCTAAAAACTGAACAGTACTGCTAAAGATAGAAGATTAAACAGTAACTGAAACCTAAAATCTGAATAATATGTTTATTTTTTTTTCCTTATCTTTAAATATACTGTAAACTTATTAATTTTTTAAAGTTAAAATTATCTGACAACCAGTAATTTGATATTTATACTTTTTTATTATTTGGTGTTATATAATTTTAATTAATTTAATACAAACATTTGAAAATAAATAATTAAATAAATTCTAAAACATTTTTATGTACATATTAATAATATTTTATTCATAATTAAAATATGATTAAAAATATCATAGTATTAACCACATTTATATATTTAAATATATTAATATATTTAAGTAAAAAACTAGAAAAATGAATGTTTAAATTATAAATTAAAATTTATCAGTTTGATTCCAAGACAATTTAAGATGATATGTATTTAGGTTTTTCTTTTCAAATATATTTTTTGTAAGTACCAAGGAAAAAAAAATTTTGAGTAATATAAAATTACGATAAATTTGAAATTATGTTATTTTTGGGAGAATAGATTTGGAATAAAAACTTTTAAATATCATTAAGTGATTTGTAATTAAGTAAAAAGTTAAAAGTTCTTACTTAATTTTTTAATTGATTTTATGTAGTTTTAAATGGTTTGATCACTTAAAAAAAACAAATAAAAACAACTTAATATATGCAATTTAGCACTATTAAATTTTAAGTGAAAAAAAAAAAAAAATGATCCCTAAGTGCTTGGCAAGTGACAATTACTTGTCAGATGAGGTACTTTTCATAACTCTTCTAGACATGTCAATCCACTGGCATGGGTCCTCAAATTAGGGGCCAAACTCACATTTAAATCTTTAGGTCTTATTTGTCACACAAGATTAAATTGCAATATCTTTATAGGATTGAATTGAATATGATAAGATTGGATTGAATAAATTAATACTATGATATATTTAATATTTTATAAGATCAGTTTAAAAATAATATTATCCATTGTTTGGTTATCATGAGATTTGACAAAAAATAATTAACATAATATTATTTTTATAAAATAAAATTAAAAATATTTTAATATTATTTTGAAAAGTAAAATCTAACTCTTTAAAATTATTATTTTTTTTCAAATAATATATCCCACCAACATGAGACACTTTTTTTTTTTCTTTTTACAATTTTCTAAAAATAGTACCGTCACATTCCAACAGCCTTTAAAGTTTAATTTCTGCTAACTGTAATTTTTTTTTTTTCCAATCATTACAATTAAATTGAGATTCAGCGAAGAAGAACATGGTATTATTGAGTTTTAAAGAATAAATGTGAAAGGCTTGCCAGTGAATCGGGCTAATCTCATCCTGTCTTCAGCTATGGAGACTCGTGAGAGGTGGTTTTCATGTATTTCAACCAAGTTGTAATTGAATCAAATTTACAAGTATACTTTTAGCTTTATGTTTCGTAGTTTTGTACAATTAATGGTTCAATATTGCTTTGCATGGATACAGGTGATGACAAGATACAGCTTGATACATCCATATTTTCTTGTCACTCTGAAGTTTGTGTTGCAAGCAAACCAGTCAGGATTTACAGCGATGCATTTACAATTTACACTACCTTGTCTCTATCCTTTGACAGAGTAATCAAGATAAATAAATAAATAAATAAATATATATATATATATGTTTTAGCTGTGACTCCAATTCCTTGTGTTAACATTTGGATTTCGTAGGCCGTCGATTTGGTATTCCGTTGCGAAATCAACGGCGTTGAATATTATGATTAGAAATTAAATTGCATTGAAATTTATGAGTCTTTATTGATCGTTATATGGAATATTTTAGGTTTAAAAATGTTAAGGAATGAAAATGTGTATTATTTTCGTTCTTTGTGCTTTATAGAATTTTAGTATCTTATCTATTTTGATGCGATGAAATAAAGTTATTGCTGCAACTTATATTTATGGTTATGGTGTTTAGATAATTAGGTTTGACTGTCTATTAACCTTGCTGTTTAAGTTTGACTCATGCTTTTTTTCATTTATCTGACAATGAAGTGGGAAAATTATTCTCAGTGAGAACAAGATATATAGACTTAAAGGAGAGGTTGAAAATTTGTTTTGTAAGTTGTAGAATCCGCCTCTTCTTCTTCCTTTTTTTTTTTTTTTTTTTGTTTCCAATGATCATATGCATGATATTGCTTGTGACACCAAATTATGATATGAAACTGTTTTATGTGTTTGATTCAAAGAAAATGATATATGTACAAAATAATTTATTGAACAATGACAATACACAAGAGCATGAAGGCTTCTCCTAGTGAATGTTGAGAATGATATATGAACATTTTTTTCCTTCTAAGTTATATGTAAATGGTTCAAAATAAGATGACATAACTGAAGTTGTACCTAGCAGCCTCCATTTCTGGTTCTCGTAGCCACATAAAGTGGATTTTCTGTCACATTCCACTTAATTAATTTGTACCAATGCAGAATGGCCAGGAGTAACGGTACACAAACATAAATTGGAGGAAAGAAAAGTAGATAATTTTAATGGGCTTTTTGGCCCATAAAAAATTAGGAAGTTTTTGTTCTATGGATACTATCACATTCTCATAGGCAGTCCAAGTTTTTTTCACTTACCTCGGGCCCAAAACGAATAATAAATAGTCAATCACTTCTAGCTCTATGAAGGGCAAGTCTCATTCGTTATAGGTACTTTAGCATCATAATGTAAACATTGTGTTGGATTCGAAAGAATAATTACATTTTTTTAAGTACGTCAACGAATTCGGTCCAGAATCCGAGTCCTTCACATGCTTCTCGTAAACCACTATAACAACTGAAGTTGCAATCCAAAGGACCGCAATTAATGATTTCGAGGAACAAAAGCAGCTCTATTTCACATATAAAGGAATAAACATCCTCTTTTATGTTGATTTTTTACTGATTTATATTGATTCAGTGCAACGTATATCTATTGATGAAATTTATTAATTTTGTCTTTTTTTGTACTTTTTTTCTCGTTTTTTAATTTATTATATAATTGTTGACTATTTTTAATCTGAAAAAAATGAAAGTCCAAGAGGACTATGAAAAGATAGGAGAAGAAGAGTTTTTCTTTCTTTCTTTTATTATTTTTTTTAATTAATTGTACATCATGCTTTTCTTGCATAAGCATGGAAAGTAAGTGCGTGATGATTACTTAACAGTTGGGGCATTTTTCATAGTCCCTTTAGAGATGCCAATGGATCAACGAGCTCAAATTGAGGGTACATTCAATCTTTTAAATTATAAGATCGAACTTGACTTTTAAGATTCGTGAGTTTGAAGATCCAACTTGAGGAGTGTAGGGCTAGAAACTATGAAATTTAAAAACGTTATAAGGGTAAAAAAACTAAAAGTGGATCCAGATATCTTATAATGTATTTTTAAGGTAATTAAATCATAAACTAGATTATTTTAGATCATAAGATTACGATATATGAGTTATTACTTTCAATAAAGCTACATCGTCACCTGATAACTTTAAAATTAGATTCACTTTAACTTATTATTTATAAGAAATTAATTATTTAATTAAAATTTGAATATGATCGTTCTTTTTCAAAAAAAAAAAAAAAATACATGTTGAAAATATTATCATGGAGCCACAAATAATTGGCTAGAAACGTCTTGCAAGTTTGTGATTAAAGCAGGTAATATGACAAGACTTGGAATGATATATCATATATCAGTCAACATCTTGACAATTGTACCGACAAGAATATACGTAGAGAGAGATAAATACAATCAGTCCATAATTTTATTTATTCATTTAAAGAAAAAAAAAAAGAAAAAAATTAGCCGATAAGTATTTGTTGGATTTACATAGCTACAATGAAAATATGTTAAAATAAGCAAGTTGACACTGTCATGTTCAATCTTATTGAATTTAATTTGTGGTCCTTGCACTTTTGACTACTTGGGGTTCAAAACCAAGTTCACTAATTGTTCAACAATTAATTGAGAATTTTCTCTATTATCCTTGTAAATCAACCTATATTTATTGTACATTTGAAAATAGTAAACAAATACACAAAAATGAATAATGACAAACTCAGATTGATGCTAAAGTCTCAAAAATATGTCGTTCAATCAGTCGAAATTTGATCACCACAATTTAGAATCAAATCTTCTATCCATAGTGTTTAAAGCCTTGCCAAAAAAATGTCTCTATTTCTTTGTTTGTTCTTTCTTTTTCCGTTGTACATTAGAACTAGAAAAAATCAAGTATCCCACACATACCACTTACTCTTGTTTAAATGTAAGTGGAATAATTGTCTCATAACTTCTCAATAACAACTTATGCAGTTAATTGAATTTATTCAAAATATTTTTGAATCCTGGGTTTTGGTCATCTTGTGTGAACTCAACGCATGAACCAAATAACTCACCAATCCCTAATTTTTATTTTTTTCCAAATGATTTCATATGACAAAACTTAAGTGAATTTGTTTGGAAGTCTTTTAGGTAATTCAACATTTAAAAAAAAAAAAAAATCTCATTTCTACTGGTTATTAAATTAATTTGTTAATTAGCATGCACGTTGTGCTTTTATTTTTTATTTTATATATATATATTTTTGAAATAATGCATGTTTTTTTTTTTTTTGAAAGGATGAATCTTGTGCTTAATCTTCTTAATTTCAAGCTTGTTGGCTAGGAAGTCATTATTTAATTTTGTATGAACATGTGCTTATTAAGACTTCATTTTGGCATATACTTTTTTAATTGGTTTTTGGTTGAGTATTATTGGCTCTATGCATCCATAAAAGGTTATTAAATTATTATGCATTGCTTGTTAGAATAAACTTATTCATTTTTATCAATTTCAGTTGCATGATTCTGCTCTATTTCTTTGATTAGTCCTTCGTGAAGGAGTTATCTTGATAGTCAATTGCTCTACTCTTGCTTCTATCTATATTTTCTGTCAAAACTGTCTGGTTTTCTGTTCTAGGGGAAATTGCACAAACCTCTTCTGAGATTTGATGAAATTACATAAATATGACAATGTTTAAAAAACTCACACTGACCTCCCATGAGGTTCCAAAAACTAATCACAAACCTCCTCTGTCGTCAGTTAACAGGCATCAAATTGTTAAGGTTAACGGTCAAAATTATAAAAAGACTAAAATACCCTTCAATAAATTCTTAAAATTAATATAATATATATTTTTAATTTAATTAAAAATATAAATAAATATATTTTTTGAAAAAAATATATATTTTTTAGTCTCCATGGGAGACCATATCAGGTCTCCCATGGAGACCAAACTCGTCTCCATGGTCAAAGACGGCGTCTCCATCGCTGGATGGAGACCTCTCATCTCCACGGTTGGAAACGTCATCTCCGAAGACGATTTCGGCTCTAGTGATGGAGATGGTCTCCGTCGTTAGAGATAGGCGTCTTCATCGCGGGAGACCAGATTTGGTCTCCGGCGATAGAGACCAGATTGCCTTTTTTTTTTTTTTTGAAATTTTCATTTGGTTTTTTAATTTTTAGAAAATTTTGATTTGATTAGGTTTATGTTTGGTTTGATTATGATGTTTGATTTGGATGATGTTGGTTTAATGAAAATGATGGAGATGATGATTTTGATGAATGTAGAAGATGATGAAAGGTAGAAGATGAGTAAGAAGATAAGAGGTAGATGATGAAAATGAAGATGAGGGGATGATGAGAGGTAGGAGATGATGATTTTTGAAAAAAAAATTATATTATTATTTTATTAATTAAAAATATTATTTTTAATTAAAATATTTATTAGTTTTGAATTGACCCTTTTACCTTTCAAAATTTTGATTTAACGGTGGTTGACTAACGGTTAATTGACGATAGGGGAGATTAGTGATAAGTTTTTAAAACCTGAAGGGAGGTCAGTGCGAGTTTTCCAAACATTATCATATTTGTATAATTTCACCAAACCTCAGGGGGATTTGTGCAATTTCCCCTATGTTTTAAGTTGCTGCAGTTTCTCCATGTAGTTGTTCATTTGAGTCATCAAGGCGGCAACTTGAGCTTCAAGCGTTGTCTGATTTTGTTTTGTCATTTTGTCTTGGAGGTATATTCAATCGACTTCTTAAACCCTGATTGCTAGCTCTTCACGGACAATGCCAAACCATAATGAGTGGTTTCCTACAATTGCTGACGTAGACGTTCAATTCTACGATAAATTTTTTGGGATCTAGCAACCAACAAAAAGTCGAACGACAAGAACGGGTTATCTTGACACTGGGGTGATGTCGGCCAATGTATTTCGATACTTAAGTTAGAACAATAGATGTATAAAGATTAAATAAGGTAAAATGAAGCTTATGACTAATAGTTGTAACAATGGTGTATGACAAGTGAGGAAGATGATTGTTGAGATTTGAGTAGGATAAAAGTTGACTGTTCTATGATAGTATAGTCAGTGATGTTAGTTGAGTGACTAGAGAGATTTTGGTAGAGTGACAATACGGAGAAAAAAATCACCTTACCATTTCGATTGCTTCTCTTTTATAAGTGGAAAGAGAGCCGTTGTAGAACTACAATACCGGTTGAGATCTAGGGATCCGTTCTTTTGATCTACCTCTCTACACTTAATCAGCAAATCTAGCATTCAAGTTTGTCAACCTTCATTATTACAATATCATGAGTTGTGGCTCTTGAATTTTGGGCTTCAATTGGACTGGACTAAACCAATACCCAACACTTGGGGCACAGTTTTGGACCTTACTAACAACCTGTCGACTGAGCTATAAATGCGCTAACTTTTACTATTACAAACAGTAAACAAAAAAGGATTGTGCAGTAGCCCTTACTTTTTTTTTTTCCCTCTAAAGGCTGCTACATCTTTTCGTCTTTCCAATTAGTAGCATAAATAGGTTACGATAAAGGTAATGGATAAAGTGTTTGTCATTTTACTTGTTTGTGATAGTGATGAAGTCACAATCTATGCTTTCTAACAGATCATATTGGGATCAAGAGTTGTCATCTCATCCTAAAAGCAAAGTTATAGTATTAAATCATTTTGAAGTTTTTATAAAATAGAACTCAATCTAGAAAAAAAAAAAAAAAAAAATCACTCCAAATAGAAAAGTAGAAACATTCATTCACTTGTCATGCCGATTGTATGGAGACTACTCCTCCTTCAATTCTCTTATCTTAGAAAACTTCTTGGTCTACCACTCAGGCTTCCACCACTAAATCTAGCATTTTGTTTTTTCATATTTATCTTATCCTACTTTTTAAATTTTAATTTAATTTGTAAAAATTTAAAACATAAATAGTTAAAAATAATGATAATATCTTTTGAATAGTGAAAGATCTCAATTCAAGTGGATCCAAGAGATTAATAAAAATCCAGTTTATTATTATTAATTTGGTTGGGTTTAAGTTTAGAAATAAATGGATACATAGATAAATATTAATTTGGTAGATATTTTTAAAAGAACTCAAAAAAAGTGGTGTAAAAGGAAAAAAGTTATAACAAAAGGTTGGGTATAAAATGTAAATTTACAAATTGATAAATGTGGTGGGTCATGTCCATGGAAAATTGGAAAAAAAAAAAAAAAAGTTAAATGGAAAGTGGGTGGCCGATTGAAACAAGAACAATTGAAAAAAAATAAATAAGGATTTAAGGAGTGTGTGGGTATGTGTATGTTAACTACATTGATTGTTTGTATATATATTAATGTTAAATTAAAACACACACCACTCACACACACATAACTGGCCCATATAACAAACAAAAAGTAAAAAAAAGAAAGAAGAAGAAGAAGGCCATGAGCAAGAAAAGATAAGAGAAATTTCGTATGAATGATTTGAATATTTTGATGTCTAATTTATCTAGATAAGTAATTTTTATTTCAATGAAATTTAAAGTCTAGGAAACTAGTAATTTTTATAATAAGTTCTAAATTGAGTTTACGCGATTTTAGGGTAGATTTGGGATTATGAGAAATTTGATGGTGTTGACGTCCGGAAACAGTCAACTCAGATATTCAGGGGCCCAGACTGCGAACGTGATAATAAATGGCGATTAATGTAATAAATTCGTAGTAATTGAGATTTAAGGTTGGTGTATTGTAATAAAGGTGAAGAAATGTTTGTTGTGGTAGGTGGAGATAGTAAAAGAGACAATCAACGCAGAAAGGAGGGAGAAGAGTGAATGCAAGCCACAAGGATTTTTACGTGGTTCGGCTACTGCGCCTACGTCTACGGCCACTCTGAGGTAATTTCGGCAAAGTGACAGCATTCTAGTATTTTTTTCAGCTTATTTGTACAGTAAAAGTCTCCTCTATTTATAGAGGGGGAGAGATACAAAAGAGTATAATACACGTTATAAATTATGGTTATTTCAACTAATCATGACATAAGTCATGCTATATTTACTGCAAATGTAATGATCGCTTCTTCCAAGCACACGTCTGTATTTATTGTACCAAGAGAGGTCTTCTCTTCATTAAATGCATGGTTGCCGCATTAAATGTCTCTTGGTACTTGTGCAGATGATACCGGCGAGAAGTCTGGGCATTAGATGGAACTGATGACTTTCTGCACAAGGTATTACCTGGCGCGAGCTCCCGGTTCGGCGGGCTGAGCGAGCTGAATAGGTGTTGAGACGGGCTGAAAGTATGCTCGAACTGTTTTGGTGTTGAGCGATCTCGCGAGCTCGGCGAGCTCACTGTAGCGACCTGAGGATTGGGTCTTCTAGGTTTTTATTCCTGTTCATGCTCATTAGGCCTATACTGACCCATTTGTCCAGGTTGAGTAAATGGGCGTAACAGATGAGAACTCATTTTAAATCCAGATTTGAGCAAATGAGCTATATGAGTGGATTTGATTATGTATGATTATATTTCAAATTTTATTAATTATGGATCATTAGAAATGAATTATTTACTAGTTAATTAATTTCTTGAATTATTAATTTTGCTATATATTTGAAATTAGAATTTAATTATATACGTATATATGTATACGTATAACAAATTCCAATTAAAAATTATGTTTTTAGCTTGAATTTATTATAAGAAATGTTTAGAATATTTATAGTAACATTATGTTATATTTCGAGAAAGAATATTTGTTTATGATTTTGATCATGCATATTCAGAAAAATAATTACGTATATTTGTATATGAAAATTGTTTAAAATTTGAGATTGAAAATAATGATGTTTTCAGCACATTAAGATTGTACCCTCCCCTCTAACGGTCAAGCAGACTTCGCGTGTGTAAGTTCGAGACATTTGCCATACACATGACTTATACACGTGTGTAAGTCCCAAGTTTCACGAGTTTTCAATATTTTCAATTTTCAATAGTTACCTTTGGTTTATTTGCTTTTCAAATAAAGTATTACTAATATGATTTCAAGATAATATTGAAATATTGAAAATTTATAAACCAAAGGTAAATATCGCCCCTTTAAAATGTTTTATATGGACCCAACAGTAATAGTCTGGTCGACCGCCCAAGTCCATGTGGGCTTAGACAGATAAGCCTGCTTTAAATAAGGCTTGTAGGCAGGGTTGGGCTTCAAAAAAAAAAGTATGACCTAACTCGCCCAATTGATATCTCTACCTCTGGTAGTTATGTGTTGAGTCGAGCATACTTATTGAACTCACATCGCGGCCAACCCAAAGGCCAACAATTGCAAAAAGGCAATTCAATGTAGTTTGAAAAAGCGTACAAGGTAATCATCTCTTAGTATAAACATTAAGGCAGTAGAGAATTCGAATGTTATCAAGAGTATTAACAAACTTTATGTGGGCAATATTTTTCTGTTATTAAAAGAGTAGTGATATTCCAATTATGAAAATAAATATCTAAGTTACATAAGTAGTAATTGATATTGTTAAGTTAACTTGACTAAACTACGAAGTTATTTTGACTCAATAATTGGTGTATATTCAATCTAGTGTTTAGTAGAGTTTAATAGATTTTTTTTTCCCCTTACATGATAAATTTTAACAGAATTCACAGTATCGATAGTCTCCATATAAATTTTGTTAGAATTCTTAATAAAATCAAACGAAATCTACGAAAGAATGATAAAATTTGTTATAATTTTTTTTATTTATAGATTTCATTTTAAAATCCATCAAAATCCATTGAATTCTATCAATTAAGTAATATTTGTAAAATCAATGACTTTTTAAATACATCTAAAATTTAATTGATTGTATACAAATATGGAATAATTCAATGAATTTCATACAAATCTAGATTTAATATATATATATTTCAATGGAATCCATACAAATTTGAATTAAATATACTCAAATTTCTACATTATTTTAAATTCCAATGAACATTAGCTTCAATCCATCCCCTATATTTGAAAAACCAAATTTCAAATTTGGAATTCATTTTTTAATCTTTGCCATGTGTTAGCGGTCTGGTAAATCCATGAGTCTTTGATTCCATTTGTTTAGACAATTGGAATTGCCAGGAAATGTGGCATTTGCAACAACTATGTATACGTTCTTATTTAATTTTCAATACAATATATATACATATGTATACAGACATTTGATGCTGTCACAAACAAGTCTGCCATTTTATTTACTAGCCAAATCTTGTAAATGAATATGGTGATCATTGGGAATTTACCTCACATCTAAGTTCTCCTGCTGAGTTTCTCCTTGACCGCACACAATTTTGACACGACATTGGTCATCTCGATTCGCTCAGTTGGGGATTCCATTGAGCAAAGAACTCCAATTCTCAACACATCAATCAAGCACTCTTCAATTCTGGCTTTTACTTTTCCATGTAGTCTCTCATAATTTTCAATGTTGTCGTCAAAAGCACTTACCTCCAATAGCAATGAAGGTTCAACAATCTCCTTCACTCGTTTTGGCAAAGACACCTTGACAAAATCATGGAGAGTTAGGCCATCATTAAACATGCCATCAGTAGGGCACTTTCCAGTGAACATCTCTAGCAAGAGAACTCCAAAGCTATACACATCTCCTAGCACAATCACTTCATTGCCCATACCATACTCTGAAGAAATATGTCAATTTATCACCTTAAATATAGTAATATAACACATAAAAGAGTTATTAAAGTATTATATCAAAATATAACACATAAGAGAGTTACCTGGGGCAACATAACCCACTGTTCCTTTTATCCCGATTGAACTGGATTGAGCTTGAGGACTAAGTGAGTTATTTGGTAGAAATTTCGCCAGCCCGAAGTCACCCACATGAGCAACCATGTCTTGATCGAGTAAAACATTGTTTGGCTTTAGATCACCATGAATGATTGGTGGTTGGCAGTGATGGTGAAGATATTCTACTGCAGAAGCCACATCAATGGCTATGTTTATCCTTTGAATGACACTTAAATTACTTGTATCAAGTTTATCCACGTTATGGTGCAACCAATCAGCCAAACTTCCATTTTGCATGTACTCATAAACAACAGCCCTGAAATCAGCACACCTATAATCCATGCTTGAGCAAACAGTGATAATTTTTGTAAGATTTCGATGGCGAATCATTTTGAAAACTTCACATTAAGCTATAAAACTCTTATAAGCACCTTTTTGCTGAAGGTTGATGACTTTCACTGCAACTAACATTCCATATTCACTCAAATGTCCTTTGTACACAGAGCCAAAGCTTCCTTGACCAATTAGGTTGGATGATGAAAATTCATTTGTTGCCTTGTTGAGCTCTGCATAAGAGACCGTGGGAAACTGTTCTTCCATGTGCAACATTCTTGATGAATTATCAACAGCTTTTCTTCTTCGAGCAATGATTATAATGAAGCAAAATGATAAGATCAAACACGAAACAATCACCGAAATTACAACTTTGAGGACAATGAACTTATCTTTCTTCGATTTTTTGAAGTGGCATGATGGCAAGTGCATTTCTGCTGAACTGCCACAGAGCTTTTCATTCCCACTAAGTGAAATCTTTGTTGCATTGCTGAAAACCCCTTTCGTTGGTACATTTCCCTCAAAGTGGTTGTAAGACAAATTTAAGTATTCCAAGAATTGTAAGTCCTGAAAGTATTTTGGAATTTGGCCAAAAAAATTATTAAAAGATAGATCTAATTTTTTAAGGCTTCTCAAGGAACTAAGAGAATTTGGAATGTTTCCGTTAAAAGAATTGCCCCGCATGAGAACATACTCTATGCTCGAACAACCACCAAGAGTTGCAGGCATTTCACTAGAAAATTGATTCTCTGAGATATCTAATGAAACCAAATTCTTCAAGTTGCCTACTTCTAAGGGAAAGGAACCACTAAGAAGGTTATTAGATAGGTCTAGGCCTAGTGATAGGGTTACTATATCAAAAATTTGTCGAGGAACAGAACCAATAAACCTATTTTGAGAAACATTAAACTCAATCAAACTCTGACAATTTCCAAGGGTGGAGGGTATGTTACCTTGTAGATTATTGCCTCCCAACTCTAGTTTGATTAGCAATGTTAAATTGCCTGGAGAGGTTGGGATGTTCCCTTGTAAACTATTTTCGGACAAGGCTAGAATTTGCAATTCTTTAAGCTCACCAATAGTGGGAGGAATAGTGCCAGTTAAGTGGTTATGACCCATATCTAAAGCAGTTAGTTTGACAAAATTCTTTATTTCTAGAGGTATAGTGCCTGATATTTGATTTCCTCCCATCGCTAGCACTGACATCGTTGCGGAGAGATTAGCAATAGAGTGTGGTAATACTCCTCCAAACTGATTTAATTCGAAAGCGAAAAAATCCAATTTACTACAGTTTATTAGAGAGGTTATGAATTCAAGATCATTGGATTTACCGGTTCCCAAATAATTTTGTCCCAAGGATACATAATATATATTCTTAAGGCCACCAAAATTAATCGACACCATTCCACTAAAATGATTCTTCTCAAGATCTAGAAGTCCTAGATTTGAACAATTCGACAAGGAATGTGGGATAGGACCAACAAAATCATTTCCAAAAAGACCCAAATGTTTCAACTTTGGGAGATCATAGCCAACATTAGATGGTAGACCTCCACCAAGTCTATTGACTGTAAGAAATAGCTCCAAAAGGGAAGAGATATTATAAATTGAAGGAGGAAGCATACCAAAGAAATTATTAATAGCAAGATTGAGAATAGTTAATTTTCTCAGTTGGCCAAGGGTATTAGGAACACTCCCACTTAAGTTATTTCTTCGTAAATAAATTACCTTGAGTGCTGAGAGATTTCCAATGATAGCTGGTAAAGGTCCTGTGAGATGATTCTCAGCAATGGACAGAATTTTCAAGCTTCGACAAGTAGCCGAACTGTATTGGGATTTCTCCCACAAGGTTGTTATAGTAGGCCTCAAAATTGATGAGATCAGAGCAGCCAGACAAATTGAATGGTATAGTACCTGAAAAGGAATTATTGTGCAAATGTAGATGTTGAAGCCTGAATAGACGACCAATTTCATTGGGAATTTCACCATAAAAACTGTTGTTTTCAAGGTAGATGGATTTGAGGAAGCTGAGGTTCCCTATAAATGGTGATAGGCGACCTCCTATGCCTTGGCTTCTTAGGTCTAACTCAGTGACTCTTTGGTGTCGACGACCACAAATAACACCTCTCCACAAGCACAAGGGTACAGAATTGTTCCATGAGCTTGTCACTCCTGATGGATCATGAAGTTGTGACTTTATGGCCAATAATGCTAGACGGTCTGACTCTAGTGTTTTGATTGTGGCAGTGGAGGGGGTAGAGAAGCTAAAGATTAGCAACAAACTGAATAACCATGGAAAGAAGGCATGGAATTTAGTGGAACTAAGCATGTTGTGAGGCCTGTATTAGACAAGGTAGAATGTGTCAGTTCAAGCTGGAATGATGAGACTTATAGGCTCCAAGCATGGAGGTTGCTTTTGACAAACAGCAGTAATCATACAAATTTCCAGAGCCATCATTAATGGCTTTGAAAATTTGTACAACTAAAAACCAATAAGTGACCCTGAATCGCTGCCAAGTAAAAAATATAAATTATTATTATTATTTTTTTAATACAAAAATTGTATCTGAAATAGATTTAAAGAGCTTTCGGGATCAATCGAGATATGACACTGGTGATATTATTCGGAGTACTACTTTAATTGGAAAAGATCCGTCCACACTAAGATGGGAGAGTAACTCATACAATTAGTGAAAGATTAAAAATTATTATTGTAAGTGAATATATTATTATATTATAGAAATTTGGATTTTGTGGAGGAGGGTGTCGAATTACAAGAGGCATGGGTGGCTATTGACGCCAACCAACGGCGCCAGCAACCAATCATTTGGAGAAAATGAATCCAACAATGCTAAATATGCGTACCTACCTAATTTAATTACAAGGATTGGTTGCAAATTGGTGACAGGTGGCATTGCACTACTTTAGACTCCAGTAGTCTTTGTTCTACTCATGATCTTAAGAAATAGCACTCCGATCTCCACCCAGACACATCTAACATGATGATCTGCTTGAATCGGATTATCACATAATGGTAAAGCAGATACAAGGTTGTTCAAGATCCAAAAAGTCAAAAGTTGAATGTGCTCAACGTGACAATCATTTATTTCATAAGTTACAATAATTTTAAACGCACGTCTATTTGAGAAGTGTATGTAGCATTCATGACATTATAGACGAAGCAAACCGGCCTGAATAAAAACAAGCATGATACACATGTAAATTTAATCTTCAATGCAAGCCCTCTGTTCTTGAAAATTAATTAAAGGAAGACAGCAAGGTCTGTGAACCCATTTTAATCTTGGAGATCACAGACAGCAAGGTCTGTGACCAATTTTTATGACTTGTGTATGCCTAAGTACATCTTAAATTAATTTTAATTTTAATGTTGGTATGTAATGCAGTGACGGACCCAAAAATCTATGAATCACATCATGATTATTAGATCATCACCCGATGACCTTCAAACCACAGCCACTTAATTAATTAAAATTTGAATTGGATATTCTTTTTTTTCTAATAAAAACATGTTAAAACATTTTTATGGATCCACAAATAATCAGCTAGAAACTTTTTGCAAGCTTCTGATTAAAACAAGTAATATGTTAAGAGTTATGATATGTGTCATATGCAATCAACACCTTTACAATTGTAATGGCAAAAATATAGAGAGAGATATATATACAATGTGTCAATAACTAATGTTTTAAATGAGCTGATAAGTATTTGTTGGATTTATGTTGCTGCATGAAAAGATACAAACAAAAGCAAGTTATTAACACTCTCATGTTGTGGATCAGTCATTTTCATGTAATTGAATTTAAAATTAATAAGAGCATTGTGGTCCTCTCACAATTCTTAAACTCAATAAATTTGGGTTAAAAAACAAATTTAAGTAATTGTTCTACAATAATTTGAGAATTTTCTCTCATATCCCAAATTTTTATTTTATTCCAATAAAATTCATAGGAGATACTTAGCTTAATTTGCATGAAAGTGATCTTCAACGTAATTCAATAATTTATTTATTTATTTTTTAAAAATAACACATTTCTAATTAATGGTTAGTAGATTAATTGGTTAGCATGGATGTTGTACTTAGTCTTCTTTCAAGCTCAATGGCTATAAAGTCATTATTTAATTTGGTTTCATGACCATGTGATTATTAAGATTTTATTAGTCTATATATATTTTTTAATTGGTTTTTGGTCAATGATTATTGGCTCTATGCATGCTAAAAAAGTTATTATATTATCATGCATAATGTATTGCTTGTTAAAAAATCCAAACTTATTCATTTTTGTCCACTTCTATTCAAATTGTAGATTTATTATTGATTAATTTGAGTTTCACAAATTACATATTATTTAAGCTTCTATATGTTCAATACAATCTTTGAGAGAATGCATGTTTTAGAAAATCTAGAAATTGATGGAATGAGAATATTTTTTTTCTCAAAATTTGGAAAAGCGAACATAATTTCAAAAATGGAAAACAATCAAACTAGTAAATGAGTAATGCAACATTACCTAAAAGTTTGTCTAATTGATTTAACAAGTGTGATTATCATATCATTGATACATCATCCTAAAATTAATATGGTAGTTATAAATTAGTTCGTTACATTATTTGAGCAAATTTTTTAAACAAAATTTTGGAAAATGTAACATTATTCTTTTGATTTTTTTCCTAATATAACCGTAGACTATGCTTCTTGTATAAGCATGGAAAAGTAAGATATCATTTGTTTTTTTTTTTTTTTTTTGTCTAAAAACTGAACAGTACTGCTGAAGATAGAAGATTAAATAGTAACTGAAACCTAAAATCTAAATAACATGTTTTTTTTTTTTTCCTTATCTTTAAATATACTATAAACTTATTAATTTTTTAAAGTTAAAATTATCTGACAACCAGTAATTTGATATTTATACTTTTTTATTATTTGGTGTTATATAATTTTAATTAATTTAATACAAACATTTGAAAATAAATAATTAAATAAATTCTAAACATTTTTATGTACATATTAATAATATTTTATTCATAATTAAAATATGATTAAAAATATCATAGTATTAACCACATTTATATGTTTAAATATATTAATATATTTAAGTAAAAAACTAGAAAAATGAATGTTTAAATTATAAATTAAAATTTATCAGTTTGATTCCAAGACAATTTAAGATGATATGTATTTATGTTTTTCTTTTCAAATATATTTTTTGTAAGTATCAAGGAAAAAAAAGAAATTAGAGTAATATAAAATTACGATAAATTTGAAATTATGTTATTTTTGGGAGAATAGATTTGGAATAAAAACTTTTAAATATCATTAAGTGATTTGTAATTAAGTAAAAAGTTAAAAATTCTTACTTAATTTTTTCAATTGTTTTTATGTAGTTTTAAATGGTTTGACCATTTAAAAAAAATAAATAAAAACAACTTAATATGTACAATTTAGCACTATTAAATTTTAAGTGAAAAAAAAAAATGATCCCTAAGTGCTTGGCAAGTGACAATTACTTGTCAGATGAGGTACTTTTCATAACTCTTCTAGACATGTCAATCCACTGGCATGGGTCCTCAAATTAGGGGCCAAACTCACATTTAAATCTTTAGGTCTTATTTGTCACACAAGATTAAATTGCAATATCTTTATAGGATTGAATTGAATATGATAAGATTGGATTGAATAAATTAATACTATGATATATTTAATATTTTATAAGATCAGTTTAAAAATAATATTATCCATTGTTTGGTCTATCATGAGATTTGACAAAAAATAATTAACATAATATTATTTTTATAAAATAAAATTAAAAATATTTTAATATTATTTTGAAAAGTAAAATCTAACTCTTTAAAATTAATTTTTTTTTTTCAAATAATATATCCCACCAACATGAGACACTTTTTTTTTTCTTTTTACAATTTTCTAAAAATAGTACCGTCACATTCCAACAGCCTTTAAAGTTTAATTTCTGCTAACTGTAATTTTTTTTTTTTAAATTGAGGTTCAGCGAAGAAGAACATGGTATTATTGAGTTTTAAAGAATAAATGTGAAACGCTTGCCAGTGAATCGGGCTAATCTCATCCTGTCTTCAGCTATGGAGACTCGTGAGAGGTGGTTTTCATGTATTTCAACCAAGTTGTAATTGAATCAAATTTACAAGTATACTTTTAGCTTTATGTTTCGTAGTTTTGTACAATTAATGGTTCAATATTGCTTTGCATGGATACAGGTGATGACAAGATACAGCTTGATACATCCATATTTTCTTGTCACTCTGAAGTTTGTGTTGCAAGCAAACCAGTCAGGATTTACAGCGATGCATTTACAATTTACACTACCTTGTCTCTATCCTTTGACAGAGTAATCAAGATAAATAAATAAATAAATATATATATATGTTTTAGCTGTGACTCCAATTCCTTGTGTTAACATTTGGATTTCGTAGGCCGTCGATTTGGTATTCCGTTGCGAAATCAACGGCGTTGAATATTATGATTAGAAATTAAATTGCATTGAAATTTATGAGTCTTTATTGATCGTTATATCGAATATTTTAGGTTTAAAAATGTTAAGGAATGAAAATGTGTATTATTTTCGTTCTTTGTGCTTTATAGAATTTTAGTATCTTATCTATTTTGATGCGATGAAATAAAGTTATTGCTGCAACTTATATTTATGGTTATGGTGTTTAGATAATTAGGTTTGACTGTCTATTAACCTTGCTGTTTAAGTTTGACTCATGCTTTTTTTCATTTATCTGACAATGAAGTGGGAAAATTATTCTCAGTGAGAACAAGATATATAGACTTAAAGGAGAGGTTGAAAATTTGTTTTGTAAGTTGTAGAATCCGCCTCTTCTTCTTCCTTTTTTTTTTTTGGTTTCCAATGATCATATGCATGATATTGCTTGTGACACCAAATTATGATATGAAACTGTTTTATGTGTTGGATTCAAAGAAAATGATATATGTACAAAATAATTTATTGAACAATGACAATACACAAGAGCATGAAAGCTTCTCCTAGTGAATGTTGAGAATGATATATGAACATTTTTTTCCTTCTAAGTTATATGTAAATGGTTCAAAATAAGATGACATAACTGAAGTTGTACCTAGCAGCCTCCATTTCTGGTTCTTGTAGCCACATAAGGTGGATTTTCTGTCACATTCCACTTAATTAATTTGTACCAATGCAGAATGGCCAGGAGTAACGGTACACAAACATAAAGTGGAGGAAAGAAAAGTAGATAATTTTAATGGGCTTTTTGGCCCATAAAAAATTAGGAAGTTTTGGTTCTATGGATACTATCACATTCTCATAGGCAGTCCAAGTTTTTTTCACTTACCTCGGTGCCCAAAACGAATAATAAATAGTCAATCATTTCTAGCTCTAAGAAGGGCAAGTCTCATTCGTTATAGGTACTTTAGCATCATAATGTAAACAGTGTGTTGGATTCGAAAGAATAATTACATTTTTTTAAGTACGTCAACGAATTCGGTCCAGAATCCGAGTCCTTCACATGCTTCTCGTAAACCACTATAACAACTGAAGTTGCAATCCAAAGGACCGCAATTAATGATTTCGAGGAACAAAAGCAGCTCTATTTCACATATAAAGGAATAAACATCCTCTTTTATGTTGATTTTTTACTGATTTATATTGATTCAGTGCAATGTATATCTATTGATGAAATTTATTAATTTTGTCTTTTTTTTGTACTTTTTTTCTCGTTTTTTAATTTATTATATTATTATTGACTATTTTTAATCTGAAAATAATGAAAGTCCAAGAGGACTATAAAAAGATAGGAGAAGAAGAGTTTTTCTTCCTTTCTTTCTTTCTTTTTTTAATTAATTGTACATCATGCTTTTCTTGCATGAGCATGGAAAGTAAATGCGTGATGATTACTTAACAGTTGGGGCATTTTTCATAGTCCCTTTAGAGATGCCAATGGATCAACGAGCTCAAATTGAGAGTACATTTAATCTTCTTAATTTCAAGCTTGTTGGCTAGGAAGTCATTATTTAATTTCGTATGAACATGTGCTTATTAAGACTTCATTTTGGTATATAGTTTTTTAATTGGTTTTTGGTCGAGTATTACTGGCTCTATGCATCCATAAAAGGTTACTAAATTATTATGCATTGCTAGTTAGAATAAATTTATTCATTTTTATCAATTTCAGTTGCATGATTCTGCTCTATTTCTTTGATTAGTCCTTCGTGAAGGAGTTATCTTGATAGTCAATTGCTCTACTCTTGCTTCCACGTCTATATTTTCTATCAAAACTGTCTAGTTTTCTGTTTTAAGTTGCTGGAACTTCTCCACGTAGTTGTTCATTTGAGTCATCAAGGCAGCAACCTGATCTTCAAGCATTGTCTGATTTTGTTTTGTCATTTTGTCTTAGAGGTATATTCAATCGACTTCTTAGACCCTGATTGCTAGCTCTTCACGAACAAGGCCAAACTATAATGAGTAGTTTCCTACAATTGCTGACGTAGAGGTTCAATTCTACGATAAGTGTTTTGGGACCTAGCAATCAACAAAAAGTCGAATGACAAGGACGGGTTACCTTGACACCGGGGTAATGTAGGCCAAAGTATTTCGATGCTTAAGTTAGAACAATAGACGTACAAAGATAAAATAAGGTAAAATAAAGCTTATGACTAATTGTAACAATGGTGTATGACAAGTGAGGAAGATGATTGTTAGGATTTGAGTAAGAGAAAAGTTGACTGTTCTGTGATAGTGTAGTCAGTGATGTTAGCCGAGTGACTAGAGAGATTTTGGTAGAGTGACGATACGAAGAAAAAAATCACCTTGCCATTTTGATTGCTCCTCTTTTATAAGTGGAAAGAGAGTCATTGCAGAACTGTAATACCAGTTGAGATCTAGGGATCCGTTCTTTTGATCTATGCCTATACACTTAATTGGCAAATCTAGCATTCAAGTTTGTCAATCTTCATTAATGCAATATCATGAGTTGTGGCTCTTGAATTATAGGCTTCAATTGGACTAAACTAAACTAATACCCAACACTTAAGGCACAATTTTGGGCCTTACTAACAACCTATCAATTGAGCTATAAATGGGCTGACTTTTACTATTACAAACATTAAACAAAAAAGGATTGTGCAGTAGCCCTCACTTCTTTTTTTCCTCTAAAGGTTGCTACATCTTTTCGTCTTTCCCATCAGAAGCATATCCTCTTCCCCTTCATTTTCTGTTTTGCCTTTGTTTAATGACTCTTCTACAGACTCGGTGACTTCTAAGCCTCTACTTGTATACAAAAGACGTCCTTGCACCACATCAAATATGGTTCCAGCAGCGTCCGGGCCCCCTCAAAATAATTCCCTGACTGTTGATCTTGTTCCAGCAGCCACACCTGCCTCTCTTCGATAAAGTACTTGAGTTCGTTGACCTCCAAATAGGTTTGGTTTCACCCCTCCTTTATCCTTGACAGCAACCTTGTCTTCTTTTCCTATTCCCTCATGTTATAAACAGGCAGTGGAACATGAGTGTTGGCGGAAAGCTATTGAATCCGAACTTCTTGCACTTGAAGAAAACCAAACTTTGGATGTTGTTCCATGTCCCCCATCCGTGAAACCAATTAGGAGTAAGTGGGTGTTTTCTGTCAAGCTTCGTTCTGATGGTTCATTAGACCGTTATAAGGCTCAGTTGGTGGTTCTTGGCAACAAGCAAGAGTATGGTTTAAACTATGATGAGACATTCGTTCCAATTGCTAAGATGACCATCGTGCGAACAATACTAGCTCTTGCTGCCTCTCAATCCTTTACATCTAATGGATGTCAAAAATGCATTCTTACACGGTGATCTCAAGGAGGAAGTTTACATGAAACTCCCCTCTGGTATGCCTACTTCCTCTCCTACTGATATTTGTAAACTAAAACGTTCTTTGTATGGTTTAAAACAGGCGCCAAGAGCATGGTTTGACAAATTTCAAAGCACTTTTCTTGATTTTCTTTCACGCAAAGTTAGTATGACTCTTCTCTTTTCCTACAGAGGACCTCTAATGGTATAGTTGTTCTCCTAGTTTATGTGGATGTTATCATTGTCACTGGTTCTGATATGACTGCAATCTCTATGATTCAGAAATTGTTGCATTCGACTTTCCACATGAAAGACCTTGGTCAGCTTACCTATTTTTTAGGGATAGAGGTGCATCGTCAAACTCAGGGTCTCTTTTTGAATCAACACAAGTATATTCAGGATTTGGTTGAATTAGCAAGACTCAAAGACGCTACATCTGTAGACATTCCTATGGAAATTAATGTAAAATACAAGCGTGACGAATGGGAGCTTCTTGAAGATCCTACTCTTTATCGGAAGTTAGTAGGCAGTTTTATCTATTTAACCATAACCCGACCAGACATATCTTATGCTGTCCATACTGTTAGTAAATTCATGCAAGCACCTCGACATCTTCACCTAGCTGCTGTTCGCCGTATAATTCGATACATCCTTGGCACACCTAGTCGTGGCTTATTTTTTCCTACTGCTTCTTCCCATCAACTCCAAGCCTACTGCGACGCTGATTGGGCAGGCTGCCCGGATACTAGAAAATCTACTACTGGATGGTGTATGTTTCTTGGTGATGCACTTATCTCTTGGAAATGCAAGAAGCAAGATTGTGTCTCCAAATCATCCACTGAAGCAGAGTATTATGCCATGTCTGCTGCATGTTCTGAAATCATTTGACTGTGTGGTCTACTCACAGAGCTTGGTTTCTCTCAGGTTCAACCTACTCCTCTACATGCTGACAACACAAGTGCCATTCAAATTGCTGCCAACCCAGTCTACCATGAGCGCACAAAACACATAGAGGTTGATTGTCACTTCATCCGGGATGCTTTTGACCGCAAGGTTATCACTCTTCCACACATTTCCACCACTCTCTAGCTTGCGGATATCTTCACCAAATCCATGACACATCAACGTCATAATTTCCTTGTTAGCAAATTGATGCTTATAAATTGCCCAGCATCAATTTGAGGGGGGATGTCAAAGAAAAGTCTGCAAGTTTGCTGGTCATTTACATCAGCATATTCTATTTTTGTACAGTTTTTAAAGCCTTGATTCTTACCTTAAATTAGGATATGTTAGCTGTAGTATGTATATTGTCATTTGCAAAAGTAAGAGCTGTAAATCAGCATGTAAGTAAGGGCTGTAAATCTGTCAGGGTTGTAAGTCAGCATGTATGTCAGGGTTGTAAATCTGTCAGGGCTGTAAATCAGCAAATATGTCAGAGCTGTAAATCAGCATGTATTTCTTCTATTTAATGAAAACTCTCTAATAAGAGAAGACAGTTCTCTCAAAACTCTCTAAGTTTGTCATGAAAGGTAATGGATAAAGTGTTTGTCATTTTACTTGTTTGTGATAGTGATGAAGCCATAGTCTATGCTTTCTAACAAATCATCTTGGCATCAAGAGTTGTCATCTCATCCTAAAAGCAAAATTATAGTATTAGATCACTTCGAAGTTTTTATAAAATAGAAATCAATCTAGAAAAAAAAAAAAAAAAAAAAAATCACTCCAAATAGAAAAGTAGAAACATTCATTCACTTTTTACGCCAATTGTATGGAGACTACTCCTCCTTCAATTCTCTTATCTTAGGAAACTTCTTGGTCTACCCCTCAGGCTTCCACCATTAAATCTAGCATTTTGTTTTTTCATATTTATCTTAACCTACTTTTTAAAATCTAATTTAATTTGTAAAAATTTAAAACGTAAGTAGTTAAAAATAATGATAATATCTTTTGAATAGTATAAGATCTCATTCAAGTAAACCCAAGAGATTAATAAAAATCCAGTTTATTATTATTAATTTGGTTTGATTTAAGTTTAGAAATAAATGGATATATGGATAAATATTAATTTGGTAGATATTTTTAAAAGAACTAAATGGGGTGTAAATTTACAAATTGGTAAATGTGGTGGGTCATGTCCATGGAAAATTGGAAAAAAATAATAATGTTAAATGGAAAGTGGGTGGCCAATTGAAACAAGAACAATTGAAAAAAAATAATAAAGATTTAAGGAGTGTGTGGGTATGTGTATGTTGGCTACATTGATTGTTTATATATATGTTTATATATATTAATGTTCAATTAAAACACACACCACTCACACACACACATAACTAACTCATATAACAAACAAAAGGTAAAAAAGAAAAGAAGAAGAAGAAGGCCATGAGCAAGAAAAGATAGAAGAAATTCGGTATAAGTGATTTGAATATTTTGATGTCTAATTTATCAAGATAAGTAATTTTTATTTCAATGAAATTTGAAGTCTAGGAAATTAGTAAATTTTATAATAAGCTCTAAATTAAGTTTATATGATTTTAGGGTGGATTTGGAATTATTAGAAATCCGATGGGAATTCATTTTAAATCCATATTTAAGCAAATGAGCTATACGAGTGGATTGATTTATTTATTTTCAATTGATTTATTTATGATTATATTTCAAATTTTATTAATTATGGATCATTAGAAATGAGTTATTTGTTAGTTAATTAATTTCCTGAATTATTAATTTTGCTATATGTTTGAAATTAGAATTTAATTACATACGTATATATATACGTATAAAAAATTCCAATTAGAAATTATGTTTTCAACTTGAATTTATTATAAGAAATGTTTAGAATATTTGTAGTAACATTATGTTATGTTTTGAGAAAAAATATTTATTTATAATTTTGATCATGTATATTCAGAAAGAGAATTATGTATATTTACATATGAAAATTGTTTGAAATTTGAGATTGAAAATAAAGATGTTTTCAACACATTAAGATTGTATCCCCCCCCTCTAATGGTTAAACAGGTTTCGAGTGTATAAGTTCGAGACATTTGCCATACACATGACTTATACACGTGTGTAAGTCCCAAGTTTCACGAGTTTTCAATATTTTCAATTTTCAATATTTACCTTTGGTTTATTTACCTTTCAAATAAAGTATTACTAATTTGATTTCAAGATAATATTGAAATATTGAAAATTTATAAACCAAAGGCAAATATCGCACCTTTAAAAAGTTTTATATGATCCCAACAGTAATAGTCTGGTCAACCGCCCAAGTCCATGCGGGCTTGGACAGATGAGCCTGCTCTAAATAAGGCTTGTAGGCAAGGTTGGACTTAAAAAAAAAAAAATGTATGACCTAACTCGCCCAATTGATATCTCTATCTCTGGTAGTTATGTGTTAAGTTCAGCATACTTATTGAACTCACATCGCGGCCAACCTAAAGGCCAACAATTGCAAAAAGGCAATTCACTGCAGTTCAAAAAAGCAGATAAGGTAATCACCTCTTAGTACAAACATTAAGGCAGTAAATAATTCGAATGTTATCAAGAGTATTAACAAACTTTATATGGATAATATTCTTCTGTTATTATAAGAGTAGTGATATTCCAATTATGAAAATAAATATCTAAGTTATGTAAGTAGTAATTGATATTGTTAGGTTAACCTGACTAAACTACGGAGTTATTCTGACTCAATAATTGGTGTATATTCAATCTAGTGTTTAGTAAAGTTTAATAGATTTTTTCCCCTTACATGATAAATTTTAACAAAATTCACAATATCGATAGTTTCCATATAAATTTTATTAGAATTCTTAATAAAATCAAACGAAATTTATAGAAGAATAATAAAATTTGTTATAATTTTTTTTTTTTTTATTTATAGATTTCATTTTAAAATCCATCAAAATCCATTGAATTCCATCAATTAAGTAATATTCGTAACATCAATAACTTTTTAAATGCATCTAAATTTTAATTGAGTGCGTACAAATATGGATTAATTCAATGGATTTCATACAAATCTAGATTAAATATATATATATATATATTTTCAATGGAATCCACACAAATTTAAATTAAATATACTCAAATTTCTACATTATTTCAAATTCCAATGAACATTAGCTTCAATCCATCCCTTATATTTGAAAAACCAAATTTCTAATTTGGAATTCATTTTTTAATCTTTGTCATGTGTTAGTGGTCTGGTAAATCCATGAGTCTTTGATTCCATTTCTTTAGACAATTGGAATTGCTAGGAAATGTGGCATTTGCAACAACTATGTATTGTTTAATTTTCAATACAATATATATATGTATACAGACATTTGATGCAGTCACAAACAAGTCTGCCATTTTATTTACTAGCCAAATCTTGTAAATGACTATGGTGATCATTGGGAACTTACCTCACATCTAACTTATCCTGCTAAGTTTCTCCTTGACTGCACACAATTTTGACACGACATTGGTCATCTCCATTCGCTCAGCTGGAGATTCCATTGAGCAAAGAACTCCAAATCTCAGCACATCAATCAAGCACTCTTCAATTCCGGCTCTTACCTTTCCATGTAGTCTCTCATAATTTTCAACATTGTCGTCAAAAGCACTTGCCTCCAATAGCAATGAAGGTTCAACAATCTCCTTCACTCGTCTTGGCAAAGACACCTTGACAAAATCATGGAGAGTTAGGCCATCATTAAACATGTCATCAGCAGGGCACTTTCCAGTGAACATCTCTAGCAAGAGAACTCCAAAGCTATAAACATCTCCTAGCACAGTCACTTCATTGCCCATACCATATTCTGAAGAAACATGTCAATTTATCACTGTAAATACAGTAATATAACACATAAGAGAGTTATTAAAGTATTATATCAAAATATAACACATAAGAGAGTTACCTGGGGCAACATAACCCACTGTTCCTTTTATCCCGATTGAACTGGATTGAGCTTGAGGACTAAATGGGTTATTTGATAGAAATTTTGCTAGCCCGAAGTCACCCACATGAGCAACCATGTCTTGATCGAGTAAAACATTGTTTGGCTTTAGATCACCATGAACGATTGGTGGTTGGCAGTGATGGTGAAGATATTCTACTGCAGAAGCCACATCAATGGCTATGTTTATCCTTTGAATAACACTTAAATTACTTGTATCAAGCTTATCCACGTTACGGTGTAGCCAATCAGCCAAACTTCCATTTTGCATGTACTCATAAACCACAGCTTTGAAATCAGCACCCTTATAATCCATGCTTGAGCAAACAGTGATAATTTTTGTAAGATTTCGATGGCGAATCGTTTTGAAAGCTTCACATTCAGCTATAAAACTCTTAGAAGCACCTTTTCGCTGAAGGTTGATGACTTTCACTGCAACTAACATTCCATATTCACTCAAAAGTCCTCTGTACACAGAGCCAAAGCTTCCTTGACCAATTAGGTTGTATGATGAAAATTCATTTGTTGCCTTGTTGAGCTCTGCATAAGAGACCGTGGGAAACTGTTCTTGCATGTGCAACATTCTTGATGAATTATCAACAGCTTTTCTTCTTCGAGCAATGATTATAATGAAGCACAATGATAAGATCAAACACGAAACAATCACCGAAATTACAACTTTGAGGGCAATGAACTTCTCTTTCTTCGATTTTTTAAAGTGGCATGATGGCAAGTGCATTTCTGTTGAACCCCCACAAAGCTTCTCATTCCCACGAAGTGAAATCTTTGTTGCATTGCTGAAAACCCCTTTCGTTGGTACATTTCCCTCAAAGTGGTTGTAAGACAAATTTAAGTGTTCCAAGAATTGTAAGTCCTGAAAGTATTCTGGAATTTGGCCAGAAAAATTATTAGAAGATAGATCTAATTCTTTAAGGCTTCTCAAGGAACTAAGAGAATTTGGAATGTTTCCACTAAAAGAATTGCCTTGCATGAGAACATACTCTATGCTCAAGCAACCACCAAGAGTTGCAGGCATTTCACCAAAAAATTGGTTCTCTGAGATATTTAATAAAACCAAATTCTTCAAGTTGCCTACTTCTGAGGGAAAGGGGCCACTAAGAAGGTTGTTAGATAAGTCTAGGCTTAGTGATAGGGTTACTATATCAAAAATTTGTCGAGGAAAAGAACCAGTGAGCCTATTTGTAGACACATCAAACTCAATCAAACTCAGACAGTTTCCAACGGTGGAGGGTATATTGCCTTGCAGATTATTGCCATCCAACCACAGTTTACCTAGCAATGTTAAATTGCCTAGAGAGTTTGGGATGTTCCCTTGTAAACTATTGTTGTCCAAGCCTAGAATTTGTAATTCCTTAAGCTCACCAATAGTGGGAGGAATAGTACCAGTTAAGTGGTTAGAACCCATATCTAAAGCATTTAGTTTGACCAAATTCTTTATTTCTAGAGGTATAGTGCCTGATATTTGATTTCCTCCCATCCCTAGCCAGGTCATTGTTGTGGAGAGATTAGTAATAGAGTGTGGTAATACTCCTTCAAACTGATTTGATTCGAAAGACAGCACATCCAATCTACTACAGTTTATTAGAGAGGTTATGAATTCAAGGTCATTGGGTTTGTTGGTTCCCAAATAATTTCGTCCCAAGTTTACCAAATATATATTCTTAAGGCCACCAAAATTAATCGAGACCATTCCACTAAAATGATTTTTCCCAAGATCTAGAAGTTCTAGATTTGAACAATTCGACAAGGAATGTGGGATAGGACCAACAAAATCATTTCCAAAAAGACCCAAATTTTGCAAGTTTGGGAGACCATAGCCAATATTAGATGGCAGACTTCCACTAAGTCTATTTAATGGAAGATATAGGCTCAAAAGGGAAGAGATATTATAAATTGAAGGAGGAAGCATACCAAAGAAATTATTAACACCAAGATTGAGATGCATTAAGCTTCTCAGTTGGCCAAGGGTATTAGGAACACTCCCACTTAAGTTATTCGTTCGTAAATAAAGTACCTTGAGTGCTGAGAGATTTCCTATGATGGCTGGTAAAGGTCCTCTGAGATGATTCGGAGCAATGGACAGATTTTCAAGCTTCGACAAGTAGCCGAACTGCATTGGGATTTCTCCCACAAGGCTGTTATAGCCGGCCGAAAACGCGATGAGATTGGAGCAGCGAGACAAATTGGTTGGTATAGTACCTGAAAAGGAATTATTGTGCAAATGTAGATGTTGAAGCCTGAATAGACGACCAATTTCATTGGGAATTTCACCATAAAAACTGTTGTTTTGAAGCCGGATGGATTTGAGGAAGCTGAGGTTCCCTATAAATGGTGATAGGCGACCTCCTATGCCTTGGCTTCTTAGGTCTAACTCAGTGACTCTTTGGTGTCGACGGCCACAAATAACACCTCTCCACAAGCACAAGGGTACAGAATTGTTCCATGAGCTTGTCACTCCTGATGGATCATGAAGTTGTGACTTTATGGCCAATAATGCTAGACGGTCTGACTCTACTGTTTTGATTGTGGCAGTGGAGGGGGTAGAGAAGCTAAAGATTAGCAACAAACTGAATAACCATGGAAAGAAGGCATGGAAAGTGGAACTAAGCATGTTGTGAGGCCTGTATTAGACAAGGTAGAATGTGTCAGTTCAAGCTGGAATGATGAGACTTTATAGGCACCAAGCATGGAGGTTGCTTTTGACAAACAGCAGTAATTATGCAAATTTCCAGAGGCATCATTAATGGCTTTGAAAATTTGTACAACTAAAAACCAATAAGTGAGCCCGAAGTTGGTTCAAAGATAATTGCTACCAAGTAAGAAATATAAATTATTTGGAGAAAATGAATCCAACAATGCTAAATATGCATGCCTACCTAATTTAATTACAAGGATTGGTTGCAAATTGTTGACAGGTAGCATTGCACTACTTTAGACTCCAGTAGTCTTTGTTCCACTCATGATCTTAAGAAATAGACCTCCACTCTCCACCTAGACACATCTAACATGATGATCTGCTTGAATCGGATTATCACATAATGGTAAGGTAGACACAACGTTGCTGAGGATCCAAAAAGTCAAAAGTTGAATGTGCTCAACATGATAATCATTTATTTCATACGTTACAACAATTTTAAACAAACATGTCTCTCTGAAAAGTGTATGTAGCATTCATGACATTGTAGATGAAGCAAACCGTCCAGAAGAAAAACAAGCATCATACCCATGTAAATTTTATCTTCAATGCAAGCCCTCTGTTCTTGAAAATTTATTAAAGGAAGGCAGCAAGGTCTGTGATCCAATTTTTATGACTTGTGTATGGGCCTACGTACATCTTAAATTAATTTTAATTTTAATCTTGGTATGTAATGCGATCATTCCATGTTTAAAGTTGAAATTTACATGTCTCTCTGAAGCATTAACGGAGTAAGTACAGCATCAGCATCGCATAGAAGTTAAATAATTCACCACATCGATGATGAGGCAAGTATACGCATGCAAAGACTAATTAGTTAAGCAGACAGTAGATGACTTTCAAGAAAAGATCCTCTAACATGTCTCCAAAATTAAAACTCATAAAGTTCATCATCACTTACTTCTATGCCTTTATCACTCTTTTTCGCTGTTGGGACCAATCTTCTATCTCTGTGTGTGTGTGTGTTGTGGGGGGTGGGGGGATCAACCTCTGACAAGTCTCAGAAACTCCAAAAATTCGTCATCATTTACTTTTTTTTTTTAATGATGAAGTTAGCTGTGATATCAAGTTTCTACTATTACTATCAAGTTTCTACTATTACTTATATTTCTAATAATTATATTGAGTTAATCAAAACAGCCTAATTTCATAGTTTGGATAGTACCTCATTGGTAGAGGCACTGCCATCAAAGACACGGGTTCTACACCTAATGGTCCCTCACTTAAAAAATTATGAATTTTTCCCTTGTGTATTGCTCTTCCACATAAATGTATGTTGATCTCTCCTATATAGAAATTGCTCCCTAAACCGTGTCATTGGTTTACTATTTCGCTTGATACCAATTATCACTCGAGTTAGTTCTAGAATTCAAAAAAATAAATGAATGAATAAATAAACAATCAGACAACTTAATTTCATCCTTGTTATGTGTATTTTCCGGACTCCCTAAAGGGGCTGGTAAAAGCCCAACTCAGACCCAACTTAGGCCTCATAAAGTCAACTCAATCAAAGTCTATCAGACAAAACCTATATTTAAACTCCAAGTCCAGCGAGCTCCACAGCTCGCCCAGCAATCCTCTCAGCTCGAAGCAACGAGCTCGTCTCACAACAAGGTTATAGCTCGTTCTATCACGGTCCATAAGCATAGCTCGCTGTTCAATGAGTCCAGCTCGAGGTCGTTCAAGGTGATAGACAGTATGCAGTTCATTCAGAGGATAATTAATGCAGTATCTTCCAGAACAGGCAGTTACCTAATCTGATTGTGATTCTCTCACCAGAAACGGAAGTTAATTCAAATTCAAACTCAGTCAACATTATCTCGGAATTTAAGGAGCAGTTTCCTGATTTTACTCAAACAGATTAGGAAATGTAATTAATTCATGATTCTCTTCCTATTTTGTTGATTCCTAAATTGTAACGATACTTCCCCTATAAATAGGGGGCTAAAATCATTGTAACAGACACATTGAATATCATACTGTCACTCTGCAGAATTTAAGAGAGACAGCCGTGAACGTAGGCATACTTGCTGAACCACGTTAAAAATCATTTGTCTCCTTGTTTGATTTTTTGTTCTTTATTGCTTTGTTCTTGTTTTCTGTGTTTTCTCACATTGATTGTATGTATTGGGCATTGATTACTCGTCGACTGAATTTTAACGTCGACAATCCTTCTCTTCTTGTTAGAGCTTATTGGCTTTGGAATTGTTTTTTTCTATTATTTTATTTTGTTTGAACCTGTACCTACTAAGGCTTAGTGTTTCTAAAATTATTTTCTTTTTCGATGCTTTTGGCTCTGTGTAATTTGTCAACTTGTGATGTTTGTAAATTACTATGTATTGAGGCTGTCTGAAATCTGAATTTTCAGAAGCACGGATTTTTTTTTTTTTTTTTTTTTTGAACCCTTACACTGACCTCGATGGTCTGTTGGCATTTTTTTTTTTTTTCAATTTGTTATACATAGAATAGATTACTCCTTTAATCAGTAGATAAAACACAAAAATGTAAATAAATAATAACGCCCATATAATTATGGAGTTCTTAAAAATAAAATAGTGAAATTACAGTCAGTTTAGTGGCCTTGGGTTTTGATATAATGGATCTTAGAATGTATTCTCAGAGACAATTAAATCCTGAAATAGGTTGTTCATGACCACAAGTTACAATATGTGAGTTGTGACTTTCAACAAAGTTAATTCATGATTATTAGGTCATCACACAATGACTTTAAAATCACGATCACTTTAATTTATCATTAAAAAAAAAAAAAACAAATAATTTATTAATGTTTGAAATGGATATTCTTTCCTCTAATGAAAAACATGTTGAAAATAGTTTCATGGATCTTCAAATAATCGGCTAGAAACTTCTTGCAAGTTTCTGATTAAAACAAGTAAAATGTTACAAATGATGCATCATATATTAATTAATTAATTAATATCTTGGCAATTGTAATGGGAGGAATATAGATCGATGCTTACAATGAGTGAATAATTTTATTGATATTTATTTTTAAAATGAACCATCTAAAATTGATATATATGAAGTGGTAATATTTTCACCCCTCTAAAATTGTATAAACACCCCAAAATATAATTATTTTTAAAATTTCAACATTGTCCTTGATAACGTTATTGAAAAACTGAGGTTTTAAAGCTGTCAAGCAAAGAATCTTTCCTTTGCTGCAAGAAGAGAGTGATGGGATCTGGCTTGGTGATACTTTAGAAGCCAAAGTTGATGACATAGTAGTAGAGATTAAACTAAAAACATCACTCTCCTATCTCCATCATGAATGAAAATGGACTGCATAAGTGACAAAAGATTGGTCTGGTCCTTGTGGTGAAATGTCAGACCGTGGGTGCTTCTTAGGTGCTACAATCACACAACAGAAGAAGGCATTCCACTCCGCATTCTTTGGCACGAGGGTTTGGCATCCTTGTTAGAAAGACTTTTGCTCAAATTCCTCTATCACTCATAATTTCTTTATCACACAAACCCAACTTTGCTCTTGCCCTTTCTTCATCACACAAGTCCAATCAATGTGGCAAAGTTTAGATGTACAGATTTTGGTGACCGATGTCACAAATAAATCAACGTTGGTGATTTCCAACGAATAGATCGATGTCGTGGATGTATGAATTTTGGTGACTAGCTAACGATGAATGCAATAGTATAGGTTGTGATGAAAGGCGGGCGATGATGATGGCAAGAGGTTGTGAAGTCAACTGTGTGGCTTTTGGGTTTCTGGGGTTCCAAAAGTTTCAATTAAAATTATAATAGGTGTTTTATTTTGTTTCAATGATTTGGGTTTCATGGATTATGTCGTTGTAAAGAAGTTTTGAGTTTGATTTATTTGTTAATTAAAAAGATGAAGTAGATGTATGGATTGTGATGAAGAAGATGAAGCGATCTGTTGTTATTAATAAAGAAGTTTTGGAAAGAGAGCTTTTTTTTTTTTTTTTTTGAGGGAAAAGAAAAAGAAATTTTGATGGAAAGCATGATAATGGTGATGAAAATTAGGAAGGGAAAAAAATGATATATTAGTAATTTATAGGGTGTGATTGTAAACTTCTAATATTTTGCAAAAAAGTAATGGGGTAAACATGCAAAATAGGGTGCACAAACATAATTTTTGGGGTGCTAGTTTCGCCACTCTTTTGTATGAGCTAAAAATGCTGAAACAGCTAAAGCCAAAGCCTACATGGGCTTGGATAAACAAGCCTGCTCTAAACAGGGTTTGTGGGCAGGCCTGTTTAGGGCAGGGTTGGTTTTCAACAAAATTTTAAGGCCTGGCCCGACCAATTGTCTCCTCTAACTCCAGTAGTTATTGTGTTGAGTCGGGCAGACCTTTTGGAGCTCACATTCGGCCAACCTAAAGTCCAAAAAATGCAAAGGGGCAATCCAATGTAATAAAAAACAAAAAGCATATGAAGTGCATAACAGCCCTTAGTACAACCATCAAGAGCATTTTACAAGTTTTATGTAAATATACTTTTTTCCATTATGATAGAATTAGTTATACATTAATTATGAAAATAGTTATTCAGATCATATAAATAATGAGTGATTTTCATAAATCAAGGTGGCTAAACTGTGAAGTTATTTTGACTTAATAATATATATAAAACACTAAATTCGAATTTGGAATTAAATTTTCAATCTTTGCCATGTGTTGTTGGTCTAGTTGACTAGTTCGTGAGTCTTTTGATTGCATTTGTTCAGATAACTTGGAATTGCCGGGACATGTTGCATTTGCAACAACAATCTATATATTCTTGTTTAATTTTCAATACAATTTATATGTATATAGATGTTTTTTTTTTTTTTTTTTTTGTTTTTTTTTTTTTTTTTTTTTTGATAGCATGTATATAGATGTTTGATGCTGTCACAAACAAGTCTGCCATTATTTACTAGCCAAATTCCGTAAACCTGATATCTCCAGCTTTTCTTTAACCACACAAATTTTGTGATAAGAATATTAGTGACTTGACTATTGATATGCAATTTTGAATAGATATTGTCCGCTTTGGACCCGCTGTCCTTCGCGCCCACTAGGGCTTGCATAATATTGTTGTCCAGTCCCACTCAAGTAAAGAGTGTAGATGTTGTCCCTTTGAACTTTTATAACCCAAAACACGTCTACATCTTAAAATAATTATAAGTATTTAAACTGATAAGTACATCTTATCATCAACGAGATGAGATTTGGTGGCTCACACTAATCGAACAGGTTTCCATAACATCATTGAATTAGCATAACATAAATGTTGTGTAAAAAAAAAAAATGTGGTCCACTTTAATTGACTGGAAACAAGAACAAAAAGTCAATGTATATTGCACCATAAAAAATACATGCTATTCCTCAGAGTTGGAATTATAAATGCTGTACGTATAACTCTATGAGACACAATTCTTATTGCTTTCTAATCCTAATTGTACACTGTCTTTATTGTTCAATTATGCAAAAGTATCCACAAATTTGTAAACCCCTCAAATTCAAAAAACTTTATCATCTACTGATAAGTTTCATTGCTTGAACAAGTGTCCCTCTAAACCTCCCCACATTGATCTTCAAATTTTGTTCATCAAGATACACATGTTTAAAAGGATAGAATCCTTTGGAGATTATAGATGCAGGATCTGTAATGACTGTGTGATTTTTACCGTAAGTATCCCAAAGAGAGCTCTCTTCAGGTTCAATCTTGTACTCCAAGTAATGCAACCCCATCTTACTTGCTGGTGCACCAAAGTAGTAAGTAGCAGGCCAATCCAGGGCCAGTGCCACCACCTGCACCACCACAGCCCCATCGGGCAAGAACACCTCGTTGCTTAGGCCAGCACCATGAACTCCAACCATAACACTGCATGAATTCACCTCGTCCGCAAACTTGTCCAAATTTGACATCCTATCAGGCCTTATCACAACAACTTCAAATCCTAATTCCTCCATTAAGGTCACCATTTCATTTTCGTTCAAAAACACTCTTGATTCCTTCCTAGATATGAGCATCAGAACAGGTTTTTCTCTCTTGATTGACATGACATTCTTGAATTTTAGATTATATGATTGTCTCAGGAAAAACCTGAAGTCAAACATGGAGTACCCTCCTGGAATATCAGTCATGTTGAAGCCTAAATAGTCATGGTACTTCAAACCCACAATAGCTCCAGGAAAGCAATGAACACTGCCATTCACTGTTGGATTAATGACCTCATAACGCGACAAACCTGTCAGGATTTTGCGGTACTTACGCACCCACAAGGGCCTGAGATCAGTGATGATAAACTTCAAACGTGAACGAAAATGGTGAGTAGTGATGAACAAAGGGATGATAACTTCATTAATTTCATGGAATTGGTTTCCAGTGAAGCCACCAGAGGAGAAAACCACAGCTGGAACATCGTGAGTGAAATCACAAGCCATTGATGAGTTAGAGTCTTCATTAAGTATCCGAACAGGTGACACCCTTTTCATGGCAGTCTGATCATCTTGAAGTGCATATGGCTTGATCAATCTTTCAACTTGGGATTGAGAAGAAGAAATGTGAATTGTTGATGCATTTTTGTCAATCTTGACGGGTTTGTTTATAACACAAACATCAGAGTGAAGATCAGAGTTGCAAGAGAAGCCTGTATTGTCAAGCTGGATCCTGTCTTCACCTGTATGCACATCATTGAAAAAGTGAAAACATTAATCAAAGTCTCAAGCCCAAATACAACCACACAACAAATTCACATAACAAATTCATATAACAAATTCAAATTTTATCACGGCTAGGGATTCGAATCCAGGACTTTAGGGATAGATCAAGCCATGATACCAAATAAGTAACTATCATATCCAAAAGCTTAAACCAATAGAAAAGAGCTCAAGAATAGTATATAAGCTCTCTAACAATTTGAACTTGAAAACAGAAACCAAGTAGAGATGTGAGAACAAAAAACCTCTCACAAGTCTCCTTAATTGAAACTGTAAAGGGTCATTTACATCTTCAATGCTTGTATTAGTCTTCTTGCTCCTGATTTGATCATCACTTCTCCAATATGATAACCTGTGCTTCCCTGCATAATTCATTGAATCTATTTAGCCAAAAAACAACAACAAAGAACCCAAATTTGAATTATTATTTTCCAAAATTAGTACAAAGAGAAGGATATATCATCTATGATTACATGGTTCTAGTGGGTTGACATGAAAAAATGCAGCATAGAGCCAAGCAAGAAGAAGAAAGAATGCCAAAGAAGTTGCACCAATCACCAGTCTTTGTTGCTCCTTTACCATAACTAATTATGCAAAAATTAAAAAAAAAAGTAAAATAAAACTAGTTCAATCGTCTGTAACATGAAGAGGAGATAGTTATGATGAGGAAGTATACATATTAATCAAACAAAGAATCATCAGTTGAGATGTCACGATCATTTCAAAATTTAGCACCTCTTGTTTCATTTGTAGAACTTCTGTTATTACACGTTGTTTACTCAATTTAATAATAATTAAGTGATTGTTAGAGAGAGCTTAGCTGTAATATGCTGATCAAAATGTAGGAAAAGTTAGTTAGAACAATAATTTATGAGAATTATTATTTTCATTTGGGGTTGGAAATCATGTTAGCAAGCAGCCTTATTTTACTTGTTTCAAGATACACAGGGTGTCCAGAGTTATAGAAAATTGATTTTAGTTATTAAATTGGTTTATAATATAAAGCGCGATGCTTTGAAATGGTCAAGTCTTTAATGCTTTCTCCAAGGTTGACAGGCATCAAATGAATGCACATTGGCTGTTAAAAAGAGTCCAAACACAACCTTTTCTTGTGGTCGATTTTTTCTTCAATTGGTAGTTGGATTATTTTGAGTTGCATTTAGAGAAAATATGTATTGTTTCAGGTTCAATACAGTCTTCAATATTTGAACCACAGCTTGGAGGCTGCAGTCGCTGCATTTGTTTGACCTAAAAAATTTTTAGAAGAATATATGATCAAAGTAATAAAAATATTAAAAATTAAGATTATACTAAATATATAATATTTATATGTAAAACAAAATTTAATAATATAATATAGTTTATATATGATGAAGTTGCTGTACATTTCTTGACAGTTCCAGGTGTGATTGAGAAACAAGTAAAAATTTATGGAAAATCATTGAAAAATCTGGATCAATTTGTAATGGCCACGAGTGAAGTCGGTGACTTCGTTCCCCCATTGACCTCACTATTTATTTATAGATAGAGATAAATGATTGTATTGAAAAATGCTCAGCCAAAAAAGAAAGAATTGTAAGCAATAAAATCTCTTCCTAGCAACCTACTTTCACAAATAATAATAATATTTTTATCACACTATCATTACATTTTATTGCCTATCAATCTATCACCTATCACCATATTTATCACCTATTTCTTACACCATATCAAACCATATACACTAACCGTTGACTTGCACAATATACACACTTAATTCAACGAATCAAAAGTGATATCAGAGCTACGTTCAATCAACTAACGAGCATACACCAATGATCAATTTTAATCATTCTTCTATTTTCCTTTCACTCTTTCATGAGAAAAAATGATGATTTTTGATCCATTAAAATGAAGATCTATTTTTACTCTCAAAATCGGTAAAAAATTATTAAAGAGGGATTTAATATTTCAGAAGACATTTCTACTCTTTCAACCTCCTAAAAGAAAATATTGGAGGAAAATATACAAAAATATTCTCAAGCACTATTTGCTCTTTAACAAGCATTGACAGATGATATTTTTTCATATATCATGGGAGTTGCAACAGCATAAGAGGCATGAGATATATTGTAGCAGGAGTTTCAAGAAAGTAAAAACAGTATGCACTGTCAAACTCCAATATTTGAGAAGAGATTTTGAGAATATTAAAATGGATGATAATAAGACCGCTAAAAATTACATTTCAAGAATATAAATATTATCCCCGTTGTGCTTGTGTTTGTGTTTTCTTTTTAAATCAACTTTTTCAAAAAAAAGGTAAAATTTATTTTACATATTAATTTTCTTTGCAATTTTTTTTTTCTAATGATGACGATGATATGACGGCTGAAAAAGATATGCTCTGCTCCATCATTTTTTATTAAATTAATTTGGATATCAAGTATTATATGAATTACTTTTAAAAGGAAAAAAGTCACTTTTCACTAATGGAAGGCAAGGTTTGTGCAATCTTAATCAAAAGGTTTCATTACTTGCAATTAGACCCAAACTCTGAAGTCTGTGCAATTTGCTCTAAAATTTATTTTTTTTAAACAATCTTTAATGGGGGTGTGTGTACAAAAGGGGTGCATATAACATTTTAGTGGGGTGGAAATATCATCACTCTTACTAGTTTTATATGAACTAAAAGCTAAAGCGTGGTCGACTGCCCAAGCCTACATGGGCTTGGATAAACAAAGCAAGCTCTAAATAGGGTTAGAGGTAGGCCTGGTTAGAGCAGGGTTGGCTTTTATAAAAGAGTGGCGATTTTCTCCTTTTAAAAATTGTACATATACCTTTTTTATTAGCACACCTCATAAAAAATTTAAAATTCTTTAATTTCTTTTTAAACTACACTTAATACCAAGATTGCCTTTTTTTTTAATTTTATTATACTATGTTTTTATAAGTACACCTCATCCATACATATTTTATTATTTATTAATTTTATGATATTAATATTCTTTCAACATTAGAAAAACTTCATCTTCTCTTCTATATTTGGGTGTATCATTCCTTTCAGATTGAAAGAGTAACTTAAACTTTTGTTTTACACCCAAATATATCTACCTTTGCGAATCAAAGGCCAAACCCAATCATGCCACCAATGGCTATAGGAGATCCACGATTGTGTGGTATACTAATTTGAGATATTTACTATGTTTCAACTATGGCTTTTTATAATATTGAATTTTTTTTTTCCAATATATTCAGTATTTTAGTTATATCATCTATGTGTTCGATGAATTATTTGAATGAAGTTTTTTACATCAAGAAACCTACACTTATATACTACAACTTCTTCGTACTAAAAATTTCAATTGTAAGATATGTCAACCATATGTTTGATGAATTGTTTGAATAAAGTTTTTTACAACAAGAAACTTACATTTATATACAACATACTTCCCTTCACTAAAACAGCAATTAATTTAAAACTTAATCCTTTATAACTAATTTCATTTAAAGATTTTGTTTCATTCTGCATACTTTACAATCAAATTGTATTCCTTTAAAAAAATAATGTTTAAGATTAGTATTTAGAAAAAAAGTTATATGATATTTTAATTAATAATTTATGGATCAACTTACAAAATATTTATCCTTTTAATAAATTTATTCAATAATAATATTGGATATTAAAAATGTTAGTTTGGAGTGTACCTATGATTTTTCAGGGATGCAAATATCGCTACCCTTTGTAAAAATTTTAAGGCTTGGCCCGCCCAATTGACACCTCTAACTCCAGTAGTTGGTGTGGTGTATCGGGCACACCTTTTGAAGCTCACATTAGGCCCAACCTAGAGTCCACAAAATGCAAAAATCCAATGCAATTTAATAAAATATCTAAAATGCATAGCACCATTTAGTACAACTACCGAGAAGGTAGGAGTTCGAATGTTATAATCTTCATGTGAATAGTTTTGTCTTTCCATTATGATAAGTGTAATTGTATATTATTATGAAATTAAATATCCAAACCATATAAATAATGAGTGATCGTCGTAAATCAATATGATTAAACTGCAAAGTTATTTTGACTCAATAAATTATATAAAACACTAAATTCGAATTTGAAATTGAATTTTGAATCTTTGTCATGTATTGTTGGTCTAGTAAATTCGTGACTCTTTTGATTGCATTCGTTTAGACAGTTTGGAATTGCCAGGAAATATGGCATTTGCAACAACTATGTTTATGTTCTAGTTTAATTTTCAATATAATATATATGTATGTAGATGTTTGATCCTGTCACAAACAAGTCTGCCAATTTATTTACCAGCCAAATGCTGTAAACTTGGTGTCTGCAGCTTTTCTTTAGTCACACAAATTATGTCAGTGACTTGAATATTGATGTCCAATCCCTAAACAGATATTGTCCGCATTGAACACACTGTCCTGCTTGCCCTCTGGGGTTGCATAATATTGTTGTCCGATTCCATGTAAGTGTAGAGCGTAATTATTATCCCCTTTAAATTTTATCTGTCCTTCACTGGATTGCTTTGGACTTTTATAACCCAAATAACATCTACACCTTAGAAAGTTAACATGTATTTTAACAAATTACAATAACTTCTCGTTAGCGATATAAGATTTGGTGGCGCTCACTAATCCATCAGGATTTCCATAACATAATTCAATTTGCTTAACAGTCATGTTGTGTAAAAAGTTTTCTGGTCCACTTTAATTGACTGGAAACAAAACCAAAGAGTCAAGGTATATCTCACCATAAAAATACATGCTATTCCTCTGAATTAGTATATATAAATGCTGTGCATATACTCTGTGAGACACAATTCTCATTGCTTTCTAGTCAATTGTGCACTGTCTTTATTGTTCAATTCTGCAAAAGTATTCATTAATTTTGCGAACTCAAATTTAAAAAACTTGATGATAATCTACTGATAAGTTTCATTGATTGAACAAGTGTCTCTATAAACCTCCCCACATTGATCTTCAAATTTTGTTCATCAAGAATACACATGTCTAAAGGATAGTATCCTTTGGAGATTATAGATGCAGGATCTGATGACTCTTGTCATTTTTACCATAAGTATCCCAAAGAGAGCTCTCTTCAGGTTCAATCTTGAACTTCAAGTAATGCAACTCCATATTACTTGCTGGTGCACCATAGTAGTAAGTTGCAGCCCAATCCTGGTAACTTTACATATTATGATATGTGAGTTATTACTTTCAACAAAGCTACATCATCACCCGATAACTTTAAAATCAGAATCACTTTAACTTATTATTTACAAGAAATTAATTATTTAATTAAAATTTGAATATGATCGTTCTGTCTTCAAAAAAAAAAGAATTACATGTTGAAAATATTATCGTGGATCCACAAATAATTGGCTAGAAACGTCTTGCAAGTTCGTGATTAAAGTAGGTACTATGACAAGACTTGAAATGATATATCATATATCAGTCAACATCTTGACAATTGTACCGACAAGAATATATATAGAGAGAGATAAATACAATCAGTCCATAATTTTATTTATTTATTTGAAAAAAAAAAAGAAAAAAATTAGCCAATAAGTATTTGTTGGATTTACATAACTGCAATGAAAATTTGTTAAAATAAGTAAGTTGACACTGTCATGCTCGATCTTATTGAATTTAATTTGTGGTCTTCACACTTTTGACTATTTGGGGTTCAAAACCAAGTTCACTAATTGTTCAACAATTAATTGAGAATTTTCTCTATTATCCTTGTAAATCAACCTATATTTATTGTACATTTGAAAATAGTAAACAAATACACAAAAAGGAATAATGACAAACTCATATTGATGCTAAAGTCTCAAAAATATGTCGTTCAATCAGTCGAAATTTGATCACCACAATTTAGAATCAAATCTTCTATCCATAGTGTTTAAAGCCTTGCCAAAAAAATGTCTCTATTTCTTTGTTTGTTCTTTCTTTTTCTATTGTACGTTAGAACTAGAAAAAATCAAGTATCCCACACATACCACTTACTCTTGTTTAAATGTAAGTGGAATAATTGTCTGATAACTTCTCAATAACAGCTTATGCAGTTAATTAAATTTATTCAAAATATTTTTGAATCCTGGGTTTTGGTCATTTTTTGTGAACTCGACGCATGAACCAAATAACCTAACAATCTCTAATTTTTATTATATTTTTTTCCAAATGATTTCATAGGACAAAACTTAACTGAATTTGTGTGAAAGTCTTCTGGGTAATTCAACATTTTTTTCTTAAAAAAAAAAAAATCTCATTTCTACTAGTTATTAAATTAATTTGTTCGCATGCATGTTGTGCTGTTATTTTTTATTTTTTATTTTTATTTTTTTTTAAATGATGCATGTTGTTTTTTTTTTTTTTTTTTTTTTTTGAAGGATGCATCTTGTGCTTAATCTTCTTAATTTCAAGTTTGTTGGCTAGGAAGTCATTATTTAATTTTGTATGAACATGCGCTTTTTAAGACTTCATTTTGGTATATACTTTTTTAATTGGTTTTTGGTTGAGTATTATTGGCTCTATGCATCCATAAAAGGTTATTAAATTATTATGCATTGCTTGTTAGAATAAACCTATTCATTTTTATCAATTTCAGTTGCTTGATTATGCTCTATTTCTTTGATTAGTCCTTCATGAAGGAGTTATCTTGATAGTCAATTGCTCTACTCTTGCTTCTATCTTTATATTTTCTGTCAAAACTGTTTGGTTTTCTATTTTAGGGGAAATTGCACAAACCTCTTCTGAGGTTTGATGAAATTACACAAATATGATGATGTCTGAAAAACTCGCACTGACCTCTCCTAAGATTCCAAAAACTCATTACAAATCTCCCTTGTCGTCAATTAACAAGCGTCAAATTGTTAAAAATTGTTAAGATCAACGGTTAAAATTATAAAAAGACTAAAATACCCTTCAATAAATTCTTAAAATTAATATAATATATGTTTTTAATTTAATTAAAAATATAAAAATTAAAATATAAATAAATAAATATATTTTTGAAAAAATATATATACCAAAACCCATCTTCATGGCCGAAGACGGCATCTCCAGCCATGGTGACAAAAGGTTTCCATTGCTAGATGGAGACCTCTCGTCTCTATGGCTGGAGACACCGCCTCTAAAGACGGTTTTGTCTCCAGTGATGGAGACAGTCTCCATCGCTAGAGACACTCCATCATTGGAGATCGGTGTCTCCATCGGTGAAGAACAGATCTGGTCTCCAGCGATGGAGACCAGATTGCCATTTTTTTTTTTTTGAAATTTTCATTTGGTTTTTAATTTTTAGAAAATTTTGATTTGATTAGGTTTATGTTTGGTTTGATTATGATGTTTGATTTGGATGATGTTGGTTTAATGAAAATGATGGAGATGATGATTTTGATGAATGTAAAAGATGATGAGAGGTAGAAGATGAGTAAGAAAATGAGAGGTAGATGATGAAAATGAAGATGAGAGGTAAGAGATGATGATTTTTGAAAAAAAAAATATATATTATTATTTTATTAATTAAAAATATTATTTTTAATTAAAACATTTATTAGTTTTGAATTGACCTTTTTACCTTTCAAAATTTTGATTTAATAGTGGTTGACTAATGGTTAACTGATGATAAGGAAGATTGGTGATAAGTTTTTGAAACCTGAGAGGAGGTTAGTGCGAGTTTTCCAAACATCGTCATATTTGTGCAATTTCATCAAACCTCGGAAGAGGTTTGTGCAATTTCCCCTCTGTTTTAAGTTACTAGAGCTTCTCCATGTAGTTGTTCATTTGAGTCATCAAGGCGGCAACCTGAGTTTCAAGCGTTGTTTGATTTTGTTTTGTCATTTTGTCTTGAAGGTATATTCAATCGACTTCTTAAACCCTGATTGCTAGCTCTTCACGGACAACGCCAAACTATAATGAGTGGTTTCCTACCATTGCTGACGTAGAGGTTCAATTCTACGATAAGCTTTCTGGGATATAGCAACCAACAAAAAGTTGAATGACATGGATAGGTTATCTTGAGACCGGGGTGATGTCGACCAAAGTATTTCGATACTTAAATTAGAACAATAGATGTATAAAGATTAAATAAGGTAAAATGAAGCTTATGACTAATAGTTGTAACAATGGTGTATGACAAGTGAGGAAGATGATTGTTGAGATTTGAGTAGGATAAAAGTTTATTGTTATGTGATAGTGTAGTTAGTGATGTTAGCTAGGTGACTATAGAGATTTCGGTAGAGTAACAATACGGAGAAAAAAATCACCTTGCCATTTTGATTGCTTCTCGTTTATAAGTAGAAAGAGAGCCGTTGTAGAACTACAATACTAGTTGAGATCTAGGGATCCGTTCTTTTGATCTACCTCTCTACACTTAATCAGCAAATCTAGCATTCAAGTTCGTCAACCTTCATTCATGCAGTATCATGAGTTGTGGTTCTTGAAGTTTGGGCTTCAATTGGACTAGACTAAACCAATACCTAACATGTGGGGCACAATTTTGGGCCTTACTAACAACTTGTCGACTAAGCTATAACTACGCTGACTTTTACTATTACAAACATTAAACAAAAAAGGATTATGCAGTAACCTTTACTTTTTTTTTTTTCCTCTAAAAGCTGCTACATCTTTTCGTTTTTCCAATTAGTAGCATAAATAGGTTACGATAAAAGGTAATAGATAAAGTGTTTGTCATTTTACTTGTTTGTGATAGTGATGAAGTCATATTCTCTGCTTTCTAACAAATCATCTTAGGGTCAAGAGTTGTCATCTCATCCTAAAAGCAAAATTATAGTATTAGATCACTTTGAAGTTTTTATAAAATAGAAATCAATCAAGAAAAAAAAAATCACTCCAAATAGAAAAGTAGAAACATTCATTCACTTTTCGTGCTAATTGTATGGAGACTACTCCTCCTTCAATTCTCTTATCTTAGGAAACTTCTTGGTCTACCCCTCCGGCTTCCACCATCAAATCTAGCATTTTGTTTTTTCATATTTATCTTAACCTACTTTTTAAAATTTAATTTAATTTGTAAAAATTTAAAACATAAGTAGTTAAAAATAATGATAATATCTTTTGAATAGTGTAAGATCTCAATTCAAGTAGACCAAGAGATTAGTAAAAATTCAGTTTTTTATTATTATTAATTTGGTTTGGCTTAAGTTTAGAAATAAATAGATACATGGATAATTATTAATTTGGTAGATATTTTTAAAAGAACTCAAAAAAAAAAAAAAAGGGGTGTCAAAGGAAAAAGGTTATAGCAAAAGGTTGGGTATAAAATGTAAATTTATAAATTAATAAATGTGGTGGGTCATGTCCATGGAAAATTGGAAAAAAAAAAATGTTAAATGGAAAGTGGATGGCCGATTGAAACAAGAACAATTGAAAAAAAATAAATAAAGATTTAAGGAGTGTGTGGGTATGTGTATGTTAACTACATTGATTGTTTGTATATATATTAATATTCAATTAAAACACACACCACTCACACACACACATAACTGACCCATATAACAAACAAAAGGTAAAAAAGAAAAGAAGAAGAAGAAGAAGAAGAAGGCCATAAGCAAGAAAAGATAAGAGAAATTTCCTATGAGTGATTTGAATATTTTGATGTCTAATTTATCTAGATAAGTAATTTTTATTTCAATAAAATTTAAAGTCTAGGAAACTAGTAAATTTTATAATAAGTTCTAAATTGAGTTTATGTAATTTTAGAGTGGATTTGGGATTATGAGAAATCCGATGGGAATTCGTTTTAGATCCAGATTTGAGCAAATGAGCTATATGAGTCGATTGATTTATTTATTTTCAATTGATTATTTATGATTATATTTCAAATTTTATTAATTATGGATCATTAGAAATGAGTTATTTGTTAGTTAATTAATTTCTTGAATTATTAATTTTGCTATATATTTGAAATTAGAATTTAATTGCATACGTATATATGTATACGTATAAGAAATTCCAATTAAAAATTATGGTTTCAGCTTGAATTTATTATAAGAAATATTTAGAATATTTATAGTAACATTATGTTATATTTTGAGAAAGAATATTTGTTTATGATTTTGATCATGTATATTCAGAAAAAGAATTATGTATATTTGCATATGAAAATTGTTTGAGATTTGAGATTGAAAATAAAGATGTTTTCAACACATTAAGATTGTACTCTCCCCTCTACAGGTCAAGCAGGTTTCGCGTGTGTAAGTTCAAGACATTTGTCATACGCATGACTAATACACGTGTGTAAGTCCCAAGTTTCACGAGTTTTCAATATTTTCAATTTTCAATATTTACCTTTCGTTTATTTACCTTTCAAATAAAGTATTATTAATTTGATTTCAAGATAATATTGAAATATTAAAAATTTATAAACCACAGGTAAATATCGCCCCTTTAAAATGTTTTATATGGACCCAATAGTAATAGTCTAGTCGACCGCCCAAGTCCATGTGGGCTTAGATAGATAAGTCTGCTTTAAAGAAGGTTTGTAGGTAGGGTTGGGCTTCAAAAAAAAAAAATGTATGACCAAACTCGCCCAATTGATATCTCTACCTCCAGTAGTTATATGTTGAGTCGAGCATACTTATTGAACTCACATCGCAGCCAACCCCTAGGCCAACAATTGCAAAAAGGCAATTCAATGCAATTCAAAAAAGCATATAAGGTAATCATCTCTTAGTACAAACATTAAGGCAGTAAAGAATTCGAATGTTATCAAGAGTATTAACAAACTTTATGTGGATAATATTCTTATGTTATTATAAGAGTAGTGATATTTCAATTATGAAAATAAATATTTAAGTTACGTAAGTAGTAATTGATATTGTTATGTTAACCTGACTAAACTACGAAGTTATTTTGACACAATAATTGGTGTATATTCAATCTAGTGTTTAGTAGAGTTTAATAGATTTTTTTTTCCCTTTACATGATAAATTTTAACAGAATTCACAGTATCGATAGTCCCCATATAAATTTTGTTAGAATTGTTAATAAAATCAAACGAAATCTACGGAAGAATAATAAAATTTGTTATAATTTTTTTTTATTTATAAATTTCATTTTAAAATCCATCAAAATCCATTGAATTCCATCAATTAAGTAATATTCATAAAATCAATGATTTTTTATATACACTTAAATTTTAATTGATTGCGTACAAATATAGATTAATTCAATGAATTTCACACAAATTTAGATTGAATATATATAGATTTCAATGGAATCCATACAAATTTGAATTAAATATACTCAAATTTCTACATTATTTTAAATTCCAATGAACATTAGCTTCAATCCATCCCCTATATTTGAAAAACCACATTTCGAATTTGGAATTCATTTTTTAATCTTTGCCATATGTTAGCGGTCTGGTAAATCTGTGAGTCTTTGATTCCATTTGTTTAGACAATTGGAATTGCCAGGAAATGTGGCATTTGCAACAACTATGTATACGTTCTTGTTTAATTTTCAATAAAATATACATATGTATACATACATTTAATGCAGTCACAAACAAGTCTGCAATTTTATTTGATAGCCAAATCTTGTAAATGAATATGGTGATCATTGGGAACTTACCTCACATCTAAGTTCTCCTGCTGAGTTTCTCCTTGACCGCACACAATTTTGACACGACATTGGTCATCTCCATTCGCTCAGCTGGAGATTCCATCGAGCAAAGAACTCCAATTCTCAATACATCAATCAAGCACTCTTCAATTCCGGCTCTTACTTTTCCATGTAGTCTCTCATAATTTTCAACGTTGTCGTCAAAAGCACTTACCTCCAATAGCAGTGAAGGTTCAACTATCTCCTTCGTTCGTTCTGGCAAAGACACCTTGACAAAATCATGGAGAGTTAGGCCATCATTAAACATGCCATCGATAGGGCACTTTCCAGTGAACATCTCTAGCAAGAGAACTCCAAAGCTATACACATCTCCTAGCACAGTCACTTCATTGCCCATACCATACTCTGAAGAAACATGTCAATTTATCACCATAAATATAGTAACAAAACACATAAGAGAGTTATTAAAGTATTATATCAAAATATAACACATAAGAGAGTTACCTGGGGCAACATAACCCACAGTTCCTTTTATCCCGATTGAACTGAATTGAGCTTGAGGACTAAGTGGGTTATTTGGTAGAAATTTCGCCAGCCCAAAGTCACCCACATGAGCAACCATGTCTTGATCGAGTAAGACATTATTTGGCTTTAGATCACCATGAACGATTGGTGGTTGGCAGTGATGGTGAAGATATTCTACTGCAGAAGCTACATCAATGGCTATGTTTATCCTTTGAATGACACTTAAATTACTTGTATCAAGTTTATCCACATTATGGTGCAGCCAATCAGCCAAACTTCCATTTTGCATGTACTCATAAACCACAGCCTTGAAATCAGCACCTTTATAATCCATGCTTGAGCAAACAGTGATAATTTTGGTAAGATTTCGATGGCGAATCATTTTGAAAGCTTCACATTCAGCTATAAAACTCTTAGAAGCACCTTTTTGCTGAAGGTTGATGACTTTCACTGCAACTAACATTCCATATTCACTCAAATGTCCTTTGTACACAGAGCCAAAGCTTCCTTGACCAATTAGGTCTGATGATGAAAATTCATTTGTTGCCTTGTTGAGCTCTGCATAAGACATCGTGGGAAACTGTTCTTCCATATGCAACATTCTTGATGAATTATCGGCAGCTTTTTTTCTTCGAGCAATGATTATAATGAAGCACAATGATAAGATAAAACACGAAACAATCACCGGAATTACAACTTTGAGGGCAATGAACTTATCTTTCTTTGATTTTTTGAAGTGGCATGATGGCAAGTGCATTTCTGTTGAACCCCCACAAAGCTTCTCATTCCCACGAAGTGAAATCTTTGTTGCATTGCTGAAAACCCCTTTCGTTGGTACATTTCCTTCAAAGTGGTTGTACGACAAATTTAAGTATTCCAAGAATGATAAGTCCTGAAAGTATTTTGGAATTTGGCCGGAAAAATTATTAGAAGATAGATCTAATTCTTTAAGACTTCTCAAGGAACTAAGAGAATTTGGAATGTTTCCACTAAAAGAATTGCCCTGCATGAGAACATACTCTATGCTCAAGCAACCACCAAGAGTTGCAGGCATTTCACCAAAAAACTGGTTCTCTGAGATATTAAATGAAACCAAATTCTTCAAGTTGCCTACTTCTGAGGGAAAGGGACCACTAAGAAGGTTATTAGATAAGTCTAGGCCTAGTGATAGGGTTACTATATCAAAAATTTGTCGAGGAAAAGAACCAATGAGCCTATTTCGAGATACATCAAACTCAATCAAACTCTGACAGTTTCCAAGGGTTGAGGGTATATTGCCTTGCAGATTATTGCCTTCTAACCACAGTTTGCCTAGCAATGTTAAATTGCCTAGAGAGGTTGGGATGTTCCCTTGTAAACTATTTCCAGACAAGCCTAGAAGTTGTAATCCCTCAAGCTCACCAATAGTGGGAGGAATAGTGCCAGTTAAGTGGTTATGACCCATATCTAATATCATTAGTTTGACCAAATTCTTTACTTCTAGAGGTATAGTGCCCGACATTTGATTTCCTCCCATCGCTAGCCAGGTCATTGTTATGGAGAGATTAGCAATAGAGTGTGGTAATACTCCTCCAAACTGATTTAATTGGAAACCCAGCAAATCCAATCTACTACAGTTTATTAGAGAGGTTATGAATTCAAGGTAATTGGATTTGTTGGTTCCCAAATAATTTCCTCCCAGGTCTACATAATATATATTCTTAAGGCCACCAAAATTAATCGAAACCATTCCACTAAAATGATTGCGCGAAAGACCTAGACGTTCTAGATTTGAACAATTCGACAAGGAATGTGGGAGAGGACCAACAAAATCATTTGCAGCAAGACCCAAAATTTGCAAGTTCGGGAGATCATAGCCAATATTGGATGGCAGACCTCCACCAAGTCTATTGTCTGCAAGAAGTAGATCCACAAGGGAAGAGATATTATAAATTGAAGGAGGAAGCATACCAATGAAATTATTACTAGCAAGACTGAGAACAATTAAGCTTCTCAGTTGGCCAAGGGTATTAGGAACACTCCCACTTAAGTTATTCGTTGATAAATAAATAAACTTGAGTGCTGAGAGATTTCCTATGATAGCTGGCAAAGGTCCTGTGAGATGATTCGCACCAAAGGACAGATGCTCAAGCTTTGACAAGTAGCCGAACTGTGCTGGGATTTCTCCCACAAGGTTGTTATAGGAGGCCCTAAACGTGATGAGATTAGAGCAGCGAGACAAATTGGTTGGTATAGTACCTGAAAAGGAATTATTACGCAAAAGTAGATGTTGAAGCCTGAATAAACGACCAATTTCGTTGGGAATTTCACCATAAAAACTGTTGTTTTCAAGGAGGATGGATTTGAGGAAGCTGAGGTTCCCTATAAATGGTGATACGCGACCTCCTATGCCTTGGCTTCTTAGGTCTAACTCAGTGACTCTTTGGTGTCGACGGCCACAAATAACACCTCTCCACAAGCACAAGGGTACAGAATTGTTCCATGAGCTTGTCACTCCTGATGGATCATGAAGTTGTGACTTTATGGCCAATAATGCTAGACGGTCTGACTCTACTGTTTTGATTGTGGCAGTGGAGGGGGTAGAGAAGCTAAAGATTAGCAACAAAGTGAATAGCCATGGAAAGAAGGCAGGGAATTTAGTGGAACTAAGCATGTTGTGAGGCCTGTATTAGACAATGTAGAATGTGTCAGTTCAAGCTGGAATGATGAGACTTTATAGGCACCAAGCATGGTGGTTGCTTTTGACAAACAGCAGTAATCATACAAATTTCCAGAGCCATCATTAATGGCTTTGAAAATTTGCACAACTAAAAACCAATAAGTGACCCTGAAGTTGGCTCATAGTTTAATCGCTAGCAAGTAAGAAATATTAATTATTTGCAGAAAATGAATGCAACAATGCTAAATATGCATACCTACCTAACTTACTTACAAGGATTGGTTGCAAATTGGTGGCAGGTAGCATTGCACTTCTTTAGACTCCAGTAGTCTTTGTTCTACTCATGATCTTACGAAATAGCACTCCGATCTCCACCCGGACACATCTAACATGATGATCTGCTTGAATCGGATTATCACATAATGATAAGGCAGATACAAGGTTGCTCAGAATCCAAAAAGTCAAAAGTTGAATGTGCTCAACGTGACAATCATTTATTTCACAAGTTACAACAATTTTAAACGCATCTCTCTTTGAGAAGTGTATGTAGCATTCATGACATTATAGATGAAGCAAACCGGCCTGAAGAAAAACAAGCATGATACCCATGTGAATATAATTTTCAATGCAAGCCCTCTGTTCTTGAAAATTAATTAAAGGGTGGCAGCAAGGTCTGTGAACCCATTTTCATCTTGGAGATCACAGACAGCAACGTCTGTGACCAATTTTTATGACTTGTGTATGCCTACGTACACCTTAAATTAATTTTAATTTTAATCTTGGTATGTAATGCGGTCATTCCGTGTTTAAAGTTGAAATTTACATGTCTCTCTGAAGCACTAGCGGAGTAAGTACAGCATCAGCATTGCATAGAAGTTGGATAATGCACCGTATTGATGATCAGGCAAGTATACGCATGCAACGACTAATTAGTTAAGCAGACACTAGATGACTTTCAAGAAAAGTTCCTCTAACAAGTCTCCAAAATTAAAACTCATAAAGTTCATCATCATTTAACTTCTATGCCTTTATCACTCTTTTATGTGTGTGTGCGTGGAACGAACCTCTGACAAGTCTCAGAAACTCTAAAAATTCATCATCTTTTACTTTTTTTTTTTTTATGTATTATATTTATTCAACGATTTCATAGGAGAAGTTAGATGTGATATTCAGTTTCTACTATTAATAGCAATCTAATTTATAATATCAATTCATTTCTAATAATTTTATTGAATTAATCAAACAGCCTAATTTTGTAGCTACCTCGTTGGTAGAGACACTGCCGCCAAAGACATAGGTTCTACATCCAGTGGCTCCCCACTTAAAAAATTATGGGTTTCTCTCAACCTTTTTTGAGCCGTTCCGCCACTTAAATATGAGTTGATCCCTCCTATATAGAAACTGTTTCCCAAACTGTGGCACATATGTATTAATTCGTTTGATCCCAATTAATATTGGAGCCATTCTCAGAATTCAAAAAAAAATAAAAAATAAAAAATAAAACAACTTAATTTCAGCCTTCTCTTCTTATTAGAGCTTATTGGCTTTGGAATTTTTTTTTTCTACCATTTTCTTTGGTTTCAACCTGTACTTATTAGGGCTTAGTGTTTCTGAAATTGTTTTCTTTATCGATGCTTTTGGCTCTATGTAATTTGTCAGCTTGTGATGCTTGTAAATAACTATGTATTGAGGCTGTCTGAAATCTGAATTTTCAAAAGCACTTTCTTTTTTTTTTTAACTCTTACACTGACCCCGATGGTCTGTTGGCATTTTTTTTTCAGTTTGTTATACATAGAATAGAATACTCTTTTAATCAGTAGAGAAAACACAAAAATGCAAATAAATAACGCCCATATAATTATGGAGTTCTTAAAAATAAAATAGTGAAATTACAGTGAGTTCAGTGGCCTCGGGTTTAGATATAAAGGATCTTATAATATATTCTCAGAGATAATTAAATCCTGAAATAGGTTGTTCATCACCACAAGATACAATATGTGAGTTGTGATTTTCAACTAAGTTAATTCATGATTATTGGGTCATCACTGACTTTAAAATCACAATCACTTTAATTTATCATTAAAAAAATAATAATAATTTATTAATGTTTGAAATGGACATTCTTTCTTCTACTGAAAAATATGTTGAAAATAGTTTCATGGATCTACAAATAATCGGCTAGAAACTTCTTGCAAATTTCTGATTAAAACAAGTAAAATGTTAGAGTTGGAATGATGCATCATATATTAATTAATTACTATCTTGGCAATTGTAATGGGAAGAATATATAGATCGATGCTTACAATGAGTGTATAATTTTATTGATATTTATTTTTAAAATGAACCTTCTAAAATTGATATATATGGAGTGGTAATATTTCCACCCCCCTAAAATTGTATAAACCCCCCAAAATATAATTAATATAATTATCGTCTTTGATAACGTTATTGAAAAACTAAGGTTTCAAAGCTATCAAGCAAAGAACCTTTGCTTTGCTGCAAGAAGAGGGTGATGGGATCAAGCTTGGTGATATTTCGGAAGCCAAAGTTGATGACATGGAAGTAGAGATTAAACTAAAAACATCACTCTCATATCTCCATCATGAATATGGACTGCATAAGTGACAAAAGATTGGTCGGGTCCTTTCGGTGAAATGTCAGACCATGGGTGCTTTTTAGGTGCTACAATCACACAACAGAAGAAGACATTCCATTCCGCATTCTTTGGCACAAGGGTTTGGCTTCCTTGTTTGAATGACTTTTTCTCAAATTCCTCTATCACTCATAATTTCTTTATCACACAAACCCAACTTTGCTTCTTCATCACACAAGCCCAATCAATGCAGCAAAGTTTGGATGCACAGATTTTAGTGACCGACATTGCAAATAGATCAACTTTGGTGATTTCCAACGAATAGATCGATGTCATGGAAGTACGAATTTTGGTGACAACAATATAGGTTGTGATGAAAAGGGGGGCAATGACGATGGTAGGATGTTGTGAAGTCGACTGTGTGGCTTTTGGGTTTTTGGGGTTTTGGAAGTTTTCGATTAAAATTATAATAGGTGTTTTATTTTGTTTCAATGATTTGGGTTTCGTGGTTTGTGTCATTGTGAAAAAGTTTTGAGTTTGATTTATATGTTAATTAAGAAAATGAAGTAGTTGTATGGATTGTGACGAAGAAGATGAAGCGGTTTGTGTTGTTGATGAAAAAATTTTGAAAAGAGAGCTAATTTAAAAAAAAAAAAAAAAAAAATTGAGAATTTTGATGGAAAGCATGATGATGGTAGTAGAGATTAGGGGAAAAAAATGATATATTAATAATTTGTGGAGTGTGATTTGAAACTTCTAATATTTTGCAAAAATGTAATGGAGTAAACATGCAAAAAAATGGCTGCACAAACATAACTTTTAGGGTGCTACTTTCGCCTCTCATTTGTATGAGCTAAAAAAGCCAAAACAGCTAAAGCCGATGCCTACTGGGCTTGGATAAACAAGCCTGCTCTAAACAGAGTTTGTGGGCAGGGCCTGTTTAGGGCAGGATTGGTTTTCAGTAAAAATTTTGGGAAAATTGAAAAAATGGCACTTTTGGGAAGGTCATCCCCAAAAGTAGCTCTTTTATTTTATATTATTAATAAAAGCACTGAAAGGACAAAAACGCCCTTAATGAGTAATTTTTGAAATCAATCTCAACCTATAGGTTGGGATCTCAACCCCGAGGTTGAGAATTTCAAATAGGGTTAAATATCAAAAATTGGGATTCTCAACTTTTAAGTTGGGATCCCAACCTAAAGGTTGAGAATCCTAAACTTAGATGTTTATTCAAGTTTGGAATTCCCAACCTCAAGGTTGGGATTCTCATCCTTGAAGTTGAGATTTCAAATATGAATATTTAATCAAGATTGGAACTCCCAACCTGGAGGTTGAGAATGTCAACCTAAATGTTCAATTATATATATTTCATAATTAAACAAATTTTTAGGGTTATTTCGTAATTATTAAATTTAGAATAGAGAAAGAAGCGCCCTTAAAGATATTTTCTAAAATTACAAAATTGCATTTTTATTTTTTTGAATTATCAAACCTGACCTTATTATTATTTTTTGAACAAAATTACCCCTCCTATTTCTTCAATATCAAAATCCATAATCTCAACCTCAAGGTTAGGATTCCCTATCAATCCTAACTTTCAAATTGGGAATCCCAACCTCGAGGTTGAGATTTCCAACCTTAATTGAAAATTCAGGGTAAAATTCATAATTAAATAAATTTTTGGGGTTATTTCATAATTATCAAATTTAAAATAGAGGGCGCTTCTTATCCAAGAAGCGCCCTTAAAAGTATTTTTAAAAATTGCAGAATAGACTTCTAATTTTCTAAATTATCAAAACGGACATTACTATTATTTTTTGAACAAAATTACCCCTCCCATTCTTTCAATATCAAAATTCATAATCTCCCACAATTCATCAACATCATCAACCACAATTCATCAACATCATCAATCCAATTCATCAACATCTCCCACAACAACAACAACATTATCAAATCAACAATTAACAAACAAACACAAAAAAAAAAAAAGAAATCTGGTTTTGGGTTCGCGACCCAGAACCAGACCACTCTCTTCTTCTTCTTCTTCTTCTTCTTTCTTTTTTTTTTCCCTGCCTTGGTTCTGGGTCGCGAACCCAGAACCAGATCTGGTTCTGGGTTCGCGACCCAGAACCAGATCTGGTTTTGGGTTCGCGAACCCAGAACCAGATCTGGTTTTGGGTTCGCGAACCCAGAACCAGAGACGGTTCTGGGTTCGCGAACCCAGAACCAGATCTGGTTTTGGGTTCGCGACCCAGAACCGGTGTGGTTCTGGGTTCGCGAACCCAGAACCGTCTCTGGTTCTGGGTTAGCGAACCCAGAACCGGCGTGGTTCTAGGTTCGCGAACCCAGAACCACACTGGTTCTGGGCTCAGCGACGAGCCTAGAACCAGACGGTTCTGGTCGGCGACGAACCCGACGTTCTAGGCTCGGCTGGTTCGCGACCACCATCGCGAACCAGATTCAACTCAGGAAAAAAAAAGAGAAAAAAAGGAAAGAAGAAGAAGAAGAGAGGGTGGGTCAGTGGAGAGAGAATCAGAAATGAGGTCAGTGGAGGGAAAGTTTTAGAGAGAGAATCAGAAATGGGGTGGGTCAGTAGAGGGAAAAACAATGGTAAATGGTAATTAGCTGAACCATTAAGGGTATTTTGGACCAAAAAGAATCATTCTGCAGGAAATTCAAAAAAAAGAGCTAATATCCCAAAGGGTCATTCAAAAAGGGTTATATTTGGTTAAAACCCAAAAATTTTAAGGCCTGGCCCGACCAATTGACTCCTCTAACTCCAGCAGTTATTGTGTTGAGTCGGGCACACCTTTTGTAGCTCACATTTGGCCAACCTGAAGTCGAAAAAATGCAAAAGGGCAATCCAACGTAATAGAAACAAAAAGCACATAAAGTGCATAACAGCCCTTAGTACAACCATTAAGGTGATAGAAGTTCAAAATCTATCAACAGCATTTTACAAATTTTATGTAAATATATTTTTTTCCATTATGATAGAATTAGCTACATATTAATTATGAAAATAGCTATCCAGATCGTATAAATAGTGAATGATCTTTGTAAATCAATATGACTAAATTGTAAAATTATTTTGACTTAATAATATATTTAAAACACTAAATTCGAATTTGGAATTGAATTTTCAATCTTTACCATGTGTTGTCGGTCTAGTTCATGAGTCTTTTGATTGCATTTGTTCAGACAACTTGGAATTGCCAGGACATGTGGCATTTGCAACAACTATGTACATATTCTTGTTTAATTTTCAATACAATATATATGTATATAGATTGTTTTTTTTTTTTTTCTTTTTTTGATAGCATGTATATAGATGTTTGCTGCTGTCACAAACAAGTCTGCCATTATTTACTAGCCAAATTCTGTAAACCTGATATCTGCAGCTTTTCTTTAACCACACAAATTTTGTAATAAGAATATAAGTGACTTGAATATTGATATCCAATTTTGAATAGATATTGTCCGCTGTGGACACGCCGTCCTTCGCCCCCACTAGGGCTTGCGTAATATTGTTGTCCAATCCCATTCAAGTACAGAGTGTAGATGTTGTCCCTTTGGACTTTTATAACCCAAAACACATCTACATCTTAAAATAATTATAGGTATTTAAACTGATAAGTACATCTTATCATCAACGAGATAAGATTTGATGGCTCACACTAATCGAACAGGTTTCCATAACATCATTGAATTAGCATAACATAAATGTTGTGTGAAAAAAAAACTGTGGTCCACTTTAATTGACTGGAAACAAGAACAAAAAGTCAATGTATATTGCACCATAACAATTTTAACCTGAAAACAAAAGCCAAGTAGAGATGTGAAAACAAAAAACCTCTCACAAGTCTCCTTAACTGAAACTGCAAAGTGTCATTTACATCTTCAATGCTTGTATTAGTCTTCATCCTTCTGATTTGATCGTCACTTTTCCAATATGATAACTTGTGCTTCCCTGCATAATTCATCGACTCTAGTTAGCCAAACAACAACAACAACAAAGAACCAAAATTTGACCCCCTTTTTTAAAAAATTAGTACAAAGGGAAGAATATATCATATATAGTTACATGGTTCAAGTGAGTTGACATGAGAAAATGCAACATGGAGCCAAGCAAGAAGAAGCAGGAGAGCTAAAGAAGTTGCACCAATCACCAGTCTTTGCTGCTTCTTTACCATAACTAATTATGCGAAAAAGAAAAAAGTTAAATAAAATTAGTTCAATCTTCAGTAACATGAAGAGAAGATAGTTATGATGAGGAAGTATATATATTAATCAAACAAAGAATCATCAGTTGGGATGACACAATCAGTTCAAAATTTAGCATATCTCTTGTTTCATTTGTTGAACTTCTATCATTACACATTGTTTACATAACTTAATAATAATCAAGTGGTTGTTAGGGAGAGCTTAGCTCTGATATGCTGATCAAAATCTTAAAAAACATAGCTAGAACCACAATTTACAAGAATTATTACTTTCTTTTGGAGTTGGAACTCATGTTAGCAAGCAGCTTTATTTTACTTCTTTCAAGATATATAGGGAGTAGGGAGTTATAGAAATTCGATTTTACTAATCAAATTGGTTTATAATATAGAACCTGATGCTATGAAAGGAGCCTTATGCTCTCTACATGGTTGACAGGTATCAAATGAATGCATATTGACTGTTGAAAGAGTCTAAACACAACATTTTCTTGCGGTCCATTTTGTATTCAATTGGTAGTTGGATTATTTTGAGTTTTATTTAGAGCATATAAGTATTGTTTCAGGTTCAATCCAGTCTTCAATATTTGAACCACAGCTTGGAGGCTGCAGTTAGTGAGGCGGACCTAGAAAATTTTTAAAGGGACACATGAACAAAGTAATAAAAAAAATTGAAAATTAAGATCATGTTTTTATACAAAACAAAGTTCAAGCCGAGGTCATGTGGCCAACCAAAAGTAGAGATAAATAGTAGTTATGTATGAGAAAATATGTGCCTCACTAAAAGGAAAGAAAACTGTAAAGAGAAAAGCACTAATTGACTAGCAGCATAAAAGGTAACTATATATAAGAGCAATTCCAATGCAAGTTTCCATGAATCTTGTTTGTTGCCAGGTAAAAAAATTTAGCCAATGAAATTATATAACTCAATTATGAAGCTAATGTACTAACAAAAATTTTAGAAATTATGGAGATGAGTTTCTCAAACTCTCCTATAAATTCTAGTCAACATTGTTCATTATATTTCATTTTTCATTCTTTTTCCCACGAAAATAAATTACATAAGTTTCATTAAACAATTTCATCTCAAAAATTATCTTTTTTTTTCTATAAGAGTCCAAAAGTTTTAAATGATATGAGGAGAATGGTGCAATACATGATTATGATAATTTGTTATAAATTGAATATATATTTTTTATTATAGATAATTATTATTATAGATAATTATATTAGAGATGAAAATAAGTATCTCTAATTTTTTTTGGCAAGATGGAATCGTATTCAAAAATGTGATGATTTATCATGAATACAAATTCAAAATTCCATAATACTATTGGAGATGGTCTAAGAAAAATGGTAAAAAAAAAAATTTATTTATAATTAAAAAAAATAAAAAAAAAAAAAAAAAAAAAAAAAAAAAAAAAAAAAAAAAAGTTTTTTTTTTTTTTTGAGAAATTTCTTCCCAAAAGTTGAGCGCAGGTAAGTGACCCACTAGATCTCGTGATGGGCCCGCACTGTTTGTTTTTATAATACACATTTTAGCAATATTATTAGAGGAAAGTTATAAAATAAATATTAGCTCAAGTTCTGCATTGCATATTTAATGGCATGTGTTTTCATGGTGCTGCGAAAGTAGATAATTGGATAGGCGTATTTAGTATTGATCTTGATAGATACAGCTAGAATCTTGATCCATCCGTTATTAGATTTCAAACAAAGACTTCCTTTTATTCTTTTGATGATAAATACATTCACGCTAATGTATGTATAAATAGTAAAAATGAGAATTTTTTTTTTGAAATACCAAAAAAAAAAAAAAAAAAAAAAAAAAGAGAGAGAGAGAGAGATTTACTTATTCAAAATAAGACATTTTTGTTATTAAAAAAAAAAGTGCTAAAATATCTATAACTTAGTAAAATTGAAAGATATACCTATTTTTTGTTATAAAAAAAATAAAAAATAAAGTTTTCAAGTATACTCAAAACACAATCATTTGTCAAGACGAGACTGACACGATGGCTTATCCATTGTATTTACATAAGCTCGAGTGGCCTTTCTTTCTTAAAATTATGCATTAATTAATTGTAATTTCCATAGAATCCACCATACCAATGGTGGACAGGCCTTGAACAATCACAAATTAGGGGCTTTGGCCCAAACACAGCTCTATTGGGCTCGGCATGTGATTAGCTAACACATCTCATAAAAGGGGTTCTAATCCACGATTGGATGTCCAGGCCACAGAACATACTATGATTATGTATCACGCATTATGTCTGTCTCTCTCAAGGTTCTCTTATTTTAAAATGGAGCTACATAGGCACGTTGGTTCGAATCAGATAATCACAATCACTATGTTGTCTCAAGCGTGAGTGTGTAACTATATTATCGATACATCATGACTCTTAACTTTCAAGTCATACAATACATTTAAAGAATTTAATTAAAAACAATACATCATGTATCATTATAGTGATACATTTGAAAGAAAATAAATTTTAAATCGTGTTTGACTCGCTTATAACATGTCGTGTAAAGTGGTTCTAATGCTTGATAGGAGTACCACTCAAATGATGTTATTGTGATTCAGTGAGTCACATTAGAACCGTCCCATTCAATTTTTTCTTATTTGAACGAGGAGCTCGGTAGGTACGTTGGCTCAACTTGATGTGCCAGAATCAATGCATCAGCTCGAGTGCAACTCTATTATCAAATCTTAATAATTCGATTATCGAGTCAGCTCGAATTGATGGATTCAAAGAAACTAAGGTATAAGAAAAAAGCCAATGAAGTTCAGTGATGTAATAACTCACATGTGTAAGAGAACTTAAGAGCAAAACTATGAGTCTATTCTCAAGGTAGGGCAATAAAATGGCTGTCTTTAGCCATATGAAAATGAACTGAGAATCTGTGGGAACCATGAAAATCCAAGATGAGGATTGCAAGCACACTCACGCGACATGCAGGGACCCCCACAGGCACACAAGTGGAATTTTGCTTTCCAAGGCTGAAGAAAAAAAAGAGAATGAATTTCTCTATCAAATTGACGCCGCACTCACAATTTCAAATGTTTAAAAGGGAATCAACTTTACAATGTAAAAAATAAATAAATAAATAAATTCCAATCCAAAATAATAAATTCGATGCAACACAAATATTCCAAAAAATGAGAGCCGATGGAATTAGAATATATTTACTTTTGAGTGAGTACATTTTCTTATTTATTACTTAAAAATTATAGTCACTATTATGATATTTTAAAATTAAGATCTTTAATTTTTTTCAATTGTTAAATGCACTTGACGGATGTATTTTAGTTCTCATTTATGATTACGTATGCAATGATGCATCACGTAATTTGATTTTTAAGGGACAATAGCTTATTAGACAAAGACAGGAGATTTGTTATCGAAACGTTGAGAAGGCAAGAAAAATGTTCTCCAATGGATGATGATGAATGCATGATTCCCTCAAGAACTTTTTCATGGAATTGAGTGGTTTACAAAAACTTTCCAGCTGTGGATGAATCCTGCGCTGGTACAATGTACAGATCTCTATGTTACATCAATTATTAATGAGCCAATAAGAAGAGAAGAAGAATTAGAGAAACAACCTAGACTAGAGTAGTTAAATTATAGGTTCCAAATCTTCTAGGGAAAAGAAAAGATTTCACCTATAAAATGCTAAATTTTTCATGTCAATAATGCATCATAGCTCACCAGATGGAACAGGAAGTTCACTGTACCACTTCTGAATATTATTTGATGTATATGAATTTTTTTCTCGTTTTAGGACACGTTCTGTACTCCATCCGACTTCATACACCAACACAAATTTAAATAAATTCCGTCTCTAAACATCAATTGAGAAAGATCAACCCCTATAAGCCCCTTACTTCCACTGTAAAATCTCTAATCAACTATCATGATGAAATTTTAGTTTTAAATCTCTGCAAAAAACCTTGATGATGCTACTTACTAAGCAACTTTTGCATTTGCTGTTTAAGCTCAAATTCTGCTTTTAAGTCTCAATCTTGATTAGCTGATTGGTAGAGAAAAGACACTAAAAACAACATGATTACACTTCGATTAAATGGAGAAACGGAGAGAATTTTAAAAAAATAATAAATAATTGAAAATAGTAGACAGCCTAACAGTCACATATATCTTGATTACTATTCTTCAGCAGTAGCCTACAAACTTCTCTATTGTCTTATTCTGTTTTCTGTAGTTTCTAAATATCTATTATTTCTAGACATGAAACATCACAGACCAGATTGTTTTCTAGTACAATTTTCACCAGGCATGTACTAATAAATTAAGGTATTGTCTTATTTTATAATCACAAGCTAAAAATTGCCATGCAAGTGTAATTTTTCTTTGTGTTTGAATGGACTGAACTTCCATTATGCCCAACCTTGGATTGAAGGCTTACAAAAATTCTTGTAAATTCAAAAATGACTGTAAGTCAATATTATTTGATATTCACAATCAGATTATCAAAATAAAGTTATAATAATGTGTTTACATACTTTTGATTGGTAAATACTCCAAATCGAAACTCTAACTCAAGCATGATTTGCTAATAAAAGAAGGGGAGAAAATATAGATACATATCCATCTATTTCAAACAACAAAACAAAACAATATTTCACTAGTTTCATGACATCTCTATTTCAAATATTCTATGGTGTCTAACTAATTAACTAGACTAATCACCTGTTACATAATAAAAGCAGCTTTTGTGTACAAAAGAAGACAAACTCAACAACCATGCATGGATGTGGCTGCTGCTAGTACTGACTAAATATATATATATATATATATATTTATATATGTACAAAATAAACCCAATAGAGAGAAGAATCATGAGTGAATATTATATGATTCCTCTGTATCTGATCTTCCAAATTAACCATAATAATAACACGACACACACCACCTCCCCCGCCACCCCCCCCACCCGCCCCAATAATATATAAAATATATGTGCAAAAATAAACCAAATAGAGAGAAGAATCATGAATGAATATTAGATGATTCCTCTGTATCTGATCTTCCAAATTAACCATAATAATAACACCCCCCATAACCAACAATATATAAAATCCTAGACTGATCAGATGAGATTGCAAGTAAATTATTTGATAGGCTTTTTGATAGACCTCATGACTCTTCCCTTTGCATCTTCAACTGCAAGTAAAAACTCCGTATGAAGTCCTCAGCTTTTGTGAACAGCTCTTGTCCACTAAGCACTTTTCCAGCAATCACTTCTTCTTCTTCTTCTTCTGCTGCTGCTTCTGCTGATGTTTCATGGCGACCACCCTCAGTCACAACCTCTTGATCTTCTGCTTCAGTCCCCCCACCTCCAATAAAGAAAAGATTTGGCATTGAAGAACATTTTTTCACCCTATGATGGTCCACCATTTTCACTTCCCCAGAAGCAATTTTCTCTGAAGCAGATCTCTCAACAGCTCTGGCACCTTTCTTTTCACTACCTGTAGAAGCACTTGTAACCTTATGATTATTAGTATTAGCCTCAGAAAATCCCCCTTGAGCCACCCTCACAGACTTTGTTGAAACAGAAAGAGAAGAATGTTGCTTCTTCTCCTGTGGAGGCTTGGAGCTCATCACTGAGAGAAGACCAGCCTCGGCCCCTAGAGCTATTATGAGGAGATTAATGATGAAGTAGAGATAAATAGTCCTCGAAGAGGAAGGCAAAAATGGGGTTACCAAGAGAAGTGCAGCTACAAGGAAAAGCGTCAGGACTTGACAGTAGTTCTTGAACTTGTTATTCATGATTTGAGGTTTCGGGTTCAGGGTTCAGGTTTTGTTCAGAAACTGAAATGAGAATGAGTGGCTTTGGAAGAGTTTAATGGAGGATGATATTAGCAGAAATTTGAAAGAGTTTGTGGTAGTAGAGATTCGGTGGGGGCTAGTGGAGATACATATAGAGGTGAGAGAGAGAGAGAGATATAATCTCATTCTCTAGTATTCTGCTATATGGTCATGAAATATTTTTCATAATACTACAGTACGTGATGGGGTCCGTCCGAATATTTTTATAAGATTAATATTTATTTTTTAAAAAAAAAAAATTAATCTTTATTTTATGACGAGAGAAGGATGACAATTGTATGTTTGCATACGATTTGTCTTAGAAAATTGAGAGAAAAGGACAAAACAATGTATTTGTCAGAGTTGTCATATAGATTTTATCAATAACAAAGAGATCATCCACTTTGTTATAGTGATTACAATTCAATTAAGACAGTTGATGGTTTCCAGCTAGTTTTTAGACTGATTCTTGTAGTACTAATTACAATAATTGATATCAAAATGAGAATTCTTGCTCAGAGAATGTTTTTCCATTTCCTAGCTCAATTTTCTGATCAAGAGCTTATACATAATACACTATTCTTTTCTTCACCTCTTCATCAAAATCATCCTATACAACTTATAATATTCATTTCATATTGGTTTTGAACAACATTAGAAGCATTGCCTATAAAATAAATTAAAAAAATTTTCTATTTTACCACTTTATCAAAACCATAAATCTCTCGATCTTTCATATAATAAAACTCTAATAATAATTCCGTCATTTTCTATAATATTTATCCTAATTAAAGGTCAACAACAATGCATATAGTTTGCAACCTGATACTCGTTTTAGAGTTACTTACACAATAAGATACTACATAGAATCAACAGTTAAATGGAAAGAAAAATAAACTAGATATATATTGCTCCGAGCAAAACATTATTGGACATGGGATGATAAGGTCGGCGAAAATATATGTATAAATTCTCCGCACGAGTTCACTTTTCGAATTTTTCTAATCTGTCTGTTTTCGACTATTGATCAAACAACGCTCGTTCTCGGTCTTACTCAGACACTAGCATACGATGGTACCGTCTGGTCAGAAGAAAAATACATGGGGTCCTTCATTGGTGGTGGGTGTCCCAAAGGAAAAGGGCATTTGTCCTTATTTGAGCATCTATGATACTCCACACCCACCACCGCCCCCCACGAATATGTCCCGTTAACTACCTATAAATGCAGAGAGTCCCCACATGATTCTCGTATGCTTTTCTGGTCAGTGGTGCTCCATGGCCCTCACTGGGCCCATTTTTTGTCTTTTAATATATATGGGCCAAAGAGATGTTTGATCTATACCTTTTTTGGCCCAAGTATGAGTTAGAAATGAATGATCACTCAAACTGATGATCCGTCAATGCAAATATAAAATGTTTACAACTACACCACCTCGAGTTTCACTGCATGCCATCAGAAAAATCAAATGTGGACTGAAGAGATTTTCATTTGATTACTTTTTTGACTCAAATATACGAAATTGAAGGAGTATGAGTTAAGAGAAATAAAAGATTACTCAAACTCATGATTCATTAATGTGAGAATATAAAATGTTTACAACTAGACCACATCAACTTTCATCACCATCGGAACAGTCAAATATGGACTGACGAGATTTTCATTTCATTACCTTTTCAACTCAAATATACGAAATTGGAGGAGAGAAACATGATTCGAACATATAATTTCATTAATTTAAATGTAAGAGGTTTACTACTAAACCAAATCAAATTCTCTCACAAATTAGTTAAAGCATTTTTTTCCCTTTTGAACTGATGCATTTTTTTATTATATAAAAGGACTGTTAATATGTGTCCTTACAACTCATATTAAAAGTTATAATTATTTGAAATACTAAATATTATCAATTATTTTAAATAATTATAATGTCTCCAACCATTAATGTCATATTATCTTTTATTATCTATACATATATGTACACGATAAAGAAATTCATTATACCAAACACAATCGTCTTAAAATCTTAAATACACTTATATAATACACATATATGATAAAGGTTTTGGTTGTACTAAACACAACACTCTTAAAGTCTAAAATATGCATTTCTTAGTATATAAATTTACGCATTTCTTAGTATACAAATTTACTTAAAAGAGAGTATGTAGACCAAATTTCTTTTAAAAAAATTATACTCATTTATGTAATATTGTCTCTGTCTCTGTCTGTCATGTGCATGTAGGACATATATACATATACATATGGACATACAATAGAAAACAAAAGCAATTTCAAGTTGCTTTTTACATTACTAGGATTTTTTTTTTCGTTTTTCTCATTTATGAGCCCAAAAAAAGTGGTTTGAGAGATGCAATGGTGCCCATGAATATTTTTTAGCACTTTTCAATATATAGAAAGCAGCCCTTTATGTCATGTGCTAAGTCTATCCATACCGTGCCCAAAAAGGCTCCCTCTACTTTATTTTATGTTTGAGCCTTGAACCATTCAACAATTACCAAATTGTCTGACACTAGATTCATTTAACACAAGTCTAGTAAATTTTAGTGTACTAAAAAGCCAACGCCACGTGGGGTCCTAATGTATAATCTTTCCACAATCAAATCTTTTTACCACGTTATCTACACATATTTAAGGATATCCTTTCCTTCGTAGGTAAAGGATTCACTTTTATTCTCAAGATAGGAAAAGCAAAATATTCACCATATCATGAAATGAAATTAGTAACTAGAATATAGATTTTTATTAGAGAGAGAGAGAGAGAGATAGAGACAGAAAGGAAGAGAGGGAGACTCCTTAAACATGATCCAAGATAATGCCAACTGATACCAATTTAACTTTTGGTGAACTTTAGCCAAATTTAGGTTTGTTTGTGGCTAGTCATTACCAAATTGCTTTGAAGTGATGCTCAATTCAGGCTTGTTCAAATTGCTAGAAAGTAATGTCAATGACAATGAGGCTTTCCGTTGATTCCATCCACATCCACTTGTACAGATATTCTTCTTGCATATCCTCCATTATTGTATGACATTTAGCTTTAACATGGAGTATCCATCTATCAGTATCTAATATATGTTTCTTAAGAGATTTGATCTTATCATAATGAGAGAATATGGATCAAAATTGTAAAATTTTTTGAAGTTTTTTTAGAATTTAAATACATTTGGATTTTGACTATATTTAACTCTTGTTGGAAAGCGACCAACATATATTCTACAAGTAGATATAACACAACCCACACACCCACCCCCCCAAAACAAGTAGAGGTCATTCTAAGCCATTGATTTACATAGAAGAAATCATCTCATTTTTATGTTCAACTCAAAGATTTTGTTGATCTTTTTAGATTGTTACTTATCCATAGAAGATAAAGAAAAATAGGTTGCATTTTCCTTTCTAGATTTCAAGACAAACTGAAGAAAGTTGCTTCTAATACTAAACAAATCTTGAACTGGTAATCTTTGCCTCAGCAGCACGACCTCATTGCATTCATCAATGAAATGGATTGAAAATCTAATTCGATGGTCAAACACTATACTTTTTCGAACAAAACAGACACCTTGATTAGATACATGTGTTTTTTAACGATCATTAGAAGGAAACTTGCATCAGAAGCAATCAGATACATTGCTTTGAAACTATAATACGAAATCATGCATATTCACAAAAGGCACAAGCAGCAAAAATCATGTTACCATGAAAACAAAAGATAACAACATTTGGCTTACATCATTTTCTTCTCACACTGATTGATTGGCCTTGGAAACTTGACATGCAAAAACACGCTACCATTCTACTGCACATATTGAAATAGAGCATGGCAGTCTACGTTACGATGATTCCTCGACCACGCTGTTCTTTTGGTGTGATGAGGGGAGACGAATACTGAGATCATCTAAACTGGGACAGTCCTGGATGCTTAAACCATGCTCATTGGCCAAATGCAGAAGGCAAATGAAACATAGATGAGGCAAAATATCTTTTGGAGCTGCAGCTTGACAGTCAACAGGAAATGTGGCCAATACATGTTTAAAAGATATCATGTCATCACTCACCTTTTGATAATAAGAAAACTACCCGTAATGAGAAAAATAATTCAAGGCGGTTCAAGGTTGAAAAACAATCTTCATAGACAAATTCTGATACTGGTAAAAGAAAATGCTCAGGAGTTCCCAGGGAAATCAATCACAATTATAAATTGTAACAAAATAACGTTAACTCCCTCAAAAATTTTATCTAGATAGTTTATATAGTGCGTATGAGATAGTGTTCAATTACATAGATTAAGTAAGTATGCTGCAAATTAAATAATAAAACTACAATTAGACTCTGAACCTCCAATAATAATAGTGCCAGCAGGTATGATGCCCAAGTATGAGTTTCATCAGATTGGGTGAGAATTGAATAATTTTCTTGCTTAAATCAAGCACTAACATCTTCAAGTTTTACAGTTGATTAGTAATATTTGTTCAAAATCCATACATCATTGGTTAGGTCATTTCCTTTAAGCTTAAGTTTTTTAGTGCAATGGTTACTAACATGATATCGAAGCATAGTTTGTCCTAGGGATCTTAGATTTGAACCCCTAGCATGACAAAATTTGAATTTGTTATTTGTTCATTGTTATATGAATTTGTTGTGTGTTCATATTTAGATTTGATTCACATGCCAAGTCAATTGGTTTTAGACATGAATGGATGTGTTAGAAAGCCTAATATCATTATTTGGATCTTTTCTAATTAGCTTAAGCTTTTGGTGTGATAATAACTAACAAAATTATTTAACTTAGCGCCCATATTTTTAAAGTTAGAACATCCATACCACATGTCACAGAAATGGAACTTTAAGAAAAGAGAGCGAACAAGAAGAGTCTGATGCTCACTGTTCCAGGATATTCAATGAATTCTTTCAAGCAACCCCAAAGCCTTTTCTTTAGTGAATGTACATCAACTTGCTTAGAAGTTTTGTCATAATGAACTTTGATTTTATCTACCTGAATTTCAAGACCAGAATATGATTAGTTTACGCCCATAAATATTTGAGACCCAGTGGACTATTGAGACAAGCATAATACGTAACTTTTATAGAATAAACTTCAGAAGAAAAACCCAATTGCAGATCTCAGCAGGCCCAAAATATACCAAAGAAGATTGAATTGTTGATAACTACTACAACTTGTAATAATGTGATAGTTTCTAGTTTTAAAAAATAAAAACAAGAGGCAGTTTTGGTGCTGAGCTGACTTGAATTTAGAAAAAGGTTAGAATAATTTAAAACCTGGCGAGGCTGAGAGACAGGTTCATCTGAGACTTCCACATCATTAGGACTATATCCATCATCACACTGGCCACTAAGCACACTCTCATTATCCCATGAAGGCACAGCTCCATCGTGATCATAGTTTTGTTGCCATGAGCTATAATCTGGAAAAAGAAGTGTAGAAATAAATATCATGAAACACGATTAATATGCTGATATACCAATGTGCCTGTCAAGTATATCCTATGACAACTTTATCCATTAGAAAACAGGAATAAATTGGTTCCATTTTCCCAAGAGGATGTAATCACTAGTATCTAGAAACATAGAATGAAAATCACGAAACCTCTTTGAATGTGCCATGCTACATAGACATTTAGGCAACAAATAGCATATCAGAGACATTTAGTTATCCTATTTGTCTGTGCAAATAGCATCATGGATTTCCTATATATATATATATCAAAGATCAAGTATTATAAATAAGTCTATTGAATGATTAAATAAATAGTGACACGTAGAGAATCCATACCTGAAAATTTTCTTGTCCTCTTCCCCATACACTACAATCAATAAATGCATTTAATAATAAACCAAGCAAACATTAGAAGCATTTGAAGGAAAAAAAAATTGTCAGATGAGGATGGTAACACAAGAATAATCATCGGATGTTATATAGTATAGTTAGCAATACCACTCTGTGGTACACATATCATTTGATTATTTCTTGAGCTGTAGCAAGAACAATAATTACATTTATTCTTTGAATTTCAGTCATAGCCCATAGTCTCAGCCCAATGCTTTGCATACTTTGCATGATAACACGGGCTCAGATTGGGATACTATGCCATTGTTTGCAATGATACCAAAGATACCTCAGATGACCGTCTGACTGGAGTTCATGTTTGGCACATGGAGGCAGCAAAACCAAAATAAATTATTATTATTATGATGACGAAAAAAGTATTACCAGTGCATTAGGAAGAAAAAACAACTTGCCAAGACTCTGTGGCTGATAATGGCAATCTTCTGGAAGCATGTTGCTAGATGGCGCTCAATTCACAGGTAGAAGTAGAGACTTTGGATTTTTGGGAGGAGCAAAGATATCCACCACTTCGTCGTCCAAGGATTTCATGAAATCAATATGAACTTCTTCCTTGGTCCTTTTCTTCTGTCTGTTGAGATTCAACACTGATTCGCTTTCTCCAGTAGAAACATTGTCCAACCCTGCCAGTAAAAATGCAGACAAAACAGTGAATCTTGTAAATATCTAGGAGTCTAGGACTGATGGCATAAGCTAGTAATGTCACTTCCCTGCTAATACCTACCTTTAAACTTCGAAAACTTCCAATGATCAGGACCTGCCCAAGCATTCTGTTTTGGAGTAAGTCCTAGCCCTTGAAACATAAACATGGTAACATCTTCAAATCTATCTTCTAGGTCATGTTCAGTTGCTGTATATGGATGATGTTCCTATACAAACAAACCAAACTTATTTAAGTGCTTTTTCATGTTTCTCAACATTCCAGTACAGGATTTCATCTTATAAATAAAATAAGACAACATAAAAACTGAATGCAAAGTATAGGGAACTCCAACATAGAATGTAGCAAATACCTCATAATGGCTGCTGAAAGGAGTATCAGAACCAAAGCTCTCATTAACAAAACTTGCCTTCCCATCATGTTCAAATATCCATGCCTCACAGTTCCCAACTGAATCATCTCCCAATCCAACATCATTAGCATCAAAGGCATCTGCCGCATGATCACATTCTTGTGTACTGGCATTACTTGGTGATCTTTGATTATCTTCATCGAAACAGCACATAATCTCCTTGAGAGTTGGAGAAATTTCACTCATTGTACGCATGTTAATTACCATCTGCTCGGTGAATTCTGCAAAGAAAGCATATAAATGGATGAAAAGCAATGAAAAGGATTGACTAGGAACGGAAAAACCCCAACCATTAAGGCACAAGAACTAAAATTTCTACGGTTAGCAGAGTCACACCTGCAATGAACGAGAGATCAATCATAAGTGAAGTATTATTTTGGACTGGATATGAGTTGTACTTCCCTGGCACTTCGAAAGAATCAAAAAGCACACAACATCCTCCATATACACCAAGATTATTCAGCAGAAGACCCTTGGCACCCCCTTCATCTAATTGGGCAGATGTCTGATTATATAGTGGATCCACAGTAAATGCAACTGCCAAACCATGGAAACAAACAAATAACTGGCAGGGAAAGGAAACTCATAACTCAAAAATATCATGTATAATGGCGCCCACCATCAAACTTCTTCACATTAAGAGCTTCAAAAGAAGACTCCAACGTCAACAGTGGTGAAATCTGCATAAACCACTTACAAGACTAAGCAATCTGATTAGCCAAACCAATCAATGAACAGATAAAGCATCAACCTTCCTCTCAGACTCTTTCTTAGAACAACTTCCATCTTGTCCATTATCAACATTGTCACACACTGTTGTTGTCTCTGCCACCAAAGCACTAAATTAGGAATGTAACTCAAAACAAAATAACATACAGTCGAACCACAAACAAGTAGATTTTATCCCCAAAGATTCTTCAAAACAGCAGCATTTTCAAGATATTATGTTTCCTTCATCTACCCATCAAGTATCACACCTCAAAAATCCTTCAAACAACACAATAATGGTAAAAGAAAAACACAACAATTTTCAACATTATCACCTTGTTCATGTTCTTGTCTAACCCTATTTATCCCACCAAGGACCTTATAAGCCTCTGCATGCACAGAATCAACCCTCACAGAATAGATCTTCACCCCTGCCTCCAATGTGCAACTTGCCTATCCATTCAAAAACCCCCCATCACTACTTCAATACAAATGAAAACAAACTTTTTTCCAATAAATCCCATCCTGACGCAGATTTATCTTTCATTGAACTCATTACGTCAACAAAAAATTTAAAAAAATCATTAAACAATAAAAATTCACTTCAGAATGATACTGAAGAAAAGATTTCTGAATATAAATACACCTAAAACAACATTAATTCTGTCACAAAGTAAAATAAATACAAACTTTTTCCAATCAATTTCCTCCTGATACAGATTTTTATCTTTAAATTAACTCTTAACATTAAAAAAATTCATTAAACAACAAAAATCCACATCAGAACGGCTCTAATTGGATAATTACTTCATTTAAATAAATACCTAAAACATGATTGATTCCATTACAAACAATACAAAATTTTTCCAATCAAATCCGACTTGATACAAAGTTTGATCTTTCACTAAACTCTTAACCTTAAAAAATTCATTAAATAACAAAAATCAACACTAGAACGATATCGACCAGATAATTTCCGCCTACCTAAAACAAGATTAATTTTCATTAAATAACAAATCCAAACCTTTTGGAAATTAGTCTCTGAATCTCCAACTGTTTCAACTTTAATAATCTCACTTAAATGGTCTATCAACTTCAGCTCCCAAGTATTCTTCTGATTTATTTTCTACATCAAACAAATAAAAATAAAATAAAACAAAAATTCTCAAAATTCATAATTAATCAACACTTTCAATAACCCAAATTCACTCAATTTTCACTAGTAATCATACTAGCACAACTAATTCTACAATATTTTGTTCAATTTAAATATATGTAAATCACACGCGATTCGTAATATACGATGTGATTCGAGTTTTACTATGCATATCAAATTTTCTCACACGAAAGAAAAAACGTGCGATGCGCTGTTATTAAAATATGTATAGTGTGCGATTTTGTGTATAGTAATACTGACATTTTCGCTTGCAAGTTTTATGCAGTTTTGGAACAACTCAGCGATCTGTTCGCTACTGAGGCAAGGCTCTTCGGGAGGCAGAGGCTCGGGAATGACGGCGGCTTTGCGACGGATGGCGGCAGCGCGGGCGGCACGTGATTGAGCACGTTCGAGTTCGTCATTGTTGGAGTCGAGGAAGAACGGCTTCGTCGGCGACTGGTGGCGGTTGGACATCGCGGCGGGCTTCTGCTGCTTCGGACTCCATGTTTCCATCATTTCTCGAGAGAGAGGGAATTTAGAGAGAATTTTGAAATCTAGAGAACATAAAGAGCGAAGGGAAAAAGGTCAAACTGGAGCTGAAACGACGTCGTTTTTATAGGTTGATGAAGGTAGCCTCCTAAACTCAACTTGTTTTCTAAAAAAAAAAAAAAATCACAAGCATAAATTTAATCGTTTTTTAGTTACTTTAAAGCTACATTTACACAAACACACCATATCCTCTATCTATTCCTAGTATTTCTATTGTCAAACCATTTCATTGCATCATTATCCAATATGATTAATGAATAACGTTCATTCAATCCGACACTGATCCAAATTCGAATTACTCTTACTATAAATAGCATCTCAATAAAAAAAAAGGGTTCTTTGTATAAGAGAAAAACGATGAGTGCTGTTCATTGTGTAAAAAGAAAAACCATAACTTTGAAGAGAGTAATTATAAACCCTAAAGAGATATCAATCGTCTAGATAGAAATGAAGAGAGTGAATATAAGATTATAAGGAAAAAAAATATGTTATGCATCCGTTTTGTACCCCAAGATAAAAAAAAAAATGGAACTAAATGATAATTAAGTCATTTTCATTCATAATATATATATAGTATGGTTGAAAAAAATTAACTTTTGTTTGTTGTTAAATAAAAATTATAACTAATTTAGAGATATTTTAATAATTTTCACACTAAAGTTATACTTTATCGATAAATTTAATAAAGATTGACATGTATCCAAACTTGTATACTTGTATTGTAAGATCTTTGTAAAACAGAGTGTTGCAAAGAAACCGAAAACAAGAAATTGAATATTACAATTTAACATTACAAACCCAAGAGTTTTCTTGATACAATCACACTTACAACACAGCCCAAGAAAACAAAGCCAAAGCCAATATACTTTAGTTTGTTAAAAGTATTTTACACTTCTGATGAAATCTCAAGCAATTACATCAGCTAGTTGACATTGGGGATGTAGAGCTCTTTGAATTATGGCTTCGTTTTCAAGAAAGAAAACAAATGCTTAGCGAGTGTTCATTAGTATGAATACAGAATTGCTATCGACTACGATATGAATCATGCCCTGCTAGCTTTTCATGAGGTATGCTACTATACATCCCAACACAGCACCAGCAGCAACCTGCATTGATATCAATGGAATACCGACTTTGAATTAAAAAGGCGATAATGTGGTGCTAATGAATGATAGTTGCACGAGGCACAGTCAAAAATGTGATTGTATTCATCAAAAGTTGCTCCACACAACAACTTCTCTAATTGTATTTAATTTAAGCAATAACTGCAGAAGAATGTAAATATAACATCATTCAGGAATGTTAAATGTAAAGATTTTTAGTCACTTTCAAACCAGCATCATTTACAACATCAAAAGAAAATCACCACACTTCTGAGGAGTATTTATACGTAAACAAATACGATAACAGCCTTCTATTATCTTATTCGTTATGCATAACTAAATAGGCATCTAAGAGCACTAAAGTCATCATTCTTATAAGTTCATCACGGAACTCAAAAAAAAATACGAGAATCCCACATCTTATGATCGTGATGTATTTTCGATCAAATAACGTAGAGAAAAAAACAACTTAATTGATTCAATTGATGGAGAATGCATTTCATGAGATGTGATCACAATTGTATGAATGTGAACAAATAAGAATAAATGCCACACAAACCTGAAGGGGAGTATGACCGAGTGAGTCTCGTAGAGGTCTAACATTGGAAACAGGGTGTTCAGGAGGTAACTCGCATACAATTTGATTCAATAACTGCAAGAAGCAACGTATACAATTAAACTACAGAAGACAACAAATAAAGTATGGGCACAACTACAGCATCAGTGTAAAATTTTCAAGGAGATACTGGTACATAGAGCTTATAGCAACCGTGCATGAATAGACTTTCTTATAACTTCTTTCCTCTTTTAACAAACTTCTATCAAATCAACCAAAATTTCATAAAATTGGATACAAACTACAATAATGAATACACTTTTCGGTAACTGATCTTACTTCAGCTTGGCGACCAGCATGAAGTCTTACACCAGAAGCATCATACATCACCTGAAAAAATAAATAAATAAACAACTCCAAGTATTAATCCAGGGTCTTGCAAGCCAGATTTGATTGGGTAGGTGGAAAGACTTAAGAGTGCAAGTAAAGTATAAACAAAGGACAAAATGCCTAATCAGCTGCTTGACCAAAGCTAAAAAAAACATCAAACAGCTTTAGAGAAAGCAACAAAAGGAATGATGATTGCAGCGAACTAGAGACACCAGACCCTTGATAATCCTTTCTCTTCAATTATAGAGATATTTGAACTTTAGCGGGAGACAATAGACGTTAAGGAACTAACAAGAATTACTTCGTCATTCAGCAGCCCTAAAAAGTTACTTAACGATGACAAAGAGAATGAAATCCTCGGATAAACCAAATGTGTCATCTACCCTGATGTTGAACATGACGATAGTTCACTTTCAAAAAATCCACCAGACTAAAGTCTTATACACACGAGTTAAATGTTCTATCAACACAAAGGAGACACAACCTACACCAGAGTACCCTTACTATACAAATTCCAACCATTTTGCATATGAAACACTCTAGACTAGACATTAATAACCACACAAACACAAAAAAGAATGAACAAGACCTGGTTAACAAGTACATACAACACATGCCATAACCAGTGCAACCGCAAATGCCGACGATCCAGCCCCTTCTTGAAAACCAATAGCAGCTGCAAGAGCTGTCACGGTTGATGAATGCGACGAGGGCATCCCACCTGATCTAACCAGCCTTCTTGCATCCCATCTTTTCTCCTTGTACCTGCATCTAGGAGAACATATATATTCAAGAACTAAGCCCCAACAATGATACATGTCCCATTAATAACATGCATTTACAGATTTTACAGATACAATAATCTAGAGTAAAATTCATATAATTCAATCCTACAATTAAAAAAAAAGGTACCCAAGTTGGATTTATAATTATTATATTCAAAAAAAAAAAAAAAAAAAGATAACCAAAACAGCAAGTATATAAACAAAATTCAATCTTTACAATAGTTTGACAACAATCTAGCCAAAAATTATCCAAAAGACAATGAAAAACTGTGACAAAGCCACATGTCCCATTAATAATATGCATGTACTGATTTTACAGATATCATAAACTAAACTAGAGTAAAAATCACATAATTTGATCCTACAATTTATAATATTTTAAAAAAAAAAAAAGGTACCCAAGAATTTTTCTTTTTTAATATACATATAACACCAGAACAGCAAGTACCTATACAAAATTCAATCTTTACAATAATTTGACAACAACGTAGCCAAAAATTATCTAAAAGACAAGAAGAGCTGTGATTTTGCCACATGGGTTGAGGTGGGTTTGAACTCAAAATCAAATTTTGGTGTCAAAGGTTGAAACTTTCTTGAACTTTCTCAGGAACCAACCAGTGAAGGTAAAGAAAATACCAAGTGGTGAAGACTTTGAGGAACTGAGCAAGCGCAAAGGCCAGAAAGGCGGAGAGCAGAGGGACGTTGGAGGGGATGAGAGAGGAAGATCGAGAGGCTGAAGACGACCCACCATCTGCGGCTGTCAACAGTTGATCCATTGAAAAATCAAGTCTTTCAATGGAGGTATTCAGAGACAGTTTTGGTTTGTCACATAGGTTTTTTTTTTTTTTCAGTTGTGTTTAAATTTAACTTTTTCGGTCGTGGGTATTTAATTATCTGACCTTTAATGATTCACCAACTTCCACCCAATAATTACATCTATTGAATTATTTTCACTAACCATATTTATAATCAATTAATAAATAAGGTTGTATCATGCTTAAGATAATCAAATTGAATTTTTTTTAATTAATAAATAAAATTAATCAATGAAATAGTTAAATTGATTTTTTTTTTAATTACATTATGTTACTGAAACAAATTTAGAAAATAAATGGAATTAAATGAGATTGAACACTAAAGACATGGCTTGAAAAACGGTTCTCATATAGAAGAAATCAATTCACACGGATAAATGGGAAACTACTTTCACATATAGAAGGGAGAAGCCGCAGCCGTAGCAGAAGCTGTCACAATTTTTTGAACCTTCCGGTGTAGAACCCGGCCAAGGAAATTGGCAAGGGGCAGCTGGAAAAAGGTGTGATTGTTAGTAAAGGATGAAGTCCGCCCCAACAGGAAGATTGTTTGATTTGAGTCATTGGGTGTTGAGTCTGTTGACGCATTTCTTCTTCTCTCTTTCCATTTTATTTAAAAAAGTATTATTATTATTATTATTAAATGGAGATTTTTATAGATTTCCCTTTGAAGTTTTACCTCATGGAGATACTCATCTAATTTTAAATTTAAATAAAAATAATCTTATCTGAATATCTCAAAGAAACCTTCAATATACCTTATATATATAGCCTAATCATATATGATAATAACATATGTAACAAACCAATCATGTAATTAAAACAATTTTTCACTAAATTAGTAATTCCTACCTATATATTATGATTTTAAATAATTAAAGGTGTGTACGTCTATCACTCAAATTCTAAAGCTCTTCGCAAGTAATCAAATTGTGTGTGTTAATGAATTTGCATGAAATCCTACAGTATAATGACATATGGTGAAGGCAATTTTCATTTACTTATTATAATGTACAGGTCCAACACTCAAATTTTGAAGCTTTTTGCAAGTACTCAATTGTGTGTGTTAATGAATTTGCATGAAGTCCAATAATATAATGACATATGGTGTTAGGCCATTTTCAATTACTTATTAATCATAACAAGAATTTAGTTAATTACTTTTCTTCCTATAGCACACAAATAGAACATGTGGTTGGAATGTCTTAGTAAAAACGAAAAAAGAGGGAGGATATAATTTACCAATAGAAATAAGACTTAAGATTATATTAAAAGAATAAAAATCATTATTTTGAAATACATTCTATTCTATTCGAATGATATTATGATACAATGAAATAACAAATGAAAGCTTTTTTAACAAGTTTTTTGGTCCCTTCTCATGTACCTTCGTGCACAGGTTAAGAAGGACCATAAAACTTGCTACACTAATGATACAAATTTCAATTGACACTTTCTACATTTCGTCAATAATCAAATCCTTCTACACTTGTAAAGGGATCTTTCCATAACTTCTATGTTTAAACTCTCTCTGTGTCTCCTCCCTTTCAAATCCCAACCTCTTGACAAACACACAACCTCAATAATAATTGATAATTTAAAAGGGAAAGAAATTATTTGTCCCTAGATCTCACAGCACACAACCACTGCCTTGGAGCCTCTATATCATCATCTGTAATTGCTGGCACATGCCAACTACCATTCTCAGATTCCTGCAATTGCATAACAAAAAGTTATGTTACTATATGTTTCCCTTTCAAAGCCACATTTAAACCAAACACCACAAAATACTAGTGTGAGTACGATTTGATCGTTAGCAACTAAACTATCTAGCACAGATGCAATAAAGTATGAAATTATTTAGTTATAACTACATATTATTTAAAAAAAAAAAAAATTGCATCAGACAAAGCGTATGGATGGTGTCATAACTAATCCCAAATTCTGAGGCCGGAAGCAGTTTAAAGATCACTGATATTTATAAATGGTTAGATGTCAAAAATTGCCTGAACAGCTCACCTGGATGACAATTGAATAAGGAGGAGGCATGCACAGGTCAAGTCCGTTCGAGGAGAACGCCAATCGAACCTGCAAATTTATCAACAAAAACACTAAAGTTTCATCTTTGCTTGTTTCATAAATAACATGAATAATCAGAGTTTATTGGGTTCATATGAAGTTTTGCTTCGGATTAAATCTCAATGGTTTAGCTCAACAGTGGAAAATACACTTGTTACTAGGATACACCTTGTTCAGGCCTTAAAAAGGTACTTCAACCTCTAAAACCTCAACAAAACTTCTCATGTTCCGCACACAACAAGAATATACAAAACAAGAGCAGGATTTCATGAATAGTGTAAACACAATGTAAACATCAACACATGCTTATTACAAAAAGGTGGTAATACCTGATGCTTTTCCTTCCATCTTGGGAAAAATGAAGTCCCTAGCAACTGGAATAAGTGATCCCTCATCTCATCATTCGTCAACAATAAACATTTGGAGCTAACAGCTGCATATAACCAGTACCTGTAAATAAGAGTGTGAAGAAACTTCTGACAAAAAGAATAAACAAAAATATCCTAATTGTATAGTTAAAATAGCCCATATTGAGGTCATGTATATATTCCATAAATCTAAGTTTGTACAAACATAATTTTTCTTAATGAATATGGCATTCAATCACTATAACTTTTAACATAATTTTTTCCTGTTTAAAAATATCAAACTGTTTGTTTCAAAAAATATTTATATCAAACTGTTTGTTTCAAAAATATATATATCAAACTGTTACTTAGTGCAATATCTATGTTTTCAAAACTCATTGATCTGTTAAATCTTATGCCTTAAAAATCAGTTGGTCTACTTAGACTCAATCATTGAAGTAAAATTCAATAAAACTTAGCACAGAGAACAAAGTAATCAACAAAAACGCAATTTGTAAAACTCAATCAAGCCATTACCAAATGAGACTTACCAGTCATCATTAGAGCCAGGTGGGGTAACATAAAGTGAATTAGCTGCTTTCCACATCTCTAACAGCTTCTTGTTCTTAGGATGCTGAGCAGGACCACCAGTTGCACGACTTTTATGCAAAATAACAAGCGGCATTCTCTTTGATGGACTCATTTGATGTAACTTATTTACAGCTGTTTTAAGCTACAAGGAATAAAAAATAAATAAATAACCATCAAAAACCCCATCTCAATAAATGATTAATGGAAATTGAAAAAGTTCCGTCTGAAAGCTTATCCTCGTCATTTTTTCTTACCTGGTAAAAGTTGAAATCATGTTGATCAACAAGACTCACATTGGCACCATCTATAACTGCGTCAAATGGACCATGTTGATCAAGCCATTCCTGAACAGTTTAGCTTCTAGATAAATAAGGATATCACTGGAAACATTTTATATAGAACAATAACAACAACTCATATTACAATTTTAAAACTACATTTGCTGCTAGCAAGGAATACAATTATTTCTCATCTAGAACTTACATGATTCAAGCAAAGTGAAAGGACTAGCAAGTGAAATTCATTGCAGATTCATATGCATAAAAAGAGTACATTACTTGAGTGTCAGAACCATAGAGAAACATGAAAGACGATGTCATACCTGGAACCTCTTAAAATCATTCTTAACCTCTCTTTGGCAAGCCAAGTTGCTCAATGAGCTGGCAAAGTTTTCTGTTTCCCTCGGATCAATATCAATACAAACAAGCTTCTCACCGCAAGAATGGCAGACACCCTTCTCATTCGTCTGAGTCCTAGCTACCCTCCATTTCCCACTCCCCAGCCACCCTTGCCCATGCCACCCACCTCCACCTCTAACTACTCCATCTCTTACCTTGCTCACATCCCAATTTACCTCCCCAACTTTAGTAGCATCCTCTGAGCGAAACCAATCTTCAATAATGCCCAAGGTTGAGTCTGTGACTTGCCGCACTGAGGCTCGCAACCGGTGCAGCATCTCATACACTTTGTCTGCAATCCTTGCATCAGCACTAATTTTCAAAAGAGCAGCAAGCTCAGGTTCTTCTGCTACCACTCCAGATTCAACCATGTGTGCATCAACTTCATAAGCTTTATGTGCATTCCCCATCTTGCAGAAGCCAAACAAGGCCGGTCCATATGACCTCAACTTTGGTGGTATATTAAAAGCCTTCATTTGCTTCACTAAGTCAAATGCCATTTCAGGGTCTTCCTTCGCAGCAGCCAGCCTTGCCAAACTCGTAAATGTGGCCTCATTCGGAACGACCTTGTTACTAACCATATGCTGAAAAATCTCAAAACCCCTTTCAAGGCCCAAATCCGAGGCATTTGCATTATTCCCATCTCCACTTGATTCAACACCAGAACCAGAAGAACATAAATACAACAATACATTAAAATGGTGTAAGATAAGCGCAACGCCATTACTCCGTGCCTCATCATACAACCGAAGGGCTTCAACAACATCCCCACGCTTGGAGCACATATCTAGCTTGTGTCTAAGCACTCCCTCAGGTGATTCCCGACGTGCTTTCTTCTTCGACTTATTCGACAAGGCAGCCGTATTAGCAACCGAAGATTCATGAACTGATAATTTTTTCGAGAGTGCTGCAGTGCAGAAACGGGTCCTTGTATTCATACAAAAGCAATTCTGCTGGACATAAGTGACAGGTTTGGTTAAGTTGTATGGACTGCAACGTACTAGTGGCTGGTATGCGCAGCAACTACTCTGATACATTAACAACAAGGGGATTTTGGAGAAAAATGAAAAGCTCCCACGTAGCATCCGCCTCCACTACTATTATTCTCCCCAGCTGTTTTCCCAGATGAACAATTTACAATTACAAATACAACTATAATCCAGGAACAAATACAATATACACAAAATAAGATAATTCATCTGCAGTCAATAAAAACCATATGTATACAAAACCACCCTTTTATACAACAATTACAAAGTGATTTCTTCAATGCATGCAAGGTGTTCGATAAAATGGCCCAGAGAAAAAACGCGTGATACATATCAAAACAGAGAGATTCAAGTATAGAAACCGAAACCCATTATAGCAAAAACATCAGAAACAAGACATATAAGAAGAAGTTCGAGAACTAACCTGTGAGTGTGGAGCGCACATGAAGTTGAAACCTCCTTATCGAAATTTGAAACAGATGTTTGCTTGAAGAGGTTCGATGGTGTTATCTTCGGCTTCAAAGTTGATGGGCTTGGGCTTGGGCTTTTTTCCAAGTTGTTGAGTTTTTTTGGGCCATGTCATCGACACCCTACCAATATTTTTTTGACACCCTTTTTTAAAAAATTGCACAATTATTAGATGTAATTATGTAAGATCTGCGAAGACAACACCATTATTAGATGTAACATTAGTGGGATGCATAGCTTTTGTGCATAGGGGGGGCAGGCTTCAGGATACTATTCCTCAATTCCTCTATAGTTTGGAAAATGTCCTTTCCTATATGGCTGCAGAATCTGACAACTTTGGATGTAAATGCCCTTGCTGGCTCTACTCCCACCACTGCTTGTGATGTTGGTTAATGAAATCATCCCTCTTCTCAAAAAAACAAATAATAATAAATAAATAAAACATTAGTGGGATGCCAATAATAGAGGCTTCATCTTTTTCTAGTAGTAAGTATATGGTAATCTCCCGGTTCCATACTATGTGGGAATATGTAATTGATGGATAATCATTCGACGTAAATTGATAATCACATTATTTTCGTGTAAATTTTTTTTTGATATTACAGATATAAGTACAATTATCGAAACCTTCTCAATAATGTCTTTATGGTACAACTCATAACATAACATTTTATTTTTAACTCTACTTCCTAATAATAATGAGAGAAGAATTTACACTAAACGGGTAGAACTATCTTTCAACTGAAAAAAATTTATAAATAGATTATTCATATATAAGTGGATTAAGATAAAATTATCCACTTTTTAGTGGACTTAGATATCTGAATCTTGTATTGCCATGGAGAGCACAGATGAGTCGGTCAACATGCCAAACCGTGAGTTCGTGAAATACGTTTAGAATTTTTTGTTTTTTTTATATAAAAAAAAAAAAAAAAGTTAAAATAAGAATATTTGTTTACCATTACTGTTCCAACCTCCCTGCACTAAGGCCGATGTGCTTGGGCTTTTTCGACCTGGGCTCAGCTTGGGCTTTTGCGACTAGGCTAGGATTTTTTTCCATTTGTTGAGTTATTTTATAAAAACAATATTAAATCTTATAAATTAAACATTTTTTAAGTTATTATATACGATACCATTAGAGTTTTCTTAACAATTTGAGGTTGTTAAGATTAAGTTGAAATCAACTAAATATCAACTACTCTAAATATGTGGTTCCATACTATGCAAGGTAGAATGATATTTAACATAATATCTAATGTGATTAAATAATAAAAAGCACTTATATATTCAGTCTGGCAAGTGTCAATTATTCAGGTTCGAGTCTTTACTACCATAAGTGGTATCTCGAAAATGATATTACATTGAATATCAAAGAATTGCTATGAATTAAAGTTAGAAAAATAGGCATCAATACAAGATGCAATTCTAATTTTCTAATTTCTATTTTAATGTCCATGTATGTATTAATAGTATAAAAGAACCACACATCTACAATTTTGATGTTATGCATAATTATAAACAACATTATAATGTGACATGACCCTAGAGATCTATCAGGTTTCAATTCACGGAGAATAAAATAAGTTGATAGCATGAATGTGTAGCGGGACCTTATGGTGTCCACCCATGTGGGAATGTGTACTTTGTCGAAAAATTTGAATGACATATCATTTGAAGAACGTAATTTTACTTTAAAGTAGAGATATTAAATTAGAAGTGTTAAGAATTATTTGCATTCAAAGAATAAAATTTAAGTACAAAATATATCATGAAAGTTGAGGTGGCTCAGTGATAAGTTATTTATATACACTTTAGAGTAATTTTAAAATTTTGAATAACATTTCATAGTTGCAACTTTTTCGAGATCCTTTTCTATTTAAATAACCCATGAATTTTGATGCTAATCTTTTTTAAAGTTGTCAACCAACGAATTACAAATTTATCAAAACCTATAAAAATTAATCACTATTTATATGATTTAAATATTTATTTTCATAACAATAAATAATTATCTACAAAAAGCACGTAAAGTGCATTTGTCAGAATCTAACTCCTACCACGTCACTTGGTTGCTAGCGCCGTTGGTGGGCGTCAGCAACCCCCATGCCTCCCTTTATAAGAGGTATGGGTTCGACACCCCTGCAAGATCCAAATGTGTGTGTGTGTGTTATATATATATATAATATAATATATAATATAATATTCATATAATAATTATAATGATTGTAGTCTCTCATCTTTGTGTGGGTTGATCTTCCACCTTCATGTGGATCTCTCCTCCACCTCCGTGTGAGTGGATTCCTCCCAATTGGAAGTAGTTTTTCATATCGTGTCACTAGTGTTCTATCCCGATTGATCCCGATAATACTCTGAGTCTGTCTTAGGCACCATTCTTGTACTCAAAAAAAAAAAAAAACTCCTACCACTAAGGTTAATAGGGAGGTGTATCGTCACAAGTGTTATTAGGAGGGAATGTATAAATTTGATGCTGCACATTACACTGGTGAAAGCTTTCCTAATGTTACGTTAGCAGCAAGTTTTTCTTCTAATAACTTGGAAAGATGCCCAATCTCCTTTAACGTTGTACGGCGCAAGCTTTTCTTCTTGTTCTTTTTTACATTTTTTAATGTAGGAGCAAGCTTTTCTTCTAATAACTTGGAAAGATGCCCAATAATTGAGTTATAACTGTGAAACGTTTGACTTTTCCATCTCTCTGTATATTATAGTAATATTATGAACAGAAAATAGTTCACCAACTTTTTTATTTTTTTAATCTCTTAAATTATTACATCTGAAAAAGATGGGCATTAGCGTTATTAATTAATCTGTATGATAGCCAGTGTGACAGCTTATATGATTATTATAAGGATGATAAGTCTTTGGTGAAAATTAATGGCTTGATTGATATGATAAAGCAACATGCCTATTGTATGTAGTATCATCTATTCAAAACATTTTGTCTTATGCAATATAATCAATCATTTGAGGTAGACTTTGTTCACTGCTGAGTTATATGTATTTTCATTTCTCCCCTCTGATAAAAATAATCATTCCTCCATTACAAAAATTGTAATGAGCATTGTAACTTTTAGACGTAATTTTTAATCTCCATTATGTGGTGTTACTTTCACATATTAACTTTGAAACTTCTCCAATTTAAAGTAATTTTGAGTCTTAGACTTCACGTTTAGGTCCACATTTTCAATCTATAGTAAATGTGATGGTTGTGTTCAAAATTCAATACAGATGTGAGATGTTATGGGTGTCTCACTCATGTTAACATTTCATTTTGTGGTTTATGCAGAGTTGCACGTGTCTATTTTTTCGATCATTAAATTCAGATTCTTCTCTAGAAGAACAACAAAATAAAGTTACACATTACAATTTCCTTTTAACCGTTTAAGATGAGATGCAAATCAGAATAAATGTAACTGATGATAAATGTTAGAAATCTTAAAAACAAAACATGTGATCGGGGCATTCCCACGATTAGCATGTGTATGCACAACAAAACAAAACATAGCAAAAAAAAGTCCAACATTGGTATGAAGTTGCTATATTGGTATGCACAGTTAAAAAAGAAAAAAATAGACCACGTTTTCTTTTCTTTTCCTTTTTTTCTTTTTTTGAATTTTAATAGACCACACATTTACAATTTCAAGTGGAGTGATGCAGTGACACACTCTCTCTTAATCGTTATTCCTTTTAAACAATCGATTGTAGATTCAAACTACAAGTCTTACATGGATTGTGGGTAATCTTTTCACTTTGTGAGAGTTATCCCTCTCATTTTTGAAAGTTTAATTCCGAACTATGATTTAAAATCATAAATCTAAGAGTGGTGGCAATGATACTTGTAGCATATAAAAAGTAACATAAAATAGACCACACATCTACATCTAGAATCTTCCCGAAAAAAAAAAAAAATGAAGAGGTTCTCATGAAAGTGCGAGGGACCTCACGGCGTCCACCCATGTGAGAACGTGTACTTAGTCAAGATTTCAGTGACAGAGTCTTTTGAATTGGTAAATAATTTCAGTGACAGAGTCTTTTGAATTGGTAAATGCCCTTCTCCTTGAAGTCCTTAGTCAAGATTTCAGTGACAGGGTCTTTTGAATTGGTAAATGTCCTTCTCCTTTTAAGTAGAGGTATCAAATGACAACATTAACTAACAAGGGTAAATGTGTAATAAATGATAGATAGAAATATCTATTTTAAGGATATGATAAAAGCAATGCAGACCTTCAATTTTTAATAAATAACAATATTTTTATTTTTCATTAGTATCTATCATTAGACATTCTCTTAACATATGTATTAAGGGTACATATTATAAGAAATCTTAAACTAATGCTAATGTACGTATTAAAAAAAAACAAAAAACTTTTATCAACTAATCATATTCTAATTAAAGTTTGAAGTGACTTAATGACAAACAAGTTGTGCCAATATTAATATGAGATAGTAGGTTTAAGTGGTATCGTTCTCGCTCAACTCAATTGTATATCATTCTCCTTCAACTTCTAATTTGTTAAAACTTTAACGAATAAAACAAACTTATAGATAATGAATGTTACTCAAAAATTTCTAAACCTTACTTATGTTGCTTGCTGCTTAACTAGTATAGTTCCAATTAAAAGTCTATCAAATTTTTTTGCTTTTTCCTTTTAACCAAGGGGGCCCTGTATTTTCTTTGAATCATTGAATTTCAGCCTAACACGTGGTTGTCCAATCTGTACCACCATTGTTGAATAATTGCCCTATTGATAATTGAAGAGGCAATGAGTGCTTGACACGTTTTTTCAGACAATTTCGAAATGGTTTCATTTCATTTTCCGCTTTAACCGAATTCTCGCTATGTGAATTGTGATTGAGTTTCCCACTTTTGTTTATGTTTTTGTTTCTTTTCTCTTTTTTTTTTTAATTTATTTTTTGGTGGTTCTATGAACCTCCATGTGCTCAATCAGGCAGGAAAGTTCATATGTCATTGTCTACTTGTCTTGTTGGATACATTGTTGACTCTTCGATGTCTCTAACTTTGTAGTTATTTTTAAAATTTGCATGTCATTTCACTTCATGTCAGATAAGTTTTTGGAGCTTCGTTAAAATGTGTAAGCCATGAAATTTGGTATTGGTTTTCGACTTTGGAAAACTTTCCCCTTTATTATATCAGGTTTTTCTTCCAACTTGAAAAGGCTCAAATTTCAAAAAAGAGAGAAGGTTCAAAATATTTGAGAAAATGTAAGCCATTTGAATTTACCATAAAATCAACATTACACTACTACATTATAAACAAAAAGCACCATTTTAAAATGATTATTTTTATTTTACAATTACAAGAAAATTGACATTACTTATTAAACTCTGTTGAATCGTATCTTGATTAAATATTACATATGCCGTCCGAAAATTTACTTTTATAACATCGGTTTAGAAATCTCGTATCATAACACACTCTTATAATATTGAAAGATATTTACCACTACGTGCTAACAATTTGGCATAATGAGATTTAAATCTCTATTACTTATGTAAACAACAAATTCACTAACCATCTAAACTATGAGTATATTTGTTTTTTTTTGTTTTTTGTTTTTTTGTTTTTTTGTTTTTTTTTTGTTTTCCATTGAATCTCCATGGATGATTTTAATTTTATTTTTAATTTTTTGAAATAATTATAATATGATTGAAAAGCTAATGATAAGATGTTTATACCTGTTAAAATTAAAAATTGTATATGCTCAAAAATTTACTCTTATAATAATAAGAGAAATCTATTTCTATAGATTTCTCAGTGGAACTTGAACCCATCATAGATGTAAAGGGAGAATGTACTAATTACTTGAGTTATAGATAGATATATAATAGATTGTATTAATTGTCTTGTGACATTTTCATATTTGTATGATAGTAGGATATGCTATATAATGTAGTTTCAAAGATAAAAATATATATCTAATGTGATGGGTCAAAATATCAAATCTATATAGTAATGCACTTAGATCTATTCTTATGATATTAAGAGAAATCTAATCATACGTTAACATAATAAAACTCCTCATACATATTGATAAATAATAACAGTGGAACTAGAACCAATACGAATGTAAAGGGGGAATACACTAATTACTTTAGTTATAGGTAGATATATAATAGATTGTATTAATGATCTTGTAACATTTTCATATTTGTATGATAGTAGGATATGCAGTATATTGTAGTTTCAAAGATAAAAAAACATAATGTTGTTAGCTCCCCACAATTCAATTGGCCCAAATTATTTGAATTCCAATTAATTGTAATTGTGCCCAAAGTCAAGCTCATAAAATAGCAATTCCTCTTGAAGAGGTAGCCCAAATTTGACTATCCAGAAAATTGGGCTAAAAAATATTGATATTGCCACTACTAAGGGGCAGGAACCAGGGTCAAAGAGAAACCCATTTTAAATAAGTAGAAAATGTCCTTGACATCAGTATATCAGCTATCCCGTTGGGAAATCAGATAAGTCAGGCTTAGGTTTAAAACTTGGCTGATGCACTATAGGAGCAGCAAATATCAAGAGGTAGGTGGGAAAGAGGAAAGGTGTTGAACAGGCCACGTGGAACATCAACGTGACCAACAAATAAAGAGGAGCAGTGTGTCCCACAAAGCTAAGCCAGTCAAACTCAAAGTAAGAAACCTGGGAAGGGTGAAAGTGACTGGACAACAGGGTGCAGACGACATGACATAGAAGAATGAGCTAATGGAGGATAAAAAGGGAGCTAACTGAGGAAAATGGAGGGAAAGGGATTAACCCTGGAAGGCCAAGATACTATAACTATCACACCACTGTTCAAGAGAATGTAAGCAATCCAAGAAATATCATAGAGTCCTCTGATGAGCAAAAAAATCCTCCAAATGAGATTTCTCACAAACATTAGCTGTTATTTTGGGATTCTCACCATATAATGATCTAGATTCTCATTATTTCTTACCATCATGCTCCTTTTATATCTTCTACCCCTTAGCATAATTGCTAAAGGGGTTTCCCTTCGAAAACCCCACCAACTTGAGTGTTGGAAAGTTTTCACCGATGAAACACCTGCGACCCCTTACCACTATGCTCATTTTGTAGGTAGCTGAAAGGAGTAACAACCATTTCGAGGGAGAATATCCCTTTTACGGAGGGAGCCCAAGTATCCAAAGGGATTTCGATAATTCCTCTCACCAAATCGAATCACCTTGATAACCTACTTTAATTTATTGTTGGTGTAATTTGGTGTGTCCATTTTTTGACATCAACAAATGTGATGGTTCAAAATAGGGTGGCTCTATTGCCACCTAAAATATTTCTTGTAACACTCATTTACTTTATGCACCTATATTAAAAAGATAAAATTATATTTTTACTTTCTACACCCTTTAAAATACCAAAACATTCATTCAATATTAATGATAATTTTAATCTCTTTTTTTTATTAAACCTATTTACAACACCATTCTAGTTTTTTGTCAGTGTGATTTAGATTTAAGTGTTTCTAATATGATCCCATATGACTTTTATCTAGGTTATTGTTCCTATATCTTTCATTGTATCTTCTTCTTTGTCATTTCTTATTCAAGTTTTTTATTTTTTGTTGGTTCGGTAGTTCTTTTTTTTTTTTAGATATTTCATCTATTAAATTTGCCTTCGATAGAATATCCCAAAGAATATTGCTAAGTACTGTGGTGATTATTTTCAAAACAAGGTGCTGTCAAGATTTTTTTTTTTTTTTTAATTTGAAAGAGTACTGCTGAGATTTTGTTCGGACAAAAATAAAATATAATTCATTAAAGTGATAGAGCAATTTGAACACCTCATGCTCTAGTGCATTTAGACACTTGGAATAAAAGTAATAATTTGTGATTTCAAGTTTCAAACGATGCTTGTGCGAAAGAAAAAAAGAATGTTTTATTATTTAGAGTGGTTTTGGAATAGTTTTTAAATAAACTACAAACAAGTTAAAAATTGCCACAACTATGCTTTGAGATATGGATATATATATATATATATATAAAAAAAAACTTTTTTTTTTTTTCATTTATTAACTTGAACAGCAAAAAAAAAAAAAAAAAAAAATTGCACCATTCATTTGAAACTATCAGATCATTTATCTTAAAAAATTGATGTATTAAGAAAAATCCAAATATAAAATTTCAAAGAATGAAACTATTTTTAAAGTGTTTGATTTACATTTTTGGTATTATTATACTGAAATTCTCCAAAAACAATAATTATTTATTAAGTATATATTATATAATAAATTAACGCTCTGGAAATTGTTCATTAATTTCAAATATCTACTGTAATTAATAACCCAAAAAAGGGCAACCCCAACTAAAAAAAAAAAAGCATGTTTTGATATCATGATATAATTTGAGTTTTACGTTTTTATCACGTCAAGTATGGTCAAAGCCATATGAAGTGAATCTCCACCACGTGAAATGGAGGACCATCGAATCCTTTTCACATGCAGCTGCACCGAATCAATATAAAATTATCCAACCACAGATTCAAAATCTAACATTTTTTTTTTTTTTTTTAATTCTATGTGGTACACTCATCATACATTTATATTTTTCAGATTCCTGAAATCTAAAATCCAAGATAAGCTAACTACACTTGAATTCAGGATTGAAGATGGTCCCAATTTATCTTATGTTATATTTATATATAAAACTAACATGTCTTCTTGATAGACACACCCATTGACAAAAGCTAATAACAAGTCAGACTCTTACTTACATCTCAACTTGTAATTTTCTTTTTTAATAATTATAAAGTAATTGGATACAAATTCTTAGAGATTTGTTGGGATTTTCCAAAATTACGTGTAAATTGGGGATATACTTTCATAACATTAGGGGATATGTATTTTCAACGTATTAGAGGAAAACTTTTTATACTTACTGATAAATAAACATTATGGAAGGCAAACCTTTATTACAGTTGTGATGGATTAGCAAACTAGCCATTGGAATTATTAGTAAATGTAGATGTAAAATGTGATTTTATTTTACATAATTTATGACAAATGAGATATTATTATAATTAAGTTGGTTAATGATAATATCATATTGCCTCTTAATGGATGAGGTTGTGCCCATTCACTAAAATGTTGAGGGTTCAATTCCTACCACGTGCAATTTACAAATGCTTTTAAGAGTTGTTTGTTCTTTTATCGTGGAAATTATTATCACCCTATTATAAGAGTATCGTGGAAATAGTTATTTTTCAATTATAAGAGTAAACATACGAATCATATAAATAATTATTGATTCTTCTAAGGCCCTTTTGTTGTCAATTTTAAATAATAATAGGAACTTATAAATTAAAATAGAAATTGAGATACCTAATATATTATTTGTTAAATTGGACCAACCGAAGGTCAACTTAAAAATGTAATTTTCAACTTTCCAAGTTAGTTTAACTAAAAGTATTAAACTAGTAACTTTACATGCACACAGTTCTAATCGAAACTATAATTTTACAAATTGATGTGAAAAACTATCACCTAACTTTACATATCTAGTGTCGGCACTGGTCCTACATAGACAGTAGGATAAAAAAAAAAAAATCATACTTGGACGTAATTATCTTGTATACTTAAACCCACTTAGGTAATATCATATAGCCTTAATATTGCATTATATAATAGAGTTTAAATACTTTACTGATTTGATAAGTTTATTCATCAATAACAACTCTTGGATGACTTCAAGTGTGTTGATGCGGTAGACACCAACCTACCTACCTCGCACTCTAACACACACAAGAGTTAGGCTCAAGTGTCAATCATACAAAAACATGTGACAATTTTCTAACTTAAAATATGGATCGACCTTTCTTATATTTGAGAGTAGTCATCCCAATCATACGATAAAGTCTTATTTCAATTAGTTATTGGTAATTATTTACATTGAAACTAGAAGGTCAAAAATAAAAAAATACTCATAAATATTATTTTATAAATATTTTTATAATCAATCTAAAAATTATTATAATTTGATATATTTATTCGATCAATAAAATAGTTACACTCTAAGTGACTTTAATTATTAAAAAAATAATAAACCAAACAACGCTCGTGTTTACTTGCAGCCTTGAAAAAGGTTCCTAAAATCAAAAAGGATAAGAAAAAGCAGGAAAAAGGACGTGAGGGAGATGGTGGTGATGGTGATGAGGTGGTCCCAAAGTAGGCATCAAATGTGGTTCACATATCACGAGGGTGTGTACTGTTGAATTGTTTTCGTACATGGAGAGGACTTGGCCCAGCATAGCCCAACGCAACATCAAAGATTGTTGATAATTTTCTGGCTGTTATCTCTCCAAGAAATTTCTCTTCATGGACTTTTGTGTCTCCTCGCTTCGAGGTCCCCCGTCAATTCTCCAATGTAAAAGCTATGAAATTGTTGCACTTCCCTTTTTTCTTTTCTCTAAACTTCTCGATTTCATTAGTCCCTTCAAAATAAAAGTAGTGTTTGTTATTGATAGCTTGTAAGGTTTTTTTTGTTTTACATGATGTGATGATTGATTTTGTAATCGTTAAAGTAATATTGAACTGATCCAGTGAATGATACGCCATTGAGGACTAGGATTTAGTTATTTAAATTGCAAATCACGTTCTCATCGTGGCCTCTTACTCATCCTATATGAATTTGGACTAATCAAATAGTTTATAAATTTGATTGATGTGATCCATATCACTTATTTTAAGATTCAAATTTAGTTTGAACCTTTGGGAGTTGTCATTAAAAATCATTAATAATACAATTCAAATGATTACTCTTACAATCAGAAAAAGAACAACTCCTATTATGAAAATACTTATAATTTACATATTGTGTTTTAAATAACAAATGTGATATTTGAATCTCTAACTTCTTATAATCAAAGTGGATACTTAATCATCCATACTAAAGGGTGGTGTATTCATAAATTAGAAGTTATAAGTTCAAATTTCATCAATAACACATTTTAGAAACAATTGAATCAAACCCAAACCAAACCAATACAATCCTATTGATAAGATCGTCTAATTACCATACCTAATCGAACCAAACTCATATTAACACTTTTCAAACCAATAACAATTCGATTGATCAAAACCTAATTACTATTTCAAACCAAACCAAATCAATATGATTCTACACTATCTCTTAACACACAAATGATTGTATACTTTCACATATTTCATAAGATTAGACGTTCGATTCTTGTTAATCATATATTGCAATTTGTATAAGTAGTTGTTTCACATTTATAAAAGTGAATATCTAAATCATATTAATGATGTGTCTACTTCAATTAAAGGAATCAGAAGGAGAATCAAAATAATTTGGATTCGAAATGATGTATCAAAATCAAAATAAGTTATTTACTTCAATTATAGAAATCATAATCAAAATCGAAATCGGAATCAGCAGTATTCTCATTGAACTGTTTACTTTACTTTTGAATCAATCGAAATAGATTAATTGTAAGTTACAAAAACATCATTAATTAAAATTATTTATTAATTACAATATGCAAAATATTATTTAAGATGTAGTGTTATAATTTTGTAATATAACTTTTTATAATAGACTAAAAAAATGAACTTTTTTAACAATATTATTGTAAGCATATTATGTATCATTTTTTTTTAAAGAATATATTGTGTATATATATTGTATATCAAGACGTGATTTTTATATATATATATATATAAAATGAATTCTAAATTTGCTCTGCTTTTTTAAATGTAGTAGCTTGGCAACCGTGTCAATGGTAGTAACAACTATCATTAATATGTAACATTCTTCAATTCATCATAAATTTTGAGTGCTCACTACAGATCATTGAAATAAAATATATCACTTTGCATTAGTACACTTCTTTTTTTTAAAAAAAAAACTTTTAGCATATATAAATATTCGTATTTATAAATAAAAAAAAAACAAAGTACAATAAATTAATTAAACAACAAAACTAGAATTATCAAAAAAATATATATATTTTTTAAAGAATTGTATAAGGGACTTTTACATTGATTTGAAAACAAGAATGAGTTTCCAAGTGGGGTAAGGGGAATGAGATTCTCATTCCATAACCCCAAATTGATGTGGAACTTATATTTTCATTTTCATTACCAAATATATTTTAAGCAAGTAGACATCATCATCAATCCAATTCCTCATTTCCAATTTAATAGTCCCGACGGACTTTTAATTTGTTCAATATTGTCTTTAAGGGTGTTTTGCACCTTTATGGTGTCAAAATTAGCTCCACTTAGAGCACCAAATTGCAAACTTCAATACCAGGTTTGATGTTGGATTTTATGACTCACTTTATTTATTTGTTTGAAATGCCATATAATGGCCCTCTTTACTCTTCTACGACAATATTGTTTCCTTTGTGTCCTTTATATATTTAATATATCTATATAATTTGATTAATAATTTAAAATACAAATTAAATTATTATAAAAATATATACAATTGAAAGTATTTCGTTGAAATATTTAAAATTAGTGTAATATTGAATATATTTTTAATTTTTAAAAATATGTTATAAATATTATATTAATATAAATGTATATAAAAATTTATTATCTCAATAATTACTAGATAGAAATTAATTAATATTGGTTAAAGAATATTTATTGTATATTATTTGAAAATACCTTTTATACTAATTTGAAGAATTAATTAATTTGAATTGTGTACAGAATATTCATTGAAATTAATTAAATTTGAAGAATTGTGTATAGAAATTAATTAATATTGTTTGAAGAATTGTGTATAGAATATCATTTAGAAATACTTTTTATACCAATTTGGAGAATTAATTAATTGGAATTATATATAGGATATTTTTTAAATTAACTAATTTTGAAGAATTGTGTATGAAAATTAATTAATATTGGTTAAAAAATTGTGTATAGAATATTTTTTGAACATACCTTTTGTATTAGTTTGGATAATTAATTAGTTTAAATTGTGTAGAATATTCTTTGAAATTAACTAAATTTGAAGAATTTTATATAGAAATTAATTAATATTAAAATACTTTTTATACCAATTTAAAGATTAATTAATTAAAATTGTATGTAGAACATTTTTAGAAATTAACTAAACTTGAAAAATTATGTATAGAAATTAATTAATATTAATTAAAAAATTATTTATAGAATCAATTAATTTAAATTATGTAAATAAATTTGATGTAAAAAAATTTGGTATCCCTCTACAATAAAAATGACGTCGAATTTGGTGTCCTGCTGACTACGGTCAAATTGGAGATGATCAAAGAAGTGGGTTGGACACCTGGATCCATAAATTGTGGATCTCTTTTCTCTCTCTGTCTCTCTTCCAAACACACAAAGGTGCTGTCTTGTGCATTGTCTCTTGCCTACGGAACTTACTCTGTGGTCGCACGCCCTCTGTCCCTCTCTCTCTCTCTATATGTCTCTCTCTCTCAAATAATTGTCGCTGCGCACATCCGTACCACGCTAATCCTCAACCACACCCAGCACACCCCTCCTCCACTCCTCTCTTACCCTCACCTCTTTATATATCCCCACCTCCCACGACCAACCGCACAACACACAAAAAAGAAATAAAAACGGTACCCCATCAAAACTTGCTCTTCAACAACCGAAAAAGATCCAAACTTTGTGCGTGATTCTTGCTCCCCGACTCCAAACCTCATCTGGGTGTGATCAAATTTTCAATCTTCAGCTTTTGTTGTTGCTGTTTTCGGGGTAGTACCCAGGAAAGAACAAGTTGCAGACATCACGGCTATACACAGAGTAACTCGGCCTCTACTTCATGTCCGAGCAGTACGACGCAAGGGTTGTGTGACCGACACCTCCAACCCTTCGCCGCACGGCGGTCGTGGAGCCCTCCCCTCCGACGGCGGCAGCCCTTCTGACCTCCTCTTCCTTGCTGGCGGCGGCTCCTCCTTCCTCTCTGTCTTTTTTTTAGCTTAGATCAGTCTTTTTCGTTTGTTGTTTCTAAGTTTTCATTAGAGTCTTTCTCCAAGTCTTTGTTCTTTTTAAAAGAAAGATTAGATCTTGCTTTTGCCTTTGTTGTTGTTGGTTTTGGTTGTGGTCTTCTCGTTGTTGTGTTCAAAAGTGTTTAAAGATGTTGAGGATCAAGAGGGTGCCAACCATTGTTTCTAATTACCAGAAAGAGGAGGCTGAAGAGGGTGCTCGTCGTGGAAGGGGTGGCTGTGGGAGGAATTGTCTCAACAAGTGTTGCATTGAAGGTACTTTTTATGCTTTCTTGTCTTGTGTGTATAAATATTTGTGTGTGTTCTTTTTATGATTTTGATATATTGGGTGTTTTTAGATTTCGACATATGTGTTGTTTTAAGATTTTGAGATGTGTTGTTTTTTGCGATTTTGAGGGCCTGTTTGTGGCTTGCTTATAGAAGGTTTTTTTTGTGCGTGTGTGTTTAGGTGCAAAACTTCCTTTGTATGCTTTCAAGAAGGTGAACCAGACTGAAACTGAAAAGGGTGTGTTTGGACATGAGACTAAGGAGGCTCCGGTTGAATTTCTTGACGCGCTCCTTCTCGGGGAGGTATGTATTTATTGAGAGATTTGAAGAAGATTGAATAGGGTTTGGTTTGTGTTTATTTTTAGTTGATGTTGAACTAGTTTGTGGTTTGGTTTGAAGTGGGAGGATCGCATGCAAAGAGGGCTCTTTCGCTATGATGTCACTGCCTGCGAAACCAAGGTATTTTTCGTGTTCCTTTGTTATTTTTCGTTGATTGTTTTGTATGTAGCATGTGACTGTAAAAGGAAGTTGTTCTTCTGGGGAGAACTGGATGTGTGGCTAGTTTAGATTTGGGGTTGAATCGAGGTGATTTTGTTGTTACGTGGTTTAGGTGATTCCTGGTCAGTATGGTTTCATAGCCCAGCTGAACGAGGGCCGCCACCTGAAGAAGAGGCCAACTGAGTTCCGTGTTGATAAGGTCCTCCAGCCTTTCGATGGGAACAAATTCAACTTCACCAAAGTCGGGCAAGAAGAGGTGCTCTTCCAATTTGAAGCTAGTGAAGATGGTGAATCCCAGTTCTTCCCAAATGCTCTCGTCGATGTTGAGAATTCTCCAAGCGTTGTTGCTATCAATGTATGTTCTTTCTCCTTAATTTAATGTCTCAGCTAGAGATTGTGGATACTTGATATACAGTGGGAATCTAATAATTTTGATTTTATTGTGCACTGTCTAAGAAAGCAAAATTCTTCTGTAAGTTGTAGAAAAGCTCATTTAAGCAAGAGTTATTGTTTGATAATTTTGTTATGGTATAAAATCTAACAGGTCAGCCCTATTGAATATGGGCACGTGTTGTTGATTCCTCGCATTCTTGAGTGCTTGCCACAGAGGATAGACCGTGACAGCTTCTTGCTTGCGCTGTACATGGCCGCTGAAGCTGGAAATCCCCACTTCCGCGTGGGGTACAACAGCTTGGGTGCATTTGCTACCATCAACCACCTTCACTTCCAGGTTTATGTTTGCTTAAATTTGTTTCTCCGCGAATTTACAATTCAGATCTTGTCTCAAGATGTTTGTTACTTGTGTAGCAGTTGATAATTGAACTGCAAATCAATTAATTTTATTGCTGCAGGCTTACTACTTGGCCGTGTCCTTCCCGATTGAGAAGGCTCCCACCAAGAAGATAACCACTTCCGCTGGTGGAGTGAAGATCTCTGAGCTTTTGAATTATCCAGTCAGAGGTCTTGTTTTTGAGGGTGGAAATTCACTGCAAGATTTATCCAACACAGTCTCAGATGCTTGCATTTGTCTGCAAGACAACAACATACCTTACAATGTGCTCATTTCTGATTGTGGAAAGCGCATCTTCCTCTTACCACAGGTAAATAACATTTCAGAGCCATAATCGATGAAGTTTGTTTTGTCCACAATATGAGTGTGAACCGTTTTTATACCCTTTAGTTTATGACTTGCTTGATGACTGAACAGTGCTATGCTGAGAAACAAGCTCTCGGGGAAGTGAGTGCTGAGCTTCTGGATACCCAAGTGAACCCAGCTGTGTGGGAAATTAGTGGGCACATGGTGCTAAAGAGGAAGAAGGACTTTGAAGAGGCCTCTGAAGAAAATGCTTGGAGGCTGCTTGCGGTGGTCTCTCTCTCTGAAGAGAGGTTCCAAGAAGTGAACGCTCTCATCTTTGAAGCCATCGCCTGTGCCGACAATGCCAATGAGGATGTCCCCAAGGCCTCACATGGGGAGGCAGACGTGGATCCCCCATCTCTTGAGGAAGCGGATGCCATCAACAAAAGCTCCTGCCCTACCATGGTGCCAGGGACCCAAGAATGCCTTGTTCTGCAGTAAGAATATGGCTTGAGGGTCAGACCAGTGATGTCTACAGTTCCGGCGCATTTTATGGTAATGTGTAGTATATATATCCATCAGACTTTGCTAGTATTGTATGGATTGTGCTTGTAGCTTTGAATAAGCAAACTGTGTTTGCATTGCCACTTTTTTATGTGTTTCCTGCAATCAGCCTACTGGCTTGGTGATGTAATAGTTGTTAAATATATGCACTTTGTGATTATGTAAATTAGAGTGTTTGGTGTTTGTAATCTTATAGTGCTTCCATGTTTATGATCTTTGTTTCTTTCTACTTACAAATATTTGGTTGTAAGCCAAAGGTAGGACTTAGAGAACCAAAAGCATGTTAAAAAAAAATAGCTACAGATATTCCAGCAACTTGGTTATTCTTTAATTTATAATTTGCTTGTTTAGACGGATCTTTTCAATGATTCGGTGATAGAGATTCGAATCAATCGAAAAAAAGATTAATTAATTGATAATTTGTTTGTTTATATGCAAAGGTTCTTTTCTTTAATTCAATAATAGAGTCGAATCAATTGATAAAAGATTTGACTATCGTGTTATTAATTTGAAGGACTAATTGATTGGTGAAACGTCTTTAATTTTGCTTTTGATGTCACCCTCATGAAATATGGAATATTTCTCGGTCATATGATTACTAACTAACATCATAAATTTCAAGAATTTATAATGAAGAATAGCATAAGAAATAGTAGATGCTTTACGTGTACGAGTTTTATTCTTATTATAAAACTAGTAGGTCCTTTTTGAGTATAATTTAATCAAAGATTTTGGTTGAAAAGTTGGATTCAAAAATGATATGTTCAAACATCATACAAGTTACATAAGCAATTTGGCACCTGTGATGGAATCATGGAATCATTGGAATTTTATTCAACTGGTCCACTCTCAAGATTAGTACTCTTATATTAAAAAATTGTTAGAACAAGAACCTCCTATTTAAAAAATATAATAAATTATCTAAATTAATAATTTAGTCATATTTTTAATATACGTATCCTCGTGTCGCACCCCTTTTTTGAAAAAATATAATCCTCATGTTACACTCCTTTCAAAACAGAAAATAAATAAAACAAATGTTTTTAATATTTTGTTTGGTAAACCCACTCCAAAACCCTGTTTCAAATAAAATAAAGCATGCCACCAATCCTAGAATGGGAAGATTTCAAACCCAAAATCTCATACCTAACATTAAGAGACCTTTCTAATTGAAACAAGTACCTATGTTCTGCATTTGTGTTTGCATAAACTGTAACTAGAATAATTGTAGTGAATATAACTTTATATGTTTAATTTCTAATCTACATGTAAACTTTTGTTTTGAATAAAATTTTGGTTGTTATGGGAGAATTTTATTTGGCTTCCTAACTTATCACTTTTTTTACTCAAGTTTTGTATTTTTAAGCTTGTACAACCCCAGAAGTTGAAAAATAAATCAATTTGGGTTTTTGACCAAAACTTTATTGGTCAAAGTTTAATGGTTAAACTAGACGAAATATGGTTAAAGATGATATTGTCCATCTAACAACTCATTATATTCACAAGTATTCCTCACTTGACTTTGTAATTATTTTTAGTGCGTCGGATGCATCCTCAATGACTGCACCCTATAGAGAGTATATTTCAGAGCCAGATGATAATATAATTCAGCTTTATAACCACAAGTACACAACTTCAAACAGTATTGCCAGGTGAACACAAATGTTCTGGTTTGTTGGAGAGGTGTGAGAATCGAAGCAAAAGCCAAGACTACGGAACTGAAACAAAATAGGGAGATTCTCTGAAGAAGTAGATTTGATGGTGGACCGGTAAATCCTGAACAAAAAAAAAAAAATGGGATTGTTCTTCGTTAAAAATGCTATCCTGCCAAATGTCTCTAGTGTCTCCAATGAATGGTGCATTGGAGTGTGTAAAATCAGTGTGAATAACTGAGCCATTGCTACAGAGCTTGAAGTGACAATAACAAATTTTCGACTACATGTTTAGCAAGTAAATTCATATTCTCGCTTTGTGGATTTTTTAAGAAAATATCTAAAATTGATTAGGTCGTAGTTCAGGATTTTGATTTTGATTTTGGATGAAAAATTTCTAGGTTTATTTGGAAGAGAGAAAATTATAGAATATAGTGGTTATAAAGTTTGAGTTGAAGAAAAAGTGAAATTTGATGAAAATAAAAATTTTGTAACACTTATCATGAAAATCGCAATTTTTAAACCAAGTACCATTAGCTTTGAATCTTTGGCTAATGATTAACTAATTGAAGGGCCAAATTTGATGGATTTTTAAAAATTTAGAAATCACACAAGTACAAAATATACATTAAAGTTAAAAAAAAAACTATAAATCGTAATAAATTGATGGATTTTTTTAATATATCATTAACTCACACATCTGAAGAGTTGAATTATGCCCAATCCCCTAAACATCAACTCAATTCTAATAATTAAAAAAATAATAATAATAACATATATATTTCATAAATATTCTTAAAATGATTCTCTAGTACAACAGTAATAAATAATCATTCTTTCTATTTTCAAACAATGTTAAAATAAATTCCATATCATTCTCAAAAATAAAATAAATTCCATATCTAAAAACTTGCGAATTATATAATCTTTTAGTCTTATGGTAATGCCTCTTAACCACATCAAATAAAGTTACAAGTTTAAATCACATCTCCCTTACCCAAATCTGAACTAAAATACTTTTAAAGGACAAAAAAAAGAAACAATATTTTTTATTTTTAACAGTTTAATTAAAATTTTGTATAAATTATTGCTACGAAATTCAGTTAAGATCAACCATTGTACGAAATAAAGTCTCAATGAGAGATCTAGTTGACTTTTGAACCAATTTTTTCCGCAACATTTGTGTAAAAAATACTTCCTACGATAGTTAAACTTAACCGAATTCCACAACAATTATGCATATGTGGTAAAAAAAAATACAAATAACAATTTAAAAAAGGGTTATAAATCCTTTTTTTTAGAAATAAAATATTAAGGAAAAAATCCAAAAAAAACCAATAAGAAAAAAACAAACAAACAAACAACAACTCTTTATCAACTCCTAAGATCAATCCAACGGTGTAGAAAGCGCATGAAATATGAAAATTTTAACGTTGGGAAAAATTCATTTTTGTCCTTGATTTTTTTAAAATTGATAATTTTTTAAATATCTTTAAGATAATATATCAAACATCCCTAAATTTATAAAAAATTCATCATTTTAGTCCGTATTGTCAGTCAACCGTTGGTCAAATTGATGGTAAGAAGATTAAAATGGTAATCTTATATTAAAATTTCAAAAAAAATTCATTTTGGTCCCTAATTTTTAAAAAAATGATAATTTTTTAAATATATTTAATGTAATATATCAAATATCCCTAAATTTGTTAAAAATTCATCATTTTAGTCTTGCTAACTAGGTTTTAACAGTTAACGTAAAAAAAAAATACAAAAAGATCAAAATACCCTACTTTATTAAAAGTATATTTTTACCCTGATGCATTAAAATGTAAGATATTTGGAATGACCATTATACCATTCCATATAAAAATAAATTAGAATTGAAAAGACGAACATACCTTTATAATTATTTATTAATTCTTTTTAGATGCTGCATGTTGAGTGAATGAATTGTTTGTTGCATCGGATTTGATAGATTTTGATGGGTAAAAAAAATACATTTTTACCCTTGACATATAAAATCAAAATAATAACAATTTAATATTAATTTTTTTTTTATGGTAAAAACGATAACAAGAAAATGAGTTTAAAAGATGGTGTTATTGCTTGTTGGTGACTGCAATTTTGCTACCCAAATATTCCAATTTTCTTCTCTAATTTGTTTGTCCATTTTTTGATCTCCCAATTTTTGTGCTCCAATTTTTTACCTCCAATATTCTTATCAAATATCATCAACTCATAGCGGTACAAAAAATTCAAATATGACTATCATTTTTTATCTTTAATATTCTTATCAAATATCTCAATTTTTCTAAACTACACACGTGTTATCTTGAAAAATTTTAATATAAGATTATTATTTTAACCTTCTCACCGTCAATTAGACCAACGGTTGACTAACAATCGGGACTAAAATGATGAATTTTTTATAAATTTAGGGATATTTGGTATATTATCTTAAAGATATTTAAAAATTTGTCAATTTCTAAAAAATTAGGGACCAAAATAAAATTTTTTCGAAATTTTAATGCAATATTATCATTTTAATTGAGACTAAAATGATAATTTTTTTATAAATTTAGGGATGTTTGATATATTATCTTAAAGATATTTAAAAAATTATCAATTTTTAAAAAATTAAGTATCAAAATGAATTTTTCCTTTAACGTTTTGAGACACCAAGTGAAACTACAAACCAAATTTACAACAAAGCAAGCGAGCCTCTACAAGCTCTCTCTCAGTCACTGTAAGTCACCCAAATCTATCTTTATTTGTGCAAAATTATTGATTTGTATGTATTGTTCGTTTCTTTTAAGTTTTTGAACCAATATTTTTGTTCTTCGCGAGGAAATATTGGTGTTGTAGATGTGTATGTTAAGTTAAATTATAAAGTGTAGAATCAGAAGGGTAGTTTCTATTTGATTCAAAAAACGAATATTTAGCTTTGAAAATGTGTTTCGTGGATTGAGGGAAGTGGGATGTGTGGATTTTGAACTGGGATTTCTGTGTTGTTGAGTTCATGTGTTTGTGTTAAGGTGTTCGATGAAATGCCTGTGAGAAGTGTAGTGGTTTTGTGTTAAGTATGAAACTTTTGTTTGGTGGGTGAGAATTTGGAGGGAAGGGATTATAGTGTGTGAAGGAAACTGTAGAGGAAATGAGAATTTAGCTTTGATAATGTATTGGGTAGATTGAGGGAAGTGGTGTTTGTGGATTTTGAGGTGGGGTTTTTGTGTTGTTGTGTTTGTGTTATGGTGTTTGATGAAATGTCTGTGAAAAGTTAGTGTTTTTGTGTAAAGTTTGAAACTTTTGTTTGGTTGGTGAGGAATTGGAGGGAAGGGCTATGATGTGTGAAGAAAATTGTAGAGGGAAGATTTTTGTCTGGTTTGCTTGGAAATTGAATGATTAGAGGGAAGGAATAGGGGAGGATTTATTGTCAAGCAAAAATTGAAAACTTAGATAGTCAATTGATGGACGCACAAGGGGAGGAAGGAATGAGTTCTGTTGATTGTTAAGGGAGACAAATAAACTTTGCCTTCTCAAATTGACATACAATTGATTTTCTTGCCTATCCTATTTAGGATAGCGAAGAATGATTAGATGCAACTTACTTTTGCTTTTGTGGCTTTTCTGTTTAATGCTTGGAAGAGGGATTTGTTGCCTTCACTTCTCTTTTCAAACCTTTCTATTCTTCCCTCCTACACAATTTTAGTTTATCTGTAGGACTCATGAAATTTTGTTTGTTTAAGTCTAGGATTCTATGAAACATAAGTGGTAAGGTGTTTACATTTCTCTGTTTCAAATTTTGAGAGAAGAATTTGTGGTGGAAAACCAAAAACTTATGATAGGGTGCATGAAATTTCTTCTTTTATTCACATTGCACTTAGTTAATACTACGATCAAACTGGCCACAACATCAGATGCTGTATATGTCCGATGGATATACATCTCTGATGTGTTATCTATATTAGAGTTAGTAGTATGTCTATGCATTTAAGAAGTATGTATGTCATCTGTGGCTAAGGTATTAAAAATTTTGTCTTTGTTATATGAAGTCACTTGATGCCTTAGCTAATGGTTGAACCTAATGCACAAAATCCATGCTCACCAAAGAGGAGACTTGGATGAATGGAATATTTAATTATCCCCAAACTGAACAAAATAGGATCATATTATTTGTTTGTCAATCGTCAATCGATGAGAGAAATTAATCTTGATGCATCTTAGTACTTTTCAATCTTGAGAAAAAAATCCTAGGTTTGCTACATATGCTTCTGTCAACAACTTTATCACTTCTGCAATTCCACATCATAATGTGAATCTATTGTGTAACCATGATATGAAGTAACGGCTTATCTAAGTCATTTAATTTTTCTGCTCTCTAAGAAACAAACTAACCTAAGTTCAGCTGTGGCATCGGCGATCAAGTAACTCACTACTATATACTTAAGAACGTGATTGACATCTGAAATCTGTGTACAAAGCAGCTTTAATCAAATAAATTCCTATGGAAGGCATTATATCTTGGTTATATCCAATCATTGTGTAGTATCGCATTGACACCTACTAAAAGTTTAGTGATTCGAATTCTAATATAATTGCATATTACTTTGATAATTGTTCTCTGTAAAGTTCTGTTCAGTGAACTTCTTTCTGAATTGCAAGGTTGTTGGAAATGAAGAAGGGAGCGCACCCTCAGTTGCAATGGATATCCTATGTGACCCAGAGTGGCAGGTTGATGAATGTTATGATGACAAAAATACATCATGTTGGCAAAGTCTACCATTTTAGAGCAAAACGCCAAATGGCTGAAAGTATTGGGCAGGTTGCTAAGTTTAAGCGTCGTTATGAGCAGCAGCAGGAGAATGCAGAAAACAATGAAAAATGATAGCTAAAACGCAAAGCCAAGTTAGATATCTGTGGCTAGATTTGAATAATCTTTTTTCCGGAAATAAACATGAATTTTGTGCTCTAAAGACAATATATTAGCTACTCTAAATGCTAAAATAGAATACATTTCGGTTTTCTTTCATCATAAGAGTGATGTCACTTGTATTTTGAAAGTGGTTTTAAGTAATTCAATCTATAAGTTCGATTGCTTGGGAATTTTTTTAGTTTATAACAGTTGATATAAACCGCTGATTTCTCTACCCAAAGTTGTCCAATATTTATGTATATTACGTTTGAGATTTGTTTCATGGAGATGGTAATCCCCCATTTCTTGTTCTTTTTCATGGATGCAAACTAGAATTGTCTTTTTATCTGCTGCACGTCTGAGGACTGAGGTCTGATTCGAAATTTGATTATGTTCCATGCCACCAACACAGTTGTTTTGTGTCGTGTCTTGTGTGAGCATAAAATGCTGTTGATAGTCAGGTGATGTGTTAAAATAGAATGAGCAAACCGTACGGTGAGTTTTGATGGTTTCAAGTTATATTAACCCTAGAGAGAGTATGCATATAAATAGTGCGTTTCTTTGAGACTTTTGATAAATAATGGGCTTAGAGTTCATGTATGAGGACCGATTTGAAAATGATACGGTGGAATGGATTAATAGACACCAAATTTTTCAAGGTAGGCATTCCATGTAATATGTACACAATAATATTTCATTACGATCCTAAAGATTTGATTAAAATACATATTGCCTTACTACTTTCAAAATTCATTATAACATTCTCCAACAACATGAAATTATTACATTCCATAAACTACATCAAAAATTTTTTTATCATAAAATATACTTGAAATCACTATAAACAAGATCTTAAATTATTTTTCAAATAAAAAAAAAAGAGTCTGTCAAGTAATATAGATATCAGTAATAGTAATTGAATTTTACGTAGTATCTAAATATTGATGTTCAAATTCTTTGTTTCAATCATTTCGATCTCGATCATGGTTAACTACCTTCTAAAAATGAGTCTTTGATGAAGTTAGTATTACCATAATCTAAACTAATCTTGTCAAACATACTATCAAACATTAGAACTAACTAATACCAACCTTAATAATCATTAATAAACCGGACAAAACTAAAAGCAATTACTTCCTCCCACAAAGCAAACGACATCACAACTCTCCTGTCTATCACGTAATTATTAATTTTGCAACCTCCCATAACATGAGATTACTCCTTGTAAGAAACACATGAACCTCCTCAAAGTCCATTATTACTATTAGTAACTGATTTAACCTTTTTCTTTATAAAAACCCCCTTGGCTTCGTTGCCAAATTGCAAAAGCAAAGCTCAAATGATGCTCAAAATCAGTGTTCTGGTTGCAATCTTGGTGCTATTTCTACTATCAGTACTGGTGACAGTAGAAGGAAAGGGTAAAATTGCTAATGTGGTGCACCACCACAATGAAACAGATGTTGGCTCACCATGGCTCAAGCATGTAGGCAAGTGGCGCCGCCCGTGGCCAGCTGGGTGTCAGCACAGGCCGTGGATATGTAAAGAGAGAGGAACACCAGGAACGTGGATGAGGTGTTGTCGAAACCAATGTGTGTACGTGTTTAGTGATCGTAAGAACTGTGGTTCGTGTTCATGCCGGTGCCCTTTTACTTGGGCAATGTTGCCGTGGATTTTGTAGCAACATATATAGAAGTCCTATTAACTGTGGGAGATGTGGAAATGATGTCCTTTGAAGTGCCGCTATGGTATGTGCGGATATGCCGCACCATGGCGTCGCCCGCCACAGCTTCCACGACCATGGCCGCCGTGCCCTCCACGGCCATGGCTGCCACGCCCCCCTTTCCCTCCAAGACCACCTTGCCCACCAAACAGAAATTGCCCGCCCAGGCCCCCGTATGGAGATCAGCCTCCACCAACGAGCACTGAAGACCTTTAAGTTGAAATTATCTTGCATGTTGAATAAGTTTGTACAACATTGAGTCATTTATCTACCTATAACGTTCTCATGTCATTTCTTTCTATTATTGTTGTTTAAGATTCCTTCTTGTTGCATTAAATTTAAGACAAATATATATGTCCTCAAAAGAGGAAACTCTTCAATGTCCTTTCAGTCTCTATGTTTTGTGTTTCGCATAAACTTCTAAGGTGCCATGCAAAAGCCTTTTTTAAGTACCATATAAATCAACACCAACCGGGCTACTTGAGACGCAGCAATTCACATATAAAACAACATTCATTCAATCACTTGTTTTTTTAGGCCAACATAGATCAGAACATCATCGGAGACAGATTCTTCATCGAAAACATTATAACGCTTTTATGTGGTAATGTATACTCTTTTTGTATTAAGCTTTCGTGCAACTTAAAAATAACGATTTGGTAATAATGGTACAAATACATTGAGATAAGAGTGCATACTAATAGGTAGGGAATTTTGGATCCACATCATGTGCCCAAGACTCAGTTCCACCGATGATATCCCTAGCAGAACTGAAACCAAAGTTCTGGAGGAATTGCACGGCTCTCTGAGAATCGTTGCCTCTTCTACATACTACATATAGGCTAGCACCTGAACTGGAATTATCAGCCTTATGCTCTTCCTCTTCTTTCAATGCTTTAGAAATTTCGGGTAATCTAGCTTCCAAATTTGCAAGTGGGATGTTTATGGAGTTTGGAAGTGAAACAATCTTGAAATGATGTGCTGGTCTTACATCCACCAATACATGAACTTCTCCCTTATCAATTTTTTCTTTGTACTCCTTGCTGCTTATTCGAGAATCTGCGGGAAGCAAATTCAACTGGAGCGGAAGCTGCACACAATTGGAGAGTTGGCATATTAGACTTGGCTAAAACAAAAAGCAACCTTTAGATACAAGTACAATGATATTAACATACACAGATGTAATGCAACTTAATCGAATTTTAGCAAAATATATAATAAATGGCAATGGCTCCCATTGCTCCTGCGTTCAAACTCAGTTAGTCAAACATCATGGTAGGAGCGGGGGATGCTGTGAGTCCAAATGCCAGAGTTGAAAGAGAAAAGAATAATTATCATGAATGCAGCCAGTTTTGCTGTAAGCATGAAGCAGAACACAAGCAGCACAAAGCAAAATACCGCAGATAGAGGGGCCTGAGTGAACTTCTCATAATCAAAGTTTCTAAATTGCGGTTGGGTGAATGTTGAATTTTCTCCACAAACTTCACATTGCGATGATCTGCCTCTAATTTTTACCTAACCAATGGTAGATACCATATCAGCAAAAAGATTATAGGTCAACTATTTACAAAAACAAACTCACGTAAGCAGGGAGCTATTCGGATCAGAACTCTTCAATTCTAATTCACCAAGTAGCAGAGGTGCTAAATATCAGTTATATAAAAGTTGTAAAGAATTGTAAAAAGGGAGGAAGAAGAACATACTATACGAATTCGTGCTGACAATGCATCAAATAGAAGCATACGTCCTGAAAGTGGTTCACCAATAGCACTTGTAATCTTAATGGCCTCTAAGGCTTGGAGACAGCCAATGATTCCAGGAACTGCAAATGTACACAAAAGCATTATTCCCTCATACAACCACCGTCAAAGCAAATGAGCCATGTTAAACCAAGACAATGGAGATAGAACTGAAAGTCAAACTTCCTCTATTAAATAGCATTTTCAAGTCATTTAAGTATATTATGCCGTAGTCAAATGATTTTAAAACTAGCAAGGTGCCAAGGTCAAAATCATACAAATATTAACTTACCGACTCCTAATACTCCACTATCAGAGCACCTTTGGCATGCTGTTGTAGGTGGTGGAGTTGGAAATAAGCATCGATAGCAAGGACCTCCATTGTAATTGTAAACTGTGAGCTATAAGGTAAAAAATTTGAGCAATGCAGTTGTGCTATGAATTGCGATATACACACAAGCTATAATTGAAATCATTTGTACAAACTTTCATATGCTTTGAGCTATAATAAATAGTACAAAACAGTGAGCATATCAATACCTGGCCTTCCAATCCCAATGCAGCACCCGATACCAGAGGCTGATTATAAACACATAAATTATTATTAGTAACAATTTAAATATTGAACTCCAATTATCCTTATCTAATTAATGTTTCAAAGTCAAATTTGACATTTTGCACATCAAAAAATAATGAGCTCCGTAGAAGCATTTTACCTTTCCCAACACCACACAGCAATCACTGATCATATAACGACTTGGAGCATTGTCAGTTGCATCCACTACTACATCATATCTAAGAAATGATAACAGTCATGGAAATTTCCACATTTTACATGTATAAAGACCTCAACGGAAGAGGAAGAAGAAAAAGGAAAAGGAATTGCAGAGGAGGATTCATTGAAATGTACTTTATCAAGGATACTGGCTTAAAATTTCCAAAGCATTGGAAGTGCGTAAGGCCTCTTGGTACTCAACAATCTGAATAGTGGAGTTGATCCTGGAAAACACCTCTTTATCAGATGAAAGCAGCACGAAAACAACATAACGGAAAATTCCATCAGACTCTGAGTGAAGACCAAAGGTTACTTTGGCCTTTGCAATACAAGAACAATACAGCAACACATCTAATCAGAAAAAGGCTGACAATCTAAAAGTTCAACATACGAACGACAAGCAGCAGCAGCAGATTTCACTTTTGGCTGACCAATATATGCTTCCGTGTGGATAACCTGAAATCAGTGAATCATATAGATACTAGTATAAAAAGATTTCACTCTCATAATGCATAAGAGTGAAACAACTAACAAAAGCTTAAATGCAAAAACACAAATAATAATAATAATAATAGTAATATTAATAATTAATGAAGCAATCTAGTTTGATTAAAATCGACCATCAGCATCCCAAATTTACTCGATGGGAAACCTGAACACAAAAGTTGAAAGCATGGGAAAACAATAGTCGCACACAAGGGCACATATATTCGAAGAGACCAAAATTCTAACTCATACCTGCCTGTGCATATTATTGAGCTCAACCACATCATGATCAACTATACCCAACCTCCCTGAAAATAAATTTGATCCAAAATAATACACAAATATTATCAAACTTATAGGTTTCACATTATCACATACCAAATATATACATTTAAACGGGACACATTAATTGCTGCTGTTTGATAATGTTATTAGCATTTCAAGTAAACAAAATTGAAAAGCATGGCTTTGTTTTATTCATATGAAACTTGTCAAAATAAGTGGAAATTTATCGAAAAGCATTCAACTCTCACTCATGACTCTATTCAGCTTCTTGCAATGCAATATTGTAGTAAATCAAAATATTTACTATAAACAAAAAACACACAAAATTTTATCAAATTTAAAGACTCATTATCACATACCAGATATTTACATTTAAACAGAACAAGTTAATTGCAGCTGTTTGATCACATCAGTAGCATTTTGCAGAAATAAAATCGAAAAAGCATAGCTTATAATTTATATTCAATCATACAAAATAAAAAAGAAGACTCAAATAGGACCCACTTCTCACAACAAAATCTTGTAGCATTCAATTCTATCATATTCGGGCCATGTCACATAGATAAAATCAAAAAACAAGACTTGTTTTATATTCAATCATACGACTTTTTTCAAAATAAGAAAAAACACATCCAATTATACAACGTTTTCCAAAACAAGCAAAAATATATCGAAAAGCATTCGACTACCACTCGCAACTGTATTTAGCTTCTCAGAACAAAACCTTGCAATAAACAAAAAAAAAATACCAACGCCACAAGCTGCCAGATATAGCAGAGCCGGCGAGCCAAGCCCTCCAGCTCCAATCACTAAAATTGAAGACTTCAAGAGATTCGACTGCCCTGCATAAACACAAAGAACATGAATAATAAGTCAAATTTAACTAAAAATTATGAAATTAAAGCTGAAAATGTGGTATTTCAATAAGAGATTGGACCTTGAACTCTTATAAGTAAAATTAAACTAAAAAAAAATTGAAATTGAAACCAAAAATATGAACTGATAACTAAAATTGAAGCTAAAAATGTGATATTTCAATGCAAATTTGGATTTTTTAAAAAAAGGGACCTTGAACTTTTACAACTAAATTGAACTAAAAAGATTGAAATCGATACTAAAAAAGTGATCTTTCAATACAAATTTGAAGAAAAAAAGGGGACCTTGAACTGTAATAACTAAAATTGAACTAAAAAAATGAAATTGAATTCAAAAAGAGACCTTGAACTCCGAAAGAAGGAAGGAGGAGGTGGCGACTGTAACGGTAGATGGAGTCAGGGGTTAGATCGTGATTGAAGTTGGAATGGACGGCGGAGATCAAAGGACATGAACTGTTCGAAACGGCGTGGTTTTGGGTGACGTCAGGAAGCTGCGATTCGAGGGCTGCAATTCGACGGTCGATGTCGGACCTGGCTGCCTTTAAGGTTTCGAGTTCACTAAGGATGCGAGACACGTCGGCAGCAGAAGCAGCTGCTCCTCCTTTTGTGTCCATTGTGCGGTTTTGTTTCAAGAAGAAGACAACGCAGATTGGAAAAACCCTAGTTCGAAGAGAAGTGGAGTTGGGGTTTTGTGTGTTGTGTACAAACGCTGCCACGTCAGCTGATGACTTTAAAAAAAAAAAAATTGCTTTCGCTTTTTATGCTTACATTTGAATATTCTCCACAGTCACCTTTTACATCAAAAATTAACTTTAACCGATCTAAAAATTATTGTTAATGAATAAATTTATCCAATTGAGAAGATAATCATTTTTTTTTTGAATATGACAAATATATAGACATCAAATTCTATCTGGGCATTTTATAAAAGTATCCTGTGACAACCTGGTTTTATCTACTAACTACTCTTACACAACTTAGAAAAAGTGAAATGGAAGATACATACCACTCAAATCGAACGAGTGCACGTGGAAAAAAAAATCATAAAAGCAATTTTTTTGACATAGGATGAATTTTTTTAAAACTAAATTCATTCATTAAAAAAACATCCTCATAAGTTGAGGATATCAGAAAGTATACAGGAGGCACTGATAGGGTACCAACTAAATTCTCTTACTAATTAACATATTAAATAGATCAAATTATATGTCAAACGGTTCTCAATTTTTGAAACAGCTTAACACGTACATATCAATCTTCTCACATAAGAGTACTTTTATATTTTTATATACCGTCAATGGGGGTACGATTCCTCACAAGAATTATTACATGAATTTATCATAGAAGCTACTACATTCAAGGTATCTAGGCCTCCACAACTGAAATGCTTAGATTCAAATTTTGAGCCAATAGAAGACCTTCACGCGATGCAAGCAACTCTCCAATCGCAGGAGGGAAATAACCTGTTAATGGCTTGGACACAGCTGCAATTACCAACCCCCCGTGATTTCTGATTGCTGCACCAATACCAACACATGCAATACCTGACTTTACGGCAACATCTGTATTAATTTTTAAACAAGCTTGCTCTGGAGGACTCCATGAGATAAGAGAATCATTAGGAACAGGCTGCAAGAAAGAAGAAATATTGCTAGGCTCTGTCACCAAACAACGTTGAAATAGATATTTAATATGCATTTCGTGATTAATTAAAATTCATTGTGACTTGACTCACAAAAAGAAGACTAGCCAAGATTAATAATCCAGGTATAACCTATACATATTGCACGGAAGAAATGAAACAAATCAAATTTTTGCACTTAAACAAACAAGAACAACCTATAGTTTATGAATTGGACATCCAAGTAATACATTTAATGATTAATCCCAATAAATTCCATTATAGTACCTAAGTATTCATACATGTAGTGCTTAGATTTTGAGATATTCTAACAAATTACTGAACATAGACATTCATATTACAACTATAATGTACGATCTCTACCTGGATGCCATATTTCGAATTTCGAAAAAAAGAAAAAGCCAAAGCAAAAGTTGAAGTAAAAGAAAGGAGCAGCCACTGCATGCAAGAATTGACACGTGAGTAAAGGCAGATGGCAGAGGGCAGACAGCAGCACGTGCACAATGAAGTCCTGAGTCAACATGACACGTGCACTATATAATTACCAACCTAACTCTCTCTCTCTTATCGGATAATCCTCTTATCAACATTTCAACAACAACGAATCAAACAATTCCACCACTTCTCTTCTTGTGTTGTGTTGGGTCTGATCCGACCGGTGCCCACCCATGCAATTCTGACTCTTTCAATCTCCAAAAAACGATGTCGCTGCTAACCCGAGTGAGAGGCTTCTTCTTCCTCTTCCACAAATCTTCTCGACCCTCTTCTATCAAACCTTTAACAGCATATCTCTACAAGCCCTTCAAGGTAATTCATTTATTTACAATTTCATGCTATAATTTTGAAGCCATGTACTCTTGATTTTTACTGTTGTAGTTTCTAGTACTTAGCTTTTTTTTTTTTTTTTTGAAATTAGTTTCTAGTACTTAAATTTGATGGCTAATAAAGTATAAAATTATATTTTATTGAGGGCAAAACATTGTTGAAATGTAAATTAATTGAATAACTGAGTGAGTTCTGTATAGTCTAAGTATGTCTAAATTCCCAAGTAGGCAGGATATATATTATGTTAATTTGTCATTCTCTAATACATACATGTACCGTTTGTATATAATGGACATTTCATTAAGTTAGTTGTGATGTTGCCATGATCCAATATCAGAGGTACAGTAAAGAGAGCAGCAGCCGTGGTGTACAGGAGAGAGCCCCCTCAACGGCGGACCACTTCAAGAGAGTCGCAGAGGAGAAGGTACGAGTCGCAGAGCAAGGCGTAAGAGTTGTGGAGGGGAAGCTACGAGCCGTAGAGCTTGATGGAGGAGAAGAGGCCACCATTGGTGAGTCTAAACTTGATCCTATCGATAACAGGTTCGAGCAGCATGAAGCAGGAGCTGCCTACTGCAAGAATGGTGATAACAATTAAATTAGGGTTTTTAAGGTTGGTGCATTGTGTGAACTAGGTTTTGGTAGAACTTGTTCAACGATTGAGTGGTTTTTTTTTTTTTTTTTTGGTTTCTTTCTTTCTTTCTTTCTAGCTATTGTGTTTTCAATTTTCGAAATTTCATGTTTTTGTTGAGACATTGAGACCCATGGCCCATGAAGGTGGAATAATGTTTAATTAATTTCATAGTATGTCTTTGAATCATAAGATTATTAAACTTAGTCGGTAGAATGAACTTTTTAAAGGGTAAATTTTATTTTAATCTTTTAGTTTTTATGAAATATATATATATTTGTTCATAAATGCATTTTTAATCCCATCATCCCTCACATTTTGAAAATTCACCAATTTGGCTCTTCCATTAGGTGATTGTTAATCAAACTTAACAAGATGAGGAGTATTTTTATATTTTTATATCTAATTAAATAACTAATTGATATTTATATGGTGAAGATTTGATTAATAATAAAAAGGTAATAAAAACTTTAGATCTCAATCATCCATCAAAACTGTGATGTGATGGATGGTGGAAATTTAATGATAAAAAAGCAAATTAAAAGATAATTTAAAGGTTTAAGTTAAAAAAAAAAAATTGATCATTAGATTTTTTAAAGAATTTAAATTAAAAAAAAAAAAAAAAAAACCTTCCAACCAAAAAAACAATGTTTTTGTTCTTCAAGATTCAAAATCAGATTTAAAACAATATTGATGATAATAATGTGAACGAGATTTAATATTCATGATATTTTTAGAGTTTAAATTATGAGTGGACATGTTCGGTTCGGTTTCTAATGGAATCAAACATGAACCAATTTTTTGTCAATTCTCATACATTAAAATTGAAGATGTTTTGTTTGAGGGATGAAGTCGACTCGAACCAAACAAAGTCAGATCTGATCATTCTAGACTGTTTCTATAAATATTCAAATAAATGCAAATGCCATCCTAAAAACCACCACCTACGAAACCAAACACCCACTTAACCACCACCACTTGTACAACTAGATACCCACTCAACTACTACCATTTGCAAAACCCAAACATCACCATCTACAAACCCTAATCACCAACCTAACAACCAACCTCTATAATTGAAATCCACCTGAATACACAAAATAAAACCTACCCAATTCGCATATCACAAAATAGATATAAAGTAACAAACAACATAGATAGAGAGAGAAAGTGGTGAAAAAGTGAAGATGAAGGAAATAGAGAGCATTGCTAGTGCTCCATCTTGCACTAGTATTTCAGTCTAGGCAAATCTAAGTTATATACATTTTTATTATTTTTTTTGAAATCAAGTTATATACAAAATTTAGGTGGTGTTTAGATACATTTTTGAAAATGGTTTTTCATTTTTAAAAACAAAAAATGAGATAAAAATAATTGATAAGGTGTTTTTTAAAATGAATTTTTGAAAATGGAAAACATTTTTTTTTTAAATGACAACTAAAAATGAAAAATAACTTCTTCTTTTTTTTTTGTTTTTCACTGTTTTCAAAACAAATCATTATTTTTTCCTCAAAACAACTATTTCACTCATTTTAAAAAACAATATCAAACAAATTTATATTATTTTCTGTTTTTGACCATAACTTTTAAAAATTTTATCAAATATATTATATTTTTTTTCAAAAATAGTTTTCAAAAACTCCGTTTTAAAAACGATTTCAAACACATCATTGGATTTTAAAATGGAATGATCATTTCTCATAATCAAGACTTGGGCCTTGTTCATATTAAAACCGCCACTAACACCGGCTGATTAAGGGCCCAACAACAATATTAGGGTGAGGACCCCTCTGCGTCGTTCCTCTCCTTCAGTCTTCCTTAACTCATCATCATCACAAACACACCATCGCACCACCGCCAGCCACGACACCACAACAATATCCGGTAAGTTCTTTACAATTACCTATTCATTCCTTGTCTTTGCCTTTTGTTTTGTGTTTTTGGCAGCTCCTCTTATCTTTTGTAATGATATTTTGCTTATAGAATCGATGAAAACCACACACTTCATCTATGAAAGCATAAAAACAAAAACAAAGTAAGTTGTGTATTCCATGTTAATGATAACTATAGCTGCAATTATAGGTACTCAATCTGGCTCAACAGTCACAGAGTCATGTTCCTAGATACCCTTAAAAGAAACCCTTTTCATGGAAAAATTTTCCCAAGAAACAAACTGCCTGTCAGGTCAATCTGCTCTGCAGATTCAACCCCACAAAACACACCCAACACCCCTACCACCACCACCATTGCAGAGCTGATAAGGAAGCAACACTGGTCAAAACTGAGAACGCATCTCAAGACCACAAACCCCACCTCACTCCTTGCACAGCTCTTCGATTCGGGGGTTGGCGCGGAGGTGGTTTTGGGGTACTTCAATTGGTCATCGAAAGAGCTTAGAGTGACATACAGTCTAGAATTTGCTTGTAGGTTGTTGCATTTGCTAGTGACTGCGAAGATGTACTCAAAGATGAGGTCTTTTTTGCATGGATATGTTAAAGATAGGAGCTTTGATTCTGTTTCTTCGTTTTTTCATACACTTTCGTTGTGTAGTAATAGTTTGTGTGATAATTCGATAATTGCTGATATGTTGGTGGTGGCTTATGTGAAAAATATGAGACTGCGTTTGGGTTTTGAGGCTTTTAAGAGAGCCGGTGATTATGGGTTGAAGTTATCAGCTCTTTCTTGTAATCCGTTGTTGAATGGTTTAGTGAAAGAGAGTGAGATTGAGAGTATGGAGTATGTGTATAAGGAGATGAGAAAGAGGAGGATTGAGTTTGATTTGATTAGCTTTAATATTGTGATTAATGGGTTATGTAAAGCTGGGAAATTGAATAAAGCGAGTGATGTTATTGAAGACATGAAATCGTTGGGGGTTTTGCCAGATGTGATTACGTATAATACTCTTCTTGATGGATATTGCAAGAAAGGTAAGATTGGAAAAACGTTCAAAACTGATGCGATTTTGAGGGAGATGGTGGAGAATGGAATTTGCCCAAATGTGTTCACCTTTAATATCTTGATTGATGGATTCTGTAAGGATGGGAATATATCTGCGGCTATGAAGGTGTTTGAGGAAATGAAGAGTGAGGGTGTGAAAGTTGATGTGATTACATATAATTCGCTGATCAATGGGTTATGTAGTTGTGGGAAACCTGATGAGGCTGTTGGTTTGCATGACCAAATGCTGTGCTCAGGTTTGAAGCCAAATGTTGTTACTTATAATGCACTTATAAATGGGTTTTGCAAGAAGAAAATGGTGGACCAGGCTAGATGTTTGTTTGATGGTATTGCAAATCACGGAATAATTCCCACTGTTTTAACATATAATATAATGATTGATGCTTATTGCAAAGATGGGAGAATGGAGAAAGCATTTTCTCTGCGGAAATTAATGTTAGATAAAGGACTGTTACCCAGCATTTCAACATATAATTGCTTAATTGCAGGTTTATGCAGAAATGGAAATCTTGAAGGAGCTAAGAATCTCATAAATGAATTGATAAATAAGGGTTTAACAGCTGATTGTGTAACATATAACATTTTGATTGGTGCATTGTGCAAAGAGGGGGATTCGAAAAGGGCAGCAAAACTCTTGGATGAGATGTTAAAGCTGGGTTTGAATCCGAGTCATATAACTTATAATACTTTGATGGATGGTTACTGTAAGGAAGGGAACCTTGTGGCGGCATTAAATTTGAAGACACGGATAGAGAAAGAAAAGAAACAGGCTAATATCGTGACGTATAACATACTAATAAGGGGTTTTTGTCAGAAGGGAAAATTAAAAGATGCAAATAGGCTTCTTAATGAGCTGTTGGAGAAGGGTTTGATCCCAAATCAGACAACCTATGAGATAGTTAGAAAGGAAATGATGGAGAAAGGCTTCATTCCAGACATAGAAGGGCATATGTATAACTTTTCTGGCAGCTCATAGCTCCTTTAAACATTGAGTGAGTTGTTGTCCCCATGGCCACTTTAGATATGACTGATTGTACAAGTCTAGTATGTTGGTGTTTGTTGTCGGTCTCAATTCTTGCTCAACTTGTAGTTGTGGATCATTGCCTCATGTGGGGATGCCAAGATCTTCGCTGCACAAATCTTTTGGTTCTGACAGATAGCTGATTGTTCTTCTTAACTTCTAGCTGAAATTTTGATTTCCCTAAATTCATCAATTTTGAAAGTAGAGTAGTTTAAAAAATAATAATAAAATAAAATTCATTTAGTCAGTCATGTATTGTTAAGCAGAATATCGGAAGTGTGTATTTGCATAACATACATATCTTGAGACTTTGTTAAACTGACATTACAATTGTGTCTATTATTGTCATATTGAATGAACTTTGATTATGGTCTCAAAACTTTAGATTCCATGTGGTTGCTGGAAAATTATTTGCAATTTAAAAAGTTGAATGATTTGAGGATTTATTGTCCTGACATAGTTTTCTTGTATTATTGTGTCCACGAAAGCAGCATCAAAAACATCACAAAGCAGACTTGATGTTTGTGACTTTTCCTGATTACTCTCATACTTGCATATGTAAACTTGTTTGGTGTTTTTAGCATTTAATGTTTTACATACTTTCTTATTACTTATATGAACCGAGGTCATTGATTTGATCTGTCTAGGAATATTAGTGGAACACGGAAGAAATGAGTGCATATAAAGCTTTTAAAGCTTGTGTTCCCATCGCATGGAGTCCCAATCTGTACATAACCCTTGTGAGGGGGATACCAGGCACGAGGAGGCTTCACAGGCGCACCTTAGAAGCATTACGCCTAGGCAAATGCAACCGCACTGTGAAGCGATACAACACTCCCACTGTCAGAGGAATGATTCAACAGGTAACTGAACTAGCTTGATGTGAATACATTTTAATATTTTGTGGAATGTTTTCCAATATGTTATGGTTTTCAGTCCTGTTTTTTATATTTTCAATTAATTTTAGTTATGATATAACGTGAAGGTAAAAAGGTTGGTTGTAGTTGAGACAGAAGAGATGTACAAGGCTCGCAAAGAGAAAGAAGCCAACCACCGAGCTCTACGCCCCCCTTTGGTCATTAGTCATAACCCAAATTCTTCAAGTTCTTCAACCAGTTTGACATAGCATAGCAACCTTCGAATTTTTCTCTAGGCTATGCGGTTCCACCGCTGTTTTGATAGGAATTCTGCTTCCCTTTAGAGTTTTATTCATCATCATGACAAAACTTTGGTAAAAAACTCTAATATACCCAAACTTTTTGGTGTGGAATAAAGCTCCTACTAGTTATTAGTTGTGTGGTCGATTTTGTGTTGAAGAACAATATTTCGTAATGCATTACTCAGCATTTAGAATATGTTTGTCATGTTTGTTCTTCTATTATACTTTCGCTTTCAATTCTATATATCGACGATTCTTTTAAGTAGTCGTTGGAGTTCTGACAGGATTCGAGTCAAATTTGGAACCTCTGAACAGTGCCTATAACAGCAAGATCAAGTTCTGCCGTTTTGATGCTTTTGTTGGCGAATTAAAGTTCACAAGTTGAAGAGTTTGTACGTTGAAGGACGCTCTACTGCTGTAGTTACAAATCTTACGCTGAAAAACCTTCATTTTATGGTCTGCTCTTGGTTCTTGCAGTCATTTAATTGCATTCTGCAAGGTCGCATCTTTTTCACTTGAGCATTCAATCGCATTCTGTACTCCACAGTTCTTCTAAAAGCTTTTACACCATTGGCATGCTACGTGTGAACTATGTTTCAATTCTTGTCTATGACCCTAGCTATTCAATAAGCCCCTTGAGCATGCCGACTCCCTATAAAAGTGTATTTTGAAGTTCACAAACATGTTAAAGAGATTTATCAGGATATGTTTATATCGATCACCATTTATATCGCTCGGGTGTACACTTTTATAATATATGAGGGGAGAAAATTTTCTATATAAACTTGTAAAATGTAATTGGTTTTAATCGGACCCCCACCACCTAAATGAGCAGGAGGTGGATAAATTATATGTGCTAAGAGATGACGAAGCACTCACCAGAAAGTTGGCAATGAACTTAATATCATAATCTTCAGTCAATCATCACATCAATAAATCAAAATATTTTAATTTTTGGAGCAAAATTTATATCATTATCTTTCTTGAAACTTTATACCTTTGTATTTATATGTTATTCCTCTTCTATTATCCTTACGCAGTTTTTAATAGTTGATAAACTGATATTATTACGTTAAATCGTAGATATTACGTTAAATCATGGATATAATGATTATAAAATTTTATTAACTCTATTTTACTATGTCTAAAATGTGTGTGCATAGGGTTAGAGCATTTGATTTAGCCGACTAAAACCACTTCAAACGCTAAACCTCAATTAGCTAGAAGCAATTAGAGGACCATTATGTGAATCATTAGCATATAATCTATGCAACTTAGCAAAAACTCCAACAAGTGTCCCTGAGTTATAGGTGCAGGCCTCAGTCTGCACGTAATTGGACCGTTCGTCTCTGAACTGATCCATGTCATCAGGCCCACCCACAAGGGCCCCATGAACAACATTGGGGTTTGGATCAAGCCTCTTGAACCAATTATCATAACCTTGAGTGCACCCAATAAAACCCTTGTCCTCTTTATATGATGCAATGGATGCTCCTCTGTGGTGCACCCTTTGTGGGAAATTTGCACCATACCCAACCAAGTAGCTTATAGCCATTGGATTTGATCCCAATATGTAATCAACCTGTGATTTGGCCAATGCAAAGACTTCTTGTGGGGCCAACACGGCACGATCGCATCGAAGTGTTTGATTGGTAGAAACAAGATGATCACTATAGATCGTGAGGAGAAATGCTGCCGTTGACACATATTGCATGTTGTTCCATTGGCGGATGTACAATAAGCCCCCTGGGGTGCGGTGCACATTGGTGCTATTGTTCTTGTTAAGGCATGCACATAGATAGTACTCTGCTTTTGAACGGTACTGATCCAGTGTGTCCTTGTGTTCCTTGTGCTTTTCATCCATCAACTGCACCACAAATACTTGTATATGTATATATATGTGTGTGTATGTGAATTAAAAAATTAAAAGGAAAACAAAGAAATCAAAGTTATTTGTCATGCAACGTGGAGTTGAATACTGAATATAATGGATTTATCATTATGTCAACCTCATCTTGTCCAAAACATGTAAATTAATAATTTATTTCACATTTACGTTTTATTATTATATCATCTTTCATATTCCTGTGGATACTTTTATTAATGTAGTTCACATGTAAATTAATAATTTATTTCACATTTACGTGTTATTATTATATCATCTTTTCATATTCCTGTGGATACTTTTATTAATGTAGTTCAATCAAGTGCTATAAACTAAAATAAACAAGAAAGTGCTTTTAATAATTTAAAACTAGAAAACAAACTCTTTTATATCCTAATTTACACATGTACACAATCTAAATTTGTTACAGCTAACTATCTACATATTTTAGATTATGGATACAAAACCAATTTACGTAGAATTATTTTGCATCTCATGTTTTCATCCGATATGACATAAGTAGACTTTTTTCTAAAAATATTTCTAACACATTTAAGGTCAGAGGACTATCAAAATCAATCCTAATGAGACTCTAATAGCACAGTTCAGATGATTACTCTTAATTAGTCGTAGAGGGCTATCCACAACTTTTGCACAGAGATTGTGAGATATTATTGCGCTTAAATTTGAATATTTCTATTTCTAAATACAAAAAGTTTTGTCATATCTGGTTAGTGCATGCACATGTGCGTATGAGTAAGAGATTGAGATTTGAGAGTGTACGTTGACCAACCATGGAAGCAAAGATCTGAAGACCAGCATACTTGACATCCCAGCTAAACTCAGTAATGGCCCAAGTGGTGCCACCAAAAGCATGAGCATTTTGAAGCACATAATTGAAGTAGTGTTGATTGTCAGTGGCCTTGTAGAGCCACAGACCAGCCCACAACAACTCATCCATGTACCCACTCACCGACGGGTAGTATCCCTTCACTATCTCTACACTCCTGTCGTACGGCCCTCTGAACTTGTCACCAAACTCGAACAACTATAACACAAATCAACAAACCCCATGTATATATATGTTATATATAGAGTGCTTTTGGATGTGTTTTAAGTAATTATGCACTTTCAATGCTTAAATATAATGTACATTTGATACTATGAAAGCACCTTAGATTGAGTTATTATTCTCTGTGTAGGCCGATTTTTGGTTCTAAAATGTTAATGGTACAACACTTAACTCTGTACCCTTGTAGAAGTAATGGTTCAGAAAAAATATTTCAAATAAATTTATTGAAAAAATACCTTCGATTAATTTGTATCTCTTTAATATAGTGTATTAGAGTGCTATATAGAAAACTAATTTAAAATACGATTTTAAGCACAAAATATTGTATAAAAAAAGGCTTTGATTATTAAAAATCACTTTCGAATAAATGGATGATTAGGATTAGTTGAACGTTTTCTCTGAATATGGCAAGGAAAACTAAACTCTCTAGATTTGGTAACAAATGTGACCTACCACTTAACATATAAATATATTTCTTTTGTTTTTGTGAGATGAACATATAAATATATTTCTAAAACAAGATTAACAACCTCATCAACCAGCTCACCTCTTTTGCATGACGCAATAGTAGGTGAGAGTAATGTGGGTTTAGTCTCCTAAACACAATTGATGCGGCCGCCATGGCAGCCGCCGTCTCCCCTGCCACGTCGGATCCCGGATTACTCTCGTCCACCTTGTATGCGTGTCGCGAGGTGGTCATATCCTCCGGCCGCTGCCAGCAGTAGTGGTCAGTGTCTCCATCACCCACCTGGAAAAATATTACCAATAATTGACCGAGTTGATTAGAATCTATTTAGTGAACAGATAAGGCCGGCAGCAACCAACGCTCCACCTGATGCGAGTGGTGTAAACATGACAAATAAGTGAATAAAACTAAAATATTTTGAATTGAGTAAATAACCTCAACCCATAAGACATTAGGATGAGTATGAGCTTTGATGAAATAATCAGTGCCCCACTTGATGGCTTCAAGCGCGTGATCATACTCTCCGGCGTCGGAAATTTCTTGGCCGTACTGGATCATTCCCCATGAAAGCATTGTTATAGTGAAGGCCATTGGTAGACCAAATTTCACATTGTCACCTGCATCATAGTATCCTCCCACCAAGTCCACCTGCATGTAAAAAAAATAAAAAAATCAAATTAGAAAAATAAAATTACAATCAAAACATTGTATTATAACACCTTTCAAGTTGGTTTACTGATATAGAATATTAATTCGGGTTAACAATAATATACATTCAAATCGTTTTCACCGTAAATCAGTAAGTATCATAAAAAAAAAAATTGTATTATACATATTACATAGTGCTATATGATTGAAATGTGTCAAAGCTGTTAATATGATCAAAATTCGTGCAAGTAACATTGTCAAAAACAATTAAAGAACATGAATCATATATGTGTATGTGTAACATCATCATTACTTAATTTTGAATCATATATGTGTATGTGCAACATCATCATTACTTAATTTTGGTGGCTTACTCCTTGTTCAAGGCCATCCGTGAGGCCGGAGTGGTGGCGCCAGGTGACTCTTTGGCTGTGGGGAAGGCGGCCGGAGCGTTGAGCTTCCAAGTAGAGGAGACTCTTGGAGAGAGCTAGGCTGTAGTCGAAGGAGCTGCCATGACATTGTTTTAATGGGAAGATAGCAACCATGTAAAGCACTAGTAAAACAAGCCAATTTTGAAAATGTTTTGGTTGTTTTCTCGCAATAAAATGTTGTTGCTTTCTCTCCATATCTCTCTCTCTCTCTCCCCTTCGCTACTCTCCTCACACTCTCTTTATTTTTGATATGTCTAGCCCATCTAAATATATAGTACCGGTTTATGGGAAGTGCATTTATGGACAAGAAAATCTGAGTTTGCATAGATGATCGGATTTGGCTAGAAGTATAGATATTGTTGTATTTTCTAAAATCTGCTAAGAACTGTTCTTGTATTGCTTTTGAATGCTTAAAATGCAATTATTTATTAATTTTGATATGAATACAGTGCATGGTATCTGATTAGATTTGTCAATAATTTTGAGAAATATGTGGGAAATTATTTTTGAAAGATAATTAACTAATAATCTACTATGAGATTTAATGAATCTTTTAAATGAACAAATCATCATCATTAATTGTAATATAAAAACATTTATATCCCAATATTAATTATATAAGTATACATTTATATAAAAAATCAAAATCAAAATATTTTATTTTATATCCATTTTGGATATTATATAATTTCACAATAAGTAATATAAAATTTATCAAATATATGCATACTGCTTTTTGAGGTTTATAAAAATTTCAACAACAAAAGTAATTGACCAGTAGTCTGATTAATTTTATAGTAGAATATTTCTTCAACACAACTATTAATGAGTATTTTAAACATAATATTAATACCAAGCTAGCACTAAAATACTAGATATTCAATTAATTTATATTTAGCATCCAAATAAATGTAAGATGTGATCATAAATATAAGAAGTACAAAAAATGTTAGGGGTTGACAATTACCTAAAATAATTATGCAATTTGTCATCTTCCAATATGTTTTAATAGTTGAGAGTATTGATTTAGTCTGAAAATATTTCAGATTCAAGTTAGTTTACTGTAAGTGGTATTTATAGAAAGTGAAAAATAATTATAAAATTCGGTAACTTTAATTTGAGCCTTTGACAGGACTGACTTAACTCATGTATACAGTTTATAAGCATTTTTGCACTAATGACTTTGAGTCAATCAATTAATGGGCTAACCTCATATTATGAACAAATAGAGCATGTTCAAGACAACAAATAATGATTTGATCAGACACAGTAGAAAATTTGGGTGTACAGATTTTTTCCATCAGTCAATCATTTTCTATGTAAGGAAAGATAGACTATGGAGGAAAAATCTGTGTTTGTTAGGCAATTATGAAGTTTTATGATTGAATTCCAACTTTGTCAAGCAAATTTTAAGTTCTCAATTAGGGCAGCAATGCTTTTATGTTAATGTCCATATACAAGACTCTCGTTATTTAAAAATTGTAGTTGGTAATTTGCAACATTAATTGCTTTTACAGATTGTGTTTATAGTAATTAATTTCTCATCATATGTCAGACTATTAATTAGTTTGGTGTGAAAAAAAAAAACTAACAAAATCATATATGTCCTTCACATAAACACAGAGAAAATTGCCTAAGTTGCTTTTTGTTGATGAACTATAAGTCGCAAGTATGCATCGACATAATCTAGTTGTAAAACAAGGACCATTTGGAGACAAATATATGATAAAAAAACAAAAAAAAAAAAAAAGTTTAATTACCCAATCCAATTTTAAGCCTATAATATTTGAATTTAATTTGGAATGTTAAGATGAAATGAATTAACATAATTGGTGGTGAGTACAAAATGAAAGAACTAGTTGGTCAAATTTTTATTGTAATCATGAGGTGTGCACTATAACTGAAGGAGCAGCAAAGATGATTTGCAACCTTGAACATTTTTTAGTTCCATACACGTAGATATTTCTCAATATTTCAACAATATTTTAGATCCATTACAACTCCATATAAGCCCAAACTAACCCATTGTAGTCCTAAATCGTATTTTTCAGATTGATTTCTGTACTAATGTTTAAATTATTGTTATGTAGCCATTTTGATTAATTTAGAACTTTCTCAAGAAAAATGGTTTCATTTAAAGAGAAGCCTTAATTAAATCCAAGAACCCACAAAAGTTTGGTCACAACTGAATCTCTTGGTTGGGCCTTCAGATTTTGGGCCCAAACCAGGTTCAGTACATTTTCTTACATGACCTTTTTTTCATTCAGTCCGAGGAATGTCACATAAAAAAAAACAAAGGTGATGGAGACGCCGACCAGTAGTATTGGCAGCGGTTGGAGGACATAAAGACATTGTGGCACATATAATATGCATGGTAATTTAGAGACCAAATTAATTAATAAGCGGTGTTACAGTTCAGATTAATGCCTAAAATTTTGTGAATTGACCTATAGATAATTAATGAATTCATTTTTCTTTAATCTTTTTATTTTTCTTTAATTCTAATTGTGGCCCGTAGAACATATATTACCATTACCTTTAATCAAACCATCCACAAAAATATAGTGATCAAGTTACTATAATGGTCATTTGTCGTCAGAAGGTTTTAGTTTTGCTCCTATAAGAGTTATGATAGAGGCGAAGTGCTATTATATCATTTTTGAATTATAAATGAGTAAAGTGATATTTTCAGAGTTTGAACGAAATATCTATAGATATTTTGGTTATAAATCTGATTTTTAGTGAGCTTTTGGCCACCATACAAATGTTATTGAAAATATGAAATTAGAAGAAAAATAAAAAAGAACAGTAAAATGAATGTTGTCCCTAACTCCTCCATTTCTCATTGTATGGCCACTGTTACTACTCGATTATTGGGATGGTTGAAAGTTCAATGAAATTTCCTCAATCAATACAAGCATACAAGTGGCAGTTTCTCACTGCATCAAAATTACCACTTCATGAAAACTGCTCAACAGAAGTCGGCCAACTTAAGCAAACAAAAACCACCTTGCCTTTGCCAAGTGTTTGGTGAACGAACAGAAATCTGCCGACCTATATAATAAGCCTTTTTGTTTTTTCGGATTTGCGGACGCCGTTTAATGAGTTGTTGCATTGAAATTGGCAGTTTTCGATTAATTACAATCAAAGCATCACATTGAATGTTTTGGGGACTAAACACACCCGAATCCTCCACCATCTCTACTTCATAACACTTGACTTGACATTCTTTAATTAGGTCTATAAAATTTTTTAGATATAATATAATTTTTCGGTACTTGACGTTATTTTAAATAAAAAATTTAATTATAAAAATATACAATAAACTATTAAATTAAATTATTGACTCATATTTAATCTATCAGTAATAATAATTTACGTATAACTCTCCTATAAATGAGCAAATTACAATAAGATCTTTTCAATTGGAGAGTCGATTTTTTCTACTCAGTGTGAGATCTCTCTTTTTGCTAATAAAAGTGTAGACTCGGTATTTTTCCCACTCAATAAATGTTGCATTACATACTGTTTTATAGAATTGGTATTTTAAGAGTCCAACAATTGTATTTGTATTTATAATATCAACCAAAAAAAAAATTATCGACTTACATGTAATCTTCAAATTTAATAAATAAGATTAAATGTTTATTGATAGATTAAATATTATATACTTTTATTTTAATCAAGAGTTTAGCTAAATCGAATTCAGTTTTGTGAAATATACAATTTAAGATTTTTTTAATATATTCTTTATTTATTGTAAAGGACATTGAAGATAAGGTCGTCATGGTGACTAAGGATTCGTACCCCCTCAAATAATTAGGTCAACGTGGAGTTTGACATTTTCTAATGAACATGCCTATGTTTCATACATGCCCACTTTTATTTCTTCAAAACTTTACAATATTTAATTAGGGCAAGTACTAATTATTCCCAACAAAACTTACCTACTATTGCCTTGGACTTTAAGGCTCAAAAGCTACGTGCCAAAAAATGGATTCAGCCTATCTTTGTTGGTTTTTATGCCCATTAAAATAGTAATCAAACAAATTAAGAAATAATTAAGTTACAAATTTTAATCATTAGATTTACTCTTCAAAGATACGTAAAATAGATGTTGATGATAGCTTCATTCATTTAGCATGCATCGAGATTTTTTTTTTTCGCTAAAACTGAAGTTAAATAGATCAAAACCCCATTTTATATAGTATAAAGTTCCATTCTTTTTATAATCCATAATTTTTCTAAATTAGTTTAACAAATTCAAATTTGAACTGGGCTTTTCCCTGAATCCTATAATCTTTTGAGAAGTAGGAAACAACTTCAAATCCTATAGAAATGAATCATAGATCTAACCATTTTATTAACCCCAATGGGTATCTATAATAATATTCTAATTAAGAATCGATAAAAGGATATTACTATATTACTTTTAGTTGTCAAATAGGTTATGGGAATAATTTTAGCTAATTGTCTATCAATAGAAATAATTTTAGTTAATTGTATATCAATACAAAATAAAAGAATGTAGTTATGTCATTTAAATTTTTATTTAAATTAGAATATTCTAAAAAATTAAAGAGTTTGTGTATGATCGCAATCAACACCAAGTGAATTCGTTTACTAGTCACCACCTATCATTTTCTTACAAAACCCACAGAAATAATGGTGGCGGATGGAAAGACCATTGTCCTTTTCAACATTTTGGAATGTTAATTGCTTGTTAAGTTGAAATTTAGAGAGGCAAATTAATTTGTAAAAAAAGTCCATCAGAGACAGCTAATGCAAACAAGGTTGTCAAATATTTCTTGATGTGGTCTTTTGGTTGCTGGCGCCGTTGGCCAGCAACCAACCCATGCCTCCTTTGCAAGGGGCATGGGTCGACATCCCACCGTGTATATATTTAATGTCTTATTTATAATATTATAATAATAATATATATAATTAATAATAATAATAATATTATTATTATTATTAATATCAATGATACTTAGTCCCATCATTTGTGTGGGTTGTTCTCCCACCTCAGTGTGGATTTCTCCCCCATCTTCGTGTGGATCGATTCCTCCCAATTGGAAGTAGTCTCCCGGACCGTGTCACTAGTGTCATATCTCGGTTAAAAGATCTCGAATGTTCTCTGGATTTATCCCAAATATAGTTGTTGTATTAAAAAATATATATATATTTCTGGATGTGACATAAACCGGCGACTTAAATTTACTACATGTCTCGTATTTTTCAATTTTGGAATTGATTGGACCTCCAATGCGTAATATTGGATTTGTTAACTGACATAAATAGACCAAATCGACTAGTCTCGGTTTCCTTATTATTCTTTGATTGCGAAAAAATCTAACATTTGTTAAATTATAATGACTTTGAGATCATAGACAAACAAACCTACTTCAACAGAACCACTATTCACATAGTTTACCTTGTAAAATTTTTCTTCAATTGTTTAACTAATTTGTTATCCACAGTTCTACTTGTATTCATTTACAAATAAAGTTAATATTATTTTATTCAATTTGTCGTTGTTATTCTTTTTTACAATAAATATAAAATTTAAAAATGAATGACACTACGATCAAATATAAACCAATAATATAATATAGAATCTTCATTTAACCTAACAATAATTTAATTACTGATTTTAAAAACACTAATAATGAGACTCATTTCTTAAATACAATATTTAATAGGAAGAGTTTTAGATGAGATTGATAACCATACAAATTATGCTAATATGGGTATGCTCATGTTTCTTATCCTTTATATATATGTATGTATGTATATTTATTTAATATTTCTATTATCAGTATCTTCTAACTTAAAAAATTAGGATGAACCAATCAAATTCATTTATTACATTATTTATTTTAAAACAAATTATCTCTCATATTTAATTCAAATGCAATGTATAAATTTAATTGGTTCGTTCTAACTTTTTAAAGTTATAAGACGTTTATGATAGAATTACTATATATGTTTGACATAGTATATATTATAAATACAAATATTATAATTGGGAACTCTTAATATATACTTTAAAATACGATCTGAAACATAGCTTGAGAGCAAAGATCCATATACAAGTCAAAGCATTACCATGAACATAGAGCCACACACAAGTAGGTAACAATGTTGGAACCCTAACTATCTAAGATAAAGATAAGAGGGAGTGGTGCCTACTATAATACCTACAAGCACCTTCATGCCTGTATTTTAATTCCAAAGGAAGAAGAAGTATTGAAATTGAATAGTAATATTATAAATTTAAGATTTCAAAATTTTCAAACCTGCCGTTGAAATTGGTGATGGGCCATACTGATTCCTTGTTATCGCCAGCAGCCGAAAAGGACAGGTCCTTCTGTGTCATCAATTTCTCATGCTGATGATTTCTCAAGTCCTGTTAGGGTTCACATGCAACTTTCATTTGGAGAAGTAAAGTCAGACCAGTCGTGTAAGAAAAACTTTGTCCACCACACACCATGCAAAAAATCAACATTAGATCACGCATGATTCTCATAAAAGACTCGTGAAATTAATTAAATTAGTTCGCTTTTCCATCTTGGAATTTTGTTACTAGTTTTGTGGTGTCAAAATGGGAAAATCTTCCCGGCATGTATGAGCATTAAAGTCCATGGGTTATTACGATTGTTTGATATATATATATATATATATATATATATATATATACGGGCAACTTAATTCATAAGTTGACATCAAAACTACCATAATCAAAGATATTAACCTGTTCAATTAATAAGGATTTTATATTACACACCATCTTTTAACATAAACTGTAATGTATGACTATATATTTCAAAAGGTTTTAGGTTTAAATTTCACTAATATACATAGAGAGGGAGAGAGATTTTCTGCTTTTATTGTAGAAGTAACTATCTCCTATTCCATATATCTAAACTGTGTAAATAATTTTTTTTATCTTTACAGGTTTTCAACTCTTTAGAATGTTATCTTTCAAAACAAAATAAGAAATGTAATGTTTAGGTACATGCCAACTAAAAAAAAAACTGCTACCGCCGACGATGACATTACACTTTCCAACTGCTACACTATTGTTTGACAAGTTTGGGAATTGTAATTTAATAAGGTAAAAACTTGTTTAAGTTAGGTTTATTCAGTATATTTTTATTAGAAGATGTAATATTAGATTATTTTTATATTGGCATAATGATAATGATGAAAGCAATTGACAACAACACGAACTACAGAATTCATTGTACTTTCTTCACATAAATGGAGGCAGCGGCCGAAATTTATAACAGATTCATACTTCGACAATAAGAATTCTAGTATGAACTTGAGACAATTTCGTTCGTTACATATCAATTTATTATAATTGATCTTATATATTTAATGCTGCACTATATATATATATATATATTCACACACACACACATACAAACCGAACTCATACATATTCATATGGAAACTATAAATTATTGAAGTAATTGAATATACCTATATTAATATTCACTCTCTTGTTGACGTTCAATATGATAATTGTTCATTCAATTTGATAATATTATAGATTTGAGTCGCCTTCACTGTAACTGTTAGTTATAAAAAAATATTTTCTCCTTATCATAATCTGAATTGATACAAACTTGTTTATCAAAATCTAACCAAACACTCTGTTAGGTTGATATGATATAAAAAATTGAAAACCTAAAATGGTAGTACTAATTTCAATTAATATAACTAAAAAATTCAGTTAAAAAGAATTTTTTTTTTTAACCTACACTTTATGAGTGAAATAATTATGAAAACATATTTACTCAATCACTCATATTAAATGATAGTGTGTAAGAAAACTAATCTATTATAATAAATAAGATAATGACAACAAGCATAAGTGGATAAGGATAACTTAGTTTAGTCCTACAGTTTTGTTAACACATCTAAAACATTCAACTTTAGAAGTAATCTATTATCTATATCTTTCTAATTGAATTCATAAAATATGAAAAGATCTTTCTTGCGTAGTGAATACTTCCTTTCTCGATTATATTTATATCGCTAATCTTGACAAATTTTGTAGATCTCCAGTGTCAACTTTATGAAGAAAAATCAAATATATTTTCTTCTTCTACTTTCATTTTCGTGTATTTTCTCATATAAACGTGACTAATATCATCTATAATAAAAACTATGTTAAGAAACAAAAGAACAATAATTGAGTCTTTTAATTTGTTTCAATAATTACAAGGAAAAATAATAATCACAACAAGCCAAGCCCAACGTACATTTTCCCATTTTCTTTTTCCGAATTCCAAGGCAAAACCCAACGTTCAAATTAGTAAAAGAAAAAAACAAAAAAGGAAAAACAATCACAAGTGAACTCGTAAATTTCACCGAAAAAATCATTTTTACATGTCAAATAATGATTGGATACAACGCACCCAAGATTCATCACCACCGATGAGCCCTCACCGTAAGTCCTAGGTAGGACACCGACCTGGACAACATGTTTTGCTTCAGAGTTCTGATCTCCATTAAATCAAGACACGTGTGGGGCGACAAAAGACATATCAGAGAAACGGAACATGTTTAACTGACTGTATCAGAGTAGAACCACATCGACAATCCAACGTGAAACCGTACACAAAACGGTCAGCTAACAATTAACACTTTTTATTAGATCGTGGTTTCCGTTGGATTCGCAAACATCAATACAATGATCTAGTGGTTTTATGGTAAATTTAGAGAGGCTTGACTACGAAAATCGTTCATGCAACATAAAAATAACATTTTGTAAAGTTATTAGACTAAAAACCACTCATGCGTACGCCTTTCACCACTTAATTCATTCATTTATTGTGAAAAACACATGTAACTAAATATTTATATTAGAAAGTGAAGTGCACGGTGTTACTGAATAATTGAATCTTGTTTGCACCTCTAAACATATTGAATCCTTTATCATATAAGATATGTACATAAATGAAATAATAATTTGTTATATGTATAAATTTTAGTCCATAAAAGTATTTTTTTTTTTGTTCATATATTATTCAATTTTGATAAGTGTTTTCAAATCATTTAATTTATCGAGTTTTTTTAAAAAAAAAGAATAAATTTTTGTATCGTATTTATAATATTTGACTTTCAACATCTCTTCACAACTAATCAATATCATATTAAAGGGGGAAATTAAAACCATAGTTTTTATTTAAAGTAATTTAAACCGCAGAATTGGACTCGATAGATTTCGATGAATCGTTTAACTTATTGATAAAAAGATTTTAAAATGAATAAACTATAATTTATAAGAATATGTAAATCTTCAAATCATTTTTATAGTATTTGATTTTTTAAAAGAAATTATAGTATTTGATTTCAATATTTTCATCACAACCCAACGATATCAGATTTTAACTAGAAAAAATTTAAATTTCTACTTGCTATAAAAATAACATAATTTATACAAGACAGATGTAACCAAATTTTTCATTTCCATTTTTATCCTTATGCCTTCCTCCAACAAACAACCCCACCAGTAACCTCCTCCTCTGTTTAAGGCCACTAGCCCCACTCTTACGCTGTCTATAAAATCACCATCACACACCACCCCCTCCAATCAAAAAGGAAAACAAAAACCACTCCCCCTCCCTCTCTCATGCTCTGTTTTTCTTCTCAGAGCCAGAGCATGTCAATGGCACCCTCCACATTCTCCTCCCTCCTCCTCCTCCTCCTTCTCCTCTCCACCTCCGCTTTTGCAGGTAATGTCACAAACACACACACACACACCCCACCACGTTAACGTAACGTTTTGTTTTGTTTTTAACGTTTTTTGTTTTGTGTTTTTAGACACTGGACTTGTAGGCATCAACTACGGCCGCGTCGCCAACAACCTGCCGCCACCAGAGAAGGTAGTGGCACTCCTAAAATCTCAAAACATCAACCGTATCAAGATCTACGACACCGACGCCACCGTCCTCACTGCCCTATCCAACTCCAACATCTCCGTCGTCGTCGCCCTCCCCAACGAGCTACTCTCTTCCGTCGCCGCCGACCAATCGTTCGCCGACAACTGGGTCCAATCCAACATCTCCAAATACTTTCCCGCCACCAGAATCGAAGCCATTGCCGTTGGCAATGAGGTCTTCGTCGACCCGAAAAACACCACCCGGTTCCTCGTACCCGCCATGAAGAACATCTACACCTCCCTCAAGAACCGCCAGCTTGACTCCTCCATCAAAATCTCCTCTCCGATAGCTTTGAGTGCACTGCAAAACTCGTACCCGCCTTCTGCCGGATCCTTCAAACCTGAATTGACTGAACCCGTTATCAAACCCATGTTGGACCTTTTACGTCAAACCGGGTCATATGTGATGGTGAACGCGTACCCATTTTTCGCTTACGTTGCTAACTCAGATAAAATATCATTGGATTACGCTCTTTTAAAGGAGAATCCAGGGGTAGTGGATTCGGGTAATGGGTTAAAGTACTCTAGTTTATTTGATGCGCAAATCGATGCTGTTTTTGCCGCCATGTCAGCATTGAATTATAACGACGTGAACATGGTGGTGACGGAGACAGGATGGCCGTCGATTGGTGACAAGGATGAGATTGGTGCCAGCGAGGACAATGCGGCAGCGTATAATGGAAACCTTGTACGCAGGGTTTTGTCCGGAAATGGGACGCCGTTGAGACCGAAGGATCCACTTAATGTCTACTTGTTCGCTTTGTTCAACGAGAATCAAAAGCCGGGTCCTACTTCGGAGAGAAACTACGGGTTGTTTTACCCGAATGAGGACAAAGTGTACGATGTGCCATTTACGGTGGAGGCCGTCAGTAGGTCAACGCCGGTCAATGAGAGCAAGAGCCAGGTTCCGGTGAGTGGTGGAGTGGGTCAGAGTTGGTGCGTGGCGAACGGAAAAGTGGGAAATGAGCAGCTGCAAAAGGCTATAGATTATGCCTGTGGTGAGGGTGCGGCTGACTGCCGTCCGATCCAGGAAGGTGCCACGTGTTATGATCCTAATACGTTGGAGGCCCACGCATCGTATGCTTTCAATAGTTATTATCAGAAGAATTCACGTAAAGCTGGATCCTGTGATTTTGGTGGTTCGGCCTACGTGGTCACGCAGGCTCCTCGTGAGTATCCTATCATTTCCTCTCCATCTTTAATTTGATTATTATATGGTTTATATTCTAGTTTTTGGTCCATTCATTTCAATTTATATGCAAAAATTATGTACATTGGTTTAGGTCACTTTTTTTTTTTTTTTTCATTTAAACAAATTTGGTTTCTAATTAGATTAACCATCCAATCTTATCCAAGGTCTCTAGTTTTATAAAATTTAAACAAATTTGGTTTACAACTAGATTGGTAATTCATTCTAATTCAATTCGAGTAGAATTAGATTGTTAATTTTATTGGAATTATTGAAACTAATTTATTGAGAATTGGGTTTAGTTGTATACTCAACCTAATCTAATTCAAATCGAATCAAATTGAATTATTAAACTTTTGAAAATGATAGAAACAAATCTATTGGTTATTCATTATACTATATTTAATTATATTTGTTTTAAGTAGGATTTTCTATGCATGACAAACTAATGCGGCTTTCAGATTGGAAGCCGCCCAAATTTTGTAATTCGTGGTGTAAGTGAGGAGGATGAAAATGACAAAATTACATAAAAAAAAATAGATGGGAATGATAATGAATAAAAGAAAGTTGTATTGAAAATAAATGCAAGTTGTGATTATTATTTTCAACATTACACGCTATCAATAAACGAGTTATGGGACCTACTTTCCCATTGTCCACGAGCTAGTTAGTGTAGGTGAGAAATTAATTTTGATGATTATGTTGTCCACTTTGTAGCTGTTATCTTCACCCAATACGAAGACTACTACTACAAAAGTGCTTCTATAGTCGGAAGTACTTCTTATTAAAACAAGTATCTCCTACAAAAACATAGAAAGATTTTCGAAAAATAGTCTAAGCATTTTCCTGATCCGATAAACTCTTTTAAATAAGTGACTATCGATTGTCCTGTTAACCCGAAAAATGGTTTGTGTTGTGCTGTGCAGGTTATGGAAAGTGTGAGTTCCCAACAGGATATTGAGTGGGGGCAGAAATGGAGGAATTGCTGGTGCAGATTTGTTGCAGCTGCCCTAGCTAGATAGCTTCTTATACTCTACCTTTGAAGAGTTGAAGAAGCTTATATTTTTTTTACTTGTATTTATTATTATTATAATTATTCTTGTCGTATGAGATGAGTAGATTAGGTGGGGTCGTTATCAACTGGTTTGACTATTTTGTCTATAGTTAAATCCTTATTATTTGTATTTACTTTAATGATTAAAATTATAATTTTCTGATTTTAAATGAGTATGGATTAATGGTGGATTACACTATATATGGGATGACATAGCCCTTATCTTTTCTTCTTGTTGCTACATATAGTGATCCAGTTCTGTGTTTTTTAAAGAATATATATATATATATGTATGTATGTATGTATATATCACATAACATGAACTTAAATTTATGAGTTATGCTAGTATATAGATGTTGTAAATATACATGATCTATTTAGAACCATTAGATTACAATCTAGTGGTTCAAATAAATGAGGAGTTTCAATGATAAAAACTAAAAGAATTGGAGAGAGAGAAAATTTTCCCAATGGTTCAAACAAACGAGGACTTTTAATAAAAACTAAAAAAAATTGAGAGAGAAAATATTTTCCTTGTAACCATCCCTATATAAATACTGAACCCATATAGTAGAAACCTTAAATTTACATAATAACTTTACAAATGATATGGTCAAGATAAAATACGTTTATATGTGCAAGCATCTCTTGAATGTGAAACCTTTGGTTTGGGCCCCTTTTATTTTATTTTATTTTATTTAAGGTGGGACAGGTATAAAACTGTAAGAAAAAGGTATCGAACCCTGCTAATGATAGAGGACAACCTTTGGTTTGGGCCTTAGAAAACTAATAATTTCTGTCTCGATATTTGGTTTTCAATGACCAAATTTCACAGGGTAATCTTTAAACCATAAAAACCATATATAGACTATGGCTTCCAAATTTCTTGATTTTAGGTGAGCGTATATATCATTGTGTTCAAACATAAATGTCAATCCAATATCATATATAAGATCAAGGAGAAACTGAAGCTCAGTCCATTCACATTAGGCATGACATAATTGGGATACCTCTCGTTTCAGATTGTGTTTGAAAACTAGGCGAATTCAAATGATTTCAAACATTTTATCATTAACTTAATGAAAAGTTAAGTTCTAACAAAGTACATCACTCTTTAGTAAAAATAATTTAGCACTTCCCTCGATCTTAAGAGGTCAAGAGTTTAAGTTTCACCTTTATCCTAAAACATATGGTGCTGACAGATTTCTCTAAATTTAATCCCCCTCACCCACCATAAACCCAAAAAAAGAAAAAGAGTTCTAATTGAAATTTTTCATAAACTTATTTTAAAACTACAAAAGTGGAGTTATCATCAACTTGGAACTAATGATCAAAATATTGACATAGTACCACTAATGTGTTGGTCAGGATAAGTTAGAAAGCCCCACAAAAGCCCAATAAAAACTTGAAATGTGCTTCTTACTGTAGCTTGATGGCCAAACTATAATGGTCTAATTAGAAAAGTAATAAGAAAGCCCAAAACATGGTACTACCACTATTATTATTGACATTCTAAGAGTAATCCAACATTTTTCAGGAAATTCTATATTTTCTCATGTTACATTATCAGTACAATAATTACTGATAATTCTAAATTATTATGAGGCAAATCCAACAAAAGGTCTAATTTTTAGGTTTATTTTGCTTCTCTTGTAATTACAAATTTAAAATCTCATTGATGTATGGATGTAAAATGGCTATCATTGGCCACCTCCAGTTGCAATTTTATTTTTCCTGGTGTAGACACATTTCTTTTGGCTATAGGAATTACAATTAATTTCGGGTATAAGGAGAAAGAATGTTAGTCGAATTAACAATTTTGTTAGTATTGATGTGATATGTAATATTATTAAGTCAATCTCATCTCAATGCAAAAGATTTTTAAGTATGATTGTCACAAACATAAAATAGTTGGTGATATATTCTTAAAAAAATAGTAAACATTTCTTAAAGAAAATAGAAACGAAACAAGCATGAATCTACGTATGAAAAAAAGATATAAATCTTTTGATTTAGAAACCCATTGAAAATTCAGAAATTCCCCGATATTTTTGACCAAACACGTCTAACTTCTTTTAAAATATTATAAATAATTTACACTTTAGAAGAGAAAAGATATAACTCAAATTCATAATATCATAATATAAATGTGAGGGATAAATCATTTGATCTACCTCAGTGCGCTTTTAACTATTACAGTTGTGTCATATGTATGGCTTTTTAACTTAAACCAAATAAACCAGATATCTATTGGGATCAATTAAGATTAAATATTACTTATGCAATCTGTCTTTAGAGATCGAAACAACTAATCCTATATCAAGAAATAAAACTATCCACATAAAAAATCATAACATATTATATAACACCATCAAATAATATATATATATAGTATCATAATATCATAATATAAATGTGAGGGATAAACCATTTGATCTACCTTTGCGCTTTTAACTATTAAAGTTGTGTCATATGTATGGCTTTTTAAACTTAAACCGAATAAACCGGATATTTATTAGGATCAATTAAGATTACATATTACTTATGCAATCTGTCTTTAGAGATCGAAACAACTAATCCTATATCAAGAAATGAAACTATCCACATAAAAAATCATAACATATTATATAACATCATCAAATACTCTCTCTCTCTCTCTATATATATATATATTGATTGTAGTGATCAAAATTGTACAGAACCAATTACTAGAAAAAAATGATGGCCTCGTGAGTTGTTTGGGCCTAACCAAAGCCGAAAGCCCAGAAGCCAGTAATACCAGCTCCCTGTCTCTCATTAATGAAGGTTGACCACTTGAAGTGAATCAAGTTTTAGCAAGTTGTAACGTAAGCCTTGAAATAGGCGACCGTTCGAGCAGAAATCATTCCATTAAGTGCAGAAGTGGGAATCAAGGAAACGGATCTCTTGATTTCAGTAGTCTGAACTCCTCAAATGAACACTTTTCCACCTATATAAAAGGGAAGCAGACAGAGGCATAAAGTATCTAATTTTTTCTCTCCAGTACTGTTACTCTGTTAAAATCTCTCCAAGTTCTTACACTGTTACGCACTTGTACTCTCAAACACCAACATCTTCAAGGCATCACAACCTCTACACTCTATCAAGTACAATAGTAGCACTCTCTTAGATGGACGGCTATCACACTCCATAGATCTCTCACAATCAGTGGTGCAACGAAAATTTTATTTCGAAACGAAACGATTAAACTCAAATATCGATAGAAAACTCTTAAGTTTTTTTGCTGAAATTAAAACTGAATAACTTACAAAACATAAACAACATAAGTCTATTTATAATAATTCTAATCCTAATCCTTATAGAAATAGAAATTCTAACTTAAAGATTAAATCCAGACTAAAAGAATTAATAATCCTAAACTAATGAGGATAAAGATTCTCAAACTAATAAGGAATCTAAAAAATCTTAAAATTTGTCCTACATCAAATTCTCTCCTCTTGAAAAAAAACTCATTCTCGAGTTTTGTGATTACAGAGTAAACTCAACTGAAGGAAAATACTCGAAGATATTGGCAACATTGAAAACATTGAAAATATTCATGTTGTTAGGGAGATAAACTTTGTACGCATTATTGTCAATTTCTGTAGTATCTTGAAAGGGTCAATCTTCTTATCTTGTAATTTGTTTTATGTGCACACAAGAAAACGATTCCTTCGAAATGAACCATCACTAAGTCGCCTATATTGAACTCCTTGAAACAATTATGTTGATTGGCTTAGGGCTTGTAAGGTAAATTAGTTGCTTTGAGACCAATTTTGGTGCAGCGGAAGTTTATTTCGAAATTGAAATAGATAAACAGTAAAAAAATGATCAAACTAAAATATAAATTTTATTATTACTCAATAAAATAATCGTTAATCTACTAAACTCAAACAAACCAAATCATTTTATAATGATTATAATCTTGAAACTACTAGAATTAAGAATCCTAATTGACTCTTAACTTTCTAACTTAAAACTAATTAAAACTAGAAAACTTAACCTCAAGGAAATCTAAATTCAATTCCTATAGAAACTCTATTTTCTAATTTTTTCCTACGTCAAATCCCCTCCTTTTGAAAAAACTCGTCATCGAGTTTTAACTCAGCCATGTCGTAACTTCTAACAAACAACTGCTTCCCCTTCATCTCCTACGGTAAACTCAGTTCCTTCGTAAAAATCATCATCTCTTGTAGAGTAGTCCACCATTTTCTCTTCTTTAGCAAAATTAACAATCTTTCGATTAGGGCAATTATTCAAAAAATGTCTAGGTTGATTACACCTAAAACATTTGCATAAATTAGTACATGCGTAAGGATCAAGATTGGTACGATGCGACTATTGTTTGGTACTGTTCCTTGATTGGGGACAGCACTTGAGCTTCGTCCTTGTTCTGGAGTCTAAGGCGCAGAAGTTGTCCTCACTATTATCAGTTGATGTAGATTCCCTAGGAGTGGTTGAAATATCTGGAATATATATTCGAAAATTACTCGAATTCCTGTTAACTAGTTGGTTTAATTGAGCCTCAACTTTCAAAACCAAATTAATTACGTCAAATAATGTTCAGACATTGTGAAGAGCTAACTTATCTTAAATATCCAATCTCAAACCTTCGATATATCTAGCCATTCGTTGATCCACACTTTTTATCAAGTTACATCTAAGTATCTAACACTTAATCGATAAAACTCTTTAATATATTTTGTAACTTTTTTATTTATTGGTCAGCAATTCTGAAACTGTTGATATAGAAATTGTTCGTAGTCAGGAGGAAGAAATCGTTGTTTAAGCAATCGCTTCATCTTCGCCCAATGTTCAAATACGTTGCTTTCCTTGTCTTTGACGATTGAACTGCAACTGTTCTTACCAAGCTGCAGCTCATTCTTTTAACTTATACGCCACTATCTTAACTTGTCGCTCCTCCGAGATTTCTAAACAATAAAAAAATTGCTCTACATTATACACTCAATCAAAAAAATCTTCAATGTGTAATTGACCATCAAAAGTGAACAAATCCATTTTCATCTTGCAATCTTGTCGTTCTTAGCGAAAATGAACGTTCGTAAAAGTGTTGCGTTCATTCTTGAAGGAGTTGTTAACTATATTGACTTTATCCTCTTCTTCCAAAGAATAATCTAAGCCTTCAATGGGTGCAAATCCCCTCTCACCGTGTCTGTGGATTGCTTGACAATCTTCTTGAGTGACATGTCATTTGAAAACAACTCGATTACCTTTTTGGTAGACATTAACTAGGTTGGGTTGGTATGGGTACGATCGGATCTTTTCGATTTTGCCCCTTTCGTCATTGTTCTTTTAACTTATACGCCACTATCTTAACTTGTCGCTCCTCCGAGATTTCTAAACAATAAAAAAATTACTCTACATTATACACTCAATCAAAAAAATCTTCAATGTGTAATTGACCATCAAAAGTGAACAAATCCATTTTCATCTTGCAATCTTGTCATTCTTAGCGAAAATGAACGTTCCTAAAAGTGTTGCGTTCATTCTTGAAGGAGTTGTTAACTATATTGACTTTATCCTCTTCTTCCAAAGAATAATCTAAGCCTTCAATGGGTGCAAATCCCCTCTCACCGTGTCTGTGGATTGCTTGACAATCTTCTTGAGTGACATGTCATTTGAAAATAACTCGATTACCTTTTTGGTAGACATTAACTAGGTTGGGTTGGTATGGGTACGGTCGGATCTTTTCGATTTTGCCCCTTTCGTCATTGTTCTGACCTCTGTTGTCGTCGATCTAAGGTCGCCGGCCTCTATCGTCGACATTCCAACCTTGTCCGAGTCTAATCTAGGCCGGGCAATGTAGATCTATATGCCTAGAGTTACGAAACGGGTCGTAACCGTGCGAATCTACATATGGGTCGTATAAAACAGGATTGAGTGTGAAGTGGTGTGCGGACCTCACTGGTCTGATGGGTAAGACAATCCGATGACGTGTGGGTAAGGAAGATGAGATCGCGAGTTGAGTGGGAAGATGGGTTCCGTAGATTCTTTGGGTCACTCGCGGGTTTTCTGTTTTGATCAGATCACATGGGTCCTGATCATCCAAATTTCAACCTCCTTACTGTTTGCAGTCATCGTTGGCGTCACCGCTGGTGGTAGCCATCCGGTCACCTGTTAATTAGGTTGATACTCGTCAATAACTTGTCTTCTTTCGAGAATCAATGCAGTAAAGGTCTGCTAAAGACTTCGAAATGTTTCTTCAATTCTGTCGAGTCATTGCTCGACAATCGCTAACCACTGATTATTGTCAGGGGTTTTTGAAAAAAAAAAAGTCTTCCCCATATGAAAAAAGAAATTAAGCTTGCCATGAGTCATTCCAAGTGATCTAAGTGTGATACTTCATCATCTCTTCCGTTTGTCTTCATTAAAAGTGTTTAAAAGTGTGAGGGGTTGAATTTGAGTAGGAAAAAGTGAAGAAATAAGTAAGTTTTTAGGTTAGGTTTTATGGGTTTTCATGAGTTTTTGTTTGATTTTCTAGTTTAAGTTGTTAATTGAACTTTTGACATACTTGAAAGACTATTTGCACCATAATTGGACTTGAGATTTAAGGAGTTTAACAAAAAGAATTATTCAAGTGACTTGTATCAAGGTGAGCACACTAATCTCATGCCTAAATTTGGATTTGAGTTATGTTTAAGTGTTAGGAAAATATCTTACATGATTTGAGATAATTATATGCCAAGAAAACAAAAGAAAAGTGATGATATCCCACCTAATGAATATTTAGCCATGTGTATACTGCTGGATTCAAATTATGTTTGATGATTTTGATAGGGTTTCATGCTTATTTATATGTGTTTAAGTTTATTGGAATTAAGAATAATGAAAAAGAAAGTCATATGTATATATATCCATTACATTCGATCAAAGTGGATAGTTATGGACTTATGGTTTATGTTACAATTTAAGTTTAATAGTTTGATACATGTATAAGTTCTAAGTGAAAATTATGCTCGCACTAAAGTGTAGGAGGAGGGAAAAGCTAAAGAAGAACTTGAAGGAGTGGTTTGCTAGTTGGATAGCTAGTTGTGAGTGTAGTTATTTTTAAAGTTTTTATAAGTTTTATCAATTGATAATTGATAATTACAAATGTTTGTTTTAGTATGTAATTTATTATGTCAAATTTATCAAACTTTTAGCATGTTAGCATTTTCTAATGATGCATGTAAACTTTTAAATTACGTTATAAATGTATATATTTTAATAGTAAAGCAATTTAGTATGTTTAAGTGAAATATATATATAAAAGAGACATGCTAAATGTATTTGTAAAGTTCTAGGCTTTTGCCTTTAAAAGATAGTATTTTGATTGTAAATCATATACTAGAGAAAAAAATATTTTCTGGTTAAATCAATATACTTTTATGCCTAGTGCATATAAGATTTTTAAGTATCTTGAAAGGAATTTAAATATCTTTGGTTTACCCTGATCCCTAGCATACCCATCCGAAGTACTTTATGAGTGTATGGCAAGAGGGAGGGAGAGTCACTAATGTAGGAGATTAAGTCAGTGTATCGCCCTCTACACATATATAGTAATATAGATCTGTTTGATGTTGGAGGGAATCGCGATCATAGAGTTCCCGCATCTGCCAATACATATGATAGTTTTTCCTAGTTCTAGTGATGTGTATATGTACCGTTATGTAAAAACGAGTTTCATTGGATTACTTTGTAAGGCAAGCTTTAGAAGGAAAAATATGTCATTAAACGTGAAATTTAAAAACAAGAAAATTTTATGCTTTATGAAATTGTTATTAGATTTCAAGCAGTAGTATTTATATGTTTTATGCCAGTTTTACAGTTTTTTAACGGTTAATAAGAAATTATTAGTTTTTTAATTTATTTTGGGAGGATATATAAAAATTAGAAAACAAATATTATAGTTTAAAAGTTTACCCACTCACTGAGTTTAAATATTCACCACTCTTTTCATATTTTTGAAAAAAAAAAAAATCCTCCCCAAGTGTAGGTTTGAGCCATCAAAAGGAAATGGCTCCGTTGAATGTGTAAGTGCGCTGAGGACACAATGCTACTGTATTTTTTTACTTTTGAAATATCATATGCATGTATAACCACTTAAAATTTGATGTATATTTTGTAAATATCTTGTGTACATCGTGCTTTTGTATAAATTAAATTATTTTCAAGTTGTATTTTAAACTAAAAACATGATTGTGACTAATTGTGGAAAAAAAAAAAAAAAGAGGGCTTGAGACCTAGAGGTTGAGAATTTTGTTATTATAGAAGTGTATAGATTTTCTATAAATTTTTACAGGGTGAAATTTTTAGAAAAATAATCGTTGTGCTACCAAAATTTTTAATAAACCTGTTTTACAAACATACACTAAAAAGAAAAAGTTTCCATTCATTTCCACTAAAAAAGAAATTTAAACTGAGAGCAATACCTCCACGAGACCTTCTTGAGTTAGAGTGAGAGTTCGATTGAGTTTTGTTGGGGTGCTACAAGAATCCCATCGAGTTCCACAAAGGGATCTGGGGCTGGTCCCGACAGTTTGTTATCAACTTAAACCAATTTCAGTCACTAGACGAGGCAGACCACGCTCTAATGCTAATTTTGGTATAGCGGAAGTTTTGTTTTGAAACGAAACAATTAAACTCAAATATCGATAGAAAACTCTTAAGTTTTATTGTTGAAATTAAAACTAAATAACTTATAAAACATAAACAACGTAAGTCTATTTATAATATTATAATCTTAATCCTTATAGAAATAGAAATTTTAACTTAAATATTAAATTTAGACTAAAAGAATTAATAATCCTAAATTAATGAGGATAAAGATTCCTACACTAATGAAAAATTTGAAAACTTGTCCAGCATCAATCAGCTTCATATATATATATATATATATATACACACATAAATATGTGTGTGTGCATGTGTGTAAGCTTACACACCGTGTTGTGCTATCAAATGATGATAAAAATAAAATAACATAAAAGGGACCCCAATTGCGTGAACACGTTGTTCATTCACACAACAAAAACATAAATTGCTTTCACACGCACACACGCACGTAGGCCACAACCGCAACAAGGTTACAACTTTAAACACAAAACCAACACCCAAAAACGTGTGCGCACGGAAACTCCTACGCTGCGCACTTGCAAATCGCACAATTAGATAGTTGTTGTTGGAAATGTTGGTGTTGGTCGTGGGGTGGCGTTTCGCGAGCTACAAATGCGTAGCGTATTCTTCAAGACAACTCCAAAATGATTACCTAACTTTGTGTTTATGGTTTTCAATTTTTAAATTTTGTTTTTTGTTTTATTTTTTCGAGTCCAAAGCAAATTTGGAATGGGAGATGAAGATATTATCATAAAATGTTTGATTTAAGTAATGCTTTTATTGAATCAAGTGAAGTCGTGGCCTAAAATGTGAGGTTGAGTAGGTATGGAGGTTTGGGGTTATTAATATATAATGGGCTGGGTTAGATTGTGTTCATACGTGGTGGAATATTATCTATTAGTTTTATTTGTTTATAAGCATTTGTTTATCAAAACTAACATGGAGAACAAGTTAGGAGTTGGACCAAAGCATCTGGAGATTAAAATTATTAACATGTACATTTGGATCCACTATAGTGGTTTGGGTACAAGTCTTACCGTGCTATATTATATGTGAGGAGTTTTCCTCCTCCTAATTCGGGAGGAGATTCTTATGGATTATGAAAGTAATATCTAGATTGTGCAAGGCTGTATTTCAAGCTGCCTTTGGAAGGCACAAGTTAGTTCTCATGCAAGCTACTAAGTTTGAGCTGTTTTACTGTTTGTTGCTTGAACTAATAGGTCTCATGTTGACGTGACATGTTTTTTAGGTGTTAGTAATGATGTCACTCTTTTGGTCTTTTTAGTCTCTTATTAGGCACAACACTATTAGAAAGAGATTTCTCTCTATTATAAAGTAGGTTTTTAAATTGAAAGTAATCATTAATTTGATAGGTCATATGTAATATTCCTCTAAACTGGGTCACCATTTAAAAAAAAAAAAGATAATCTCTTATGTTGATTTGTGTGTTGAACACAAAAATAGATTTTTTTGTTGAATATAAGATCACATTTACTAATCATGAATGAAAGTTAAAGTCAATTAAATTTCATTAGAAAGGGAATAAAGGAAAGAGAATTCCAAAAAAAAACTAGTTAAGTGTCGAATTACACATAATTTGATTCTTCAAAAATTTAGAAAACCATAGAATCACAAATAAGAATTAAATTATTATCCACTTTTAATAATTTCTTAATTTTTACTTAGTAAATCTGTCATAAAATATCAATATTATATATATGTGGAAGTTTTATTGCACAACACTCTTGATAGAGTAGATGTGTAATTCAATCATGCTAGTGCTTAGTTTTCCATATATAATGAAATTTTGGTCAAAAGTTTTGGATGGTATTACTACTATTTAAAAAGCTCTTTTGTATACATTTAGTTTGGTAGTATGAAGTCTTATTAAAACAGAAGGAAACGGTGAGGTCTATGATTGAAATTCACTATTAACAAGATTTGATCAAGTTTAAGTCATTGTCATGAAATTAAATAAAAAGTTCATTGATATTTTAATCTAATAATATGAAATAAATTGAGAGAATTGTAGATATGTTTATAAAATTTGAACAAAATTTATAGATTCTGAGAATAGTTAGTACGAATATTAAGATCATCAATTCCATATCCAAAACAAAGTGAAAGCTATTATATTATATGAAACCTAACTTCCGTAAAAACACGTGATATAATTTGGTAAAATATCGAAGAAAGTGAAAGCTATTATATTATATGAAACCTAACTTCCGTAAAAACATGTGACATAATTTAGTAAAATATTGAAGAAATTTCTATGAAATATGTAGAAATATTCGTAAAATATTCATAATATATCCAGTATATTTTTATCAATAAACATTTAAAAAAAGAGAAGTCGATAATATTTTTATTCACCTATTTATTTATTTTTAAATAAATGAATTACTCAAATAGGAATGTCATATATATATATATATATATATATTTTTAACTGAAATCTAATTTATACATTTTATATTTTTTAAGTATCTAAATCATGAATGGAAAATCTCACCTTTCATTGCATTTTAGGTGAAGATATCATAATGTGTTATAGGGTTGTTTTTCATAATAATTCTTACAATCATTTTCTATTTTTTTTAAGCGAATTATTCTCATGGGTCGTGATTGAATTTAGCAAATATGTATTTTCTTTGCAATATATTCACTTGGTTATGTGTATCATATTTATACTATATGGTTGCTAGATAATATATATTTTTGGAATAATATGTGGTTTTTTGATCAAGTATTGATTATTTTAACTTCTTCTAAAGTTTGATTAAAAAATGTTATGTTTTTAGTATAATTCCACACTTTTCATAAATTTTATATCAATTTTCATCCATATCGGTATTTCTAATTGATATTTCTATCTTAATGTAGTATTGATATTTTGTCATTTCAACATTTTTATTCTTGATCAAATCCCATAGACAACATAAATAATTTTCTTTTAAGACCCATGATTTTTTCAGTTGCCCATTGCCATTATTATTATTGTGATGAGAACAGTAATGACAATTATTCTTATATAATGATGGCTAATCAAATATATTTTGAATAAAAAATTGATGTCAAGGCACTAAATTTATCTGGTGTATGCCAATTAATTTTCCGTTAAAAAAATAAAAAATTAAAAAACGTTGTTGCTAATTGCTACTTGCTAGTTGAGGTTTATTATTTATGACAGACGGTGACATGGCATGGTGTGACTGGTCACTAGGTAAGCTTATGCTGACTCTCACCGGACCCTAACAAGACCCATCAATGCAGGTCCGATCTCTGCGTCCACCACCTCGCATAAAGCGGCGCTTATTATTTATTTATTGCTTTTCCAAAAACCTTTTATTTTTAGAATAATCCCATTTTTTTTATAATTTGACGAAATAGTCAATTTCCCCCCTCATAGTCAAATGATTTTTCAAAATTAGGGAGAAAATTGGCTATTTCGTCAAATTACAAAAGGAAATTGAGATTATTTCTTTATTTTTCTATTAAAAATAATAAATAATTGATTAAAGGTTATATTATTATACAAAATTAGTATCACTGCCGTATTTCAATAAAATTTAATTTCACCGAAAAGTCATTTCTAATTTCTAATTAATCAAGCGGTTCATAAAATTAAAGAATTTAGAAAATAAAAATTAAGAAAATGATAAATGATAATATTTCTCTTGTAAGTGCTCAAGTACCACTCACAAGTAACTTGCTTCGATGGTAAAGCATGCGCACCTGCTGCCTGGTGGCTTTCAACAGCGAGTGAGCATCATTCACAACAAACAGATAATTTCAGTCAAGCCCTTTAGGGATAAAATTTCGTTTAAATCCCTTATATTCGAAAATAGTTTTCTTATAAATATGAGTCATTTTTTCTCAATTGTTCGGAAGTAAAGTTATAATATTATATTCTGAATCGCACTTTAGAGTCACTACTAGAATGTTATATTTGTAATATTAAAGATACTATTATTAGAACTGTATACTAGCTTAACTCATTAATTAAAAGAGGGATTTGCTATATAAACCCCTAAATTTCGGTATTTTTTCGAAACATGCTCTTGTTTTATTTTTATTTTCTAGATATCTTAATTTATACAGTAAATTCGTTTTGCAAATCAAATTTTAATTGAAACATCCCCTAAGAACATGTTTACTAAGTGAAAACCTTTACGGGGGGAAATTTTTTTTTTTTTTCGATTTCTTAGTATGTATTTATTAAAAAAATTGAAAATTAAATTATATAAAACTCACATAAACTAGAAATTAAATTTGTATTAAAAATTTAATTTCTCCTTATATCTGAAATTGTCAACGAGGCCCTTCAAATCTCCAAACTCAAATTCTCATCCATATTCATTGGAATATTTTAGAGATTTTTAGGGATTGAGGATCAAAATGATCCCAAATTTCAAATTGAAATGGGGAATCCTCATGTCCCCCATTTATAATATAAAAAATATTTATATTTAATAACTAAATTAATTCTAATGATTTCTCTCATAGATGACTTTATCATTATGTATTAGTTTTATATTATTTTAATTTTTATCACGTGTTGTGACTTATGTAAGAACATTGTAAATGTAATACAATGTTGAAGATTTCATATGTCAAAATGTTATGGATTTAGTGTGTTGCAATTTTATAAAATTATTATATGAATTATGTTTTTTATTATTTATAAAATTTTTATTATGTGTTATGATTTATATAAGAACATTGTAAATATAATATAATGTTGTAAGTTTCATATGTTAAAATGTTGTTGATTTAGTGTGTTGAAATTTCATAAAATTATTTTGTGAATTATATCTTTAATTTTTTTTTTTTTAAATTTTGGATCAAAAGGGTGAAACGGTAATGGGAAACGGGAAACAGGGAAATGAAAATGAAACTGGGAAACCATTGTAAAATACCTCTGTCTCCATATTTCTCAAACACAGATTTGGATGGAGATTAGGGAACTTGTCTCATCCCATTTTGCCCCCATTCATATATGTACTTCCACCAAAATAATCAATTTTTTTTTTAATTTCTTTAACAATGGGATCAAGTTTCTTTACGGTCTGTGGTGCGATACAGTGGCACCCATCCTCTTGGATGTTGCTCATCTTAAGATTGGTTCATGGTTCGAACTACAGTTGTCCAATTAGATTTATGGATGATTTTTTCATATCTTGTGGATTAACTCTCCTACTTTTGGAATTTTAGATTTACACTGTGTCTTAGTATAAGAGTCCGACAAAAAAAAAAAAATATATAATATGTATTATGTAAAAAAAAAAAAAAAAAAATTCAAGTTTTATCTCTTATTTTCTATTTTAATAAGACTGGATTCTTATTCATTTTATTATTTTCTTTTGGAACCTATTTTTTTTATATTTAAATTAAAAGAAAGAGAGTTATATATTATATCAAACTTCAGGGATTTTTAACAAACTTTACCTAATTGAAAAACTAAAAATTTAGAAAAAAATAAAAACAAAAAATCAGGAGACTGACCCGGTCAAATTTATCTTAATTAAAAAATATATATATCTGAATTAAAAAAAAGTTGTAAAAGAATAAAAAATTGTCAAATCATATCGATGTGGACACGTGGCGACGTGACAGGGACTGACGCCGTCTAAAAGGCCGCACAGCTGTCGGTTAGCGTGATCACGAGTCACGAGAGACGGGTCAGAGAGACCCGCGCATAGATCCTGCATCTTGTCTACCGGCCGGTCAGAGCTGACCGGGAAACCGGCTGGTGTCTGGTTAAAAAATTTTAAATTAAAAAAAGAAGACAGCAGCTTTGGGTGACATGTGCTTCTTGGGACGTGTGGGGCCCGCGTACACGTATTGAGAGGGTAGATTGTGGGTTTGAATCATTACAGAGGTAGGAGGTTAGGTTATCTTATTAATAGTGAAAGGCATTTTATTTTTTGAGAAATGAAAAATGGAAAAAAAAGTAATTTAGAAATAATTAGATTTTTTGTTTTATACTTTGTTGTTAGAGGAATTGTGAAAGATTAAAAATGTAATTTATTTTTCAAAAAAAATGTAATTTATATATGTTTTGATTAATGAATTATTTATTAAAAAATTATTTATCAGTTCTTTTAGTTATTAACAATTGATATAGCATTTTTACATGATCAATGTCTTGTATTTTGTGTAATGTTGCCATTTCAAAATGTTCTCAAGATGAAAATTTTGCATCTAATTTCATGAGTTTTTTTTTTTTAAATTTTATATTGTTATGATTTTTTTAATATATCTATGATGTAATGATTTAAATTTGAGTTATAATAAGAATGAATAAATATCTTAATTATCAACTTATATTGGATAGTGGTAATTTTATGAACTTTTTATATAAAATTAAAAATAATATCTTTGTGAGATTTTGATTCAGATGTACTTGAGTATTACACATCTAGTTAGAGAAAGTTTTGTAAGGGATGATGTGTTCGTGGACGATGATTTTGATAGATTTTAATATACTGAATTTAGTCAGTGTTAGATTTAAAATAATGATAATAATAATATCAAATTTTACTTTTCCCAAAAAATATATGTATCGATTTTTTTTTTTTTTGACTTATTACAATTTTTTCTAAGTTGTAAATAGTAGAAATCAGATTCAGATAAAAACTGCGAGAGACAGTGGCAAGTAATCAGAAAGCTGGTCAAAAACAGGAAGAGAGAAGTGGGGCCCATAGGGTGGGGTGGGGTCCACACAGCATGGTCAACAGATCAAGGGTCTCAAGCAGAAGGAGACATTTAATTTATATTTTCAAGGGTAAGTTGATTTTTGTTTTCCTCCCTCGTGTCCTTTCCTCTCGTTCTCTCTATTTCTACATATACAAATTTAAAAAATTTTATATTAAAAAAAAAAAAAGACATTGTCATATACTTTAATAGTAAAAATGATATAGTCTTCTGGTTGCTGGCGCCGTTGGCCAGCAACCAGCCCATGCCCCCTTTGCAAGGGGCATGGGTCGACACCAGGTGTACGCATATATATATATATATGTATTATCTATAATATTATAATAATATCTATAATTAATAATAATAATAATATATAATATACTATTAATGATATTTAGTCCCACCATTTGTGTGGGTCGCTCTCCCATCCCCGTGTGGGTTTCTCCCCCACCTCCGTGTGGGTCGATCTCTCCCAATTGGGAGTAGTTCTCCGGGCCGTGCCACCAGTGTCATACCTCGGTTAAAGGGTCCCGGATATCCCCTGGGTTTATCCCAGATACAGTTGTTGTACAAAAAAAATAGTAAAAATATAGCTTGAAAAAAATGAAAAATAAAAATGATATTGAAAAATTTGATACCATGAAATTGGCTCACTAATGTGTATTTTTATGAGGATCAAGTTTTCATGTCGATTTGAATTATGCTGGTCTTTTAATATGAGAGATGAAGAAATTCAAAATTTAAGATAAGGGAATAATAATTTAAGAAATAATTTTTGTTCATTTGTTTTGTTAAGTGGTCACACGTTTTCTTTAAAAGATCTATAAGAAGAAAACATTTGTTTCATGGAATTTTGAAAAAGAGTCAATTAATGGAATGATGGTTTCTTATTCCATTTATTGATAGATTTCATGAAGCAAACATTGCTAAATGGTATTTTACAATTGACTATTAATGTGAAGATTCTAACTTTCACACAAATTATTGTATAGAAACAAATATGTGTAGATTCTTTTTTTTTTTTTTTTTTTTAAGAAATATGTATAGATTCTTTCTCTCTTAAAACAACTTTTTTTTTTTTTTTCTAGTAAAACAACTTTTTTTTTTTTTATATATAATTTTTGGAATCTCAAATTTACAATATTGTCAAGTTTAGTGAATGTTTTTTTATCACCAAGAAACAATAATAGAACCAATATAAAATAATGGTTTATGTGAATAGTTAATTTAGTTTCATTATTTTTTAAGAAAAAAACTGAAAACCTCCTAAATGAAAAGTAATATCACTTAATCCTACTTTTTAATATAAAAAATGGATGATTTTATATTGATTTCGCTTTCTAGGATATTTTGACAATATCTTTTATTTTTAATATGTTCAAAGTGTGCCCAATTAACATTTTGACACATTAATATAAACAATATAAAATCATGGCTAGATTTTGTTGTTCAAATCCCAATTTAGCTAGCTTTAAAATTTCTCAGAATTTTCTATTAAGTTTTTAAGTGTTTAAAGCCCAACAAAATCATTAATAAGAAACTGTCAGAACCTTTGTTCTAAGAAAGCCAGCGACAACAAAACTTCTTTGTATGAAATTCAACATTTGTGCGGAAAATCATGACGACTACAGAAAATAACTCATATTATATATATATAATATATATATATATATATATTTGATGTAACCCATCAAATCCAAAAGTTTTTTCTTATAATATGAAAGGTAAAATACCATTAAATGTAGCTTGATAATAACGAACGTTTATTCATTCTGATAATAATTTAAATTCAAGTTATCCCTATCATATATGGTACATAAAAAATAATAATAAAGATAATTACTCATAATACGACGAAAAATCTCTCTATATTATTGCAAATGTGAATCATTTGAGTTATGAGCGAAAAAATAGTACCCAATTCAATGTGAAAATTTTAATACCACGACTTAATATAGCTTAGTGGCAGTGAACATCCATTTAGCTTGACAATTTATTCTAAGTTCGAGTTGCCCATTGCATATGATATCTTTAAAAAAAATGAAAGTTTAATATTAATTGCCGTTATTGCAATTCTAGAGTTGACACTATGGTGTAAAATTCTTGATATCATATCAATAATACAGTTACATCAATTTGTAATTCTAATGTTGTATAGTAATTATTACATACAAAACTTCAACCGCATTATTAAAATTCTAAATTTTAATGCCTTTGTATTCATACAACTAAAATAGTGTTGCGTAATTCTTTATTTTGAGTCTAAAGTACCTTTGAATATCAGTAGCCCACGGTTAGGGATCACGAGAGGTCTTTGGTTTGACACCCAGTGCCACATTTGTGGTTGTCTATTCCCCATCTGTGTGTAGGCCTCCTCCATTCTTGTGTGGGTCGTTATCCCACTTATGTGTGGATTGCCCTCTTCCATATGAGAGTCGCTTCCTAGTTCGCACCGTTAGTGTCTAATTCTGTTTGGTTTCAGTTGTTTTCTAAACCAGTCAAAGTAATAAAAATATGTATATAGTTAATTTTGAGATTTGTACCTGATTTTTTTTCAATTTACACTTTAAAGGTAATAATAAAGCATGTCATATTATAATCACATAAAACAAAATGAAACTAACAACAATTTGAATTTTGGGTTGATAATCTCTCAAGCCAAAATAAGCTGACCTAAAATTCTGGCTTGCCTGCTAAGTGCCAACTCCAAATTGGGACATGGAAAATTGTACACAATAGAATAATATTAATTTATTACTCCATCGGATGCTTTGTGGGTTAGAAAAATAATTGTGGGATTAGGTGATTTAATCAAATCTTAACTTTAATTTTTGTCTATGTACTTAAAGTAAAGGTACCACTTAATTATCTTGGGTCCTTATCTTCTCCACGCATTTCACATTCCCATCATTATATCAATGCTGTTTTATTGGACTTTTAATTTCTTCTCTTCTAAAAAGTTTTGGTTTCAATTTAACCACAAATCCACTTTATATGTATGTATATCACTCTTTGACCCGATACATATTCGAGACTAATTGATTCATGATTCAAAAACAGCTTTTTCCTTTTTTTTTTTTTAAAAAAAAAAAAAAGTTTTACTTTAAGATCTTTGAACAATTCTTAAATTGCATTCAAATAGGAACCTTATTCGTACAAACCAAGGAAATATTTATATATATTTTTTAAGTTTCAAAACCGTCGGTCAAGTTTGGGGTTTTATCAAAATCTAATGACATTAATCACTTCAAGCTCGACTTTAAATTAAAGTAAGTCCTTCTACAAGGGAACGGTTCCACATACCATACCTACTTGATTTTATAGACAAATATGGGATTCAAACTCTTTACATAAATTTAATGATCGCTTAAGTTTTAAATAGATATAGTAAAAAAATCATTTTTCTTTGTAAATATATGAATACAT